>OW052244.1:31107690-31721024 GCA_932526585.2 Philonthus cognatus | reverse complement strand
CAGTTTCAAGTACACACAAATAATTAAAAGTTGAAAATTTAAGAAAGTTTTTTTTATCTTTACTATTTTGTATATTTTTTTATTCCTTGTCGTTGCTTTTCTTAGGAATTTTCAAAGAAAAAATGACTTTTTTTCGAACTATTATAAATAAAAAAGGGTGACAACTTGAGGCAATAATTCAAATTTCCAAGATAGTACCTACTGTAATAACTATTCTTTTCTTTTTCTTAAAAAATCATGCCAGAGCTTTACTTAGGTTTTTTTTGTGCTTATTGTTGGTGGATATGACTGCTAGATTCCTTAGAAATCGGGTGGTGCAAGTCGATTTAAAAAAAAAGAAAAATTTACGATTTATAAACAATTTTCGGAACCCGAAACTTCAAAATGCGTTTATTCGAAATTTGTGATTTTTGACTTGTCACTGTACTATTCTGGAAATGCGATATTCGTTTTTTTTCTTTTATTGACCTACCAGATCTGGTGATTTTATTATAATGCTGGATATTTGGTTGGAGACTCTGGTTGTAATTTTGGCTATTGCCCTCAAAATAAATTTGAGGTTATGTTTTCCGCATGATTACCATGTGGTTAATTATCCAATCATAAAGATTAATTAAGTGGCCGAGCATTACTTTCGGCATTTTATGAGCACTTTTCTGTCAAGTTATTAATCAATTGCAACACACAGATAATTTTATATAACACCGAACATTTTCATAACGAGAATTTTTCTTTTAAGTATACATAAGCATACGTTGTACATTTGCCGACGCTCGGTTTGTTAAAAGAATTTAATTTGAAGCTATAAACGAGTGTTTTGCACTCCCAGACTAAGCATGAAGTAACATTTCGAGTTTAGAAAAGCCTGAAAATTTGGTTTGGTCGCGTAGCGCGAAACGCGGAGCAGCCAAACCAAATTTTCAGGCTTTTCTAAACTCGAAATTTTACTTCATGCGCCACCGGTACGAAACACTGATGCAATGTAAAGTTTAGCGGTGTGTTTTAAACTTCGTAATATGTCAGTGTTTTGTATCGGTGGCGCATCAAGTAAAATTTCGAGTTTAGAAAAGCCTGAAAATTTGGTTTGGCCGCTCCGCGCTTCGCGCTACGCGACCAAACCAAATTTTCAGGCTTTTATAAACTCAAAATTTTACTTCATGCTTAGTCTGGAAGTGAAACCCACTCATTTTAAGTTTCAAATTGATTTTTTTTAACAACGAGTATCTAAAGATTTGCGACATATACGGTGTAATTGGGACATGTATACTTAAAAGAAAATCTTCCTATGTATACAAGTTAAGGCATTAATTGCGATTGATTGGCTACAATTTTTAATGGTCATATAGGCAACCCAATTTACACTTAACTTAAAAAATAAATGTGTCAAATTGTATTGGATGAACATGTTCGATGTTACATAAAACTCTTTGTATATCAATATCATTAAATGACAAACAGTAGGAACATCCAAATAATTAATGAACCTAAGACAAATAAATCCAAAATCTGATTATCCAATAAATAAAAACCAAATATACTTAATACATAGAGGGAGTTTTTCTTTGATGTGTATACATTTCGATGAGTACGCTGCAAATTTGCAGGCAATTATAAAAGCGTTTAATTCAAAGATTCGAAAATTAAACATGAAATTAAATTTCGAGTCTCAAAAAGCCCTAAATTTTAACGTTTACCTAAAATTAATTCGTCTTATAACTTTTTGGTATTATGACAACAAATGTGTTCTAATGTCTCGTCTATTTAAATGAAATAAACTATATTCATATCATATTAATCCCGATTGAATTTTTAAACCCCCGATACAATCGTCGAGTTAAGTTTCATTTAATGCCACAATTTAAAACAGCTTAACAGTTGTAACGGCGCTTCCCTCTGAATAATTCACGTCCGCACAATATATCAATTATTTCCATCAGCCGTCGAAAGGCTATAATCGAACGATCGCCGTTCAATTATTCAAACTTGTACTTTGAAATTGGAGTGGAATACGAAAAAATAATGTATATATAAAGGATATAGACACACTCCGCAGTCTCTTCATCTCGTTCATTATGTATTCATAGAAACTATCATGCCATTTCACATAATACACAACTTTTAAAACAAATCGCTTAATTTATTAACGTGATTGCCGGTTGTTGGGAATGATTACCGTCGAGTGACTGACGTGAAAGTGTCTGTCAAGTGAAGAACACACCCCTATACTCATATAGTTTTAAACAATTATTCTTGAACTAATTTTTCGCTCAACACTAGTGGTAAAATATATTTAAACAATTAGGAACAATTATTTTTGCACATATGTTCGATGGTGTAAACGCCATCTATTGCCCATTTGCTTAAGTAGGATTGTCAATAGCTGGCAAACTAAACGTTTGTATACAGCAATTGTTCGTCCACAACAGGGCTTTATTTTATAGAATACAAATTTCAAAAATATGAATTTGTGTTCAGTGCTCATTGATTCACCGGATAACTATATACGCGTTTCAGGCTTCAACGCCATCATCAGTATAGTCCCGAACCAGTGCTTGAAAAATACTGAACATCTTTGACCATTTATTATGGCCTGTGCAATTTACATATGTATATACACAGGGAATTTTTCTTTTAAGTATACATGTGCATGAGCTGTGAATTTGTCGATATTACACTCCACAAATTTAATGACGTTTGTAACACCCACAAATGTCTTACCATTTACAGCGTATACAACAGGATACACAGGGAGTCTTCTTTTAAGTATACATACCCCAATATACTCTAAATTTTCAGATATTTGTCGTATATGAAAACAGTTCAAATTAAAGCTTTAAAGGAGTGTTTTCCACATCTAGATTAAGCATGAAGTTAAATTTCGAGTTTAGAAAAGCCCCGTAAAAATTTTTCGAGGGTTGCGATGCGACCCGAGGCAAATTTGCTGGGCTTTTTTAAACTCGATATTTTAGTTCATACGCCACGCGTATAAAACACTGATTTTAAGTGAAGTTCAAATATACATACATTTCACAATATTTTGGTGTTTTACACGCGTGGCGCATGAAGTAAAATTTCGAGTTTAGAAAAGCCCAGAAAAATTTTCTCGGGTCGCTGCGCAACCCTCGACAAATTTTCACAGGGCTTTTCTAAACTCGAAATTTTACTTCATGCTTAGCCTGGGAATGAAAATCACTCATTTAAAGCTTCAAACTGAACTCTTTTAATAAACTACGAATATCGGAAGATTTAAGTATATACGCTGCAATCAGGATATTTATACTTAATAATAATAATAATCTTTATTTCTTACATAAAGACTGGGCTATCTGATTGTTTCTTTTTGAAATTGCTATTAAAACTACACCGTTGAATATTTTTAAATGATGTTGCTTTAATCAAGAAAGTACACCTTCCGATTATTTAAGGTAAACAATTGTAGTTAAATGCCCGCCGGGGTTAGCTTAACAGTAGTCCGTATCCTTTTCACCCAATTTTGCTGTACATTTTCGGTTTTTTGTGGCTCTATTTGACGAATAGTTTGACGAATATTTTTCTCCAGTGCGTCAATTGTTTGTGGACCGTTGGAGTAACAACGGTCCTTAACATATCCCCACAGAAAATAGTCCCAGCGGCGACAAATCTCAGCTGCGCGATGGCCAATTAATGTCTTCAAAATGACTGATAACACGGTTACCAAACTTAGTGTGCAAAGGATCGACAGTTTCACGGCTGGTGTGGGATGTTGCTCCATCATGCTGAACCAAAGCTAGTCCAAGTCGAAATCGTCTAATTGCGGCCACAAAAAATCAGTCAGCATGTTTTTGTAACGCACTCCATTGCGACACAGCACACTCTTTGGAAACAATTTTTCAATATTTCCCAACATTGTTCCAGATTAAAACGATTCAAATCTTACAGCGGAGGTTTGACATTATATTTATGTCAATATGTTAAGCGCGTCAGTGTTGCCAATGTGAAAATAACACTCAGTTCAAAAAGAAGCTAATAGATGGCCCACCCTTTACATACATAATACATAATAGACAAACAGTAAAACATTAGAGTAAGAAAATGTCGAGGTTCAGTATATTGTGTCAAATAATGACACTTACTGCTCTTCCACCTAACCAGAGTTTTTCTTAAAAGAAAAACTCCTTGTATAAGATCCCAATGTTACGTTAAGTACTTTAGTTTGAGAATGACTCGCTGACGTCGAAACTAGTCACAATTTAAAATAAAATAGTGAATACAAAATAGTAATCAGTGTTAATTATTTCAATATTGACAATGTATCACAAAGTAACCGCCTCCACCACAAGATATTATATATGTTCGACAGTGTAAACGCCATCTAATGCCCATTTGCTTAACCTATTAACGGCCGAGCAATTATAGAGTTAACTCTAAAAGTTGATTTTAGGAAAATTCTGCTTTTTTAAGATTTCTATGAATTACTTACTGTATTACATACTGTGACCTTTTTTTTTAAACATACATAATGTATACGATGTAAATTTTCAGGCATTTGTCGATTTTATATTAAAACGTGCAATATGAAGTTTAGAACGAGAGTTTCCACTCCCAGACTAAGCATGAAGTAAAATTTCGAGTTTAGAAAAGCCTGAAAATTTGGTTTGGTCGCTCCGCGAAGCGGAGCGGCCAAACCAAATTTTCAGGCTTTTCTAAACTCGAAATTTTACTTCATGCGCCACGCGTATAAAACACTGAAATATTGTGAAATTGGAAATACACTGACATTAATTTTTATAAAATGAGTAATAATCGTAATAATTAAATAATAAAATATATACATTTTTCTCCATACATTTTCATGTCAGGTCAAATAATATAATATACCAAATTATCTTAATTAGTAATTGAATTAACAAAAAATTAATAATGTTGCGTGTATGTATCAATGGCGCTTAATGGGTTAAGTAGCATCGTCAATAGCTGGCAAACTAAGCTCATTTGCTACTTAAGTAAATGGGCAATAGATGGCGTTTACGCTGTCGAACATATATAAATTGCACAGGCTATAATAAATGGTCAAAGATGTTCAGTATTCTTCAAGCACTGGTTCGGGACTATACTGATGATGGCGTTGAAGCCTGAAACGCTTATATAGTTATCCGGTGAATTAATGAGTACTGAACACGAATTCAAATTCTTGAAATTATTTTTGTGTTCAGATTATTACAGTTTAATTTTTTGTAAATTAATTGATATAATCAGACTTACCCGTGTGGATGTACGTGTGTTTCTTCATGTCCGATTTTTGGTGAAACCGCTTTCCGCAAAACTGACAAGGGTAAGGTCTGGTGTCCGAGTGGATGAGAAGGTGGGTGGAGAGGGTCGAAGATCGCTTGAAGGATTTTCCGCATTGCTGGCACTGAAAATAAAAATTAAATTAGCACAAGAAGGGAATTGTTAGAACCACTTGCTGCTTAGGGCCAGTTGTACCAAACACGTTGAACTGGTTCAACTCTAAACTCGAGTTAAAAGTGACATTAAAACAATAGGAACTTTCATCTTGAACTAGAACTCAAGTTCAACTTGAACTCAAGTTCAACGTTTATCGTGCAACTCGACCTTAAACATTTCAACTGCACATCTTTAGATCGATGTGTAATCTTTATTCTACTGAAATGGTAAGAAGTTTACAATTAAACTTTTTTGGAACCTTAATGTATTTAAAATATTTCGTTTATGTATCTTCAACTGAATGCAATAACAAATCTCCAGTATTTGAATATGTAAATTTGTCTCTATGTATACGCTGTACATTTTCAGGCATTCGTTATTTTTCAAAGCGTTCAATTTGAAACTTCTAACTAGTGTTTCCACTCCCAGGTTAAGCATGAAGTAAAATTTCGAGTTTAGAAAAGCCTGAAAATTTGGTTTACGCTGTAAATTTTCCGACATTCGTCAATTTTATACAAGCGGTAAACTTGAAGTTTCGAACAAAGGTTTCCACTCCCAGATTAAGCATGAAGTAAAATTTCGAGTTTAGAGAAGCTTCGCGGAGCGACAAAACCAAATTTTCAGGCTTTTCTATACGTGAAATTTTACTTCATGCGCCACGCGTATAGAACACTAAAATATTTTTAAGTTAAAAATATTCTTTCGCATACAATATTTCATTGTTTTATATATCCAGGCCCATAAAAGTAAAATTTTGAGTTTAAAAAAAGCCTGAAATTTTGGATTAGCTGCTCTACGCCCGGCTAATTAACATATTCAGGTTTCCGTAAACTTCAGATTGCTTAACTCTTTTACGCATGGTGGTACACGTAATGTACCACATTTTCGCGGTACGCCGACGCACGAGGGTACATAAACTGTACCATATATTCAAAGTCAATCTGCAACTTGCACGGTAGCACAATATGTGTACCAGCTGTATAATTGCGTGCTAAATGTTATTCGATTTATAGCGGACACGTGCGTTCAGCTGATTTCAGGCGGCACATTGTTTTTGAGTCTAATGCAGTAAAAATATCGTTGTTAATATTAGCGGTCATTCTTGTTATAAATAAACGTATGTTATTTATTTCCGCATAAAACTAATAACTGGCTATAGTGAAGTGCATAGAAACGTTGGTAAGTAAAGTATGATGTTTTTTTGCTGTGTTTTTTTATTTAAGTAAACTGGTATCTTATATGTACCACCATGCAGTACATGTAAATTTATATGAATGTGTAATTTTAGTGAAATGGATAATTTGCCATCTACACTGAAAGGATGGACCATTGATTTTGAAAATATTCCGTCCGATCCAGAGTCTGAAGTTGATGATAACGATGATGACGATAATTTGAACAATACTGAAACTAATGAAACTTTAACTTATGAAAATAATGAAACTTTAACTTATGAAAATTATTCTGATGATTAAGACCTGGAAATGAATATTCCACTCAAAACATTACAAACCCTTCGGCCTACAAATGATCAGGACATTGTTGCTAAATGGGGACATATAGCACCGATAACATTGTACCACCGCCAGAATTTATTCATTATTCTGGTGTAGCAGATATTGTAAAGGAACAGGATGAGCATTCTCCTTATAAGTATTTTACTATATTATTTGACGAAGAAATTATTGAAAATTTAGTTTTCCAATCAAATTTGTACGCAATGCAAAAATGCCAGGACACTGGAAAACGGTTTGAACCTACCAATACTACAGAAATTAAAGCTTTCCTCGTCATGAACTTGCTTATGGGGATCAAGCCTATGCCTAGTTATAGGGATTACTGGAGTTCGTGTCCAGATTTGCATGATTCTTACATAAGTAAATTCATGACTGTCAATCGTTTTGGTTGGTTACTAAACAATATACATCTCAATGACAACAATATGTTGCCTAAAAGGCATGAAGCTGTGTATAACAAATTGTACAAAGTTCGTCCAATGCTTGATAAACTACCAGATAATTTTGAAAATTGTCTACATCTTGACAAGTATATAGCCATAGATGAGACAATGATTAAGTTTAAGGGTAGAAGCTCCCTAAAACAATATATGCCAAAAAAACCAATAAAACGGGGGTATATAATCTGGGCACTGGCAGACAAATCTGGATATCTATACAGATTTCAAATTTACATCGGCAAGAAGGAGAATATTGTTGAGAAGAGCTTGGGCGCTCGGGTGGTAAAAGATTTGATCAAAGGACTTGACGCTAGAAATCATTACTTGTTTTTTGATAATTATTTTAATTCTTACGATTTACTGTCAGACTTGAAATATATAGGATTTAATGTTTGCGGAACTGTAAATTCCAACAGAAAAAGTATTCCGAAGATGAAAGATGACAAAATGTTAGCAAGAGGTGAATTCGATTGGAAATGCAGCGATTCAGGAATATCAATGTTCAAATGGAAAGATAAACGATCTGTGCACTTGCTTTCTAACTATCACAATCCCCTAGAAACAGCAACTGTAAGTCGACGGGAAAGAAATGGAGACCGAATAAATGTGGATTGTCCGAAAATTCTTGTCGACTACAATGCAAACATGAATTTTGTTGATAAATGTGATCAACTCAAATCATTGTACGAAATTGATCGTAAAAGCCATAAATGGTGGAATTTTTTTCCATTTTCTGGACATTTGTGTCGTCAATTCGTATATATTGTATAAACTGCAAGGAAACATTATCACCCACAAGGATTTTCGGAGACAAGTAATTGATGGTTTATTAGCGGACCAACCAATTTATTATAAGATGAGGATGGTTACAAGCTCACCATTAGCAATCAAGAAACACAAACCATCAGTGTCTTCTGAAATTAGGCTACACAGTTCCGCCCATCAACCAGTTCGTGCAACACGAAGAAGATGTACGAAATGTAGTACTACACGTTCTCAAATTCGCACTGAATGAATGTGTTCTGTATGCAGAGTGCCTCTATGCCTCACAAAAAGCAGGACTTGTTTCCAAGAATTTCATACAAAGGTATGGTTCAAATCTGCATAAAATATGATTTGGTGTTCAGACTTAAATTTCATGTATTCGTGTTACAGGCTTAGTGGTACAACGGTTGTACCATCCCTCCAGGAGTTAATGAAGTCCAAGAAGATGACCATTTATTGTTTTCTGTATTCTAAATATTATTATTATTTTTCTAATAAACATTAATTTTCAAAAATATACAATTTTATTTTTCGTGCAGCATGGGTAAATAATATGTTAAAATTTCTGTGCCTGTAAGAGTTAATCAAGTTGTGAAAATACTTCTTAGAAGTTTTATATTAAACGGTTTTCAGAAATAACAAGTGCCGAAAGATTTACAGCCTAAACATCAGGATATGTGTGCTTAATAGAAAAATTCACTGTATATTAATTATGAACAATTTTTATTTAGGTCGTGTAGATGCAAAATCGCTTACACTCAAAATAGTTTATTTTTTAGCAAAACACAAAACGATTCGCTGTTGAGCCTTGATAACATATACAGTGCTATCGTTTAAAACATGATTTAGAGTAGGCTTTAAATTTTAAATTAGATTGGCACCACTGACTGTTAACACATAGTTTAGAATAACCTCAAATTTATTCCATCATTCAATTAGCATTCTGGGCAACCGCACAACAAAAATGCCGCCTACTCTAAATTATAATTTAAACGATCGCACGGTATATATTTGGCTGCATCCATGCTATAGCTATAAAGAACACAAGCTAGAGCCCTAAAACTAATTTTACCAAAATATCGTGGTTTTAGAGATAAACAGCATTTTATTTAGTTTAGTTTTTTTTAAAGCAATGGATGTAACTGGTTTTGCAAAAACATTGTCTATAAAGAATTATTTAAAAAAAGTTTCGCTAATTAAATTATCAAAACTAAGAATCGACGAATCGACCCCATCAATCAAAATTATCAGTCCAATTAAAGCGCGCTTGAAAACCTAACTAAAATTCAAATTATGAAGAAACCAGCTTTCCGAAAACCCGATCGAACTTATCGAAATTCCTACGAAGAGCCCGCCTGCGTGGACTTCCGAAAATTAAAATTACACAACGAAACGCATAAACAAACAAAACACCAAAAACTTCCAGTAAAGCGCAACCAAAAATTAAACGGAAAGAACTTGTAGCTAAGAAATATTCAAATCTAAAAATTAAGCGAAAAGAACTTCTAGCTAAGAAATATTCAAATCCGAAAATAAGCGAAAAGAACTTCTAGCTAAGAAATATTCAAATCCAAAAATTAAATGAATGGAACTTCTAGCTAAGGAATATTTAAATCCGAACATTAAACCACAGCTTATATACCGGGCATTTATCTTTTAAATATACAAACATCTATGCATGAGCTGTAACTTTTCCGATAATCGTTTGTTTTTTAAAAATAAATTAGTTTGAAGTTTTAAACGAGTGTTTTCTACTCCCAGATTAAGCATAAAGTAAAATTTCGAGTTTTTCGATATTATTAAGTATACATATTTCAATATACTGTTTACGCTGTAAATCTTCAGATATTCGCTGTTTTTACAAATGTTTTAAATTGAATTTTCGAACGAGTGTTTTCCACTCCCAGATTAAGCATGAAGTAAAATTTCCGGCTTTTCTAAACTCGAAATTTTACTTTATGCGCCACGCATATAAAGCACTGATTTTAGGTGAAGTTCAAAATATTCTACTAAAGCAGAGTATGCTAAAAACGTGTATTCTGAACATCACATCATATTAGTGTAGTACGCGTGGCGCATAAAGTAAAATTTCGAATTTAGAAAAGCCTGAAAATTTGGTTTGGTTGCTCCGCGCTTCGCGCTACGCGACCAAACCAAATTTTTAGGCCTTTCTAAACTCGAAATTTTAATTCATAAACACTCGTTCGAAAATTCAATTTAAAACATTGGTAAAAACAACGAATATCTGAAGATTTACAGCGTAAACAGTATATTGAAATATGTATACATAAAAGAAAAACTCTCTGTATATCCAGTTAGCCAGTCTCTATATGAAATTTGGTGCATTCAGAAGCAAGACCGGTGATTGGTGTATAATGTCGCCTGTCTTACTTTGACCTCACATTCTGACCATAGTCTCCCTTTGTCTACTCGATTTCCAGTTCTCCCATAAGCATTGGCTCCCCTGATTAAACAAAAATTTTCTAGCAAAAAAATATTCAAATCCAAAAGTTATAGAAAAAGAACTTCTAGCTAAGAAATATTCAAATCCAAAAATTGAGCGGAAAAAAACTTCCAGAGAAAATATTTAAATCCTAGGCTTAAACTGCGCTAATTGTCTCCATTTCAATATTTAAATCGCCCTGTTTAGTACTAAATCACCGCATGAATATTCCTCGGTTGTTTCGGGTTTAAATAAATTTGCATACTTCCAGATTGTCGTCGCGTAGATAAGAATGACAATAAACATGAAAATTGTTTGTGGTAAACCTTCGCGTTTGGGATTCTTCAAATGGTTTTTGTGTTAAATATGTTAATGGAAGGTGTTGGTCAGGGTTAATGCTGTTCGTTTCGAAGGTTTTTCAATTTTTTATGAGAAAAAATTAAATTTTATATTTTTAAACCTAAAATCAATTATGAATTTAAAGATCTGACACAACTATTTAAAAGAAAAACTTCACTATAAAAAATATAATCAATCAACTAATGTGCAGGTTAACTAAAACACAGTTATTTCTATTGTTATTAGCCCATTAAGCGCCATTTATGCAATATTATAATTAAATTACTTAATAAGTTGATTTTATACATTGTATCATTTGACATGACTGAAGAATGTGTGAAGAAAAATCTAAATATTTCGTTATTTAACTCTTTCAGCTCTGGAATTTTTCTGGTGTCTAAAAATATGATTTGTACACTGCATATTATCATATGTTCAATAAAAATAAACCTCTAGAGTGCTATGAACAACATTGTAGGTTGTCAATTTTGAAAATATACATTATATTTATTATGGCTGACGTTTTATATGTTAATTCCTGAAGCGTTTAGCCAACTTAAATTTAAAGATTAAATCATGGCACTCTAGGGTTTTTTTTATTGAACATACGATATTTATTACTCTCTCAGACATACAGAGAGTTTTTCTTTTAAGTATACATATGTCAATATACGTATACGTTCTAAGTCTTCAGATATTCGTTGTTTTTACAAATATTTCAAATTGAACTTTGAAACGAGTGTTTTTCACTCCCAGATTAAGCATGAAGTAAAATTTCGAGTTTAGAAAAGTTTGAAAATTTGCTTTGGTTGCGTAGCGCATAGCTAGTGCTCCAGGCTCACAAAGTTTTATAACCCCACCACCCCATGCCCTAACCCCATCACCTACGGTGCCTGCTCCAGCCCTAACACCTGCACCTCCAAGTCCATCAAATGCGCAACCTCCCTCTCCACAGACCACTCCGCCTTCTCCCTCAAATGTCCCAAGTGCCTCCAAAAAAATACAATCCATTGACACACCACCACAATCAAAATTTCCATTAAGGTGTTGATGAACCTTTTGCCCGATTGCCGTCTTAAGGTAGGTGGCACAAGTTTTCGCCGCAGCAATCAGGAAAATGTCCCCCAACGAGTTTGTATGTTCATACTTAGGAAACAAGCACCAAGCTAAGACAAAGGACCAGCTAACCAGACACTAGTATCCAGGGTGGTCGGTGGTTGTCCTCAGGGAGGAGTTCTCACACCCCTGCTGTGGAACCTGGTCATGGATGGACTGCTAGTGGAGCTCAACAACGAAGGATACTCTTCCCTAGGATACGCAAATAACCTAGTTATTCTCGTTGAGGGAAAATTTAACAACACAATCAGAGAGTGCATGCAACGCGCACTAAACGTGGTGAACAAATAGACAAAGTCTCACCCTCTAACGCCACCCTTGTACCATTTACACGCAGGAGAAAATTGGAGGGCCTAGGAACCTAGAAATGTCGGGTGAGGTGAAGTACTTAGGAGTAATCTTTGATCCCAAACTCACCTGGACCTTGCACATCTCAAAAATCAAACGTAAATCGGAAATTACCCTTGCAGTAATTAGACGAACGCACGACAAATAATGGGGGCTCAGACCGGGGATGGTATACTGGCTGTATACAGAGTGGTCAGACCCGCAATCATATATATTGCTTTGGTGTGGTGGCTTAAAGTCACGCAATACACAACCATACAAACCCTCAGCAAGATTCAAAGGCATGCTTGTGTCAGCATAACGGGGACTATGAGAACCACGCTCACTGCAGCCATGGAGACGCTCCTAGACCTCACACCACTTCATATTCTAATAGTGGGGAGAGGGGCAAGATTGGCACTCCACAGGTTGCAACTATCATCAGTCAACATAAGAGTTGAAACGCCACACAGAAGACTTTTGGGAGACATAGGGGGACCTCTCTTGCAGATGAGGTCGGACCATATGACAGTCAGATATCTTGAAAACGCACTCTTTAAAGTCACTATTCTAGACCGCAACGAATGGAACGACTTTAGGGAAGACATTCACAAACATAGCAAGATCTGGTATACGGATGGTTCTAAATCAGACATAGAATGTGCGAGAACCAACATAGAGAAGGACTGTCGTGACAGGCAAATCTATATTATGTCCGATAGCTAGGTGACACTGAAGGCTCTAAACAGCCAAAAGACTTCATCTAAACTGGTTTTGGACTGTCTCGACACACTGTAACTACAGTAAGGCCATTATAAATGGACACTTTAATCAAGCTGCAGAGCTACTGACACTAAGTAGGGCACAGCTAAAAACAACCATAGGACTACTAACAGGCGACATGATTAAAGAGCACCTAAGAAAAATCGGTCTATACAACGGCGACACCAGTTGTCGGCTCTCTGATATGGCACCGGAAACAACAACGCACATTCTGTGTAGCTGCAATACGCTGGAAAACAAAAGACAGCTCATATTTGGAAACAGTCAAATGGTACCAAATGATTTCCACACGTAACCCATAGAAAGAGCCCCCCGATATCTTACTCATCTCCTGCAGACTGCCAACCCAACGTTTTTAGTTAAGGCTCGTGTCATAAAGAAAATAATAATGTGTTAAACTTACTTATACTGTATAATGTAGTTTCTACTTATTATTAACGTGTAATTATTGTGTTCACCATGGTTTTATTAATAAAAATACCCTTCACTGAAAGGACGAAAAACCTACAATGGTGCACCATACCAAAGCCCCCACACCAAACCTCGGCTACCTATTCTACCTTTCCTTATAAAAAAAACAGTGTTAGGAACTAGGAGGGAAATTCCCTTTTTGGGAATAGAGGAATTTTTTATATAGAGGGATTTATTTAAATATATAAACTCATTTGAAAACTAAAGAAACTACAAGATCAAAGGTGTTTCGTGTTTCACCACATACAAATTAAAAAAATGGGTGGGATTTTCTGTTTAAGATAGGTATATTTTACATTTTTATTAGAGAAAACCTATTTACTGCAAAAATGTAATAGCTGAGGCTGTTACTTGATAAAATTCCATATCCACACTTTTAGTAAATAACACACTTGGTTAAGATTTCACCGTTTATTAGTTGACACTGCAACAAATTTTTCGCCACATAGCGGCTTCATCAGGCAGATGAATAATGATGATCATTCATCTGCCTTATGAAGCCACTGTGTAGCGAAACAATTGTTGCAGTATCAACTGAGAAACAGTGTAATCTTAATCAAGTGTTATTTACTAAAAGTGTCTATTTACTTCAGTTCCCAATACTGCTCAAACTGTTTTTTGTACACAAAGTGTAATGACTAATGATCGGCGAAATCGTGGGTCTCAAACTATGAAAAGAGGAGGCAACGAAAAAAAAGAAGTGTTAAGATCAGCGAAGTAAATAGCTCATTGTTTCAGACTCAAACCGTAAAAAGATGAAGAAAATAGGTTCCCAGCACAAAAAAACTACAATCATTTACTTAATGAAAGCAAAAAATGGTTAATCAACTTTGTAAAACATAAACATTTCACTTAGCTTATCGTGCTGGTAATGATTATCCCCGAATCATTACAGACAACGTGTAAATTTCTTTGTCTTCCGAACCCCCCAAACCTCACCCTAATTACACCAGCGATAAGTGTCCTCCTGAATAATGAATCTCCAGAAAGAAAACTTACTTCGGGAGGGGGATACTTTTTTTTCTATATGAATCCAGTGGCCCTCGTGAATAAGTGAAGAAGCACATCCTGTTAATTTGAGTTATAAAGTTGTCTGTGGCATTAAATCTACATCAGTAGTAAATCATGGCCAATCCGGTAATGATCGCCGCGCATAATGATTTCATAAATTATTCAGGCGGCGAGTTGAAAACTCCTGCCCTCCGCACATACAATGTTCATTAGTCGTTTACTTTTGTTAAACGGGTAAGAAGCTTGTGATGTTTGGGTTGATGATTCACTTATAATTAGATGTAATCGATTAAATGAATTGAATACAAATAAATGTATTAAATGGGGATTGAAAACTTTTTGTTTTTTTTGTAACCAGAATCTTTCATGCACCATTGAGAATTTATTTTTATTTATAATCAGTTTTTTTTAAATAATTATTATTATTATATTATATTATATATGTTTATTTTTTTACCTGAAATCACTCGTAAAAATGCGCATCCAAAAATTTGCGAATACTAAAATTGGAATATTGCAATGGGTGGTTTATTTGAAATCACACGGATATTAAAATAATTTGAAATCGCACAAATATTGTATTGATCACATGAAAAGATGCAAAGGGTAGATATGGCAACACTGCAATTTTTTTTCTCTTAATAGTATACGTATTCCAAATTCAGTTTATTCTCTTTAAATCTTTAAATATTTGTTGTTTCTTTTAAACGAGTTCAATTTGAAGCTTTAAACGAGTATTTTCCAGACCTAGGCTAAGCATGAAGTAAAATTTCGAGTTTAGAAAAGCCCCGTGAAAATTTGTCGAGGGTCGCGCAGCGACCCGACACAAATTTTCTGGGCTTTTCTAAACTCGAAATTTTACTTCATGCGCCAGGCGTATAAAACACTAAAATATTGTGAAATTTATGTATATTTGAACCTCACTTGAAATCAGTGGTTTATACGCGTGGCGCATGAAGTAAAATTTCGAGTTTAGAAGACCCCGTGAAAATTTGTCGAGGCTCGCGCTGCGACCCGAGGCAATTTTTTTGTGTGCGAAAGGGTAGACTGTGTGAGTATTATTTATTGTTTAACGATTGTTCATATTTGTGTTGATGTAGAATTTGATAAATATATACAATAAATGTTGTGTTATATATTGTTGTCGCGAACAAAGTATAGTGTATAACTCGCATATAATGGCTATTAATCACTCGAACGACTTGCTCCACTAGCTTTCGGCTCGTTTTGCAAACCTTGTTCTCGTGATTAATAGCTTTCATTATATGCTCGTTGTACAATATATTATTTTAAAAGCGTACAATTTAAAATTTCGAACGAATGTTTCCACTTCATATTTAAGCATGAAGTCAAATTTCGAGTTTAAAAAGCCTAAAAATTTGGTTTGGTCGCTCCGCGAAGCGGCAATTAACCCAAAGAATTATGGATTAATCGCGGAAATGCAAATTTAGCGATAATATTTTATAGATTTCGGAACTTTTCCTCTATGCATTTTTGAATCAATTCAACAAACGACACTCAGCAATGTCACAAGACTAATAAATACAGCAATACTCCGATAAAATCCCCATATCCCACAAAGTCGCTTGTAAAAATAATAATAAAAACAGACACATAAAGTGCGGGCAAGGTTTCCATGATTAAAAGCAATAAATTATTAACCTTCATATTTTCGCTTCGAAACCGTTTTTTATTTTTTATATCGAGCGGTGTGTTTTATGGAGCCATTCATAGTTGACGCGTGTTGACATTTCCTTTCCGAAACTACTCACTCCTTGTTTGAAAATCGTTAAGGTTCTTTGGCGGCGGGAGAAAATCCATGGCGGGTGTAATGGGAACAATCTGGATATGGGCCCATAATGGTGTCAATGTTTGCCATTTGATTAGAATGGTAGCGATCCCCAAGGTTGCCCAGATAGCGTTCGAAAATGCGAATGCGATATACAGGCATTTCGAAATCGTCGCTGGTGTATGGCATTCATTTCAGTATTCGTGTTTTTGTGTAATTCATTACCTGGTTATTAATAAATAATTCGCATTATTTTATTTTGCACAAATAAAATTAACTTATTGGAACACTTTCATGGGATTAATACGCCTATGAAAGTGAAAAATGTAAAACAAGGGTTGTTGAAAAGAACGTTTTTTTCATTTCAATTAAAACAAACAGTTTTTTTTTCAAAACGTGTTTTTTTCACTAAAACAGTGTTTAAAACATTAAGAATTAAAAACATGCTTAAAACATATTTCAAACGTGTTAAAAAATAACCAGCCTTATTAATAGTTTAACACAGTTCTAAGGATGATTTTGACATTTTCGGACTAATAAAACGTTTTAGTAGATTACTGTTGTAGGTTTACAACTAATAATTTAATAGCCCTAGTATTAGTCTTAAACATAACCTCAATTGTCATAACAAAATAGGGTTATTTAAACTTCATTTAATAATGCAATAAATCATAAATGTATAAACCTTATCAGAATATTTTGAACTTTACTTGAAATCAGTGTTGTATACGCGTCGCGCATATAGTAACATTTTGAGTTTAGAAAAGTCCCGTGAAAATTATTCTCGGGTCGCTGCGCGACCCGAGTTTTCTACGCGGGGCTTTTCTAAACTCGAAATTTTACTTCATGCTTAGTCTGGGAGTGGAGACACTCGTTAAAAGTAAATTTTCACAAACATAAAAAAAAACCAGTGTAATAAAGTCTAAAGTCTAAATTACTTGAGTACAATGAAGTTAGAACACTGAAAGTGTAATGTTGCCACGTTCATTTTATCATTATTTCAAAACTAACTAATAGCATGTCGATTTTGCTCTATTAATACGAAATGTTAGTATCGTGTTAATGATATTAACGGCAATTCTATTAATAAGGCTGAACATGTTTAAAACACGTTTTAAATCACATTTATGCACACATAATTCTGATATTTTTTTATGCTAACATTTTATTTATAATAATGGAATTTGAAAAATCACTAACAAATTAATTAGAATATGAAAGCATTAACAAAAATGTTTAAAAGTAGTGTAAAATATAGTTTAACTAATTTAACATAATAAAAAAACGTTATAAGCAAATTTAACGTTTAAAATATGTTTTAATCGAATTTAACATCTAAAAGATGTTTAAAACAAAACCGTTTAAAAGACGACGGCTGTTTTTAAACATGATTAAAACACTGTTTTAAACAAAGTGTTTTAAACATAACAACCCTGATTTTAACCTATACAAATTAATGATTAATGCCAATCCACTTCTATTGTCAATTTCGCTAAATGATTAACTCAAAGACAGGTTGAATCCACCTTGTATTGATAATTTCGCTAAGACAGCCGAGAGCCCCTCAAATATTAATTTCAGCGAGTCGTTGGGGCTTGAATAAATAAGCGTAGGAAAAGTGGGTGCTGCTCGCAGACTGTGTTTCTTGTTTTATTTTTTAAAATTTTCCGAATGTTGTAATTAAGTCCTGCCGTATAATTAATAACCCCCTTTATAATTACAACCCCTCGCAAGAAACAAATAGACAGAAAAAAAATAAAACCAGAAGGGCCGGGCTCAAACCACTGCAGGGAATAATTACAGGCCGATGGACGCATAACAAGGGAATCTAGAATCTATCATTAGCCAAATCGATTTCACTAAACGGTCTAAATATATTGTTTTTTTTTTTGTACTCGTGTTTCACTCGCGTTTCTTTATTTTCGTGGGATAATGAGATGATGGTGGAATTATTGATGGGATTTAATTGGTTTTTAATTGATGGGGGGATCTCATCCTGTACAATTTTATACATTTTCCGTAAGTCACGCGATTATTTTTGAATTTTTTATGGACGTTACATACGCTGAGCAGTTAAACATTGGTTATTTCTAATTTCCCCGCTAATGACATATTTGCTGGTGGATGGGATGTATACAGGGTGGTTAGCGCTTGGTGATTATACTTGTAATTCTATGATATTTGATTGGGGAGTTTGTTTTGTCTAAATATTTAACTATCTCAATATATATTTTGCATTAGCGGCCTATTATATAAGTGCAGTACCCTTTATCTACCTAATCACCTTATGAACCTTATCCAATAATGCCTTCTAAATCGTACAGTACAAATCCGAATCCAAAAAACTTTATCCTCTACATTCTATCCCGAACAAGGTGTGACCCAAGGATCCCCACTATTCTCGCTTCTATACAATATTTATTGCTACGACCTATATAATCCTAACCACAACTTCCTTACCTTTAATCCCTATCCCCTGCCTTCTAAATCGTACAGTACAAATTCGAATCCAAAAAAGCTGTATCTTCTACATTCTACCCCGAACAAGGTATGCCCCAAGGATCCCCACTTGTATAGAATATTTATTACTACGACCTATATTATCCTAACCCCAACTTCATTAACTTTCATCGCTATCCCCTCCAGTTTGCCGACGATATTGCCCTAGTTTCCCACTCCTTTAGCCTGGCACGAGCCTTAGAATCCCTACAAAAACTAATAGATAAAAGCTCCCGGTGGTTCTCCAAATGGAGACTCAAAATAAACCCTAATAAATCCCAATTGTTCCTACCCTACCATCGAATACCACCAAATCTTCTAACAGTATCCATTAACGGAACAATACTCACCCCTTCCCTCATTTGTATATACCTTGATATTCATTTGGACCCTAAATTCTCCTTTAAGAAGCACACATCATTAATGAAATCAAAGATTATAAAAAGAGCTAAATATGTCCGTTGCTAGCCTACAAAAATCAAGGAATCAGTACAAAGTCCTGTACCAGAATATATAAGATGATATGCCGCCCCATCATTGACTACAGCTCAATCCTATACATTAACCCCTGTAAGTCCGCCCTTAATAACCTCGAGGTAGCAGAGAGATCTTCTCTCCGCACCCTGACTAAGCTTCGCCACCCCCAAAATCCTCTCCATAACCTTTCCAATATCCTCCTCTATCAAACAACAAACATAACCCCAATAAAAGATAGACTTCGATTTCTCGCAGAACGTTTCGCATGTAACGAAAGTAACTTCGAACTAATTGAAAAACTGTGCATCCCGAGAAATCCTGATATACCTCCGAAATACAAAAACCCCCCCATCACTTTTTTTGAATATATTTTCTCTCTACATCCCAATATCTAACCTTGAATTGGAATTCCAAATATATCAAGTCAATGGGCAGAAAGACTTTTGGTCGATAACTCTTACTTGGGAACTTTATACATTGACAATGTATGAAGTTCCCAAGTAAGGGTTATCGATCAAAAGTCTTTCTGCCTATTGACTTGATATATTTTTGGAATTCCAATTCAAGGTTGGATATTGGGATGTAGAGAAGAAATATATATATATATATATATATATATATATATATATATATATATATATATATATATATATATATATATATATGTGTGTGTATATCAATTATTGTATTTTATAAAAAAAAACATTTTTTAGTAATAAAGATTCGATAGTAGTATTTTGCATTATTAAACCTGGAGGACTCGCGTCTAGATTCTTCTTAATTAAATCTATCACCCTACATTATTTAACGTTTTACGCTTAGCAAATAATTTTAAAAAATGTTTTAAATGCAACAAACAGTATACTAACGTATATTATTACAGAATAATACGAATTCCAATAAAAACACGTAATCTAATAAAAAACAAAGGTATTCTAACAAAAAAAAAATGAAACACAAAATTATATACTATACGTTTTTTTTTATTTCTGAACATACAAATTCTGACCATATAAAATTTTCTATGTTCAGTTTTAAAAAAACACACTTCACTCGCATTGCACCTTGACAGTTCGCAACCAAACGTACAATTTGAGGTGTGTTTTTTAAAGACCCGATCAAAACATCCAAGGAATTTCTCTGAAGAATAGCTAATTTGCTAGAGGAAATAAATACCTTGCATTTATTCTTATACTAGTAAGAGTGTTTGTGACTTTTTCAGATTTAAAACAAAAATAATTTTTAGGTAAACCCTTAATAAAATTAAAATTTGTCGATGAACATTTTAATTTTTTTTAATTCTGAAAAAGATCACAGCCACAATCATTGATATTAGAAACAACTTGTAATAATAATTTTTTTGATGCAAAAATTGAGCATCAAGTTTTTTCTACGTCTAGCAACAGTGGAAAATTAATAAACTTACCAAAACCTAACTTTAAGCGTTTGTCCTGAGCGTAGTTTAAAGTTTTTAAAAACGACTATACTTTAATTTTAAATACCTTTCTCAAACGATATTTGAATTTTCTTTATTAAATATCTTTCTAAATCAGCGTTTTCTCGAAAAAGTGATTTTTTAGCTGTTTTCACTTTTTGCATTCGGCTGGCTGTATTTCGTTTTTTTTTATTTCTGAACATACAAATTCTGACCATATAAAATTTTCTATGTTCAGTTTTAAAAAAACACACTTCACTCGCATTGCACCTTGACAGTTCGCAACCAAACGTACAATTTGAGGTGTGTTTTTTAAAGACCCGATCAAAACATCCAAGGAATTTCTCTGAAGAATAGCTAATTTGCTAGAGGAAATAAATACCTTGCATTTATTCTTATACTAGTAAGAGTGTTTGTGACTTTTTCAGATTTAAAACAAAAATAATTTTTAGGTAAACCCTTAATAAAATTAAAATTTGTCGATGAACATTTTAATTTTTTTTAATTCTGAAAAAGATCACAGCCACAATCATTGATATTAGAAACAACTTGTAATAATAATTTTTTTGATGCAAAAATTGAGCATCAAGTTTTTTCTACGTCTAGCAACAGTGGAAAATTAATAAACTTACCAAAACCTAACTTTAAGCGTTTGTCCTGAGCGTAGTTTAAAGTTTTTAAAAACGACTATACTTTAATTTTAAATACCTTTCTCAAACGATATTTGAATTTTCTTTATTAAATATCTTTCTAAATCAGCGTTTTCTCGAAAAAGTGATTTTTTAGCTGTTTTCACTTTTTGCATTCGGCTGGCTGTATTTCGTAAAATAATTAGCAGATTTGATTCATTCAAAAAGCATTTAGGATTCAGGATTAAATGTACTTTCATTTGAGTCATAGCTGTTTTTTGTAGCTTAAAAATGTGCCTTGTATAATCGCCCAAAGTTTGATTTTAGTGAGTTGGCTAGTTTCTACTTGTTTTAAATGTGGAAAAAGTTAGTTAAATTTTGTTTTTTTGAGCGAAATAAATATCTTACATTGTTTCTAACATTAGTAAGAATAGATATGTAAGTAGTTAAATTCCCCCACCTTCACTGTTTTATCTTAATTCTAGAAGAAGATAAAGGAATTTAATTACTTACATATCTATAACTAACACTTCACGTAACTCCAATAACAATATCATTGATTAGTAAAAATGGTTGTGATTTTTTTTAGATTTTTGCGACAGAGTTAGATTTTGGATTGAGATAAGACTATATTATAACTTTAAGCTTTTAAACAAGAGTATATTTGACCAAGGCCGTAGCCAGAAAAAAAAATCGGGGTGGGGGGGGGGGATATAAAAATTTCAGGGGCCGGGTTTTAATGGTAAAACTTTTGTTTTTGACCTATCGGGGTAGCTTTTACATAGTAAGATTTAACATTTTAAAAAATTCGGGTGGTTTGAAACCCCATATCACCCCCCTTCCCTGGCTACGACCTTGTATTTGACGTATATGCCGAATTTTGAGCGCTGTAATGAGGCTATATTTTGATATATAATGAAATAATTCCGTGACCTGTAATAAGACTATATTTATCGGGTCCTAAAAAACATCCACAGAGTTTCTCTGAAGAAAAGCCAGCAATGAAATTTTCCAAACTCAGGGTTTTCTAAACTTTTCTAAAATTTTACTTCATGCACCACGCAGATAAAACGCTAGTTTAAAATGAAGTTTAAATTAAACTGTTTCAGCATACTGATTTAGAAGTATACTTTAAACTTCATTTGAAATTTTCGTTTTATACGCGTGGCGCATGAAGTAAAATTTCGTGTGTTAAAAACTAAAAAATACCGTGCGTTTTTTTATCTCTGAACATACAAATTCCGACCATATAAAATGTTCCATGTTAAATAAAAAAAAAAAACACACTTCAATCGCATTGAGGTGTGTTTTTTAAAACTGAACATGGATAATTTTACATGCTAGGAATTTCTATGTTCAGAGATTGAAAAAACGCATGGTATACAGAGTTAACAGTTTTATTTATTATATATATATATAGGGAGTTTTTCTTTTAAGTTTACATATCTCAATTACAGCGTAATCTTCACATATTCGTTTTTTAAGTTCAAATTTAAGCTTTAAACGAGTGTTTTTCACTCCCAGACTAAGCATGAAGTAAAATTTCGAGTTTAGAAAAGCCCCGTGAAAATTTGCCGAGGGTCGCGCAGCGACCCGAGACAAATTTTCTGGACTTTTCTAAACTCGAAATTTTACTCCATGCGCCACGCGTATAAAACACAGATTTTAAGTGAAGTTCGAATATATATAAATTTCACAATATTTTAGTGTATTATACGCGTGGTGCATGCTTAGTCTGGGAGTGGAAAAGAAAGGTGCGAAAAGGGGAAATTAATATTTAAAACATGTTAATAAGTCTATTTATTTACAATATAATAAATTTTCTCCTTGTTGCATTTTATTTTATTTAAGAGATTTTGCTCTTAAAATCTTTGTTTTTTTTTAAACTTAATATTAGTAATTTAAATAATTAATTCCTACAAATAATCTTTGTTTGAAATATCTTTTCATTATAAACCAATCACGTCAAAATATTTTTTTAATCAAATTACACGTAACACAAACTACTATGTTAATTACACTTAACACTAACACATAGTCCTATTTTAACAACAATTACTTTTTAGACTAAATATTAAAAAATAAATCTATGAAAGTACAGGAAACCGAAAAGAAAGGTTATGATAGACTCAAAAACGTAACCAAATACAACGTCATTGTCCTCTCTCTCAGGAACTGGGGCCTGCGGGGGGTAGGGGAAAACACGGAAAGATCCAATTCTGTCATACCTTGTAACCCATATGTGTTCATATGTGTTACGCCCATCAACGTACCTTGGTATATAAGTAACTAACATATTGTTAGGTATATTTGTTCAGTGCAACTGAACTCGTACAATAACCACAGAGCAGTTCATGTAACGGACACATTCAGTGCAAATAGTGCTGCGCTAGACTTTTTATAGTTTTTGCACAGAATCTGTTCATTATGTGAACTGCACTAAGTTCATTTGTACGAGTTCAGTTGCACTGAACAAACAGACCTAACAATATATCATTTACTCATATACCAAGGTACGTCGATGGGCGTAACACATATGAACACATATGTGTTACAAGGTGTGACAGAATTGGATCTTTCCATGTTTTCCCCTACCCATTTTCCCGCAGGCCCTAGTTCCCGAGAGAGAGAACAATGACGTTGTATTTGGTTACATTTTTGAGACTATCATAACATCTCTTTCGGGTTTTGCTGTACTTTCATAGATAGATTTTTTAATATTTAGTCATTGAATAAGGAGTATGTATATTATTATATAATATTTAATCAATGATTTAGTGTAAAAAATAAGTGTTATTAAAATAAGACTGCGTATGTATTTTCTACACCAGCTACCTATTAAATTAATCAATTAAATCCAGCAGATGAGAGAACATCGCGTTCGAAGAGAATGCGGTACATACATTAATATTTCTTTTAATGGTCGATTTAATTAAAGTATCGGAATAATTCATACGAGCACGCCGGGTTTTATTGCATTAATTACACGAAAGTACACTTGGCTTATATTCCGAGAACCGTAAAACGGCATTAACGCGTTTCATTAGCACGAATTGCGCCACCCGTGAGTCTTTTCTATTCAGATTTACATCCCCTCCGATTCCGGGAAATTAATTAACCCCTTGCATTCGTATAATTTGATGCGTAAAGGGACGGGTTGTAAAAACATCTGCTTCCGGGTCATCACAACAAGGGATGATTTATATATAATGCATCGCACATGGTTATTTTGAATAAAATATTAAAATATCGAGTTTAGAAAAGACAACATTCTATTTGGTTGTATAATATCGTATGTTCAATTAAAAAAAACCTCTAGTGCCATGGAAAATATCGTAGGTTGGTAACTCTGAAAATATACATTATAATTATTATGTCAAACGTTTTATCCGTCAATTTCTGAAGCGTGTAGCCAACTTAAATTTAAAAAAAGATTAAATCATGGGATTCTAAAGTTTTATTTTTATTGAGCATATGATATAATATAAACACTTTTCTAAACTCGAAATTGTACATCATGCTTAACCAAGGAGTGGATGTATAACGCAGTAAACGTTGGAGGCTCCGTTAATTTTATTGTATTTTTTTCTATTGCACTTACCGTGAATGATTTTTCTCCACTCGGTCCAATCGTTGGTAATTTGTTTTGGCCCTCTTTCTCCATCGAATCCCACGACCACCGAGAATCCGATTGGCGACCGTAACGAATCACAGTGCCTTCTATGCTAGAATCTGGCTTCATGTCGATAATTTTCATCTCCTGTTCGCAGAGGCTTCCAGGCGACCAAATGTTCTGCGATCGCGAGCTTCCCTTCATTGATAAATTTAAAGGCGCATCTTCATCTGCAAATAAACAAAACAAATATTTACGTGATTTCAAAGTACAATCATAAGAAAATAAATCTAAGGTACGATTCATGAAAGGTTGTAGTGCTTTCTGCACCAATACATGTAATACGAAAATAGTTTGATGTCATCAGATTGCGTGTGTGAAAAAAGAGAGAAAACTTCATAATATGTCGGCTATGGTTTTTAGATGAAAAATGCGAAAACGTATGTTCCGGTATGCAGCTTCAAAATTTTAAGGTTAAACGTCACATTTTGAGAATGTCTTCGTAAAACTAAATCTGCAAAAACCCAGTCAAAAATCATTTTAATTAGTGTGCACAATCGTTTTTAATGTGAGTTTAAGTGATATAATTTCAATTTCCACATCTACTAAACAGTTCAAGTATTTACAGAAATAAATAATGCATTTATGTTGATTTTGTGTATTTTGATTTTGTGTAAGCTTAGTTAAATCGAATGCGCATTCAGTAGATTTGGCAAATAGTCATCGGATTAATCTATTTATACGGGAAATTTTTCTTTAGTATACATGCAGGGAATTTTCTATTAGGTGTACATATGGATACGCTTTTTTTAAAGAGTTCAATTTGAAGCTCTAAACGAGTGTTTTCTACTCCCAGACTAAGCATGAAGTAAAATTTTGAGTTCAGAAAAGCCTGAAAATTTGGTGTGGTCGCGTAGCGCGGAGCGCTATGCGGCCAAACCAAATTTTTTCTCTTTTCTTAACTCGAAATACTTCATGTGCCACGCGTATTAAACACTAAAAGCACTGAAATATTGTAAACGAGTAAACTTCGCTTGAAATTCATGCATGGCGCATGAAGTAAAATTTCGAGTTTAGAAAAGCCTGAAAATTTGATTTGGTCGCTCTGCGCTCCGCGCTACGCGACCAAACCAAATTTTCGGGCATTTCTAAACTCGAAATTTTACTTCATGCTTAACCTGGGAGTGGAAAACACTCGTTTGCACTTCAAATTGACCTCTATTAAGAAAACAACGAATACTTGAAAATCCACAACACGTAATTGGAATATGTATACTCAAAAGAAAAAAATTACAAGAAATTATGATTTAAAGCTTTTCTAAAAGAAAGAACAGTAATATACTCGTGACCTAAACACTATGACATTGTCATGTAACGTCAAAATATGACACAACTAGGAAAAATCGTTGCGGATACAACTGTCGACATATTCTCTACAAAAATTGAACCACACATTCCACATCAATTAGTCATAGGACATCTCTCCCGATTTCCACTATATATAGTGCCTTTCAAAAAAATCAGAACACAAAGTATTTATTGGACGATTTTAATGAAATTTACAGAATTTAATAATGTAAATGAACTGCATCGATGATCAAAAAATCAATTGTTTTGGTTACAATTTAATGGTATTTTTTCCTTGATTTCACCATTATGAAGAGCTGCTGATTTTTTAATGTAATTGCTTCTAATATCCAAGTAGCCTCTGAGTAGTTTGACGTTTCAGTTTGTAAAACATAAAAAGTTGCCCCGTGTTTGCCGGCGTGCACAATATCATCATCTAAGTGAATTTGAAAGGGGTCGCATTATTGGAATGCGAGAAGCGGGTTTTTCGGTTCGTGCTATTGCTGAAAGGGTAGGCCGTAGTGTATCGGTGATGGTACGCTGCTGGTCTAGATGGTCCGAAGCTGGGGAGAATCGACGTAGACTTGGATCAGGACGTCCAAGAAGCACCACTGAGCGTGCAGATCGAGCTCTTCGTCTTACAACTTTAAGGGACAGATTTACAACGTCGCGGGCATTGGGAAATGACTGGTTGGCTCTAAATGGCCAAAGAGTATCCATGGCTATTGTTTACAGAAGAATCCGCAGTTTTGGTATAAGATCCTACCGTCCACAATTGTGTCTACCTCTTACTCCGCAGCATCGCAGAGCAAGACTTGATTGGTGCAGGGAAAGACAACATTGAACCCATGAATGGAATAACATTATCTTCAGCGATGAGTCTCGGTTCTGTTTATGGGCTCATGATGGTTGCAGAAGAGTGAGACGTCGACGCGGTGAACGCAGAATTTTACAATTTGCTGTTGAAAGACATACGGCTCTTACACAGGGAGTTATGGTTTGGGGGGCGATAGCATATGGTAGTCGGTCTCCTCTAGTTTTTTTAGAAGCAAGTCTTAGCGCGATTCGGTATATTGACAACATTTTACGGCCAGTGTTAGTGCCCTATGTAAATGGCTTGCAGAACCCCATTTTTCAGCAAGATAATGCTCGACCTCACACAGCGGCCATTACAAGACAGTTTTTTGATAGTGCCGAAATCAATTTGTTACCTTGGCCATCTTGTTCTCCAGATCTATCGCCAATAGAACATGTTTGGGATATGATAGGTGATAGAATAAGTAACTTACAGCGCCCCGCTAACACTGTAATGGAACTTAGAGGTCAAATTATCGAAGTTTGGAATGAAATACCCCAAGTCGATATTGACAGCCTGATTTCTAGCATGCCTCGGCGTGTTAATGAGTGTTTGGGAAATCGTGGAGGCCCAACACATTATTAATATTTATTCACTTGTTTTTTTTTTTTTCAAGTTGATTTTTTGATCATCGATACAGTTCGTTTACATGATCAAATTGTGTAAATTTTATTGAATTCGTGCAATAAATACTTGGTGTTCTGATTTTTTTGAAAGGCAGTATATATACTTAATTATTGATAATACATAATCACTTGATGATGTTTAATTATTTTTTGTGTGTTTTACGTTTATTGTTTCGCAACATTGTTGCTTCTTCAAGTGAAGAACTTATAAATATGTCCTTAAATACTTGTCTTTTAAACTAATTGTTTTTTTTATCATAATAAAATAAAAACCATAACATGCATGACGTGAATAAGACATGGTACATTAGGAATTGGAAGTGAATTTCGTTACATAAGTGCAATTTTGAAAAAAATCTCTTTGAATAACGTTTTCTCTGTAAATAAAATATGACCAAATCAATTTTTCACCCATCGTTAATTCGCTCCAATTAAAAACGATAAGGTACAATTTAATCTCTTTTGAAGTGTCCGTCCATCGCGAATAATTAATACCGTCTTGTAATTACTGAATTTAATTGCCCCCGGCCCAACAAAACGATTCCTCTAATTACGAATGTAGCCAGCTCTGTTGTATAAATTATACGCGAAAGTTTGATTGGCCGGCGAAACGGGCCGAGTGCATCTAATTGATCCCTCATTATCACGTTTCGAACGTACTGATCGTTAGTAACAATTAACAATTCGTCGCTGCTTTGCAATTATGCGGTTTGTCATCATTAATTATTTTCTTGATCGCGATCGTCTCGGTTTGAATCATGACAAATAATTCACTGGTATTAATAAAAATGTCGAAACTTACTTTGTGAATACAGAGAGTTTTTCTTTTAAATATTTAAATCCTAATTACAGCGTATGCTCTATAAATCTCCGGAAATTCGTAGTTTTTTTTTAAGATTTCATTTTGAAGGTTTAGGCGAGTATTTTCCACTTCCGGATTAAGCATTTTCGTGTTTACAAAAACCTGAAAATTTGGTTTGGTCGCGTAATTTCCAGGCTTTTCTAATCTCGAATATTTTTTTTCATGCGCCACCCGTATAAAACACTGAATTATTGTAAAGTTCACAACATGCTACTAAAGCAGTATGCTATAGACGTATATTTTAAACTTTACGTAAAACCAGTGTTTTATACACAAGTAAAGTAATATTTCGACGTTAGAAAAGCCGGAGCGATCAAACCAAACACACAAAATCATCGAAATCCCTGATAAAAAATTAGCGGTGGACGGTAACAAGAATTAATAAAATATTGACATTGCATTAATTTTTCTTACCGTCCGCCGCGTCACTCGCTGCTGAGATAAAACGAACACCTCTATTAGATTAGAGTAGATAATTGTTGGGGTGGCCTCTTGACCTGTACCACCACGGCCTTTGCAGTACTATTGTGGATCGAGCTTCGCCTCTTTGATTAGCCCTATTAACCCAGATTCTCTGCGCTTGGTTTAGTGTTGAATAGCTTTAGGTATCTAACCCTTAAGTAGATTGATTAAGTTACGTGAGGATCAGCCTATAGTGTCCTGTCAGTAGACGTACTATAGCCTTAACCATTTTCCTGAACACCTCTAATTGCCATCTTAGTAGCCAATGAGGCCTTCACAAGTAAGTTTCGTTGTTACTCAAGAAACCATCTAGAAGAAATCCGCCTTGAGGGGGAGGTTTTCGACAGAACGATGAACTCAATTTTAAATATAAGACAGCGTGGATACAATCCAATAAAAGATTACAATTTTATGATTGGTAAACAATATGTTACTAAAGCAGTATACTTTAGACGTATATTATGAACTTCACTTAAGAGCGTATTCACTCTGGCCATTTTTTTGTCGCGCCACAAACGCCCGACAAATGACGAAGGCTGCACGTAAATAGTAGCATTCACACACAGCCACGCCACAAAATGTGGCGCGACTGATCACAAAGTGGCATCCATCTTGACGCCTTTAGGCGCCAAATTCAACCTAAACCAATCTTATTCTATAATGATTGACGCGCGTCCTATTAATTTGATTTAGTTTGAATTTGGCGCCTAAAGACATCAAGATGGATGCCAGTTTGCGCTACTCTCTTAAATACAGCGACACTAGTACGTGTCGTTGTATTTAAGAGAGTAGCGCAAACTGGCCTCCTTCTTGAAGTTCTTAGGCGCCAAACTCAAACTAAATCAAATCAACAGGACGCGCGTCAATCATTATAGAATATGATTGGTTTAGTTTGAGTTTGGCGCCTAAAGGCGTCAAGATGGATGTCAGTTTGCACTACTCTCTTAAATATAGAGACACTACAAAGTATAGAATTAAATTGACGCATTCACATGTACATTCGTTTTTTATTATCTTTTAGTGGCCGTGTGCGAACATGCTCTTAAATTAGAGTTTTATACGCGTGGCGCATGAAGTAAAACTTCGAGTTTAGAGAAGCCTGAAAATTTAGTTGAGTCGCTCCGCTTCGCGGACAATTTTTCGTATACAGTAGAAATTGCCATTTTAGGATGTTGTAAATTGATGTGGTTTGAGTCAAAGAAAGTATGTTCCGCTGTGAAAGGGACATACGGAATATACACAGGACCAAAAAAATCAGGAAATAAACTTAAAATGTTATCTTGGCCCGAAATTGAACGAAATTATGAAATTTCAAGTATTTCTCATTTTAGTTTACTCAATTTAAAGTATTTCTCATTTTAGTTTACTCAATTTCAAGTATTTCTACAGATGTACAACTTTAATTTCAAACTATTTTCGATATCCTTAAGTATGAGGAAAATATTACTATGGAGAGATCATTATCATCATTTTTCAAATAAAATATTCCCCCTTTTTTTAAACAATAGAACGGCGAGATTCAATCTTGTGTTGCATTAATAAATATTTTCATGTTTAATTGTTATTGTTTTCTCCTCTTACTCCCAAGTTGCCCGCTAATTTTGAAATACACCCTTCTACTAAAAAAGATTGCAGAACCCTGCTGTAGACTAACTAAATTAAGATAATATTCGAGAGAATTAACCATCACATAAACATTCTAAAACTATATACATCAAGCGACTTCATTTAAAATCAATTGTCTTTGTAACTGCAACAATCACCTCATGCGACCTCTAGCTGACTTATCCATTCAATCAAAAACCAATTTCTCATTCTAAAACCTAACCAATCGCTCATTTATCCGCGACACAATGCGCGGCATTAATGATGGCCAGGTCGTAAATTAGACGCGTATTATATCCATCATGTGCGTTATTTTATGCAAATGTTTATTGCACTTTAAAACCGAGCGCACATGTCGGCTCATTAATAATATATGTGTAATATAGGGGCGCGCGCGCAATTTATTCCGATGCATCATTTATTAATTCGCGCACTTGTTCGAAAAAAAAGGAAAAAAAATACAATAGCGATGTGACGGTCAGATTGCGCGTAGATAAGAATAATAAAAAAAAGTGCAGGGGGAAAAGTTTATTTATTGCTTTGATATGCAGGTTGAAATAGGCTGTATAATTCATCATCCATAATGAAGGGTTATTGATTCTGATTCTGATAGGTGGTGTTCGTTTGTGTTGATAGTGCTTTTTTTTATTTTGAACTCCAAAATTCCTTATTAAAGAATAAGATCCCTTATGTTTTAGTAAGAGATCTTTGAAAAGTGTATACAAATTTTGAGGATTCAATTGCCATCCACTCAGTAACGGAATTCATTATCAGCGCGTAGGTACGTCATATTAGGCCGGTCGTCCACTGGAAGCGACAACACGCGGCTACGCGCTCACGCGATCCTAGCGGCAACATGCGTATACGCGCGACAGATCCCGACGTGTGTAAATCCAATGAATCTCGTCCACTGCAAGCGTGCGCGGACATGCGGATTCTCGCGTGTAGCCGCTACTCTTGCAGCCGCCCGTTGCCGCTCGTAGCGCGTGAGCGCGTAGCCGCGTGTTGTCGCTTCCAGTGGACGACCGGCCTTATGATTGTGACGTAAGGTACAATTCACGAAAGGTGTCCCATGGTTTCCTTGATTTGTAGTGCTTTCTGCACCAATACATGTAATACGAAAATAGTTTGATGTCATCAGATTACATGTGTGAAAAGAGACAGAAAATTTCATAATATGTCTGCTATGGTTTTTAGATGGAACATTCGAAAAAGTATGTTCCAGTATGCAGCTTTAAAATTTGAAGGGTAAACGTCACATTTTGACAATGTCTTTGTAAAATTAAATCTGCAAAAACCCAGCCACAAATCATTTTAATTAATGTACACAATCGTTTTAAATGTGAGTTTAAGTGGTATAATTCCAATTTTCACATCTACTAAATAGTTTAGGTATTTACAAAAATAAATAATGCATTTATGTTGATTATGTGTAAGCTTAAACGAAAATGTTAGTTGATTCGAATGCGCATTCAGTAGATTTGGCAAATAGTCATCGGATTAATCTGTTAAGACAGGGAATTTTTCTTTTAAGTATACATACAGGGAATTTTCTATTAAAGAGTTCAATTTGAAGCTTAAAACAAGTGTTTTCCACTCCCAGACTAAGCATGAAGTAAAATTTCGAGTTTAGAAAAGCCTGAAAATTTGATTAGGTCGCTTAGTGCGAAGCGCAGCGCGGCCTAACCAAATATTTAGGCTTTTCTAAACTCGAAATTTTACATCATGCGCCACGCGTATTAAACACTAAAAGCAGTGAAATATTGTGAACGAGTAAACTTCGCTTGAAATGAGTGTCTAATACGCGTGGCGCATGAAGTAAAATTTCTAGTTTAGAAAAGCCTGAAAATTTGGTTTGGTTTCAGGCTTTTCTAAACTCGAAATTTTACTTAATGCTGAATCTGGGAGTGGAGAACATTCGTTTAAACTTAAAATTGACCTCTTTTAAGAAAACAACGTATATTTATACATTTACAACACGTAATCGCCATATGTTTACTCAAAAGAAAAAAAATCACAAAAGATTATGTATTAAAGCTTTTCTAAAAGAAAGAATACTAATATACTCGCGACTTAAACAGTATGACAATGTCATATAACGTCGAAGTTTGACACAACTAGGAAAAAGATACAACTGTCGACATACTCTCTAAACAATTTGAAGCTCATATTCTACATCAATGAGATATAGAACCCCCCCCCCCCGAATTCCACTATATATGCGCACTGACGAAGAATTCCGTTACTGAGTAGATGACAGTTGAATAAGATTGTTTGTGTTCTAGTGCGAAAGATAATGATTAAATTATTGTTAAATTAATTAAAACCACAGTTTATATATATCCAGTTAGCCAGTCTCTGTATAAAATTTGGTAACAGCGTTTGGATGCTGCATCTAGAATCGAGACCGGTGATTAGTGTATACAGTCGTCTATCTTACTCTTACCCTACATCCTGACCATAGTCTTTCCTTTTCTACTCTATTTCCAGTTCTCCCATAAGCATTGGCTTCCCTTCTTAAAACACACATTTTTTTAATTCTCTTAATGCTTACAGCAGTATTGCTTGCATTCAAATGTTTTTTTCAAATTATTAAATGGCTTTTATAAAATTTCAATAGAGCAATCGTTTTATTTGTATTACTACTGTAATAAATCGCTTACCGATTTTTGCCTTTTCCGGCGTGCACCCCTGGTCGATGAGGGTGGCCCCATCGGGACTGACCGACTCCGAGGGCCTGTTCGCTGGGGAATACGGCAGGAAAAACGCAGGAAATTGGGGCCACACGTACGGAGGGTAAGGCACCGGGACTAGAGGATTGTTGTACATAAATGCTCCCATTTCTGTAATCGAAAGAAATTCTGTTAATTGTTGGTCATGAAAATATTACGTTAAATAGTAGAAATACCGAAATGAAAGGTATCTCTGCTATAGATTTTGTTAAATCCGGATTCTATGATCCTAGCAATATTACTAATATTATTTTATTGTATGAACATTTAACACGTTGATCGCGGCATTCACTTGTGCCGCAGTTAAATTTACGTTTAGGCCCCGCGGTATGTACCTTGTGCCGCATCTAGAAACAATTTAAAAAAAATGCCCATGCCGCGGAACTAGTATGGCCTGAAAGTTTAAAAACGTTTATGTCCCTTAAAATGTTTGCTATATTATTCTGTTATAATTGATAATATTTGTATAACTGAAACAAAAGCTTAAAGTGGCCTGAGGTGATATTTTTATTTTTTTAAAGGTGGCGATCAACGTGTTAACGACAAACAAAAGTTGACAGGATTGTGATAATATTATAAATGTATGATTGTAGTTGCTATGAAGGCCGATGAATCATTTTTGGAACCTACAAAATGTTCAGATACTAGGTTATGAGTATTTGAACATTTTGTGGGTTAAAACGACTCTAAAGGTTTTCTGACTAGTACAAATCAAGTTTCAAGTTTCAACTTGTTTCATTTGTTCATACAACTTTAGTGTCGACATAACCTTAATTCATTCGTACTAGTCAGAAATTGAAGAACAATCCACAGGTTGATGGTTTTGAAGAGAGCCAACACCAAAAAAGCTTGCACAGTTTTAGATTGCTATCGGAGTAAAAATAATTCTGCGCTACTAGAACAATAATAGAAGTAATATTATAAGAATAGTTATTTAGTCTGAAGAGTAGTTCTAGTAGAAGCAATAGACCACAAAAGTAGTACTTTATCTAATGTTGTGCCAAGAAAATTATCTCATCAATACATCAGTTAATCGATCTAGTATCACTGGAAATTACTTGAATATCCCATAAACTTTCCTGAAAAAGTCTTGATTGAAGAGTCACTTACCTCGCATAGAAATGTACTCTTTGGGATGGATGTATCTAGGAGACACTAAGGAGAAAGCGCTGTATCTCGAAGGGTGCGGAGATCTCGGCGAAGAGGGACTCGCGCTTCTTGAGGAAACTCCAGCTTGCGGACTGCTGGAGGGCGAAGACGCCGGCGATCGCAGAGGAGACGTTGATCTTCCATTGTAAGGTGTCAGTACTGATAATCGAGGCATTCTAAAAACCAACAAGCAAATAAACACAAATGTTTATTATACTTACACAAAAAAATAACATTTGTAGAACTAACTATACTTTATTCCACATGAGAGAGTATTCAAGAAAAGACAGGGCCTATTTGGCATTGTTCTATAATTGGTTGAAATCGAGGGCAAATTCAAACAAGCGCTAATTTAGTTTCAATTTCATTTTATTCGCCGTTTCATTAGCGAACCAATTTGTAATAAATCGTTAAAATTATGTGTTATTTCAATAAAAGAAAAGAAAGAATGCATATACTAATATACTAAAAAGGCTATAGTTAATGATACATTTTTTTTAAAACATAATTTAATGTATTTTCAGGTTCTTGCAAATTGTTAAACTACTTAATACGCACGCCTATGGATGAATAACGGATTGTCATCGCTGTCATTCTTTCGTGATTTGGCTTGATTAATATCGTATGTTCAATAAAATAAAACCCCAGAGTGCCATGGAAAATATTTGACGCCTATGGATGACAATCCGTCATGTCATCGCTGTCATTCTTTCGCGATTTAGCTTGATTAATTTTGTATGTTCAATAAAATAAAACCTGGCTACACGCTTTAGGAATTGACATATAAAACGTCAGACATAATAATTTTAATGTATAATATCAAAGCTGCCAACCTACAATAATTTCCATGGCACTCTAGCATGGAAATTATTGTAGATTAGCAACTCTGATATTATACATTAAATTATTATGTCTGACGTTTTATATGTCAATTCCTAAAGCGTGTAGCCAACTTAAATTAAAAAAATAAGATAAAATCATGGCAATCTAGAGGTTTTTTTTATTGAACATACGATATTTTACGTGTTTCAATTTTCGTCACTGAAAATAAATAGGTGAAACGAACAGTCAACGACAATTACAGTAGTAGTCCTTCTAAAAATGCTTCTGCGATAATTTTTAAACGTGGCTAAAAGTTGTTAGCGTGTATCATTTATTTAAAGTATAAATGTTCGTGAAAATGGAAACTGAAGCTATCAATATGGCAGATTAAGAACAATATTTAAAATTTTAATCAGATGAAATAAAAAACATATTAGTTTAATGAATGAAAACAACCAACAACAACTTAGGCTAAATATTTTAAGAATATGCCTTAAGATAATTTATTTTCTTAGTAATTTGAAGCTTCTAACGAGTGTTTCCACTCCCAGATTAAGCTAAAATTCTGAGTTTAGAAAACGCTGAAATTTTAATTCATGCGTCACGCGCACAAAACACTGAAACATTGTGAAATATTTGAACTTCAATTGATATCAGTCTTGTATACGCGCATGAAGTAAAATATCGAGTGTAGGAAAGCCTGAAAATTTGGTTTGATCGCTCCGCTTCGCGATAATTTTCATATTTGAATGAATATTGAAATATTCAACTATTTGAATTATTTGCTTTTGAAATATTCATATTTCACTGAATATTGGAATATTAGACTATTTAATTATTCGCTTTCGAATATTCGCTCAAAAACACATTAATCGAATTATTTGCATTCAAACATTTGGATATTCGAATACCCAAATATGTGAAAAATGTATTGATTAAAACATTCATATTTGAATATTCGACTATTTGAATTACCGTTTTTCTTAATTATACCTGTAAATAAAAACTCATAAAAAGCATCTGTATATTTGAGAACAAAATTAAAATTAATTAATTAGTTATCTTATTGTTGAAAGCATTATATGTAATAATAAACAAATGTAATAATAAATAGAAAATCATATGGCTTTTTGCAGGCCATAAACTTTACAATGTCACGTGTAATAGTTTTAAGTCTAATTTCCATGTTTAGTATGTAAAGTATTTAAAATCCTTAACCTTGATTATAGTCGACGAAACTAAATTAAGTAAATGCATTTTTATGCAAATTCCGTCATTCTTTAGTGGAGAGCACATGCATAAATGAATAAATCAATGTCAAATCATCGTTACACTTAAGGTTGCGTTTAACTAGTTTCGTGATTGAAATCCAGAGTTAAAATTACTTATTAAAAAGATAGAGGTTTAGTATTAGTCAAATGTATTAAATCTATCGCATTTGCAATTAAAAAAAAACTCCAGTGTGCCATGGAAAATATTGTAGGATGGCAACTCTAAAATTATATATTATAATTATTATGTCTGACGTTTTATATGTCAATTCCTAAAACGTGTAGCCAACTTAAATTGAAAAAAAAGATTAAATCATGGTACTCTAGACGTTTTTATTTGATTGAACATACGATGTTTCTACATATGAAATGTACATTATTTATTGTAATCTTAATTTAACAAGTATTTATTAATACAAAGTAATTACATATATTATAACTAATATTAAAATTATTACTTTCTAAATAGTTTGTTCTTTATCACATAAAAGCGTATGATAATAAAAAACTATATATTTGAAAAATAATAATAAGTTTTACCTGTCAAATCTAACAGGTAAAATTTCGAGTTTAGAGAAGCCTAAACGTTTGGATTGGTCGCTGTTTTATTCGTTATATTTTCTCATCAAATATAACCTGTATCATACCACAAGTTATATTTGGTGAGAGAATATAACGAACAAAACAGCGACCAATCCAAATTTCGATAATCAATAATATTCATTCGTGAAACCGAAGCAGCACATTTAACTTGCCCTTCGGGATCATTGAATCTGTAGCTCGGTTTCACTCATGGATATTATCGATGATAATCATACCACTTGTTTTATTATAGCGGACAATAAATTCGCTTTTATAATTTTATGATAATGTTTATTTACAGAAATGCCACAGATTTTTACATTTAGAAAATAGTCAGCTCTAAGGCTTGTGTTAGACCAGGGGTCTCCAAAATACGGCCCGAGGGCCACATCCGGCCCGCGGACAGATTTTGTCCGGCCCGCGGAGAGCTAGCATACTTTTTTAAACGTTGCGTACTTTTTCGGACATTTTTTTTCATCAGTGGACTATTTACCTTTTTACCACCGGCAACAATGATAATATGGTTTTTGCCCTCGGAACTTACTGGAGTAATCAGTATGGCCCTAAGGCTGGAAAGTTTGGAGACCCAGGTGTTAGACGATACCAGAGCTGGGCAGGATTCGAATCATTCAGGATTCGAATCCTTTTAGAGGATTCAAAAGACGTATTCGAATACTTTAGTTCAACTGGATTCGTGATCCGGATTCGTTACATTTTTTTAAGAGGATTCGTATTCGAATCCAAATGTGGGTGATTCGAATCCATATAAAAGGATTCGAATCCTTATAAAAGGATTCGAATATTTATAAAAGGAAACAAGTATTTATAACAGGATTCGAATACTTACAAAGTGAGGATTAACATGAAAAATGTCTTTTGTGTGTTTTTAAATATCTCGTTAAATCACTGTTTTATACGCGTGGCGCATGAAGTAAAATTTCGAGTTTAGAAAAGCCCAGAAAATTTGTCTCGGGTCGCTGCGCGACCCTCGACAAATTTTCACGGGGCTTTTCTAAACTCGAAATTTTACTTCATGCTTAGTCTGGGAGTGGACAACACTCGTTTAAATGAAGACAACCTTATACAATAAAAAACACTTTTATTCCTTACTTCACTTTTATTTTTATTCGTTAGATGTACATTTTTGAATTCAACAATAAAATCTATAAACAGACTTTCGGAACAGCAATGGGCAACCCTCTGTCACCCTTTTTGGCTAATATTTTTATGAATAATCTGGAAAACTTAGCCAAAAGTAAAATTTCTAATTTTCCGAGAGTCTGGTTTAGATATGTAGACGATATACTCGCAATAATAAAATCTGATACCCGTATTGAAGACATACAAGCTAGTCTGAATGTGTTATACCCTAGCATTAACTTCACTTACGAAACTGAACAAAATAATCAAATCCCTTTCGTCGATCTACTACTAACAAACAATAAAATAAATAACAAAATAGAAATTAATGTACAGGGTGGTCTAACTTCGATGTTGCTTATGGGCATCTCGGTAAATATAAGAGTTACAAAAAATCCGATGGCGCAGTCGCGATCTCTTTTTTTAAGACTAGGATAATGCCGAAAACAAAAATGCGCCATCTTGTTTGTTTCAGAAGTTATAGGGCAAAATCGGGTTTTGTTGATTTTTAACTTTAATTAATATCTTGCGTAATTTGTAAGATAGACAAAAACTATAAATACCTTCTTAGGGCACTTTTTTGAGTAAGATCCAGTAGCGTAGGTATTTTTTTATATTATGCACACATTTTCGAGTTATGACCAATTTTTTTTTCAAATGTAAATCATAGTTAGCTTTTCCATGGTTGATAAGAGTGTTTTTCACTGATTTTAAAAATATAAGGTTTGGTGAATTTATCCTAAAAAACAGTGTTACTATAGAGTAGAAACTAGCTTTTAATCTGCTAAATAATATAATACGGAAGACAATAGCCATTTTTGATCATTTGCATGCTCAGTTTTAATTATGATAAACATTAAAAATAATAATAATTCTTTTTCGAGTACTAAATATTTGATTAGGCAAAATATAATTTCATTTTCCAATCTTGTAGGAAGAACAGAACTCTGCTGTTGCAATGGAATATTTAATTAAAATTGAGCATGCAAATGTCAAAGCCAAAGCCAACTATGATTTACATTTGAAAAAAAAATATATTTGGCCATAACTCGAAAATATGTGCATAAAATAAAAAAAATATCTACGCCACTGGATTCTACTTAAAATAGTGTCTTAAGAAGGTATTTATAGTTTTTGTGTATCTTACAAATTACGTAAGATATTAATTAAAGTTAAAAATCAAGAAAACCCGATTTTGCCCTATAACTTCTGAAAAAAACAAGATGGTGCATTTTTGTTTTCAGAATTATCCTAGTCTCAAAAAAAGAGATCGTGATTGTGCCATAGGTTTTTTTCTAACTCTTATATTTACCGAGATGCCCATAAGCAACATCGAAATTAGACCACCCTGTATATAGAAAACCCACACATACTTTTAATTATATTCACAATTCTTCATCAACACACTTTAAACACAAACTTTCAGCCTTTAACAGCATGATTTTTAGAGCTTTAAATCTTCCTCTTTCAATAGAAAATAGAAAAAATGAATGTCAAAAATAAAAACATTGATAAATCCGCTTTAGCTGACCATAATTTAAAAACAGGACATTATTTTTCAACAGACAATATCACATTACTAAAACAATCATCACATTTTCGAGTAAATATGTTAGAAGCCATAGAAATGCACAAACATAAAGATAAATTATTAAATTTTAATTTAAGTCCTTTGGAAAACCCTTTGTTAAACCTTTTACAAGTTCCGAAAAAGTGTAATCTCATCAACAGTCCGTAATTTTAATCCTCTTAATGTTTTTCAGCCTTGCGACACCCTATGTAATTAAAATTAGGTTTTTCCCATCTTTATCAGGTATATATAGTTTCGCACCTAGTTGTAAGACCATTAGTTATTGATAATGAGTGCTTTGCACTCGAAATGTACATCTAACGAATAAAAATGAAAGTGAAGTAAGGAATAAAAGTATTTTTTATTTTGATTAAATACTCCACATAACTGAATAAAACAATTAGTAAACCTTATACAAGACTATCTCAGTTTAAACCGAGTAGACCTTGTACAGTAATGACTTTGATTTTGACGTCATGTGAGGATTTCCGCGCGTGATAAGGTCGGCTCGGTTTAAATCGAGACAACCTTGCACAGTAATGATCTTGGTTTTGACGTCACGTACGGATTTCCACGCGTGACGACATCAACCAAAGTGTGTAAGTAAGTTTGTCTTGATTTAAACCGATCCGACCTTGTATTGCTTAATTACCTTGATTGTTGACGTCACGTGAGAACTTCCACGCGTGACGTCTGCAATCAAGGTGGTTAGTGTATAAGGTTGTCCTAATTTAAAACCGAGTTGACCTTGTTAGTTTAATTACATTGACTTTTCACGCCACGCCAGGAATTTCATGTGTGACGTCAGAAAAACTCCCTGTATTTCTCAGGATATAGATATTTTTAATAAAATAAAACTAAATTTGCTATGAAATTCAAACATAATAAGAAAAACCCGTATATTTTCAATTTCACAATATTTCAGTGTTTTATCCGTTTCGCTACGCAACTAAACCAAATTTTCAGAATTTTCTAAACTCTATATTTTATTTCGTGCGTAAACAAGGACAGTAAATCTATGTTAAAAAACAAAAATTAACATTTCTTAAGATGTAAACTTTTTGTCTCGTGTAATATAAGGCAAAAGTATTCTGAATTGCCTGCCATTTTATTAGAAATTAAAAAAATGTGCAATGTGTTGACTGAAAGTTAATTTAAAGGTGTAAAATTGATAATATAAAGTTAAAAAAATGATATCGGTCAATGGTCATTTGACCTCCTGAGTTGATGTTGATTGTGCTCGTTTTACAACATTTTGAATTGTTGTTCGTAAAACATCTGCTTTCAAGATTTGCAAGGTTTGTCGTTTGTTGTAGTAAATGCGAAATTTCAAAAAGACACACAGGGAGTGGAAACGTTCGTTCGCAACTTGAAACTGAATGATTTGATAAGAACAGTAAATGACTAAAAATGTTTTTAAAGATAATAATCTAGTTTTCAAAATTATGTTTAATATTATTTAAAGTAAAACTGACATGGTAGCCACAATCTGAAATGTTAAATTTTTCCGACATTTCCCTGATTCAAGAATTTTTTCCTTGGCCTTTTAATATAACTTTCTTCTGTGGAAAACAAACTGAATGATTTGATAAGAACAGTAAATGACTAAAAATGTTTTTAAAGATAATAATCTAGTCTTCAAAATTATGTTTAATATTATTTGAAGTAAAACTGACATGGTAGCCACAATCTGAAATGTTAAATTTTTCCGACATTTCCCTGATTCAAGAATTTCTTCCTTGGCCTTTTAATATAACTTTCTTCTGTGGAAAACCTTCATTTTGTTAAATTGTTTTCATTGTTTTTGTCAATATTTAAGTTAATTTAATAAATTTGTATGTGTTTTGTAATTTGCCTGCTGATTTTGACAAATTTATTTTTTTATTAGTGGTCTGGTCAATGTGATATGTTCAGTAAGCATTTTAAGGAAATATCAAACCCACATAAAAGGGATGTAGCTACTGATAGTGAGAGAGGAAAGATACACATCTGCATCGTTTTTTCTTCACCCAGTGGTCGAACAGGAAGTTCTTAACATCATAAATGAACTACCCATAAATAAATCCCCCGGCATTGATAATGTTCCTGGTTTTATAATCAAAGATGTGGCAATTCAAATAATAACACCGCTCACTCACATAATCAATGAATCGTTTGAACAGGGCATTTTTCCAACACGACTCAAATTCGCCAATGTTTGCCCCGTTTATAAAAAGAAAGATAGAAGTAATATTAATATGTATAGACCAATCTCGCTCCTGTCCTACTTCGCAAAGATATTTGAAAAGGCTATCCTAACACGACTGGTGTCATACTTCACAAAATACAATCTGCTCCACAACACCCAATCAGGTTTCCTCAAAAACAAGTCTACGGTCGACACGTTATTCGATTCACTAACAGCAGTGCATAGCGCCCTCGACCGGGGTGATGTGACACTTGGCATTTATTTCGATCTGTCTAGAGCGTTCGATCTCGTCGACCATGATTTGTTGTTGAGGAAATTGCATGCCTATGGTATATTTGGTAACGCACACAGTCTTATAAAGTCTTTTTTAAATAACCGCACGCAACAAGTCACTATTCGATCGAGTTCGGATGATATAGCCAATCACGAATACCTGTCCAGAATCGAAGAAATCACACAAGGCACTCCCCAGGGCTCGATTCTAGCCCCTTTTATCTTTATAGTATTTATGAATGACCTGGACGCAGCTTTCTCAAGCATGCCAGGCGTTGGGGTTTGCAAATACGCCGACGACACTTCGCTGTTAGTCACCGGTAATACCCCGGAAATTGCATACGCCAACGCCTGCCTAGCTGTCGAGGTCTTTCAAGAGTGGTGCCTAAATAACAACCTCCTTTTGAATCCCGACAAATCAGGATTCATTCAGTTTAGAAATCCTAGAAGCCGCTCTCTGGATCAAGTTCCTAATCTTACAGCGCATAACACTAATATCAGAGGGCTAGAAAGAGAACGTTTCCTGGGCATAGTTATAACACCAACCTTATCCTGGCAAGAGCAAATCGAAAAAATAAGCTCAAAACTAAGATCCGCCAGCTATGCTGTGCTGTCAATGAGGGTTGCGGTCAATAAAAACGCTCTCTTGAAATTCTATCATGCATACGTCTGTAGCCACCTAACGTATGGCATAATCATATGGGGTGTCTCGCCTGACGCTATTAGACTGTTTAGACTCCAAAAACAAATTATCCGGAGAATTACATTCTCAAAAGGTAGACCAAGCTGTAAACCCCTATTCAAAGCACTGAATCTACTTACATTTTATTCATTATACATATATAATTGCTGCTTATATGTCTTTCTACACAAGAATAAACTTGCAACCAATCAAACATACAACGCGAGCTCTGCTACTCGTTATCAAAGTGATATTGCGGTACCCACGCATCGCACCACACTATACAATCCAAGTCCCTATTACATGTGCCTGACCCTTTACAACCACCTGCCTTGCAATATAAAAATGCTGACACATTTCAACAAATTTAAACATTTGCTCAAAGATATGCTAATAGAAAAGGCATACTACTCAGTCAGCGAGTATCTCCAAGACAGAAACTTAAACCAGTAGAAAATTAATCAGTAACATTCTTCCTCTAATCACAAGACATCTGCAGGCATTTCTCTGCCTGCACTGTTTAGTACTACCTTGTTTTACTGTTATCTGTAGCTTTGTTTATATATTTATTTATTTTAATTGATGATTTACCACTACTATTCGATGACCATTGTAATACATATTGTATATATGTCCTTTTACAAATAAATTAAAAAAAAAAAATTCAATATAATTTCATGACTTTTCTCTGACTTTACCGGTTTTAATGATATTGAGTGAATTTTTTATCTACGTAATTTTCAGGCATTCGTCAATTTTATAATAGAGTTCAATTTGAAGCTTTAAACGAGTGTTTTCCACTCCCAGACTAAGCATGAAGTAAAATTTCGAGTTCAGAAAAGCCCCGTGAAAATTTGTCGAGGGTCGCGCAGCGACCCGAGACAAATTTTTGGGCTTTTCTAAACTCGAAATTTTACTTCATGCGCCACGCGTACAAAACACTGATTTAAAGTGAAGTTCAGAAACACACAAATACTACTTTAATCAGAGTAACAGGGAATTAGATGTTTAGTCTGTTATCAACGATGTTCAGTGTTAATAATAAATAATTAGATTTTAAATATTCTTGTTAAAACAACTGGTAACGATATTTATATATAAATAATTAAAGAAAAATGTATAAAATAAAATTTATTTTTAAAGGATTTGTATTCGTGATTCGAAAAAACAGGATTCGAATCATATTTATCTCTTACGAATCCTTTATTCGAGTAACTGTGATTCGAATCATATTAGGTGATTCGGATTCGTGATTCGAATCCTATTTACGAGGATTCGTCCCAGCTCTGGACGACACTATTTTTTTGTACAAGAAAATAGTATACTATTTTCTATCACGGTGTACCAAATAGAACATGTCCTATTTCCATTATACAAAACTGTACAAGATTTGCGTTTGGTCATTACACCATGATAGAAAATAGTATACTATTTTCTTGTACAAGCAAATAGTATCGTCTAACACAAGCTTTAGCGAATAGAAAATTGCGCTATGATTTCATCATACTGATTATGAATTTAATTAAATCGGAAACACACATGAAAAACAAATAACCAAATCGAATGTGTCGCTTATCTACCTCCAATCTTTATAATAGCTATAAAATCAAGGTAGGCTTATCGCTATTACGCTCTTTAAGTTAGGTTAGTATTTCATTCTAACGTAAATATTGACAAAATTTCCTCATCGCATTATTGGAAACATCCGAAAACTTATCACTTCCACCTATTTACACTAGACTTAATGTAATCTCCGCGTATTCAGCCGAACCCCACCTATTAAATCATCAAAAAAAAAAAAACGCTTTTCGGGCAAACACTGATAAAGCGAATGATGACGTTTTAATTCGTGAAAGTCGCCATTCATAAGATTTTTCCGTATCGAGGAGAAGGGAATATCCACTAACGAAGTTAATTTTGGCAATTTTTGGTTTCGGCGCTGGCGGCCCAACGAGAGAGAGGGCAATTACCCGAGACTTGCGTGCGGTGGAGAATTTTGCGGAATCTCCTACGCTTTGCAGAAATTTAAAGCTGTGTTTTTTGGCGCAATTATCGGACCCCGCAAATGAATACATTGCGATTTCACGCAGATTTTCTGCGGCGTTCGCTGCGAGCTATTGCGGAGATTGTGTAAGGTTTCATTTTTCTGATGGTTTTATTTTCGCCAGATTTTTCTCGTTATTAAAATCTGGTTTTTTAAACATCACGGAATTGCAAATATGATGAAAGCACAAGACATACAGCCATTCTTTCATGAAAAAGCAGTGCTCTTTTTTAAATATTTCGCAACTATAGTCTGTGAGATTGGAAGAGATAGCTGAAATATGTGACTTATGTAAATATAAAGCGTGTTTACATATTTACATATAAGTAGACTGATAAAATCAAGTGAAGTGATTCGATTGAATAATCACCGAATCAATTAAGGTACGATTCACGAGAGGTGTCCCATGGTTTCCTTGATTTGTAGTGCTTTCTGCACCAATACATGTAATACGAAAATAGTTTAATGTCGTCAGATTGCGTGTGTGAAAAGAGACAGAAAACTTCATAATATGTCTGCTATGGTTTTTGGATGGAACATGCGAAAACGTATGTTCCGATATGCAGCTCTAAAATTTTAAGATTAAACGTCATATTGTGACAATGGCTTCGTAAAAATAAATCTGCGAAAACCCGGCCACAAGTCATTTTAATTAATGTGCACAATCGTTTTAAAAGTGAGTTTTAGTGGTATAATTTCAATTTATACATCTACTAAATATATATTTACAGAAATAAATAATGCATTTATGTTGATTGTAAGTCAATCGAAAATGTTAGTTGAATCGAATGCCCATTTAGTAGATTTGGCAAATAGTCATCGGATTAATCTGACTATTTCCTTCAAAAAATGTCTACCAATCATATTACGAGAATTCATTTTCATTGCCCAATCACAATTAAATTTCAGCGAAAATTGCATAGTAGGTGAAAATTCTACGAAAAATTACAGCGAAAATTGCACTGTTGTGACGTCAATTTCTCTCAATCTTTCAAAATTAATCGATTCAAAAGTTTTTCTTTTAAAAGAATCTGGAAAGTAGTGAGAATAATTTATGCGACTATTTCCAGAACTAAAAATAAGGTTAGTTAGGGAGGCTGAACTCTGCTTGCGTTTTGAAGGCATCACTTGTAACTACTTTCTTTTTGAATTTCGTGCCTCCCTCACTTCTTTGTATTCTATTGCTTGAAACGGAGCAATCTTGCGCCTATATTGTTTATAATATTTGTCCATTAATATTTTAGCTGTTGTATTCCATATTGTCTTGACTGTCATTTCTTTATAGTCGTCTCCATTTTGCTTCCTCATGTTATATGCCCAGTCTTTGAGCATTTCTGCCAAGAAAGCATCTGAAGTTTTTTTATCTAACTCGTATTTTCTTTCATCACAGAATGTCATAAATTGTCTCCAAACGAACTCTTTACTCTTTCTTGTATTATCGGATGAATTTTTCTCGATATTTTTCGATATATCTTTCGAAGAAAAACTTCCGAAGCGATTCATGTTGACACATTAAGTGACACTGATTGATAATTAATATTTTAAATAATACGTCAACTTGATTAAAAATCGTATTTTTCAGGAAATAGTCTATTAAATACATTTCGTGCATTAAAAATGCTCTGAAAATTTAGTACTCAAAGCTCGTTGCCTTTAAGAAACTACATTCGTTCATTTTGATTGTGATTTGATTGAAAATCACAATCAAAATGGACTCATGCAGTTTCTAGGCAACGGCTTTTCGTGCAAAATTTTCGATCATTTTTAATGCACTTAATATATTACTATTGATAATTCAGGGAATTTTTCTTTTAAGTATACATACAGGGAATTTTCTATTAGGTATACATATGCATACGCTTCTTTTAAATAGTTCGATTTGAAGCTTAAAACGAGTGTTTTCCCAGATTAAGCATGAAGTAAAATTTCGAGTTTAGAAAAGCCTGAAAACTTAGTTTGGTCGCGTAGCGCGAAGCGCGGAGCGCCAAACCAAATTTTCAGGCTTTTCTAAACTCGAAATTTTACTTCATGCGCCACGCGTTTTAAAAACTGAAAGCCCTGAAATATTGTAAACGGGTAAACTTCGCTTGAAATCAGTGTCTCGCTCCGGAGCGACCAAACCAAATTTTCAGGCTTTTCTAATCTCGAAATTTTACTTCATACGCCACGCATACAAGACACTGATTTCAAGCGAAGTTTACCCGTTTACAATATTTCAGCGCTTTCAGTGTTAATTACGCTTGGCGCATGAAGTAAAATTTCGAGTTTAGAAAAGCCTGATAATTTGGTTTGGCCGCTCCGCGCTTCGCGCTACGCGACCAAACCAAATTTCTAGGCTTTTCTAAACTCGAAATTTTACTTCATGCTTAATCTGGGAGTGGAAACACTTGTTTAACATCAATTAGAATCTGTAATGACAACACTGATTTCTTACAGAAAATGAAAAACAAACACAAATCGTAGATATTTTCATAATCTCCATAAGTTTCGTTAATTATCTTGTTGTTTATTTTTTTTAAGAATTTGTTGTTATTAAAGATTTTAATAGTTTTTTTAAGAAAGGTTTTCCAGTCCTCGATTAAGCATAAAGTACTGAAAGTGTTCAGGCTATTCTAAACTCTGAATACTTTAAACGCCAGGCGTCTAAAACCCTGATTCAATATAAAGTTAAAAAATATACTTAGTTATTATTAATCTAATCTTTCATTAATTATTCGGATATTTATTCAAAAAAATATTAAAATTCGAATATTCATATTTTTAAATATTCCGATATTTAACTGATTAAAATATTTAGTTATTTGAAATATTCAAATATTTAAAATATTTAAATATTGTAAAAAATTAAATTTTACAATAATTTGAAGATGATTTATAACGAATATTTATTCGAATATTTTGAATATGTTTTAAAATGAATATTCGAAAACTTCAATTTAAAAAAAAATCCTTACCTTTATTATATTATCATTAGTTTATTAAAAACAACCACTATAGTGCTATAATTTATTCTTTTTTTTTTTATTCAATTTAAGTTGGCTGCACGCTTTAGGAATTAACGTATCGTATGTTCAATAAAAGAAAACCTCTAGAGTGCCATGATTTAATCTTTTTTAAATTTAAGTTGGCTACACCCTTTGGAAATTGACATATAAAACGTCAGACATAATAATTTTAATATATAATTTCAGAGTTGCCAACCTACAATTTTTTCCATGGCACTCTAGAGTTTTTTTTTTTTTAAATAAACATACGATATAAAACGCCAAACAAATTAAATATAATATATAATCTCAGATATTTACAATTGCATTCTGGATTTTTATTTGATTGAACAGACGTTACTTTTAGCCAGTAGCGTAGCTACATATGTAGCGTGTTTACAAAATCGATAAATTTGTAACATCTAGCGAGTGTTTCCACTCCCAGATTTAGCATGAAGTAAAATTTCGAGTTTAGAAAAGCCTGAACGTTTGGATTTGGACGCGTAGCGTCCAAATTAAGGCTTTTCTAAACTCGAAATTTTACTTCTTGCGCCACGCTTACAAAACGCTGATTTAAAGTGAAGTTTAAAATATACAATTATTTGTTTTAACCTATTTATGTTATTTTTTAAAATTCGAACGCCTAGATAAATTAATTTTGAGTTATTACACTGAAATAAAACAATTACTTTTGCTCTTGCGTCATCGTTTTTTATTCGAAATGAAACTATAAACTTAAGCGACATTTGTTACAATAATTGTAGGATATAAATGATCGTTTAAATATACTTTTAAGTACATTTAAAAGAGCTCTTTATACATAATATATAAAATTACGAAAAAACTATTCGTGAAAATGCAAACAATGTCTTAATTAATAAGACAACTTAAGACGATAAATATCCATTGAAACAACTACTTCCCGTGCAAATACACCTCCGGATATTGAATTATACAATGAAATATTTAAAATCTTATTTAATTTGATTTCTTACAACGCTCTATTAAAGTATATGTAACGTTTAGGTAAAATTCTCTTCAAACCAACTAACAATACAAATTTAGAATGAAATTTAAAATGAAATTTTAAATTTGTATTGTTAGTTGGTTTGAAGAGAATTTGACCTAAACGTTACATATACTTTAATAGAGCGTTGTAACAAATCAAATTAAATAAGATTTTAAATATTTCATTGTATAATTCAATATCCGGAGGTGTATTTGCACGGGAAGTAGTTGTTTCAATGGATATTTATCGTCTTAAGTTGTCTTATTAATTAAGTCATTGTTTGCATTTTCACGAATAGTTTTTTCGTAATTTTATATATTATGTTTAAAGTGTGCAAACTATAAGAAGCGTAAGCTTATTTTCTCGAATTCAAATAGTTTTGAATTTGAATTTATCTTATTTGAGCTTTTTATATCCTACGATTATTGTAATGAATAGCGCTTAAGTTTAAAGTTTAATTTCGAATAAAAAACGAAGACGAAAGAGCAAAAGTAATTGTTTTATTTCATTGTTCAGCGAAATTCGTGTTAATTTGTAAGTGTTTCTCGATTCTGTTTAATAAGTTTAATAATTTAAGATTTATATGAGGTATAACTTGCATATTTCAGCTATTTCTTCAAACTCGCAGGCTTCAACCCAATTAAATAAGCATGTTTGAAAAAAACAGCACGGGATTTGATTTTTATTTTCATATTTTATTCGTTCACAAAAATATGCAAATAAAAATCAAACTCCGTTCATTTTTTCCAAATTTGGCTATAGACTGCGAGTAGCCTAATTCGCATAATAAATCATGCAAATAAAAATCAAATCCCATGTGCGTTTTTCTTTTTATTAATCTCTGTTATCGCGGTGTAAATATAGGGTTTTCCAATCCATTAGTTTAATTCAAAATAAGCGTCGCTTATTCAACATGTTGACTTTTGAGAAATGATAAGAGGGCGTAGAGTAATTCCGCGACGACTATCTGTCTATCTCGTTTGATGTCCCAATTTACCATTAATCTGTATCGCGGCGAAAAAGCTGTATTCGTAAAATGTAAATGTTTGCGCCCGTGTTGCGACATAAGCTGATTGTTGATTCAAGGCGGAGATAACGGCTATAAGATTTAAAAGCTTTGATTTCCTCCTATAAATGTTTTCTGCGAAAATTACTCACGTTTATTATTGTTGCGAGTTATGTTAGGAAAATATTATTTTTGACATTATGTAGAAATTTTTTTATTTATTAATAAGATTTAAAAGCTTTAATTTCCTCCTATAAATGTTTTCTGGGAAAGTTACTCACGTTTATTATTGTTTGGAGTTATGTTAGATAAATATTATTTTTGACATTATGCAGAAAAATAATTTATTTATTACTAACAGTAATAATTTGCTTCAAAATTATATGATAAAATACATTAACACAAGGTATGATTTTTAGTTAATGTAGTTGTATGAGTTACGTGAAGGTGTTAAGTTACTTAATTAAACACAGTTATATTCCTTTCTTCACTTTTATTTTTCTTTCTAGATGTACATTTCGGGTACTAAGTACCCATTACCAATAGCTATTGTTTAATTAAATATGATTTTTAGCATGTAAAATCCTATGGCCCACGATAAAAAAAAAAAACGTAAAAGCGAATGAAAATGTAATTGTTGAGCTGAGGTTAGGGAAGCGTTGTTTGTATCAATTCTGCTTCTTTATATGTGTACATAAAAATTGTTTTGTGGTAAATACGAGTACATACGTGTTGTTACTAAACGCGGCGCCCTATTACACGACAATCACGGTAATGGGGGATCAATAGACGAAATAATCGCGTGATCGCTTTGCTTTTAGGGATGTAAACAGCATTAGTCCACCACCCCTCGTGTGTCTGTGTAATGCACGTATGACTCGTCCCCGCATTGATTTATACCATCATTAGATCCTGCCCCCTCATATCCGGTCATCAAAAAAACAAAGGAAAAATTGCTCACCCGGCCAGGGAAAGTGCTATCGCTATTTATGACATACCATTTCGTTTCTGTTTTTTTGTACTTCCAACGGCTTAATGCACGTAAACTCTAACAGGGTATACAAAATATATTTTTGAATTAAACCTACTAAATGTATAGTTTTTTTTTAATATTTAAACAACAATTTTTTCTTCACTTTTTTTTGTACGCTTTATGAGCATTTCAAAATTATATTAATTGAATCAATTGGTTTTTATCCAATTGTTACTTTCATAGAAAAGAAAATGCATAATTTTTATTAATATACAGAGAGTTTTATGCAACACCGAACATTTTTATAACGAGCATTTTTCTTTGAAGTATCCATATGCATACGTTGCACATTTTCTGATGCTCGATTATTAAATGAATTCAATATGAAGCTTTAAGCGAGTGTTTTCCACTGCCAGGCTAAGCATGAAGTAAAATTTCGAGTTTAGAAAAGTCTGAAAATTTGGTTTGGTTGCGTAGCGCGAAGCGCGGAGCGGCCAAACCAAATTTTCACGCTTTTCTAAACTCGAAATTTTACTTCATGCGCCACCGGTACAAAACACTGATTCAATGTGATGTTTAGCGGTGTGTTTTAAACTTCGTAATATGTCAGTATTTTGTACCGGTGGCGCATGAAGTAAAATTTCGAGTTTAGAAAAGCCTGAAAATTTGGTTTGGCCGCTCCGCGCTTCGCGCTACGCGACCAAACCAAATTTTCAGGCTTTTCTAAACTGGAAATTTTACTTCATGCTTAGCCTGGGAGTGGAAAACACTCGCTTAAAGCTTAAAATTAAATTATTTTAATAAACCGAGCATCGAAAAATGTGCAACGTATGCATATGGATACTTAAAAAAAAAAAATCTCGTTATAAAAATGTTCGGTGTTATATAAACCTCTCTGTACATATATTCAAATATTTTTGTTATCTCAAAAATTATTAAGAACATCGAAAAATAATATATATATTATTTAAAATGTGCAAACTATAAGAAGCGTAAGCTTATATTCTCGATTTTAAATATTTTTGAATTGGAATTATTGTTGTTTGAACAATATCGAAAAATCTTTGTAATTCGCACAATACTGCAAAATTTAAATGAAAAAACTTTGCGTACAATTCCTGATTTTTACAATAGACTTCAAAATAAATTTTAAAATTTTTAGCAATTTTTTGTGCAGTTGCCCAGAATGCTAATTGAATGGTGGAATAAATTTAAGGTTATGGTAAACTATGTGTTAAAAGTTAGTAGTGCCAATCTAATTTAATATTCAAAGCCTACTTTAAATCATGTTTTAAATGATCACACGGTTCAATTTTTATTTGCAATTAGGAGTGGTAATAAAGTTCCGCACAAAATTCATAATTTTGTTAATCAATGCGTTGAACTTCAAAATTAATTTTAACATTTCTCATCAAAATCCGAATTACATTTAAACACTACTCAAGTACCCCCTGAATCCCCCCCTTCCCCCACCCCCGAAAAAAACGGAATCCCAATTAATTATTCATACGCTGGACGTGTCCGACATTTTTTCCGTCCGTGTACGAATCAAATTTTTAAAATAGAAACCAGTTCTAGTTTCGTATTGTTCGTGTTTAAGTTGTGGAGTGGACACATGATTTGGCCCTGCATTTTTTAAAAGGGGTTGTGACAGATTTCGAACAAAGTTTTTGTCAGTTTTGATTTATTGCTTTGTTATGATTATTTTACTCGAAGTGTTGAGAACCAATAAAATTGGCCCAATTTGCACCACGTGACATGTTTTAATTAATGCAAAAACCACGCGATTTGCGCGGATTTTTCTATATATTAAAACATTCAATCTTTAAAAAATGGAAAAACTCTCTCCTCCTCTTACAGTAGATCATAGTAACTTAAGTTACACAAACATCAAATTAAAATGTCAAAAGCTGACAGGGTTCGTTTTACGAATAAAATTATTTAAGATTGTAAATTGATAATTGCTTTCAAAGCGGGATGCTTTGATAACAAGAATGAACAAAGAAAATAAAAAAAATAATAACAAAGAAATTAACGAAAATGTTGACGGTCTGTCCCACAAAACACTCAAGCTTTAGAATTTTGGAAGCAGTGTACAGTGTTCTAGAATACCCATTAATACGAGGTTATGGCAAGTAATCCAGTGGCGTAGATAGGAGGGGATTTAAGATGAGTCTTAAAAATTAGCAAAATGAACTAAAGGACTATATTTCTGCTAGCGATTTTATTGTTATAATTTTACTTCATACGCCACGCGTACAAGACACTAATTTCAAGTGAACAATGTTAACAATATTTCAGTGTTTTCAGCGTTTATTACGCGTGGCGCACGAAGTAAAATTTCGAGATTAAAAAAGCCTGAATAACAATATCCGAACAAAAAAATATATAATGTTTCCACGTCTTAAAGTTATGAGACCCCAAAGTTAATTTGCATAAATGAAAATATATAATAGATTTTCTTCTAGACATTTATTTGTATTTGTTTATTTGTTATTCAATCTCCAATTAAACATAATACATTAAAAACGTTGTACAAAAACAAGTACAAAAAACGATGATTTGTCCATCGTAGCACTTTCTCATTTAAACAATTGATGATTGGCGTACTAAAAATATTTCACTTGTTTATTGGTTAAAGACCATTTCACGTTAAATCAGCGTTTTATACGCGTGGCGCATGGAGTAAAATTTCTAGTTTAGAAAAGCCTAATTTAGCTCGCTCGCTTCGCTTCGCTACGCGACCAAACCAAATTTTCAGGCTTTTTTAAACTCGAAATTTTACTTAATGCTTAATCTTCCAAACTTCAACTTAAATTAAAAGAAGCGTATTCATATGCATACTTCAAAGAAACAATGTATTTAATTTTAACACGTTATCTTAATCTCTCTACGTTGTTAATGTATTATGTTCAATTGGAGATTCCATAATAAATAAACAAATGCAAATACGAAAATATGTCTAAACGAAAATCTATTATATATTGTCATGTATGCAAATCTACTTTAGGGTCTCATAACTTTAAGACGTGAAAGAATTATATATTTTTTGTTCGAATATTAAATATGCTTATGGCTTAGTGGATCTTGAGAATATTTTAAATAAATTCGACTATCGATACGATTTTGGTAAGCCTTTGAATTAAAGTGTCTGAGAACTTAAATCTATAATACAATATTATAATTTTCTGGACTGAATAATTAAAAATGGTAATTTAAGAAAAATTTAAAATTTAGAGTTACAGTATATATAAGTAAACCACCTTACTCTGAAAAAAATCAACTAAATTTCAGATTTTCTTGCAACGTTATCAAATTAAAAATTAGTCAAACTGGAAAGAAAATCCTGTACGCCAAAAGTTGACTAAAACATCGACTCTATTTATTTTGATTATAAGTTTTACAAGATAAATTCAAATTCAAAACTAATTGAGTTCTTATAGTTTGCACACTTTAAACATAATATATAAAATTACGAAAAAAACTATTCGTCAAATTAAGACATTGTTTGCATTTTCACGAATAGTTTTTTCGTAATTTTATATAATAAATTTTACCATAAACAAAAACTGCAAAATAAGTTTCTGATTAGTCGTCTAACAAGTGTTTGGAATCCCAGATTAAGCATAAAGGAAAATTTCGAGTTTAGAAAAGCCTAAAAATTTGGCTCGGGCGCGTAGCGGAGCGAAACGACCGAGCCAAATTAGGCTTTTCTAAACTCGAAATTTTACTTCATGCGCCACTCGTATAAAACGCTGATTTAATGTGAAATGGTCTTTAACCAATAAACTACTGAAATATTTTTAGTACGCCAATCATCAATTGTTTAAATGAGAAAGTGCTACGATGGACACATCATCGTTTTTTGTACTTGTTTTTGTATAACGTTTTTAATGTATTATGTTTAATTGGATATTCCATAACAAATAAACAAATACAAATAAATGTCTAAAATATATAAATATATTTTGATTTATGCAAATCTACTTTCTATTTTAAATAAATTCGACTATGTATATGATTTTGGTAAGTCTTTTAATTAAAGTGTTCAATTTGGAGGTCCATTATGTTCTACGGGGCCGCAGTCTGGTGGACTGCCTTCGACAAAAGGATCCACCAAACTGCACTCGGCAAGGCTCAGAGAACCGCCAAATTGCTCATAACGGGGGCGGTCAGGTCCACCCCCTCCAAAGCGCTAGATATAATACTAAACCTAGATCCAGTCGACCTCTATTGCAGGTATGCTGCAGCTACCACAGCGATCAGAATCAACTCAGTTGGGATATGGACCACTAGCAAACATGGCCATGGAAGGATCCTGAATGAGCTTGTCGATATCCCCCTGAAGACTGACAGCTGCATTCCAGAACTTAATTTTGAAAATAAGTTCTCCACTTCCATCCCAGACAAAACCAAATGGTTAGAGGGCAAGTTAATTCAAGGCAAGGACGTCTGGCTCTTTACGGATGGTTCCAAGTCTGAAAACAGAGTAGGGGGAGGAATCTTCGCAAAAGATTTCAACCTCAAAAAGTCTTTTAGACTCCCAAACCACTGTAACATTCTTCAGGCAGAGGTCACGGCCATCCGAGTGGCAGCGGACTGGATCCACAAAAATGACCTTTAGGGACCTTTATCAGTAATGAACCTGAGACTCATTACTGACAGCCAAGCCGCCATTAGGATACTGAATAGTCCGTACTGCACCTCAAAGGTGGTCAGAGACTGTAAAAAAATCGCTAAATAGGCTTGCAAATAACTGTGACGTGGGACTCATGTGGGTACCTAGCCACAGTGATATCAGGGGAAATTCAATTTCCGACTACCTTCAAGAAGGGGGCAAGAATGAAGGACCTGTCTACTGAACTATCCATCCACATTCCTCTTGTGGAATGCAAGAGACTACTTAGGGACCAAATGATAGCATCGGTCAACCATAGGTGGAGAGAAGAAGATACGTGTCTCATAACAAGGCAGCTATGGCCTATATGGGATACTATAAACAGCAACAGATTAATTGCACTTAGCAGAATCGACATAAAGAAGGCGGTAGGCATCCTCACTTGCCACTACCTCCTAGACAAACATGCACAAAAGATGGGTCTTGAACACAACGACTTTTGCAGAGGATGCCTGGATGTGGGGGATGAAAAGACGGTACTCCACTATCTGGGACAATGCCCTACTCTCGAAGGGAAAAGGATCAAGTACCTTGGTATGCACTATGCAAATGGACTAACGGACCTCATACCCCTAGATGTGAGAAATCTGATCGGGTTCATTAGGTGCTTGGATTGGTTTGTATAGGTGGGGAGGGAGGGGAGATCTGACTCCTTTTCACCCTTATGATATCACAAGGGGCCCTTTGGGCCTAAGTGAGCGGTCTAATTGCTGCCATTAGAACCTAACCTAACCTAACCTTGGGGGTCCATGGAACTTAAATTTACGATACAATATTATTATTTCCTGGACTGAATAATTAAAAATGGTAATTTAAGAAAAAATTAGGATTTTCAGTTACAGTAAAAGTAAACTACCTTATTCTGAAAAAAGTCAATTAAATTTCAGATTTACTTGCATGAAATTCATAAAAATGACTCACCATTCACCATTCTTGCAACGTTATCATATTAAAAATTAGTCAAACTGAAAAGAAAACCCTATACGCCAAAAGTTGGCTAAAACATCAACTCTATTTTAGTCATAAAGTTTACAATAAAAAAACTAAAATAAGTTTATGATTGGTCATCTAACGAGTGTTTCCAATCCCAGATTAAGCATGAAGTAAAATTTCGAGTTTAGAAAAGCCTAAAAATTTGGCTCGGGCGCGTAGCGAAGCGGAGCGACCGAGCCAAATTAGGCTTTTCTAAACTCGAAATTTTACTTCATGCGCCACGCGTTTAAAACGCTGATTTAATGTGAAATGGTCTTTAACCAATAAACAAGTGAAATATTTTTTAGTATGCCAATCATCAATTGTTTAAATGAGAAAGTGCTACGATGGACACATTATCATTTTTTGTTAATTATTGTAGTAATTTCTTTCTTCACTTATTACATTAAATGTATATTTCGAATACTGGGTGTTCATTTTTAATAGTAATAAATTTGACAAATATATTTATTTCGTTAATTGACACTGTCAATAAACGATATAAATACATTTGTCATTTGTTACCTAGTGTTGGAAATGTACATTTAATCACGGCCGTAACCAGGAGAGGGATATAGGGGTTCAACCCCCTACCCCCGAAATCTTTAAAATGTTAATTTTTGTATGTAAAAGCGGCCCTTTAAAAGCAAAAACAATATTTTTACCAGTAACCCCCCCCGAAATTTGTATAGTAACCCCCCGACATTTTTTTCTAGCTACGGCGTTGCATTTAATATAATAAAAGTAATAAGTGAAGAAAGGAATGACTACAACAATTAATAGGAAACACTTCACGTAACTAAAAGAAAATCATTTTGTGTACTTGTTTTAAAATTATTAATTTATAAAACAAAATACTAACTCAAATTTATATTGGATTTCCTTTATGTCCTAAGCCGATGCATCACCCGGTATAAAAATTGTTCACCAAGTGATCAGTGAAATACAAGTTAAAGATATAAATGTATAAGTTGTATTTTTTATAAGTTTTAAAACTTAATATTTAATTTATATGAAATACACGTAAGTGAAGGAACTTAACATATGTAAAATGTAAGTGTTATGCAAGCAAAACACAATAAATTAACGTCACGCATTAAACTAGTTGTATCGCCTCCAATTAGCGTTTTCCATATAGAACAATAATTATGCAAGCATTCAAGAATCTAAATGAAAATCTGAGAATTTAAAACAACCTTCAGCGTGCATACTAAAATTAAGTAAAGCCAACTATCGTATTTTAAATATGTTGTCATTTGCATATATTACATGGAATAATTAAAATTTCTTGTAATAATTTTACTTCACTTGATTAGTGTACTTTTAAATATACAAAGCGTTTAATTTGAACTTTCAAGCAAATGTTTTTCCATATCTAGATTAACCCTTTCGCTATGAGGAGCGCATCCATACGTTTTGTTTTTGTGTGCTCCATGTGCGGAGAGCGTATATTTTCAAAAGCCTGTAAATCGGGAGCGGAGAGTGAACGAAGTTTGTGTACCTCTTCAATGCACAGTCTATCTAGTGTATAATTTAAAAAAATCCATGGCCAACTTTTGTTTATTTTGTTTTTTGCATTTTTGCAAAAAATCTGTTGCAGGTAGATTGCAGCAATCAGTTTTGTGTGCTCCATGTGCGGAGAGCGTATATTTTCAAAAGCCTGTAAATCGGGAGCGGAGAGTGAACGACGTTTGTGTACATCTTCAATGCACAGTCTATACAGTGTATAATTTAAAAAAATACTCGGCCAACTTTTGCTTATTTTGTTTTTTTGCATTTTTGCAAAAAATCTGTTGCAGGTAGATTGCAGCAATCAGTATTTTTATAGTATGAGCCTGTGGCATGAAATACACAAGGCACTCATTTGAATTTCAAACTGCGTAGTGAAGGGGTTAAGCATGAAGTAAAATGATTGCATTATATAATCGGATAATCTACACGTGGTGATATTCTTCGTAAAATGTTAAGCATCATATATTAATTCTAAAATGTTGTATCGTATGTTCAATAAAGTAAAACATCTAGAGAGCCATGGAAAATATTGTAGGTTGGCAACTCTGAAATTATACATTATAATTATTATGTCTGACGTGTTATATGTCAATTCCTAAGGCGTGTAGCCAACTTAAATTTAAAAAAAGATAAACTCATGGCACTATAGAGGTTTTTTTTTATTGAACATACTATACCATGCTTCCTGAGCCTTCACGAGGTCCTCAAAGTTTGAACATTCAATTGTTTTATATGCCTTATTATTCAATATTAATTTACAGAAAACTCTACAATTTTGGTAGAATGACTAGTTTGAAGATTATTTGCCAGTGTGTGCAATCTTTGTATCTCAAACGTGTGTTTTTAACACTTCTTAATTAGCTTATTTTTATATAAAGTATAGCCGGCAACGTCGACTCCCGCTTACGTCAGTGACAAATTTTGACACTTACTGTTATGAATTCATTTATACTTGCTAGTTCCAATTTTGTGCTAATTCTGTTTTTATCGTTATTATCAGTTTATATTAATTCCCGCCCTTCAAGGTTTTTGTGTTTCTGTGTTATTTTCGTTTTATTGTTTTGTTCATTTATAATGGATTTTACGTTTAATTAGTAAATTGTCCAACAATTATTGAATTTCTGGGTTACTGAGGAATCAAACATGAAAGCCGACTTCAAAATTAATAAATCTGAGTATTTCTTGAATCATTTTTTCACTTATCACTTATTGAAACATTTTTAAATATTTATGAAGGTTTGAATTAAATTACACTTGGTTTATTTCACAATTTTCTCTTTACTATTTACTCGACTTACTCCTGATAATGCTGTAAAACGCGAAACTAGTCGAGTAAATAGTAAAGAGAAACCAAGTGTAATTTAATTCAAACCTTCATCAATATTTTAATCTGAGGTTTGTAAAGTCATAACCCACCTAGGATTGTTAGATACGAGATACATAACACAAAATTACACAATTGAAGAAATAAATTTCCTAATCAAACCTGACATTTCGCATCACCTTCTTCCGTGTCAGTGTGCTAAATCGCAGCGGGACGTCTCGCACCTTGATTTTTTTACTTTAACACAATCAGGGTCAGGATTACAATGAACGAACAAAAAGAAAGAAAGAGCGGTAATTAAGGTTCGGGGGGGCTTGATCGCGGGATTGACTCGTCATCTTCAATAATAAATGGAAGCCTCGACGAGTATTAATGATTGAAATTTTTGTGGCACCGAATTTTATCCATTTTTAATGATCACATGTCCACTATCTTAGTTTATCATCGAAATGCGTGAAACGATTTTTCTTTTCGTTATTAAGTCACGGACTGTGTTTATTTGTTCGTTTGTAGTTTTGCGTGATTCATGAAATGGACTATTCTATTAAAAATGGTCAATTGTCGTCATAATGTCAGTAGGCTCGTTGACATTATAATTCATAATCTTTATTTCCTTAACAGGCAAAAGCCTAAATACAAAGAAAATATACAGAGAGTTTTATGTAACACCGAACATTTTCATAACGAAAATTTGTCTTTTATGTATGCATAAGCACACGTTGTACATTTGCTGATGCTCGGTTTATTAAAGGAATTTAATTTGAAGCTTTAAACGAGTGTTTTCCACTCCAAGGCTAAGCATGAAGTAAAATTTCGAGTTTAGAAAAGCCTGAAAATTTGGTTTGGTCGCGTAGCGCGAAGCGCAGAGCGACCAAACCAAATTTTCAGGCTTTTCTAAACTCGAAATTTTACTTTATGCTTAGTCTGGGAGTGGAACACACTCATTTGAAGTTTTAAATTGAACTCTTAAAAAAACACGGAGTATCTAAAGATTTACGGCATATACGCTGTAATTGGGACATACTTGAAAGAAAAACTCCCTGTATGTACAAGTTAAGGCATTAATAGCGATTGATTGGCAACAATTTTTAATGGTCATATAGGCTTCCCAATTTACACATAACTTAAAAATTAAAGGTGTCAAATTGTATTGGATGAAAATGTTCGGTGTTATATAAAAATCTGTATAAAAACAAAAAAAGAAGAGGGTGTTTCTATATAATACAAAAATGATTTTCAAAAGTAACAATATTAGAAATAAGATAAAAAATAATATACTATGGTCCATTTGCACCCCGACTTATAACTTTATTCATCCACTAATCATTGATTAATTCTCTGATTTTGTCAAAATTATAAAATATAATAAATTGATAAAGTATCTTTAATATATCTTTTTCATTAATATGCGAATGTGTAAACAATTTGTAAATAAAATGGTTGTATTTTTAAGAAGTACTAATCACTGATTAATTAACCGACTTGGGTTGAAACAGGCATATGTTTGCTAATTAACTTAAATTAAACAAGATCTTAATGTAGTCGAAAATTTTGCCTTATTGTTAGAAGAGATATCAACTTATGTCATGACAATTGACAATTTTGGCAGAGAGACCACGGATCGATAGCCGATTAGCAACATGTTATTAACTTTTTATAAAATAATTATTATATATATTCGGTTTTATTATTGGCCAACTAGGGGAAACGAAATAGTAGTTGGCATCCTTCCCAGTTATTGGCACTTTATAGTTTAAAACGCTGTAATTTAGTTAAATAGTGTCTACTTTTAATTTTCCCGCCTGTAATTTAGAGCTGCCAACATACGTCTTTGCGTGCAATGATCACAATAGAATAGCTTGCAATCAACAGTTTTGGCGATAGACTGATTTTTGCCCAGTCAGAAATATGTAAAAACTTGTGATTTTTGTAAGGTAAGCGTCTGGCATTATTTATAATTAGCACTTCTGTTTGCATGCTTACTTTTGTGTTTTTTTGTATTATTAGACATAGATAAGATTATTTTACATTTATATATAACCTAAAAAAGCAATATTTTTGAATATTTACATAATGCCAATAACTGGATATATTTTTTTATAAATCTAGTTATTGGCATAGATGCCAATTATTGGACTAAGTGATAATATTTGTATATGCTAGTTATTGGCACTCTATCAGCTCTAGGTATAAAAATACAAATATTGGCTTTAATTAAATAATAATTAGGTATAATACCCAGGTATTTATTTCTTTGTTATTCCTATTTTTAGTTGTTTTCATATCTGAGAAAATGCCTAAAGTACAGCAGGGTAAATTATACAAGAAAACATATAATGAAGAATCAATTAAGAAAGCCCTGGAATCAATTGCGTCCGGCATGTCCAAGAGGAAAGCATGAGAAGTATATGATATCCCGCGTCCGAAAAAACCGGTCATGGACCTTTACCAATTCTATCAGTTGCCGAAGAAGACACATTAGTGAAATGGGTGCTTGAAAACCAAAGAAAAGGCTTTCCTCGTAGGAAAGATGATGTGCATATTTCAGTTAAAAACTATCTGGATAGCAACAAAAGGAAAACATCATTTAAGAACAATTTGCCAGGTGACAAATGGTTTAAGGCTTTTTTACAACGTCATCCTTGTCTTAGAATAAGAACGGCCGAAGCAGTTACCAGAGCAGTGGCAATGTTTCAGAAAATAATATCAAAAGATGGTTTTCTGAGGTAGAACACTATTTAAAAGAAAAGGGTTGGGATCACATCCTTCAAGATTCGTCGAGAATTTATAATGGGGATGAAACTGCTTTTCTTTTAGGCCCCAAACAGTCAAAAGTTCTGGCTTTAAATGGAAGTAAAGATGTTTACGAAATAGATGTGGCACCTGCCAAATCAAATTTGACGGTAATGTTTACATTCTGTGCCGATGGTGAAACGACTCCTCCCTTAATCATCTATCCATATAAAGGGTTACCCAACAACATAGCGGATTCAGTACCTCCAGAATGGGGTGTCGGTATTAGTGACAATGGATGGATGAAATCCGAATTATTTTATGAATATGTGGGCAATGTATTACATAAGGCTCTCGTGAAAAGTGGGGTTACATTTCCTGTTATTTTATTTGTCGATGGCCATAAAACCCATATGACATTGCAATTAAGTGAACTTTGTACTCGACTTCAAATCATACTAGTTGCATTGTATCCGAATGCGACAAGAATATTACAACCAGCTGATGTATCCGCTTTCAAGCCCATCAAAGATTACTGGAAGAAAGCGTTTTTGTCATGGAGGCGTGAACATCCTCTCCAACAGCTTACAAAATTAGAATTCGCACCTGTCTTGGAACATGTGATAACAAACATCAAGCAAAGTAGTATTAAGAATGGTTTTCGTGCCTGCGGATTATTCCCATGGAATCCCTCGGCCATTGATTTTAAAAAGTGCATGGGAAAAATGTTCGATAAGGATGAAAAGGGTGTTTCGATTTCTAATAATGATTCAACAATAAGATATGATACATTTTGCGAAATAGTTGGATACGATAAAATAACAAAAATCGCACATAATATAGAAAACAATAAATCAAATGATGAAAACGAAAACTTATTGTATCAAATTTGGAAATCATTTAATATACCGAACGTTATAAATAATGACAACGTACAAATAACAACTTTGGCCTTGCAAAACGACACTTTTGAACAAGATATGCCAACAGAATGTACATACGAAGAAACCAATAACATACCAACTCAGGGAAATGGACATTTGAATTTGCCTGCATCTTAAGATTATTTAATATCTCAAATTGGTTTAGATACTCCTGTTGATGAAGATATAGCCACGATAAATATTGAAGAGATTCCAATTGTTTTCGAATCAATTGAATTGAAAAATGAGCCTCTTATACAAATTTCAACATATGAAAACTGTTTAGAAGAAGATGTTAAAAAAACATCAAATCCTAGTCCTGGACTAAAAAAAACTGTCACTGATGAAGAGACTGAGAATAACAGTTTACATAGTCATTTATTCTGGCCTGATACTCCTCGTAGGAATAATAAAAAAAAACTGTGCACGTCAAAAGATCAAATACCTTATGTAATTACATCTAGTGGTTGGAAAAAAAGCCGCAAAAGAAGAGGTAGAAAAGGAGAAGGACAGACGAAAAGAAGAAAGACTCAAAAAAAGCATTGCGAAAAAGAAAAATTCCGACATACCTGCTAAAAACCGTAAAAAGAATTAAAAAAAAGAAATGACTTGAACGAAACCAAAACAAAGATTAACATAATTTCCAATGTGTTGCTACAGCCTAACTGTAAGGAAAACCAACATATATTATTAGAGACATTGTTTACTAATAAACATACAGGAGAAATATCCTCTTCAAAAATCGACGACAAGAAACCAATACATGTTCGAAACCTGTTCAAGGATGATGAGAAAGAAGAAACCAAAACGAAGATTAATATAGCTTCTAATGTCTTGGTAGAGTCCAAAAATGAGCATAATGATGCATTGATAGCAACATCAGGTTTGTGTTACACATGTACAAAAAATATTAATAGTATTAACAGAGGAATTAAATGTAAAGTATGCCGTATAAGGCAATACCACAAAATTTGTTTTCAAAAGTTTAAATTATATTTTGAAAATTTTGTATGTATGAAGTGTAAACCAAGTGTGTTGTGATTGTTAATTATTATTATTAAATTATTAAATTTGTATCCTTTAAAGATATTGGTAATAAAGTTTAATAAAAATGTATTGTATGAGTAGAATCGCTTTCTTTTTATCAGTTTTGTGCAGAACACCAAATAATGCCAATCACTAGTAAACTTCCATGCCAATAATTGGTCTGACCCTGCCAATAATTAAACTTTCTTGTATTTTTGTAAAAATGTTTATTTTCGTTAAGAAGAACTGTTATCAGAAGAGTTTTTTTTTTATATAAAGAATTCTTACAGAATCAGCTTTACTTAAAATAAAAATAAAAGTAACATCTCTATAATCAATGATAATATTAATAAATAAACTTGAAAAGTTTCTTGAGGGGGCCAATAACTAGGTCGTTTCCCCTAGATCTGGTGATTTTTTTATAATGTTTGATATTTGGTTGGATGCTCTGGTTGTAATTCTGACTTTTGTTTTCAAATTATATTTTATGTTATGTTTTCCACAGGGTTGCCATGTGCTTAATTACCCTATCATAAAGATTAATTAAGTGGCGGAACATTACTTTTGACATGTTATTACCACTTTTCACTCAAATACTTAATGAATTACAGCATGATATTTATATCAATGTCAATATATGGCAAAGTAGGAACAACACCCAAATAATCAATGAACCTAAGAAAAATAAATCCCAAATCTGGTTAGCCAATAAAAAGAAAAAACGACTATATGTTACATATGTTATGTAATAGGTTGTTGCTAATAAATGTTATTTGTTGTTGAAATTTATGAAGTTTATGTTGTGTTCTACACAACAGTGTGCTTTTACTAAAAGTGTTGATATACCTATATATTCAGAATCATAAACTACAATAATTAAATCCTAATAAAATATGTCTATAAGTGTGTATGTTTATTTTTTATAATTTTCTAAGAATAACTTTATTAGATAACGTATATTTTCTAAGAAAAACTTTATTAGATAAGATTAAAAGTCTTCCTAATATCGTATGTTCAATAAAAAAAAACCTCTAGAGTGCTATGATTTTATCTTTTTCTAAATTTATGTTGGCTACACCCATTAGGAATTGTCATATAAAACGTCAGACATAATAATTAAAATGTATAATTTCAGAGTTGCCAACCTACAATATATTCCATAGCACTCTAGAGGTTTTATTTTATTGAACATACGATACAAACGATCAACTTCAAGTAATAAAAAAAATTACTGTTTTGAATTTAAAAATAAATCAGTATTTTCGCTTAGCACGCGCTCCCCGACAAATCCAAATTTTCAGGTTTTTCGAAACTCGAAATTTTACTTCATGCTTAGCAGAGCTGGGCAGGATTCGAATCCTTTTAGAGGATTCAAAAGAGGCATTCGAATGCTTTAGTTCAACTGAATTCGTGATCTGGACTCGAAATGTTTAAGGGGATTCGTATTCGAATCGAAATGTGGGTGATTCGAATCCTTATAAAAGGATTCGAATATTTATAAAAGGATTCGAATACTTACAAAACGTTTTGAATCTTCAAAAATAATTCGAATTAATTGTGAGGATTAACTTGAAAAATTTCTTTCGTGCGTTTTTAAATTTCTCGTTAAATCACTGTTTTATACGCGTGGCGCATGAAGTAAAATTTCGAGTTTAAAAAAGCCCAGAAAATTTGTCTCGGGTCGCTGCGCGACCCTCGACAAATTTTCACGGGGCTTTTCTAAACTCGAAATTTTACTTCATGCTTAGTCTGGGAGTGGAAACGCTCGTTTGAAACTTCAAACTGAAACAAAACAAACCAAATTTCGAAAACTAAAATATTATCTTTAAAAACATTTTTAGTTATTTAATATTCTTATGAAAGCAAGATCATTAAATGACTAAAAATTTTTTTAAAGATAATTATCTAGTTTTCGAAATTTTGTTAATTATTATTTGAAGTAAAACTGACATGGTAGCCACAAACTAAAATGTTACATTTTTCAGGCATTTCCCTGATCCAAGATTTTTCTACCTGACCTTTTAATATAACTTTGTTCTGTGGGAAACCCTCATTTTGTTACATTGTTTTCATTGTTTTTGTGAATATTTAAGTTAATTTTATAAAATTGTACGTGTTTTGTAATTTTCCTGCTGATTTTAACAAATTTAATAATATCATATGGCTTTTGTTGTTAGTGTTTTGGTCAATGTGAATATAGTTCCATGATTTTTCTCTGACTTTCCCAGTTTTAATGATATTCAGTGAACTTTGTATTACGTAATTTTGAGGCATTCGACGAATAATAGAGTTCAATTTAAAGTTTAAAACGGGTGTTTCCACTCCCAGGCTAAGCATGAAGTAAAATTTCGAGTTTAGAAAAGCCCCGTGAAAATTTGTCGAGGGTCGCGTAGCGACCCGAGACAAATTTTCGGGCTTTTCTAAACTCGAAATTTTACTTCATGCGCCACGCGTACAAAACACTGATTTGATATAAAATTCAAAAATACACACATATATCTTTAATGAGAGTAACAGGGAATCAGATATTTAGTCTGTTATCAACGATGTTCAGTGTTAATAATAAATAATTAGGTTTTGAATATTTTTCTTAAAACAACTGGTAACGATATTTATATATTAATGGTTGCAAAAAAATTATAAAATCAAATTTATTCTTGAAGGATTTGTATTCGTGATTCGAAAAAACAGGATTCGAATCTTTGATTCGAATCATATTTATCTCTTACGAATCCTTTATTCGAGTATTCGTTATTCGAATCATATTAGGTGATTGGGATTCGTGATTTAAATCCTTTTTACGAGGATTCGTCCCAGCTTTGATGCTTAGCCTGGGATTGGAACACTCGTTAGAAGTTTCAAATTAAATAAACCTTGTATACAAAATATTTTTAAAGTGATTCATTATCAAATAATCCACTTCGGTTTGATATTATTTGAAGTAAAACTTATACCTTTAGTTATTTACTATACAGGGAGTTTTTCTTTTAAGTATATATATTCTAATTATATGACGTAAATCTGTGTTTTCCACTTCCAGGCTTAGCATGAAGTAAAATACGAGTTTAGAAAAGCCTGAAAACTTGATTTGGTCGCGTATAAAACACTGATTCCAAGTGAAATTCCAATGTTCACATTATTTCAGTGGTTTCAGTCTTTATTACGGGTGGCGAATGAAACAACAATAACAATAATATTAATATTGTAAACTTAACATAACATAATTATAGTAAATAATAAACAATAATAGTTACATTTATGTAATGAAGATGAAAAATCCATGATTTATTAAAAAAATCATATCGTTAACAAAGCACAAGATAATAATCACGGCAGTTAACAGAGATTTAATTATAATTTCCGTTTGTGAGTGTGTTTTATGCTCAATTATGATTACAAACCGCTCGTTTCCTTCTGCCACTTTAACGCTCCGCGGAGCGTAAAACCGTGAATAAACCGCAATAACAAGGATCGTTTTAATTCTCGCCCGACAAGCACGCGTTGTGAATTATTGAGACCCTGTGAAAATAAACAAAATCGTAAAAACGAGATACAAAACGCGCCATTTGTCACATTTGAGCGTTAATTGTTAATGACCGTAATCGGTAAATGTGGGGTTTTGTGTGTGGACGGTAATATAATTTTAATAACAAAGCACGCAAAGTGGATAAAACAATAATAACTTTGGGTGTAATTAACGGAAAATATCGTGTGTAATATTGTTTCAATAATTAATATATTGATATGATAAAATTTGACATGAAATTGTAAAAATACTTAAATCTGTATATTATTTGCTGCAATTGGCAAATTCAATTATTGTATAATCCAATGTCCGTCGGGGTATTAGCTCGGGAAGTAGTTGTGCCAATGAGTGTTTGATTTATGCCTGTTTGCACTCAAGTCAATGAATTTAATCAGTGATTAGTACTTTTTAAAAACCCAACAATTGTATTTACAAATTGTTTACACAATTGCATATTGATAAAAGAGACATGTTTAGGATATCTTACAAATTTATAACATTCTTATGTTTTAGAAATTTCACTTAATCAGAGGTTTAATCAATAGTGGATGATTAAATCTAATCGGTCATGGTGCAAATGGAGCTTAGTCTTTGTAAGACGTATTTGTTGTAGATTGCATTTCTATGCCCAGTTGCATAAAAGTTCCAGTCAACCTCTAGTTGACCAACTGGACGTTAAAAGCTCAACGTCCGTCTGACTAAAAATGAGTTGCATAAAGTCCAGTTTGGTTATAGTTCAGTACTGACAGCTTAATTTGTGTTAGCTGTTCTGGTCGTTGTTGACTAATAACCAATCATAGGAAAACGTTCCAAACGGCGCCAGTAGTAAATATTCTAACTAAAAATAAATATACTAAAAAAGAAATAAAAACTTTCAAAAATTGACCGGTAATTATTAATAAAAGAAGAAAAGTCTTTTCCAAATGTAAGTCTTTGCATATTCGTTTTTCTTTAAAAATAGTTCAAATTAAAGCTTCAAATGAGTGTTTTCCACTCCCAGATTAAGCATGAAGTAAAATTTCGAGTTTAGAGAAGCCTGAAGATTTGGTTTGGCCGCTCCGCGAAGCGGAGCGGCCAAACCAAATTTTCAGGCTTTTCTAAACTCGAAATTTTACTTCATGCGCTACGCGTATAAAACACTAAATAATGTGAAGTAAGCTGTATAGTGTGAACTTCACTTAAAATTCGTGTTTTATACGCATGGCGCATGAAGTAAAATTTCGAGTTTAGAAAAGCCTGCAACCGAATTTTCAGGCTTTTCTAAACTCGAAATTTTACTTCATGCGCCATGCGTAAAACCACGTTCCAAAAGGCGCTAGGAGTAAATATTCAAGTTAAAAAAAAGTTTTAAAAATTGACCAGTAATTATTTATGAAAGAAGAAAAGCCTTCCCTTAACGTAAATCTTTGCATATTCGTTTTTCTTTGAAAACAAATCAAATTGAAGCTGTAAACGAGTGTTTTCCACTAAGCATAAAGTGAATTTTTATGTTTCAAAAAGCCTGAAAATTTTGTTTGGTCGCTCCGCGAAGCGAAGCGGCCAAACCAAATTTTCAGGCTTTTCTAAACTCGAAATTTTACTTCATGCGCCACGCGTATAATACACTAAATATTGTAAAGGAAGCTGTATATTTTGAACTTCACTTGAAATTCGTGTTTTATACGCGTGGCGCATGAAGTAAAATTTCGAGTTTATAAAAGCCTGAACATTTGGTTTGGTCGCTCCGCGCTTCGCGCCACGAGAATTCTCAGGCTATTCTGAACTCGAAATTTTACTTCATGCTTAATCTGGGAATGGAAAACACTCGTTTAAAGTTTCAATTTGAACTTTAAAAAAAGCAACGAATGTTGTATCATTTACAGCGTATTCATATGTATCATTAAAAGAAAACTTTCCTTTATATTTATTCTCTTATTAGCAATATAAAAGTTTAATAATTTTAATATTCACTTACTTTATAATTTTAAAAGAGTTATGTCAGAAAAACACAAAGCAATATAAAAGGTTAATAATTTGAATATTAACTTACTTTATAATGTTAAAAGAGTTGAATCAGAAAAGCATAAATCACCAGATTAAACCAATTAAACATACGCAAATTCCTGTGATTTCTTAATGTTTTAAAAATATGTGTTTCTATGATTTTTTTTCAAATAACACATGTAACCTCACTTTCGATTTTGATTAGCTGTTATCAAGTGTCAGTTGGATCATAAACAGAGCTATATCCATCGATTGAGTCAACCTGAGGTTGAGGTGGACGTTGGCTGTCAACCGGATATTATACAGCTGGAAAGTTCTAGTAATCCTCCAGTTGGACTCCAACTTTTAGTCAACTAGACATTAAAAAACTGGGTAATAATGTTTTAAATTACATTTTGTCATTATCTTAAATCAAGTGATTAATGCGAACATAGTGAAAGATATCTTAAATCTGTTTTAAACTATAAATAATATAATCTTTAATATAACAAGTGTCTATAAACTGTCGGCATCCCAGTAGATTCTGGCTTGACTTCAGAAACATTCGTCGTAATTAAATTCAGCACTGATTGTGTCACAATGACATATAATTAAATGTATTTGACGTTATCTTGAACAAGTTTCTCATCTTTCACGTGGTGAAACATATTTAACTATGATTTAATAAAGAAAACACTTGGTTAAATTTCACTAATCATTAGTGAAATTTAACCAAGTGTTTTCTTTATTAAATCGTATTTGACGTTTCCAAGATTCGCCGTTTTAAATGGCATAATCTAAGATATGTAATTTGTTTTTCAAAGCAACCCAGATGCCGACAGTTTATAGACACTCGTTAGTTTTCATATAAAAAATAAAACAAATTTTTAATTGAACGTAATTTATTATAATTGAAAGATGAAAAATACTAATTACTCGTTAATAAATACAGATGTTATCTATTTAAATATACGGCGGGAAAGCGAATGTCTATGGGATTCAAAATACTGCATAATTATTTAAAAACAAGTGTGATGTATGGAAATTTGTGCAAATTCGTTAAAAAATCAGTTAACTAACAATTCTGACGCTTTAGCCCAGACACTTCATTATAATTGGTAAACGGTAATTAAAATGCATAGATTTTTTAAATTCCCCGTGGGTAATACAAAGGGATAGTATCGTTTTCGTAAACATTATCAAATTAAATATTTAATTATCCGTTTTGATGTCCCTTGAGTCGATTAAGACTTGATTTCAAGTCAAGTGCAAATACGCGTATATAAAAAGAAACAACAACGACGTGCAAGATTTTATTTCACATAATACTTGAATGATATGGGTAATTCAAACAGCAATCGAATTAGCATTCAATAAACTTTAATTTATGATAAAAACGTTTTTGAGACTTAAAAACTGTGTTTAGTACAAGCGCTCAAAGTTAAACTTTGATGAGTACGTGAGTTTTCTATTGTCTGTAGAAGTAAAGACAATTGTTGGAAATTTGTTTTTCAGGGAAAAATAAGTAGCCTGCTCTGTTTCTAACGCAGTTGACTAAGACTTGATTTCAAGCCAAGTACAAATATGCGTATATAAAACAAAAAAAAAAACGATGTGCAAGATTATTTCATTGATTTTTGTTGACCTTTTTCATTTAAAGCGCAATTGATTTAGCATTCAATGAACTTCAATTTATGTTCAAAACATTTTTTTGAGACTTAAAAACTGTGTTTAGTACAAGCGCTCAAAGTTAGACTTGGATGAGTACGTGAGTTTTCTATTGTTTGTAGAAGTGTAGAAAATTGGTAGACATTTGTTTTTCAGTGAAAAATAAGTAGGCTGCGCTGTTTCTAATACAGTTGATTAGGGCTAGATTTCAAGTCAAGGGCAAATACGCGTGTATAAAAAGAAAAAAACTATGTGCAAGATTATTTTATTATCTATTGATTTTTGTTCGCCTATTTCATTAAAAGCGCTCTATTTTGCAAAATACTGAAATGACATGGGTAATTCAGACAGCAATCGATTTAGCATTTAATAAACTTTAATTTATGTTAAAAACATTTTTTGAGACTTAAAAACTCTGCTTAGTAGAAGCGCTCAAAGACTTTGATTAGTACGTGAGTTTTCTATTGTCTGTAGAAATGAAGAAAATTGGTGGAAATTAGTTTTTCAGGAAAAAATTAGTAACCTGCGCGGTTGCTAATGCTAGTAAGAAAATCTGTGATTTTTTTAATATTTTTCAAAATTTAGTAAAATTTTGCGGATTTACCATACCCTCCCCTTATAAAATGTCCACATTTTCACCGGAAATTTTCTATTTTTAAAAATTCTAAAAACAACATAGATACAGTTCCTAATGTTAGAAACTATAGGTACTTTTTTGTACTAATAAAATATGCACATTTTCACGGGAAATATTGTATTTTTAATAATTCTAAAAAAAATCATACATATAGTTCCTAATGTTAGAAACTATGGACACTATTTTTTGTTGTAGTATTAAATTATTACATCCATTTTGTCCACTTTTATACACAGCAGAGTTGTAGATACATCCAATAAAACTCAACTTTAAGCGCGAGAGCTGAGCTGAGCTTTAAATTCTCAAAAATCTGTTTAACCTTAAATTATAGCCCTTTTAATTCCAAAAACGCTTGCCTAAAATATTTCTAAGTTTATTGAAAAAAAGTAAACTTTACTTGATTTAATTAATTGGATAAGCGAGTGATTTAGAATTAAATAAGCTTTAATTTGATGTCGAACAGTTGTTTCACACATAAAAACCATGATTAGTACAAGCGCTTAAAGTTATATTTTGATGAGTGCGTGAATTTTCTCTTCTCTGTAAAAGTGAAGAAAATTGGTGGAAATTTGTTTTTCAGGGAAAATAAGTAGCCTAATTTTCTAATGCTCGTAGAAAAGTCTGCATTTTTGAGATTTTTTAAAATTTCCTAAAATTTTGCGGATTTTCCATACAAAAAATACATATTTTCAACAGAAATGTTAATTAAAAAATTAATATTATTGCATCAATAGCGTTTAGTGAGTTTTTTTTAAAAGTATTTAAGCATTCATTATTTAAGATCACTGCAATAATAAGTAAATATTATATTTAAAATATCTGACCTGATTTTATCTGTAAGCTTGAGCCAAGTTGCAAAAATAAGGCAATTTATCATTTTAAGGCTGACAGATTTTGTTTGAACTAAAATTTAATCAAAATTAACAAACTTTGTAATATATTGATAAATAGAATATACAATTTTTATAAATTCAATAATTATTTACAAATTTAACGATTTTTCTTAAGTTTAATATTAAGAATTTTGTAATCTTTCGTTGTTTAAATAAAAAAGAACGTGGTTTTAAAAAACGTGTTTGTTTTCATTAAAATTAAAAAATATAATTTGATAAAAAAATCATTTTTATAGCAACCCTATCGCTAACAGAAAAAATAGTCCCCTAAATCCTAGCGATAATAAAACAATCAAAATCAAGTAAGCTAAGAAGGTTGACAATTGAGCTTGATTTTGGCTTAAGTTTGTCCAGAGCTTCATTTAGCTGTTAAAAAGTACCAAAGCACGTACCAGAATTTTAGTACTTTAATCTAGTTTTGTTAATTCATTCTTTTCAAATCTATAGTTATCTAAACTGTTGATTTGTAAAGAGTAAATTAACAGATTAGATTAGTTTCTCAAAAAATTAGGTGTGGTGGAGCAAAGAGTCTAATTTTCGACAATTTAGCTAGATTTTGGCTTAAGTTTGTCCAGCGCTCTATGTATCTATTAAAAAATACTGAAGTACGTCACTAAATTAAAACGCAGTTATACAGAGTGTTCTAAATTATTGGGCCACCATTGATAACTTTGTTATATTTGGAGTTACGAAGTCGGGTAAATTAGAAAACTAGTAGTATTTTTTACGTACATTATGATGGTGAGACCTCAGTGAACCTCAGTTTTTCGATGTATTTGCTAAAATGTATATTTTTTAAATGGGATACCCTATATATTTCGACATATTTAGAAAGAGGAAAAATACATAATCAAAAAAGTTTAAATAAAGAATCATCCTAAAATTGAAGATAAAGAAGTTATGGGGCATTAAAATACTATATATTTTATAATAGGTCCACCTATTCTAAATCAAAACGGCGATAAACAAACGATGTCGGATGTTCTCAAAGTATCCATGCTTTTTGACATTTAGCCAATTTTCTCTTGAATTATCGTAATTGCCTTTTCGCTGCTTTAGCTGCATTTTTTGAACATGATAAATAACACTCTAACATGTCACATTTCTCGTTATGACGAAAAGGCATAATACAAGAAAATTGGCTAAACTGCAATAAGCATGATTACTTTGACAACATCCGACATCGTTTGTTTTTCGCCGTTTTGATTTCGAATAGGTGCATCTATTATAAAATTTGAAGTGTTTGAATGGCCCATAACTCTATTATCTTCAATTCAAGCATAATCATTTACTAAACCATTTTTGTTTGTGCCTTTTTCTCTTTCTAAATATGTCAAAATTTACAGGGCATCCCATTTAAAAAAAAATGCTGTTTTCGCGAATAAATTTAAAACCCAAGCTTCACTTGTTTTTCTGTTTACATCATCGTGATATACATAAAAATACTACTAATTTGTTGATTTAACCGATCTCGTAGCTCCAAAGATAATAAAGTTACAAATGGTGGCCCGATAATTTAGAACACCCTGTAATCCTTTCTATACTTTTATTTTTCGATTCTAGATGTGTTCGGCTACTATGTAACCATTATCAATAGCTTGAATACAAAACGGAAAGTGTATATTAAGTACGTACCAAAATTTAGTACTTTAGTCTAGATTTGATTCACTCTTTGCAAATCCATAGTCATCTAAACTCTTGATTTGCAAAGAGTGAATTAACACATTTAGATTTAATCTACTTCTCAAAAAATTAGGGGAGAGCCAGACCCTAATTTTTGTCTCATATAAACAATTTTTCCGTTTCGTTTGAATTGACATGAAAACCAATAAGAATCTTTCAATAGCCTCTACAATTTATTGAAGTGTCATAATTTTAAAAAAAAGAAAACAGATGTTAAAATACAACATATTTATGCTGAAGCCCATCAGATTATGTTTCATTTAATATACATTTCATTACTAAAAAAAACACATATTAAACAAATGATACATTTAAAACAAAACCGTTTAAAGCACAGAATTTGTTTTTAAGAATGTTAAAAGCACTGTTTTAAAACAAAGTATTGATACTAAGTCAAAACCTTCCCATCGAAAATAGCTATCTACGCCACTGTTGCTATTAACAGTTTGATTAAAATTAATAATAGTTTAAGTGGTTTCCTTTTTATAGTAAGACATTTTAGATTAATATTCCTGTAGAATTGAAGAGAAAGAACATCCGTGACCTACCTTAAAATCTAGAAGTACTCGACTGATCAGCAGCGTACTAACACAAGTCAAAAACCATTTGATAGTTATTTTAGGCACTTGGGTAGACTAGTCACTTAAACTTGAACAGGCACTATTATTCACTAAGCCACTTGTTTCTTATTCGCTGCGTCAACAAAAAAAAGGAAAGTGTTTGAATCCGTACCGGGTATGTACCCCAGTTCCTGGTGGTGTGTACAATAATGTTTTGAAGTGTAGCACGCGCGTCGTCGCCGTCGTGAAACACCTGACTGACGCGAACTGATATAGTGGCCAGAACAGCAGGTACGGTGCATCGAAGACCGACTCTTATCCCTACCAGTGGCAGGTAACTTATATCCCCAGAGGTAAAACGCAGGTAAACGCGTCGGCACGTGCACACTAGAACACACCTCTTTTTCACCTACGCCATACCGTTATTGGATAGGCGAATAGGAAAGGTGTGGTTTACCCGGTTTTCCGCTACCTATTGGGTAGCCGGGGGCGCTTCCCGGAAATCAACGCACCAGCAGCAGCGCCGAGCGATTTCCAGGAGGAATTAATTCTTATTAACACCGGATTTATTTGCGTTACTCATTTTCATTTAGTTATTTGTAAGTAAAATCCTCAGGTATTGATTCTTTTTTAATTGGTACAACCAGTCTGCAACTTAACATACCAGATTACTCTATCCAATCGATATTTTATGATATGTTTGAGAAAAAGGAGGCTATGTTTTAGAAAAAAATATATTATAAGTATTTGAGTGCATATCGAACGTAAAATGTACATACATACCTAAACACATTTTGATTCATGTACATATTTCTATATTTTCTACTACATTTTGGGCTTCTTCTTATCAATACAATAATTGGTTGAATTGGAATACCTGTAGATTATTATAATCATATCAGTTTTTAATCAACATAGAATAAGGGATTGGAATATCGGTATACGGGTGTCGCCAAATATGCTCTCCAAAATTTACTAGTAATTTTTCCAATTTTTCACCGGTATTTCGGTATACTGATTAAGGCAATCCAGATGCATTTTCTGACTTCTTTAATGAATTTTAATAATTTACATAGATACCTAAACAAATTTTGATTGATGTACATTTTTCTAAATTTTCTACTACGTTTTGGACTTCTTTTTATCAATGCAATAATTGGTTAAATTGAAATACCTGCAATTTATTATAATCATATCAGTTTTTAATCAACGTAGAGTTAGGGATTGGAATACCGATATACCGTCGCCAAAAATGCTCTCCAAAATTTACTAGTATTTTTCTAATTTTTTACCGGTATTTCGGTATACTGATTAAGACAATCCAGGTGCGTTTCCTGACTTCTTTAATTAATTTAATGCTTATCGCATATTCATTTATAAAAAAATTAAGTCGGATATTCGGTTCATTTCTAACATCAAGAGAAGAATAATTATCCAAGAATGTTTACTGATTTTTTAAAACATTAACATTTTCATCGAAAATTTAAAAGTTTTATAAGATAGAAGAAACGATCTAGATTTTTCCAGATTTTTTTATGTGCTTAAAAATATGATAAAAACTAAAAAAACTTTGAATTCCCGTTAAAAGTATGCTAATTAGTGTGCAATGAAAAAAATATCAACATTGAATTAATGATTATGAACAGGTAAATGAAATGGTAATGTGTCCATCATAGGACTTTCCTCGTTAAAAATATGCTGATTTAAATATCAACAATATAGAAAATTTGCTCAAACTAAATTTGTTTTACTTTTATTATTATTATTCTAAAACTATTCACAAAAAAAGTAATTCTTGCAATTGATTGCTACATCTCGGTAAATATTGGTCACCATCACATCTAAGCGTTATATATTTTTAAGTTTACTGTAAATCAGTGGTTTATACGCGTGGCGCATGAAGTAAAATTTCGAGTTTAGAAAAGCCCCGTGAAAATTTGTCTCGGGTCGCTGCGTGACCCTCGACAAATTTTCTGCGCGGGGCTTTTCTAAACTCGAAATTTTACTTCATGCTTAGTCTGGGAGTGGAAGACACTCGATAGTTTAAAATACATCACAACTGTTAAAATGTGTATGGAAACTGTCACAAAGAAAAACAATAACATTGCGATCTCGTTATAGTTCAATTAAAACTCTTGTCAAGTTAGCACGATTGATTAAATGCCATTACAGTTCAAATGTCAGCTACCGCCGATTTATGTCAACTGTTATTATAGTCCAAATGTCGGCTGGCACCGACTTGTATGTTAACTGTCATTATAGTCCAAATGTCGGCCAATGCCGACTTATGTCAAGTTGACACAATGGACTAAATGTTGGCTAGCGCCGACTTATATTAAGCTAAAACTATAAACTTATCTCAGTTAACCTAGTGATTTACAATCATGAATTCATATTTTGACTATTGTGACTATGTGTTTTAACTTATTAGGATTTTGTTATTAAATCACTATATTTTGAAGGCGATCTCATTATATATAATATAACTTCAGCGCGGCGAAGAAAAATGAACATATGTTAGAAGTGCCAATACAAATACTACGGCTAAATTAGTAAAGAATTATTTAAACAATAGAATGCCCGGCACTGATTTTATATTCGACAAAATTGATAACAAAAGTAACTTTACATCTGCAATTAAAATCTGTGCGAATTTTCACCTACTAAAAAAAAATCTGGATATTTAATTAATACACTTAGTTTGTTTCACTAATTTATATTTTCTCCAACTAGTTTCGACTATTGGTCATCTTCAAGGAGGAATGTCGAAACTAGTCGGCGAAAATATAAATTATCACACAAACCAAGTGTTTTAATTAAATATCCAGAATTAGATTTCAAACTGTTTTACCGCGAGTTAAGTGAGAAATTAATTAACCATACTGCCCAACTACCTTGCCTAGTGGCCTGGTTATAAGAAGATACATTTTTTTACACCAAAAGCCAACATAATGCAAACGAACTGACCCATTGTCAAATTCCATTTACAAATAAATTCACGAAATTTTAGGATCACTTAATGCTCAGAGTATAATTTGCTTGATTGGACGCGGAACTCAGTAATTTAAATTATAATTTTATTTGTATAACGGGACCGGGTGTAATGATTCTGAAGTTACTCAATATAACATTGAAAACTACAGACTTGTAACATTTTATGGTAGACAATTGCATAAAGGTGGCGGCTGTAGTATCTGGAGCAAAAATAATTTAAATGTTATTCTCTTGTATGTAAATACATATTGTATAGAAAATTATATCGAGATATGCGGACTTATATGTACACGACGAAGACAAATACTATATATTTAATGTATACAGATCACCTAGTGGGAATTTCAACAATTTTATTCTAAATTTAAATTCTGTATTAGTTAAACACTGTCAAATCGCAAATATTCTTAGTTGGGGATTTTAACATAGACTTCCTATCGAATAATCAACAACGTAACGAAGTTGAGAACTTATCCTGCCACCATCAATGGGTGTTCCACAAGGATCAATTTTGGGACCAATATTATTTATCCTATACATTTACGATGTTGCTGAATACCTTAGTGATTAGCATCTTGCCGATGATACCTCGGTTTTAGTTAAAGACGCATCAATTAGAACTCTTGAAACTTCCGGAAACATAGCTCTCTCTGGACTGTGTAACTGGTTCCAGACAAATGACTTTTTTTAGATTCCGATAAAACAAAAATCATCTTGTTTCATAATCCGCAGAAGGGAATCGACAGTACTGTAAAATTAGTAGTCAATAATGAAAAAACAAACACAACCGACCATGTTAACTTTTTGGGATTTACGATATCAAGCGATTTAAAATGGGATAAACACTGCACGAAGCTAATTAATAATTTAAAAAAAATCAGACTACAAACTTCGAGCATTACACCGCTGCTTGAATCTTACAGCACTAAAAAAAATCTATTATGCTGAATAAACTTCATCTTCTCTGGGGTTGTTCACACTGGCTTGAGAAAGTCTTTATCGCCCAAAAATTGATATTAGACGAATCTTACATATTGGCCAAATGCAATCATGTCGTATTTATTTTAAAAATGTGTCAATATTAACATTGCCGTCATTACTTCTACTTAAACTCTGTAAATACGCATATTTAAATAAATACAAATTGGATTATCGCGCACCTCACAACTACAAAACACGTCATGACATCATAACATTTATTATTGCAAAGGAAAGTTCATCTGGAGTTTTCAAACATATCCTGGAATATAGCCAGTGTTAAGGTTAACAATTAACTTCCCAAAACCATTCGCAACCTAAATTACCACAACATTAAAATGAGCGTGAAGTGCATTTTTATAAACCATGCATTTTATAATCTAAATATTTTAATTGTGAAAAACTAGATTAGATTGATGAAATATTTTCTTAATGTTGTCTATACTCTATTCTGACGTCCCTATACTATGTATTGTAGTCTTTATGGAAATAAATTATGTTTGTTATATTTTATGTTTATATTGACTGTATTTGATATAGTAATTTAAGTGATTTACAATCAGGGTTGTTAAAAAGAACGATATTTTTTTATTTTAATTAAAAGAAACAGTTTTTTTACAAATCGTGTTTTTTTCATTGAAACAGCGTTTAAAACATTATCAATTAAAAACATGTTTAAAACGTGTTAAAAACAGGGAATTTGTTGTTTCAAAGCGGTTAATTTGAGGCTTTTAACGGGTGTTTTCCACTCCCAGACTAAGCCTAAAGTAAAATTTTGAGTTTAGAAAATCATAAAAATTTGGATTGGCCGCGCAGCGAAGCGGAGCGGCCAACCCTAATTACGCTTTTCCAAACTCGAAATTTTACTTCATGAGCGACGCTTAAAAACACTGATTTACAGTGAAGTTCAAAAAACACACACATACAAAAACGATTATAAGCAACCTAATATACGTTATATTTATTGGATTGCCTATAATCACTGTTTTAAACAATTTGTTCAGCGCAGAATTTGACTCACGTTTTATTGATATCTACATATTAGATTGCCAAAGCCGCATATTTCAGTGTTTTATACGTGTGGCGCATGAAGTAAAATTTCGAGTTTAGAAAAGCCTATTTTGGATTGGCCGCTCCGCTTGGCTACGCGACTAATCCAAATTTTTAGTCTGGGAGTAGAAAACCCTCGTTTAAAGATTCACATTGAAATCTTTTAAAAGAACAACGAATGTCGCAATATTTACAGTGTGTGCATATGTATACCTGAAAGAAAAATTCCCTATATTTAAAAATAACATTTGTGCTCACACAGTTGTGATATTTTATTGTAATAAAATGTTGTGTTTAATAATGTAATTTAAAATATCTTCAACAATTTAGTTAACATTTAAAAACGTAAATAAAAAATCTTAATGAAGTAGTACAAAATATAATTTAGCGAATTTAAGATAATTAAAAAACGTTTTAAACAAATTTACTGTTTAATATATGTTTTAAACAAATTTGAGATTTAAAAAATGTTTAAAACAAAACAGTTTAAAACACGACGGCTGTTCTTAAACATGTTTAAAACACTGTTTTAAAACAACGTGTTTTAAACATAACAACCCCGCTTACAATTATATTACCACAATAGTTAAAATACGATCCATAGAGAGACCTAATCAGACAAAATCCCAGCATAGTCAAAAGACAATCAAGTGACTTACAGTCACAATAGTCAAAACACGGTCAATAAAGATTTAATATGACAAAATTCTATGATAGTCCAAAGACAGTCAAGCAATTTATTAAGATTAAAAATGTCACAAATGTCAATATACAGTCGATCGACTAATTTAATAACAAAATCCTATCATACTTAGAGACTTATATTCAATGTTGCAGTAGTCAATAAACAGTCGAGAAAGAAATGTATTTACTAAACATTAAACTTCAAAGATAAGAAGTGTGCAGGATTCACTTATTCACTTTATTTTATATTTATTTTAACACAATAATCTAACCTTCGACTTTTTTAAAATACTCCAGCAAAAAAAAAAAATGAGCCATCATCTTGACCCCATTTTAGGTGTCTTACTCGTATATATTGTTTATAATAATAATTATCATTATAATTTTAGTTTTAATAATTTTTGCAAAAAAAAACTCGAATATAGTCAAATAGTAGTCAAATTAAATTTAATATTTTTGGGCTTAGCGGCGGAAAGTAAAAATTCTTAGATCGTTTTACTTTTAAATGTTGTACTAAAGTTAAAATACCAATATATATAGTACATCTTTATTCAGACAATTGTAATTAGTTTTATAAAATTTATACTTATCTATTATATATTAATAATGTGTTAGTCTGTCTGGGCTATCGACCAACGGTCTTTCTGTTCTTACCAATTAATTTAAAGAGAATGTTTTGTTAAAAAAGCTCATGATTATTATTATTCAAGTTAGATCGACAAAATGTATTCAACAATAAATACACTTTAATAAAAAAAAAAACAATTAGTTTAGGAAATATTTACAAAATTATAATTTCTTATTGACAAAATTATAATTAAATATTTACAAAATTGTTAAAAAAATATCCCTGCAATAAACATTGTATTGAAGTTAATGTGTTTACCCAGTGAGCAGGATAAAATTCATTTAAATTTCTTAGAAATAATTTAACTAAGCACCTAAAAATATAAATATCTTCAGTCATGCTTGAATAACACAGGGTGGTCAGAAAATTTGTAAAACGCCTCATGTAGTGCGATTCGTTGATTAAATTTAAGTAGATGAATCTCAAAAATAACTAAAAAATATATCTAAAAATTAACTTAAAAAAATTTGCTGTGGCCAACACAAGTGCCGACCGCAAATTAAAATAATATAAGATTATTAAACTCAAATTCCATTAATAAATTTAATAAATAAAAAATGATTTTGTCGGTAACAGACATTTTATTCTTCACATTAACTTCAATATAGTGAAGTTAATGTGTACAATAAAATGTCCGTTACTTGTAAAATGATTTTTTTAACTTTGTTTCTAAAAAAAAGTACTTCGCATTGGCCTACAAATATTAAAAGATAGCATACACAGCGTAGAAAAAAAAAAAAAATTTTTTGGTAGCCTCAAAAAACTGTTTATTTTTACTAAAATCAAAAGATAAAGGCCTTAGTCAAAATTTAACATTGAAACCTGAATAAGGTTATCTCTCTCTCACTCACATATTTCCCACCCTTGAAAATCATAAATTTCTGAAAATAGAAATAACTAAAAAATATTTATACCTGCCTTTAAAATTGAGCTAGCTCAATGAAATTTTCGTTGTTGTTTCGCTATAATTAGAAGGGAAGTAGGCATTTTTTATTTGGTACCATGACCACCTTTTTAGGATTAAGCGATGTTTAAAATCATCATATTTACCATTTTCAAGAAAACTAAAAATATACATTTTCTGATTTTCTACAACTATTATTTCGAGGATTTTTTGATTGTGTTAATAATTTATGAGATACAAAGAAAGCAATAAGAGAGTAATCTAATATTTAGCAGGTTGTTCATACAAATAATTTGAATCAAAATATTAAACAAATATTAATTTTGAAATAGAATAAAAGTGTTTTCTTTAATTTTTTACTCAAAATTAATTAACAAATCTCTCTACCTTCAGATTTTCACTCATTTTCTGAACACCTTGTATTAAAGTTGAAATTTTCTGCGAAAAAGAAATCACTTTATGGGAATTTATTGTTTAAAACAAATATTTAAAAGGACAATCGATTATATGAAGTGTAAACAAAACAAAAATCTGTGTTTTTTTTTGATTTTGCCTGGCCTTGGGAACTTGCCCATTGGCCAACATCATTTATTTATATTTGTATAAATTGTTAAGAATACAATTTGTAGTATGCTATTATTTCATACGGACAAACTCTCACATTCATACCACACCCAGGGTCACGACGAGAAATTATTTTTAAATAAAGTCTCCCCGTGCACGGGAATCGAACCCGAGTTTGTGGCTCGCCGAGCGATACAGCCCGACGACGTTACCGCTCCGCCACCACCTGCCCAAAATTCTGTGTTGAACGAAATATTCTTGGCAATTTCTTTTACAACTTAAAATCAACTTCTGCTTGATCATTTTGAAGCACAAGATAATTTCTCTGAGATTTATTGACTATGTTAATAACTTACGAAGTACAAAGAAAACGATAAGAAAGTAATCTAATATTTAGCAGGTCGTTCATAGAAATAAATTAAATCAAAATATTAAACAAATATTGATTTTGAATCAGAAAAAAAAAAGTGTTTATATTTCGGTATTTTACTAATAATAAATTACCAAATCTCGCTACCTAAAGATTTTCAATAATTTTTTGTCCACCTTATATTAAAGTTGAAATTTTCTGCGAAAATAAAATAATTTTATGGGAATTTATTGTTTAAAAGAAATATTCAAAAGAAGAAGAACAATCGATTAAATGAAGTGTAAACAAAACAAACAAATTGTGGTGAACGAAATATTCTCGTTACATTTTTTTACAAATTAAAATCAATTTTGACTTGATCATTTTGAATCACAAGATAATTTTCCATAAGATTTATTTAGGTAAATTTAAGTTTTTACTTTGATTTCCTCCTTTCGGCGCTTTATTTTTCTAGAAACGTTCAATGTTATCTAGGTCCATTTGCACCCCGACTAATTAACTTAAATCATCCACTAATCATTGATTAAACCTCTGATTAGGTCAGAGTTCTAGAATATAAGAATGTTATATATTTGTAAGACATCTTAAACGTGTCTCTTTCATCAATATGCGATTGTGGAAGCAATTTGTAAATACAATTGTTTTGTCTTTAAGAAGTACTAATCACTGATTTAGTTAATTGACTTGGGTGCAAATGGGCACTAGTGTTTTATCTTCTTGTTTAAGCATGAACTAAAATTTCGAGTTTAGTAAAACCTAAAAATGTGTCCTAATTTGAACAATTTGTTTTAGATACGTAAGTACTAGTATAATTAAAAGAAAAAAACCGAAATATAGATTTCCTTAAAAAAATAAACATTTGTAAAATTTATTAACGTGAGATGCATCTTAAGCAGTCTATTTTGAACTTTACTATCTTTTAATTAAACTAGTACTCCGTATCCTAACGAGACTTGCTTACATTTTGAAAGCGCCTGATTTAGTTAGATGAAATAAACATTCGTAGTTTATCAACGTGAGTTGAAAGTTAAGTAATACATTTTAAACTTCATTTTAAATCAGTGATCTATACGCGTGGCGCATGAAGTAAAATTTCTAGTTTAGAAAAGCCCCGCGAAAATTTGTCTACGCGTGGCTTTTCTAAACTCGAAATTTTACTTCATGCTTAACCTGAGAGTGGAAACACTTTTTATGAACTAGAAATTTATAAAAACATCGAATTCTTAAAAATATAACGAACACTAAAATCATCGATTTATGTGTACTTTATAAATAAATTGTATGATAATAAATTATTGACTCACCCACATCAATTTATTTTTTAACTAACAAATTTCGCCTGAATAATTATTTTAATTCTACAATTTAAAAATGTATATTATAATGCAAAAAGGTCAAATTAATGACATTGAAATTATTTGATGATATAAATACGAATTATTTAAAAAAGTATGTAAATTAATTCAAATTCCGAAGGCCTTCTTTACCAAACAATCATTTTAGCGATGTGTAGGTCACGCCCTGATATTAAAATTATTCAACAATCGATGGCTTGCCCAATTTAGGTCACGGTCCATTAAAAAAAATAAACTCTTTCCCAAGAAAACCCCTTTAACAGAATCGCATCAATTTACCAAATTCACGTGCATCATCTACATATGGAATGAAGTCATAAAATAAATATGTATAAATCAGATTAGACCACCGCGAAATTCGAAAATTCCGCCCGAGGCGAATAATTAGTGAATTATTCAAAGGAAAAAAAAGATCTTTACATAAATTACTGCGGTACCCTTTTTAGCGAGTTTAAAAAATAAAAAAGCTCATGCAAATGAAGGGGATCCGCAACATTCGTCTTCCTCATGCTGAATGAATTTAGGCGAGCTCCTCATGTTGGTACAAGCATGTGGCGAGCCGTTACCTTTACCTCTTCGCGGTCGAAAGGTTGAGATTACAATCGGTGTTTAGGAGGACTCCTTTTCGGATGTATAAATTAGAAGGCACGCGCCATGTGGTCGATTTTAGTATGGGATTACACGCGACTGTGTTTTTTTTTCTCTTTTCAGTTAGGTGAAAGTTTTTTTCTAAGAGGGTTTTACGGTAATTTCGTTTTTTTTTCTTTTTTGTAAGGGTTTACAGATTTTTTAGGTCTTAACGGTTTTGAGAAAACCCCGTCTGGTTCACTTTTTCTAAACGCCTTGACCTCTTTTTTAGTGTATACACGCATGAACGTATGTTTATAGAGTGTATAATTTGTGACAAAAGATGGGGATTAGATAAAAAATCGAACGCCATTTGGCCATGATTAAAACTGAAGATGCGTTATATTAAAACTACATCACAAGAAATAGTTAATGAAAATTGCAACAATAAAAAAATATTAGTATTATAGATAAACTGGTAAGAGCCATTTTTTAACTGAGAAAACATTACACATTGTGTCGAACGAATTTAATAGCAATCTTCTTACAAAAGCACCTGTCCTAGTTTTTGCAGGTGCTGTTTATTCAATAATAGATCTCACCTAGCTCAATACAATGTTTACCTATGAATACTAAACTTAGATTGCATCTCTTTAAAAATCAGCTGTTGATCCACATTACACTTTGGTTGAACTGTAAAATAAAATTAAGTCAGTGATTTTTTAAAATAACTGAATTATTTAAAACAAACATCGTAAACTTCCATGCACCTGAAGAAGTAATATATAAATCTTCTGTTAGAATTATTTGTAATTATTTTAGTACAATTTCGCATGGTGGTGACGATTCTCTAAAAATGTTACTCAGTAACTTGTAGCCAACTGTAAATTAATTATTCTTACTAAAAATGTTTCTTTTATATTCACAAGACACGCCTTCAACATTTTATGAGTAATTTTATTGTTGCAGAATTATTCTAACTTAATTATTATTATATTTTTATATGTACCAGGCTTATGTTTTGTTTTTGGGAAATGTTTCCTGTTGGACATTAATTAAAAAAATAAAAAATAAAATAATGTTTAATGAATATTTACGGAACTTCCATTTAAAGTACATAATGCTTAATACTAACAATTAAATTAAAAGTAATAAATAAGTTAAAATATAAAATTACAAACAATATACAAATACAACAAACAAAACAGATTAAAACGTCTCTAAAACTAGAATTCGCTATTCCTCACGGAGACGCGATTTGAGTTTTTTTTTTTGTCATGATGGCAAAGTAAATGTTCGCTGAGTTGCAGTGCGCGGCAACTCTTGCCATACCCTAATAAACACTTCCTTTGGGAAATAAAGCCAATAAATATCCTTGCAAGTTTTATTTATACAAAGTCAATATTATCAATACTAGGTTTGGATTGTCGAATTCAATTGGCTTGTTTCACTAAAATACGATATTTTTAATCGACTGGAATCGCTTTATGTATGTTGCCTTGTTGTGCTCACAATTGATTTTTTAACATCCTAGTAACAAGCCATTTATAAATAACAATGAATTACAGTGCATAGCTAATTTTTACTTTTGGTGAATGCGCCGGGCAGCAACAGAGCTTTTTCAATTTTTCGACTGTCTTTGTAGAGCTTTACGACAATGCTTTACTGTTTCATTAATAGACGCTAATACAGATTTTTAAAACACTTTTAAGCAATACATAACTTGCTTAGTAGAGTCTTTAAACGCTTATTAAGAATGTATTAACTGAGCTTATTTACCTTTACTTTCTTTCTGCGTAGATAATAAGAAATTGCTTGATATGCTTTATTTGTAGATACTAAAAGATGGTTTCAAGATACTATTAGGCAAAAATAACATGCTTAGTAGAGTCTTTCAAGGTTTATTCATAAAGTACTAACTGACCTTATTTGCCTTTTCCATCTTTTTATGCAGAGAATAAGAAATTGCCATTTTCACTTATTACTAGATATCAAATGAGAGTTTTAAGATACTATTAGGCAATAATAACCTCCATAGTTGAGTCTTTTAACGTTTAATGTAATAAGTTACCAACTGAGTTTATTGGCCTTTTCCATCTTTTTGTGTAGAGAATAAGAAATTGCCTATTCCCTTATTACTAGATACTAAGAAAGAGTTTTAAGATACTATTAGGCAATAATAACATCCTTAGTAGAGTCTTTTAACGTTTAATGTAATAAGTTACCAACTAAGCTTATTTGCCTTTTCTATCGTTTAGTGTAGAGAATACGAAATTGCCTTTTCCCTTATTACTAAATACTAAATGAGAGTTTTAATATACTATTAGGCAATAATACCATCCTTAGTAGAGTCTTTTAACGTTTAATGTAATAAGTTACCAACTGAGCTTATTTGCCTTTTCCATCTTTTTGTGTAGAAAATAAAAAATTGTCTAAGTTATCAAGGTAAGATTCACAAAAGATGTCTCCATGGTTTCCTTGATTAAAGTGCTGTCTGCACTAATACATGTAATACGAAAATAGTTTGATGTCATCAGATTACGTGTGTGAAAGAAGACAAAAAACTTTATAATATGTCTGCTATGGTTTTTAGATGGAACTTGCGAAAACGTATGTTAGGGTATGCAGCTTGAACATTTTAAGGTTGAACGTCACATTTTGACAATGTCTTCGTAAAACTAAATCTGCAAAAACCCAGCCATAAATCATTTTAATTAATGTGTTCAATCATTTTAAATGTGAGTTTAAGTGGTTCCAATTTTCACATCTACTAAATAGTTCAGGTTTTTACAGAAATAAATAATGCATTTATCTTGATTTTGTGTAAGCTCAAACAAAAATGTTAATTGAATCGAATGTGCATTCAGTAGATTTGGCAAATAGTCATTGGATTAATCTGTTATTACAGGGAGTTTTATTTTCTTTTAACAATACATACAGGGAATTTTCTATTAATTATACATATGCATACCCTTTTTTAAAAAGTTCAATTTGAAGAGTAAAACGAGTGTTTTCAACTCCCAGAGTAAGCATGAAGTAAAATTTCGAGTTCAGAAAAGCCTGAAAATTTGGTTTGGTCGCGTAGCGCGAAGCGCGGAGCGGCCAAACCAAATTTTCAGGCTTTTCTAAACTGGAAATTTTACTTCATGTGCCACGCGTATTAAACACTGAAAGCACTGATATATTGTGAACGAGTAAACTTCGCTGGAAATCAGTGTCTTATACGCGCGGCGCATGAAGTAAAATTTTGAGTTTAGAAAAGCCTGAAAATTTGATTTGGGCGCTCCGCGCTTCGCGCTACGCGACCAAACCAAATTTTCAGGCTTTTCTAAACTCGAAATTTTACTTCATGCTTTACCTGGGAGTGGAAAACACTCGTTTAAACTTCATATTAACATCTTTTAAGAAAACAACGAATATTTAAAAATCTACAACACGTAATTGGGATATTTATACTCAAAAGAAAAATATCACAAGAAATTATGATTTTAAGCTTTTCTAAAAGAAAGAACACTAATATACTCGTTGCAGATAGAACTGTTGACATACTCTCTAAAAAATGTGAACCACCCATTCTACATCAATGAGTCATAGGACATCTCTCCCGAATTCCACTATAACTGAACTTATTTGCCTTTTCCATCTTTCTGTGTAGAGAATAAGAAATGGTTTTTTACGCCTTATTACTAGATACTAAAAGAACTTTTTAAGATACTATTAGGCAATAATTACATGCTTAATACAGCATTTTACTGTTTATTTATAAGAAACTTTGCAACAATAGAAAACAAGTATCACGCAAGGATCGTTGATAGCGATACCTCAACAAAATTCATTAAAATTCTAATCTATAAGTTAAGTCTGTACATAACAGGCTTATACCTATTTAAATCTATAAATTAAGTCTGTACATAACAGACTTATACCTATTTATATTTGACAGCGTTGCCTTAATATATGTCAGAATTCTAACCCATAAGTTATATGTCTCTACAATTAGGTAATAAATTAAACAAGTGGTTTGTTTTTCATAACCAAATACTTATATGAAACAAACCAAGTGTTTAATTTTGTTCCTAATTGCTTAAATTTGTTTTACCAAGAGGTAAATTAAAAAACTAAAAAATTAATTCAAGAGTTATATGTCTGTATGTACACTAACCTATACAAGTCTATAAGTTTTATGCCTGATTTTTAATAATATTAGACTTAATTTCTTGAATAACTATCTCATTTATCAATTGGTGAAACATTTTGAACTAATAGTATTTTTGATTTATCCTTTCTTATTATTAGGCCTTAACTAGTGCATTTTTTATATAAATTTAGTATTCATTAAACAGGGATTATTTCTATAAGTATACATATCTCGATGTGTTCGCTGTGAATTTTCAGGTATTCATTAATTTTGAAAGCATTTAATTCAAAGCTTCTGACGAGGAAACACTCCTTGGTTAAGCATAAAGTAAATTCTCATGGATTTTTATAAAACTTTCTGTGGAGGATTTTCTTAACCTCCACAGAAAGTTTTATAAAAATCCATGAGAAACACGTAAAAGTTGGGGTACTTTCTAACTATTACATATTTTTTAGAGCATTCTTCTACAGATTTAATGTAATTTTCACTAAAGGACAAAACTTGCGTATTTTATCCTTTGATTTTTATTGCAGTTGGATTCAAAAAGATCATCATAGCTCGAAAAACCAAGCATGGATTTTTATAACATTTTTTGTCGGTGTCGAGAAGTAAGCTCTTTCAAAACATGTTAATGTAAGAAAGCACCTATTTCATAGATTTCAAGTGTTTTGTAGAAGTTAAATTTAAACTTGAAAAATAAGTTTGTTATTGATAATGAGCACCTTGTGTCTCGAAATGTACATCTAACATAAAAATAAAAAGTGAAGTAAGGAATAACAGTCTTTTTATTTGTGATTAATCACTTCACGTAAACTCGAAACAATACAGTTATTGAAAAATAAGCATGGATTTTAATAAAACTTTTTGTTGGTATTAAGAAAAATTTGCCCTTTCAAAATATGTAAAAGTTAGAAAATACCCCTTTTGTAGATTTCAAGGTATTCTCCCAAAGACAAAACATGGGTGTTTATTACCTTGATTTTTGTGGACGTCGGATTTAAAATGATTATAACTCAAAAAACAAAGGATGGATTTTTGTTAATTAGACTTTCTCTAGGTGTTAAGAAAACTATTCTCTTTCAAAATATGCAAAAATTAGAAAATACCCCTTGTGTAGATTTCAAGTTATTTTTTCTCAAAGACAAAACTTGGGTATCTTTTACCTTGATTTTTGTAGACGTCGGATTTAAAAAGATCATAACTCGAAAAACGAAGAATAAACTTTCTGTGGGTGTTAAGAAAACTATTCTCTTTCAAAATATACAGAAGTTAGAAAATACTCCTGGTGTAAATTTCAAGTTATTTCCTCTCACAGACAAAACTTGCGTGTTCTTAACCTTGATTTTTGTTGACGTCGGATTTAAAAAGATCATAACTCGAATAAAAGATAGATTTTTATTAAGCGAAAGATGGATTTTTATTAAACTTTCTGGGGGTCTTAAGAAAACTATTCTCTTTCAAAATATGTAAAAATTAGAAAATACCCCTTGTGTAGATTTCACGTTATTTTCTCTCAAAGACAAAACTTTGATATAATTTACCTTGATTTTTGAAGACGACGGATTTAAAAAGATCAAAACTCGAAAAACGAAGGATAAACTTTCTGTGGGTGTTAAGAAAACTATTCTCTTTCAAAATATGCAGAAGTTAGAAAATACTCCTTGTGTAGATTTCAAGTTATTTTCTCTCAAAGACAATACTTGCGTGTTTTTAACCTTGATTTTTGTAGACGTTGGATTTAAAAAGATCATAACTCGAATAAAGAAGGATGGAATTTTATTAAACGTTTTGTGAGTGTTAAGAAAACCCGTCTCTTTCAAATAATGCAAAAGTTAGAAAATACCTCTTTTGTAGATTTCAAGTTATTTTCTTTCAAAGACAAAACTTGCATGGTTTTTACCTTGATTTTTGTAGACTTTGGATTTAAAAAACCATAACTCGAAAAACGAAGGATGGCTTTTCATAAAATGTTCTGTGGGTGTTAAGAAAACTCTTCTCCTTCAAAATATGCAAACGTTAAGAAATACCTCTTGTGAATATTTAGTTATTTTCTCTCAGACAAAACTTGCGTGTCTTTTACATTGATTTTTGTAGACGTCGGAATTAAAAAGATCATACTCAAATAACGAAGAATTGGATTTTATTAAACTTTCTGTGGGTGTTAAGAAAACTATTCTCGTCAAAAATATGTGATAGTTATAAAATACCTATTCTATAGATTTTAAGTTAATTTTACCAAAAGACAAAATAGACAATTGGCTGAACAGTTGGCTAGAAACTTGGCAGGACACTTGGCTAAACTTGGGTTAATTTCATTTCATGCTTAATCTTGGAGTGAAAAACACTCGTTTAAAGTTTTAAATTAAACTCTTAAAAAAAACGGATATCTGAAGATTTACAGCATATAATTGGGATATGTATAAACTTAAAATAACAACTCCTTGTATGTTAATTATGCACAAATGATTTAAAACAGCAATAAAACCAAGCACATGTAATACCATAATTACACTTCGATAATTAAAAATATATATGCTCGTTGCTTAATCCTCGATCCATCTGTTATCGGCGTTTGTGCGCCAAAGAAAAATAATACCGTTCATTCGAGCGCAATTTTTGAGACCCCTCGAGGTGACGTTAATTGTTAATGAAGTGATATTATGCACGGAACAGATGCAGACAGATGAGATTCTTTTGAGCCTCAAGATTGTATCAATCGCTGCCACTGAAAAAAATAAATACACACACGGATTGGACACATGTTGAAATGTCGCACTTGTTTCAAGTCATACAACACTTTCACTCTATAAGTGAAGCATAAAGCAGAGTGAAATAAATTTATTAAACAAATATAGGCGCTTTACATTCTTACATATTGAGTTTCTGTAAGGAAAATTTTGAAGACGTAAACTATTTAGGTTAGACGAATTTTGTTTTGAGTATACACATCCCGATGCATACTTTGTTAATGTCCTAGCATTCGTTGTTTTTTATAATGAAAATTCAAGTTGAAAATACTAACGAGTGTTTTCCACTCCCAGACTAAGCATGAAGTAAAATTTAGAGTTTAGAAAAACCTGAAAATTTGGTTTGGTCGCGTAGCGCGAAGCGCGGAGCGGCCAAACCAAATTTTCAGGCTTTTCTAAACTCGAAATTTTACTTCATGCGCTACGCGTATACAACACTGATTTCAAGTGAAGTTTAAAATATACTGCAAAAACAGTATGGTAAAGTAGCATATTTTGAACTTCAGGTTTAGTGACCAAACCGGAGTGACCAAACCAAATTTTCAGGCTTTTCTAAACTCGAAAATTTACTTCATGCTTAGTCTGGGAGTAGAATCACTTGTTTAAAGCTTCAAATTAAACTCTTTAAAAACCAACAAATGCCTAAATAAATTACAGAGTACACATTGGTGTGTGTATACTTAAAGAAAAACCCCTGCATTTAACGATTACTTTTAAATACTCAAGAAGAAAATTGTAAAGGAGTTTTTAATTATTCAAAAAAGTACATTGTAAAGTTCTTTGCTTTCTAAAAAGGATAGTACTAGTATCTAAATACTGTATGTTGAATACGCTTTTCATCTTTTACGTGGTGAAATATTTGAATGGTCTAATTGCAAAACTCACATTCTCCATTCTTGAAAACTTTTGGCAAACTTCAAAAAACATGTGTTCTTTAACATGGCGAACATAAAAAATCGCAAACTCAATTTTCACAAAAAGCGGAGAAACTGAGTTAGACCATTATTGGTAAGTATGATTTTAAAAGGAAACAGCAGATTAAATTTCACTAAAAACTATGCTTTTACCTTTTGAAATTATTCAAGCTAAAAATAAATAAAAATCATTAAAGCATATGTCAACAGAATTCTTTAATCACCGATTTATTATTGCAACCACTTTTGAAAGGATGTACATTGTTGTATGCAGCAGTGAATAGAAGCGTAGGGCGTGTAATAAGAATATAAAGGGCGGCATCGTCATCAGGTTTGGCATCAGTTACCGCAACGAAGGGCGTCATCTGGTAGACGGCACGTGCGGATTATCTACCAACGGACACTGCAATTCCTCATCCGTGTCCTCACCAACAACACGAGCCCGTGTCTAGACTCAGGTAGGCATACCTGAAACAAAAACGAGGGTGACTTTTCCTTTCGGTGGTAGATTAGGGGATGCATCAAGTTTGATGTGAAACGCTGTTTTGTGCCGGTCTAGTTGTAGCTTAAATAAATAAACAATTTAGTAGAGGGGGGTTGTTAAATTGTCACTAATAGTAAAGTATTTAAAATTTGTGATTACAACACTTTTAGAACAAGTGTACTACAAGAATAATTCAAATTCAAAACTATTTGAATTCGAGAACATAAACTTACGCTTTTTATAGTTTGCACACTTTAAACATATTATATAAAACTACGAAATATTTGTATAAAATGCAAACAATACGTTTTAATTAATGAGACAACTTAATACAATAAATACCCATTAAAACAACTACTTCCCGTGCATATACACTTTCGGATATTGAATTATATCGTATGTTCAACAAAATAAAACCTCTAGAGTGCTATGGAATATATTGTAGGTTGGCAACTCTGAAATTATACATTATAATTATTATGTCTAACGTTTTATATGACAATTCCTAAAGCGTGTAATCAACATAAATTTAAAAGAAGATAAAACCATAGCACTCTAGAGGTTTTGTATATGAAACATTAACCAACTAACAAATAAAAATGAAAAATGAAAGGAAAAATGACAAGAAATTAGAAATGAAAGAACTTGGAGTGTACTATTTTATGGGTCGTGGAATAAAACAGTTTATTATGAAAAACTCAGCTTAACTCAACTTTATTCTTCAAATATACAAAATTAACATAAATAAATATTCTTTCTCATTAGGTGTCAGAGTATCAACTCTTCGATAAGAGTTGCGTACAGGAATAACCAGATATACAAATAATACAATAATTTAAAACATTTCAACAAATTTAAGATTTGGCGCAAGTGGTAGTAATAGTTATGTAGTACGTAGAATAATATGTTTAAGTAATTCATTCCTAAATTTGTTGCCTTTCTAACAGAGCTGTTCCGAGTTCAAGTAAAATGTACTCGAGTATTGAGTACAAGTACTCCACGCGAATTGTACTCGAGTACTAAGTACAAGTATGTAATCACGAGTACTTAAATACATTTATAAGTACAATTAATAAAAATATGAAAAACTAGAATTCAAAAATGCTTTTATATATTTTGAACCTAATATTAAATACGCGTGGCGCATGAAGTTTTTGGATTTGGACGCTACGTGTCCAAATCCAAACGTTCAGGCTTTTCTAAACTCGAAATTTTACTTCATGCTTAGTCTGGGGGTGGGCGACACTCGTTAAAAGTAAATTTCAATAAAAAAATGCATTTTCATGAATTTAAAACAAAAACATCCAACTGCCAAACAACGCATCTAAAAGGTAAAAAATCTGCCATCCTATTCCTAGATATATCTAAGGTATTCGATTCCGTTTGGCATCGGAGCCTTTTATATAAATGCAGTATTCTTAAGGTACCCAACCATCTTATCAACCTAATCCAAAATTTCCTCCTCAACCGCAAACTACAAATCCGCATACGACAAACCTTATCCTCGTTATTCCATCATGAACAAGTCGTTATCACTCCTATTATACAACGTATAAATCGCCTATTTCCAAAAACCCTTAAATCCATTTGAAAACCATGGATTTAGGGGATTTTGGAAATAGGCGACTCATGCACAGGCTTTTATGTAACACCGAACATTTTCGTAACGCGAATTTTCCTTTAAAGTATCCATATGTATACGTTGCACATTTTTCGATGCTTGGTTTATTGAAAAAAATTAATTTGAAGCTTTAAGCGAGTGTTTTCCACTCCCAGGCTAAGCATGAAGTAACATTTCGAGTTTAGAAAAGCCTGAAAATCTAGTTTGGCCGCTTCGCGCTACGCGACTAAACCAAATTTGCAGGCTTTTCTAAACTCGAAATTTTACTTCATGCTTAACCTGGGAGTGGAAAACGCTCGCTTAAAGCTTCAAATTGGACTCATTTGATAAACCGAGCATCGGAAAATGTGCAACGCATGCATATGGATACGTCAAAGAAAAATTCTCGTTATGAAAATGTTCGGTGTTACATAAAACTCTCTGTATATTGCTCCGATCTATACCACTCCAATCCTAACTACATAATTCTATTCTGTTACCTCTTCAGTTTGCGGATGATACCGCCCTAATTACTCATTCATCAACCCTAGCCTCAGTCCTTAACTCCCTTCAAGAATTTGCAAACCAATCTGCCACTTGGTTTTCCAAGTGAAGACTTAAAATTATTCCTAAAATATCTTAACTCCTTTCACCCTATCATCGTAATCCACCTAATCCTCTTTCCATATCCATTAACGGGTCCACTATATACTCTTCTCCATTGTGCAAATACCTAGGCATCCTTTTAGATCCAAAACTAACCTTCAAAAATCATACCTCCGAAGTAAAAGTCAACATCGTGAAGCGAGCAAATCACTTCCGTTGCCTGACGCACAAAAACCAAGGAATCACTACTAACACCTGTACAAAAATATACAAAATGATTTGCCGTCCCATCCTAGACTACAGTTCCATCCTTTTCTTAAATCCATGTACTGCCACTATTAATAATATCGAAGTAGCCGAAATATCCTCTCATAGTACCCTCACTTAATTTCGACACCCCCAAAACCCCCTGTATAACCTATCAAATGTACTTCTCTATCAAATAACCCAAATTACCCCAATAAAAGATAGATTCAATTTCTTGCAGAACGATTTGCATGTAGTAAATCAAACTACGAACACCTCAGAAAAATGTGCATCGCTAAAAATCCTGCTATAATCCCTAAATTCAAAAACCAGTCTATAACCCTTTACGAATACATATCCTCCTTTCCCACCTTGAAATCGTTACAAATCAAATCTAAGGCAATCCCCGGTCAGAAAGACTTATTAGGCTTTCGACTATAAGTCTTTCTGCCCGGGGATTGTCTTAGATTTGGTTTGTTGTAAGGGAGAAGAAGAAAACAACAAATTATATTTAATTTTTGAAAGAATGCAAAATGCATTTATTGTATTTCTTTTTCAATAAAGATATTATAGTGGTCAAACATAACCTCACCATTTTTAAATTAGAGTAAAATTGGATTGGAACACATGAAAATGCAATGTTGCCACGCACATTTTATCAATAGTTCAATAGTGCTGTATACCGATGGCGCATGAAGTAAAATTTCGAGTTTTAAAAAGCCTGAATTAGAATTTGGACGCTACGCCTCTAAATCCAAACGTTCTGGCTTTCCAAAATTCGAAATTTTACTTCATGCTAAACCTTAGAATGGACGACACTCGGTAGAATAACTCTGAAAGATTTGAATAAAAAAATGGTAGGAAATTAAAAAATTACCTGAATCTGATCTAACCGAACATACATTATGGTATCCCACTAAGCAAAAAACAAACAAATAACGTTATATTAATGTTGTTGAAACATTACTTAAATGGATTTGCTCAGTGGGATGTGTGTGACCTAACCCCACAAAGTGATATCTATCCTAATCTAACCTAACTCCACAAAGTGATATCTATCCTAATCTAACCTAACTTCACAACATGACATTTAAACCAAACCCAACTCCACAAACCGAATTCTAACCTAACCTAACCTAACTCCACAACATGACATTTAAACCAAACCCAACTCCACAAACCAAATTCTAACCTAACCTAACTCTGTTAAATGACATCTAATCCAATTTCATAAAGCGATATCTGACTTAGCCTACCTCAACTTCACTGACATCTAAACTATCTAAACCCAACCCTTCAAAATCAGTTCTAACCTAATCCCATTAAATGATAACTAACCTAACCAAATCGAACTCCACCCAACTCCACAAAATACATCTAACCTAATAAAAACCAACTTCAAAAAATTAATTCCAACTTATCTAAAATCGACCTGTTCGAGGATTTTAATTAAAAACGTGTGGTTTGGAAACTATACACACTGTATAGTTTTAGAAAAAATTAAAGAAAAAACGTGGCAAAGTCTGTAAAAAAATATGATTTTCAAATACATTTTATTCGCTTATTATTTTTTAGATTTTATTTGGGAAAACGGAGTTATATTCACAAAACCCATTAAAAAATGTAGGATTGTTCAAAATTCGAAATTTTAAAGAAGAATTGAAAAAATCAGTTCGACAAAGATTTTGTAATGTGATTTAGTATACCGGGTGTTCGATTAAAAAACGCCCAACGCTATAACTCAGTTACGGACCGATTTTAATGAAGTAAAAAACAAAATCATTTTTTTCAAAATGAACTTCATTGCCAAATAATAGTCAACTTTAAATTTTTAAATGGCTGCATATACTTTTCTTATTTTATTATATTAGACATTGTTTCTTTTAATCCAATTATGCCCGATATATTGACTTTAATTTAATATTTATGCAAAAAAAAAATTATAATAAATCTTTTTCACGTGATGATTTGGCACTAAATGTAGTGTGCTTTGGAAACACATTGGCCTTTTCCCACTGTTAAAATTGTTTATATTTAATCCATGTGTTCCGTTATAGTATATTTCATTAGGAGTCTAGAAAAAGGGATTTTTCCGTGCGCGCGCATGACTTTCCGTGTTCGGCTACGTCTCACACGGAAAGTCATGCAAGCACGGAAAAATCCATTTTTGGACGTGTAATGAACGCTATTTTTTATTATACTTATCTAAAAATATTATACTTATCTAAAAACTTAAATTATTTTTTTATTTTTAAAGTAGTAATTTTTATGGTAGTGAAAAAATACAACTAATTCAAAAGAAAATGAAATTGAATAGGTTTATCGAAATTTGATCGAGTTAGCACTTTTTTTTAAAGCCAAACATCTTTTAATCGTGGCGAATCAACACCATAAGGTTACGATTATGCGGATTTGCATTTTCAGAAAAATAAAATAGAGTTATACCTCGTCACTCACAATTTTTGTGTTTTTCATAGTTCCACTAGCAGTTATTCTACGCTTACTTGTGCCGCCTGGGGTTAATATATCATGCGAAATATCATCTACAAAATCAATTTCTTCTATGCTCGTACGTTTCAACCAAACTTACGTATTTCACTGACGGAAAATAAAACTTCAGTGACAAATACATTGTTGCTATGGAAACATTTCCGAGCGCACGGAAAGGCGCACAAATAAACGTTTTGCGTGCGGTGGCCTGAAAAAGCGACGTTTACATTATTCTAGAGGCATTTGGAAACGAAGTATTTTTAGATAAGTGTAATAAAAACTAATTAATCAGTATCACGACCAGAGGACGCGGACATATGGACGCGCGACTTTAGGACGCAGTCATTTGGATGCGTGCAAAATGGACGCAACGAAAATTGGACGCATCGATATATAGACGCGAAACAAATGGACGCACATTTGGACGCCTGCATATATTGATTGCATTCGATAATGAACACTAACATGTTAAATAATTGCATGAAAGTAAAAAAATTAGATATTTTTATATTGATATACATTAACACCTAAATTTTAATATTAATAAAATATAAAAGATGTTATTGTATATCGATTTATAAGATTGGTCTCGTATTTATTAAGCAATTTTCAATTACTTGAAAAAATCAAATTTTCAACTTTTTCGCAATTATTTAACATTCGTGTTCATTGTCGAATGCTATAAATCTATTGTAAACCTTTGTCCTAACCTAACCTAACCTAAAAGTGTGTGGAATAGGCATCGTACCCAAATAGTTTATTTAGTTTATTTGATAAATTTAGAACCAACTCGATTAGAAAAGCGTAACTAATTTTTTAAGTTCTGATTTTATTAAAAACTTGGACAACAAAATTAACATCCATCTTTTGTGTTGTGAATATTTTAGCAGATATAAGCTAAACAATCAATAGTTACACTATTGTCTTGCGTCCAAATGTCGCGCGTCCAACTATCAGGCGTCCAAATGTCGTCGCGTGTAATTGTCGTTTCGTCCAAAAGTAGCGCGTTTAAAGGACCGCGTCCAAAAGTCGCGCGTCCTTATGTCCGCATCAAATTTTCGTATATCCAATTTATCATACATTCACAGTTTGTTATTATTTTGAATGCAACTTTATTATTTAATAAATACTTCTTTTCTTAGAAGTAGAATATTAACCCATTAACGTCCAAGCATATTATAAAGTTAACTCTAAAAGTTGATTTTAGGTCAAATTCTACACTTCTTTTTATGATTTCAATTAATGACTTATTATTTACATACTGAGATTTTTTGTATATTATATATTCCATTTGTTTCTGGATCTCGCCTAGCTATGGAAAAGTGACAGTTTAAGCATTGTAAATGGGGCTGGTTGTGTTTTAAATCAGGGTATTTAAATGTCACTGTCAGATGCTCGATTTTAAGGTTATAATTTCTGACTATTGTGATCTTACACTGTTGCCTGTTTTACAAATTTTCAGATATAAAAGGATAATAATATGCAGTTTTAAGATTAACAAAATTTACTACTTGGTTTTTGTACATACAAACACAGCAATAATATTGTATATAACAAATATAATGAATTCGGCTCTGCAAACTTATTTCGTCATCCATTTGTATTTCTCGCTTGGGTCTTCCCGTTAACACATTTTGATCAACTCCATCCATCCACCTTAATTTTGGTCATTCTCTCTTCTGTTGGCCCTCAGTATTTTTTTGTAGAATTGCAAATTTATTCCCACCCTCTTGTGATACTGATAATTTTCATGTCAAACAATTTTTAAGCCCTCATTCCACCTTTATTATTTAGTCAAGAGAACTTGCATCTGAATCTTCTGATGTTTGTTCTGAGCCAGATTCCCCAAGCGAAATAATAAAAGGAGGAATGGTTTCAAAAGAAAGGTTCCCCATGTGTTTTGTCCAGTCATCCGAAATAAGTTTTTCACAATGATCACAGAAATTTTGCCACATATCGGATGTACATTTTGAGAGAGACTCAAGCCATAAATTCTGAACACGATCCTTAGATGGTTGCTTAGAATTTATGTGCTTATTGTAGTAAGTCTTACAAAACCCCCATGCCATTTCAATTGGATTGTATTGACAATGGTATGGCGGTAATCTAAGAACTTCGTGCCCGTTCTTTCTCAAAATGTCATCAACTACGTAAATTTTGTCATTTGATCGAAAAGGTATAAATAAAGCCCATAGTTCCTTTTTGGTTAATTTTGGATTGAATTTTACATTGTGTTTAACCAACCACTCCTGCATTTCGCATTTCTTACAAGAAAATGAAGGAGTTTTGTCTAATTGCACAGAATTGTATGCAGCATTATCCATAATAACTACTCATTTCCCTGAAAGCTTAGCCAAAGCAGGAATACATTGATTAACCACCCAATTTTGAAAAGTATTACCATCCATTGTGGCATGGTAATCTCGGTCATTGTTTTTCGAATGTAATAAAAAATCGCACCCATCCAAAAACCCACCCCTATACCCAGCATGTAGAATGGTGAAGCGTTTGCCTTCATTTTTGAATTTAGTTCGATTACTTTTTATATCCGTTTCATGTGCCCAGCGTCGAACCACGGATCCATTCTGATATATCCATGTTGATACTGTAAAAATTTTCTAAGAAAAATAATTTTAGCTGCAACAACATGTTTTTGTTCACAGACAATTTTGCGCCCATTAATTAATTTGAATTTATACCCCATACTTTTAACAACCCTATAAAGTGTTGTTCTACTCCCATGGATTTCATAATTTTCTTTCATATCATTCAAAAGATCTCTCAAAGTAAAATACTGATTTCTAGAGTTATATTGCCAAATTAGTTGTTGCAGATCTTTTCTAGCTAGGTGATTCCAAAAATGGCTGTTTTTAGATCGTTTGCCAGAAGTAGTAGATTTCAATTCGTCAGGTCTTTGTCGTAAAATTAATTGTAATAAAGATCTCCCTACCTGAAACGTAATTATCTTTAATTAAATATATATGATAATTAAAATACGAGACATACCCAAAAATATCTATTAAAATCGTAATAATATTGTGATGCTGTAGATTTGGATTACTTTGCCTGAAATGTTTGTAGGATTTCAGAATTTGTAACCTTTTTGATTCAGAGATAATCTTTGGCATGTTAATATTTAATATGTGCCTGAAATTATTTTTCACTTTGACATTGACACAGCATTGCAACACTAGATTAATTTGATTTAATAATAAAATGCTCGAAGAAGCGACCGCGTGGCGAAATAATTGTTGCAAGATTAACAATAAAAAAATTGAAAATTAAAAAGAGGATTACTTATAATATCATAAATTATTGCAACACTGTTAAAATAAGGAATCAGGAGTGGCAACTAATAAAAAATGTAAATGTTGATACTGCAACATAACAACACGAAAGCATGGCTAGGCGAGATCCAGAAACAAATGGAATGGTGTATACATGATATACATGATGAATACGTCATACATTTTCATTCGTTCGTCAATTTTGTAAAAGAGTTCAATTTAAAGTTCGAACGAGTGTATCCACTTCCAGACTAAGCATGAAGTAAAATTTCGAGTTTAGAAAAGCCTTAAAATTTGGTTTGGTCGCGTAGCGCGTAGTACACACCTTTTATTAATTTTTAATTTGGCAGCATTTTCATAATTATATTTCGCAATAAGTAAATATCTACAGCGTGTACAGAATAACAGAGTAAATAACTATTATTAATTTCTAAGAAAATGTTTTGGCATTTGTCACCACTCGGAACACGTACATTTTAAATTAATATAAATATATGTAACATTTCACTCACCGTTTTCATGCAACATCTGCAAAATATTCTCGACCCTTCCCGGACTAAATCAGGGTAATCTTTCAACCAACTTGCAGGCAAAGATTTGTCTTTTACTTTCGGAATTTTCAATTATATTTAAGCATATAAGTTAGTTTCACTACACTATATACCACACTTAAATTATAATTTTGTAGTGATATAAAATATAGCACAGTATAGCTTCGACAGTCCGAAGAGTTTTGTGTTAATTTCTCTCAAATCTGAGCACATACGAAAATCTTGTAAATCACGTACTCAGCCCGTAATGACGATCGGGAATTCACTATTTATTTACCAAAATATTATTCACGTTACTCGGGGATTTTCCGATTTTTGTGCCAAGCGTAATAGAATTCCTGCTATTGTGAAATATCAAACAAAAATACAACAAAATAATGTGTGCAATAAAATAGTAAAAAATAACCACACGAAAGCACGAATACGCACCGATAAGCTAAAATTGGCAAAATAGCAAAATATTTTATAATATGCAGAAAAAAGCAAAAAAAGCAAAATAAGCTAAAATATGCAAAAAAGCAAAATAAGCTAAAATAAGCAAAAAAAGCAAAATAAGCAATATAAAAGTAGTGTCAAACGATTGCATTTTTCGTGAAACGTGAAGATTTCAAAACCAATCTGTTCTGCTTATAAAATTGACAATAAGCAAAATGCTTAAAATCCGGACTCTAGTGATGACTTTTGCGCCACCTAGTAAAATGAATTGATGACAATTAAAAATCGAATTGTCATTATAAATCAACCAATCAATTAAACGGCGCGAAATGACGCCATGTGGCCGATTTCCCCTCTAAAAATCCACGAATCCACGTCCAAATTGATAATCGTCTGCGTGTCGGACCGGTAACAGTAAACAATAGAAATCCCGATAAAGCAGAAGTGCAGGAGTTCACCTCTCGTGGAGGGGTAGTTAATTAATAGCACCATGTGTGCAAATCAATGACCTCACCTGGCCTCAGCCCCCTTAGATAAAAAAAAAACGACAACGATCCAGAAAGAGGGCGAATACTCAATTTCCCGTTGTTTCAGAATTATTGCGGGTCATCGTTTATTTATTAAAATTGCAGTATGTCAACTGTTAAATAAAATATAAAGCTTACGGAATAGGGCAGGTTATCTGAAAAAATTATCAATTGTGCAAATTAGTAGAAGCAGATCTAAACATCCACAGGGTCTCCCTGAAGAATACCCAAGAATTAAATTTTAAATTTCTTCTAAAAAATACTCTGTTCGTATAAGCATAGTGCTTATACGAACAGAGTATTTTTTAGAAGAAATTTAAAATTTAATTCTTGGGTATTCTTCAGGGAGACCCTGTGGATGTTTAGATCTGCTTCTACTAATTTTGCACAATTGCTTTGGAAACAAAATCAATACGATTGGTTTTAAATTTAATATTTACAGTTCGCATTTCACTAGGCATAATACTTTTTTATTTAAAATTGCATGTTTTATGCCCGGTATTATAAACGATTAATAAATCATTAGATAACTATTTGTGAAGTAAATTTTTTTACCTAGTAAACTAATGGGCAAATAAAATTCCTTTATAAGCAAACCTACCAAATAAATAGCAATTCAAGAAATAAATAATTTAATTAGTAGATTACAGACCGAAATTATTCATTTTCATTGTGGCCATAGCTGGAACCACCAATTTTTTAAATTGAATTGTCAATATTTCAAATTAAATTGTCAATTAAATTGGAAATTTAGTATAATTCCTTATAATTATGGAGAATAACCGTGGAATAGGACAGAATTACACAGAACAAGAAAATGAAAGCTTATTAGAAATTATAAAAGACCTTAACGAGAGTTTTCCACTCCCAGGCTAAGCATGAAGTAAAATTTCGAGTTTAGAAAAGCCTGAAAATTTGGTTTGGTCGCGTAGCGCGAAGCGCGGAGCGGCCAAACCAAATTTTCAGGCTTTTCTAAACTCGAAATTTTACTTCATGCGCCACACGTACAAGACACTGATTTCAAGTGAAGTTCACTTGTTTACAATATTTCAGTGCTTTCAGTGTTGGATACGCGTGACGCATGAAGTAAAATTTCGAGTTTAGAAAAGCCTGAAAATTTGGTTTGGTCGCTCCGCGCTTCGCGCTACGCGACCAAACCAAATTTTCAGGCTTTTCTAAACTAGAAATTTTACTTCATGCTTAGTCTGGGAGTGGAAAACACTCGTTTAAAACTTTCAATGGAACTAATTTAAAAAAAAGCGTATGCATAAGTATAAAAATCCCTGGTTATATCTGACTTGAAAAACTCTAGATCTTCGACTCCTACGAATGTCTTATGGTTCGAATTAATCACTGCCAGGGAAGATACTATAAGCGAACTTAAATCTGACACGGATGATATGATAAACATGATAACCGTAATGAAATTAATAAATACAAGTAGTAGAATTTAAAGTAATTATAATAATATAATACGCTTTTGACTTTTAACTGTCAAATTATTTAGAGAATAAAATTTTCTTGGTAGAAAAACAATCAAATAATTTACTGAGGAGATTTATTAGCTAAATAAAGTTATTTTGTGTTTATAATACCGGAATCTTTGGAATAAATTGATTTATTCCAAAAGTAAATTTTATTTAGCGAATAAAACGTTTTTATAGTACCGGGCATTAATGGAGTAACTGCGAAATATTACAACTATTTAAATTTCTAGGAATTAATACGTTGATGTAATTTATTTTTTTATTTAAAATAAATTATCGAAATTATGTAATATCAGTGTTTTTTAAAGTAAATAGATTACCAGCAAAACGGTCAGAAAAAAATGTGTGGATGTTTTGATAGGGTCTAAAATTAGTTCAACACTTTTTTCGTTGTTCATGTTTATCAAAGTTAAATATTAATAAGCAAACTCTCTCATTCAAACCCCGGGGGTCCTTAAATAAGCACCTGATTATATTTTGTAATCTTTAATCCTTAACAACGCTGATTATACCGTCTCTTCACCACCCGGAAATATTTAATAATGAATAATTCAGATGCTTCGGCAGTGTGCTCCTTAGCGTTAATCACACGTTACCTAATTTTACCCTGTGCGTTAAATATTTAAAAAGAAAAAAAAAACAGCGAGCGTAATGAAATTTCGAATCTGAAATTTACAATTATGGTAATGCGGCAACAGCTTGCGCTCCGATAGTGCTAATTACAAAACGGTCTGGGACACGTGCAAAAAGAGCAAAAATTAAGTTTTATTACAATTAATCAATGAGGCAGAGCCGGACCCCCAGGGTTATTATCCCTGCCGTCAATTTCGTGTCTCATCAGCGCGCTAACTGCATTACAGAAATAACATGTCAAGTGTGTAATTTTTAACATGTTGGATTATTTTTTATACCATATTAAAGGCACGTTGTTCGTTTCCTTTTTTTTTAATAAAGTTAGTTTTTGAATAACGACAATTTGTTAAAGTTATTTATGTTCAGGTATTGTCAACAGTTGTTCGTAATTAATTTATAAATACTGTTTGACTTATACGAGTGATAATTATAAAAATAATGCAATAAAAAGACTAATTTTCTTATAATAAGGAGTGATTAATGAAATATTGAGCAGTTTTTTATTTAATTTTATGTAATTGTATGCTATATAATTGTAAGTAAATTAACATTAAGAAAGTATTTTGTCATTTATCCATTTATATATAAGTGCGGAATAATTTAGCATTTGAACACTTAGAGCGAGGGGGCTCTAAGTGTTCAAATTCTAAATTCCGCACTTATATATAAATGGATAAATGACAAAATACTTTCTTAATGTTAATTTATTTACAGTTATATAGCATACAATTACATAAAATTAAATAAAAAATTTAAATTTAATATTTCAATATTAATGTTATCAGTACAGTGAGTATTTTCATGTGATTTTGTGAAAATATTCGAGTGTTTAAATATTTTAATTATCAGAATATTCGAATAGTTCGAATATGTTTTAATAATAATAAAAATAATAAATGTCTTTTATTTCTATACAAGAATACAAATATAAGTCTTTACACAATATCGTGTACGTTTTTATATTAAAATTTGGCGAAGTTCAGCTTTTGGTATGATTATTCAAATACATCAATTTTACAAATTCCCAGCCTTATTTTGAACTTCCCTTTAAACCAGTGTTTTATACGCGTGGCGCATGAAGTAAAATTTCGAGTTCAGAAAAGCCTTCAGGCTTTTCTAAACTCGAAATTTTACTTTATCTGGTAGTGAAATACACTCGTTTATAGCTTCAAATTGAACTCTTTAAATACAGAAACAACGAATGTCGGAAAATTTATAGCTCATGCGTTTGTAATTTGGGTCCCTTATTATTTAATATCTATATAGATGATTTAATTTCCTTTTTGTCCTGTAGGGTATTAGCTTATGCAGATGATTTAAAAATTTATGGTGCGGTTACCACAGAACTGGAGTGTGCTTTGCTGCAAAGAGACTTAACTCGTATAACTGATTGGTGTATTGAGAACCAACTAACTCTAAATATAAACAAGTGTGCAGTAATATCATATACTCGTAAACATCACAACATTTCTTTGAATTACAAAATTGGCGATACAATTATACGACGTGAAAATAATATTAAAGATCTCGGTGTCTTATTTGACTATAAACTCACATTTTCCAATCACATTCATGAGATTGGTAAATCAGCTTATAAGTTGTTAGGGTTTTTGATGCGGACATCACGTTATTTTCATGATACCAACTTATTAAAAATTTTATATTATGCTATTGTACGCAGCAGACTAGAGTACGCTTCGGTAATATGGTACCCGTACTATGTGTCAGATTCATTAGTAATTGAAAGAGTCCAGAAGCGCTTTCTTAAATACCTTACCTACAAAATTAGTGGCATATATCCTGACAGACAGACAGATTATAGTGACTTACTTGAACAGCATGAGTGCTTGTCTTTGTCTAAACGGAGAGATATATGCAGCGCATCATTTTTGAAAAAAATTATTTGCAATGAAGTGAACTCGTCCGAACTGCTAAGCATGGTCCAATTTCATGTCCCTCGACTAACATCGCGACAAATAATGACTTTTTCTTTACCCATTGCATGTACCAATATTTTGCTGAAAGCGTCCATTAATCATATGAGCCGCAATGCTAATATCCTGTTTCAGGATATATTTATATAATTTACTGAATATTTGATTGTCTAATATTGTTATTGAAAATAATACTATTGATTATTCGTTTGTATTGCATTGCTTATTTACATAATATTTAATTTTTGTAAATTTTACAAATTATATCTTATTTATTTTATAAATTTGTCTGTGCGCGGAAAGGGTTTAAGTAATTGTTTTAAATAGTTTTTTGAATTAATTTTATAATTATTCCTTTAATTGCGGATAATTTTTGTAATTTCCAATTATCATTGAGGTTAATCGATTTATTTTTATTAAATGTCATACTGTTTAATTTTCATACTATATTATATTGATTTTTGTTAGTTTTACATATTATAGCATATTAATTTTGTTAATTTATGTCCTAAATTGGTTTATTCTGTTGGACAATAAACGTATTTATTTATTTATTATTTATTTAAAAGTAGGGCTGGTAATTTTTTAAATTTAAGTATTCGAATATTCATTTAAAATTATATTCAAATATTCGAATCATTCGAACTTAGAATTATTTCAATTATCTGGATATTGAAATTGTCGAATATTCAAACATTTAAATATTCGAATATTGAAATAGTCATATATTCAACGATTTGAATATTCAAATATTCACGTATTTAAAAATTTAAATATTCAAATATTCTAGTATTCAAATATTCATATATATCCAAAATTATCACAATGGCTCAAAAGAAACATCAGTAACAATACTGTCAAAAATACCAAATATGAGATTCTGTTACAGTCAGAGAATCACATAATTAATATAAATCGTTATAATTATGACAATGTATGAATGAGCAAATTACCTTTCTTTGTGTCAAAAATGTAAAATTTTTAACAATGTCAGTAATAAAAATGTATTGATTCATAATTGACACACTAAACTTATTTCACTTGTCACTTGGTTAAATTCTAAACCATTTCATTAAATTAGCGTTTTATACGCGTGGCGCATGAAGTAAAATTTCTAGTTTAGAAAAGCCTAATTTGGCTCGGTCGCTCCGCTTCGCTACGCGCCCGAGCCAAATTTTCAGGCTTTTCTAAACTCGAAATTTTACTTCATGCTTAGTCTGGGAGTGGAAGACACTCGTTTGTTTCATCATTGATACAATTGAAAATTGACGTAATACGTTTATTATAGTTTTATTGACGGATAATGTTCTGTATTGTTAAAACGGAACGTCAATTTTGATACAACTTCAAAAGGATTCAAAAGATAATAGCTAAATTAGGTAATTAAATGATGAAATGCTATCAAAATGCCGTAAAAATGAAATTATCGTCAAAATGTTCAAATATTCAAATACATCCAAAATTATCACAATGGCTCAAAAAAAACATCAGTAACAATACTGTCAAAAATTCCAATATATATGTCGAATATGAGATACTGTTACAGTCAGAGAATCACATTATTAATATAAATCGTTATAATTATGACAATATATGAATGAGCAAATTACCTATCCTTGTGTCAAAAATGTAAAATTATTAATAATGTCAATAATAAAAATGTATTGATTCATAATCGACACGCAAAACTTATTTCACTTGTCACTTGGTTAAATTTGAAACCATTTCATATTAAATTAGCGTTTTATACGCGTGGCGCATGAAGTAAAATTTCGAGTTTAGAAAAGCCTAATTTGGCTCGGTCGCTCCGCTTCGCTACGCGCCCGAGCCAAATTTTCAGGCTTTTCTAAACTCGAAATTTTACTTCATGCTTAGTCTGGGAGTGGAAGACACTCGTTTGTTTCATTATTGAAACAATTGAAAATTGACGTAATACATTTATTGTAGTTTTATTGACGGATAATGTTCTGTATTGTTAAAAGGATTCAAAAGATGATACCTAAATTAGTCAATTAAATGATGAAATGCTATCAAAATGCCGTAATTATGAAATTTCCGTCAAAATGTTAACAATAGTTGAGTCGCCAATTTCCAAAATTCCCTAAATCTATTGTTTTTAAATAGATTTAGTGGTTTTTGAAAACAGGCGACTCAGTCAAAAGGCTAAGTGATTTTAAGTAGTGATGGGCAAGCTCGATCAAAAAAGATCCATTGATCGATCCGTGCAAGTGATCGAGCCGCTCGATCTTCTCGTGCCATGCCGCTCGTTCTTTTTGATCGGCTCGATCTTGTCGATAGGATCGATCTTTCTGATCGGCTCGATCTCATTGATCGGCTCGATCTCATTGATCGGCTCGATCTTTTTGATCGGCTCGATCTTTTTGATCGGCTCGATCTTTTTGATCGGCTCGATCTTGTCGATCGGATCGATCTTTCTGATGCGCTCGATCTTTTTGATCGGCTCGAGTTCCTCGATCGGCTCGATCTTTTCGGACGGCTCGATCATTTCGAGCAGCTCGATCTTTTCAAACGGCTCGATCTTTTCGAATCGGCTCGAGCAGATTAATCAAATCGGTCGACTCGAGACAATTGATCAAGTTGTACGGCTCGAGCTAGTCTGTCTGCATGCTATAGAACAGTTTGATATTTTCGAGCGGATCGATCGGCCCAGGGGAGGTATCATTGAACGATCACACGATTTAATTTAATATAATTTGATCGATTAAGTAATTCTTAGACTTTTAAAGTAAATGAATTACTTCTAATTTGATTTATTTAAAATTTGCGGGCAAAATGTGTTTAGAAAATCACATAAAAAGTTATTCTGTATTAAATAATTCATAAAATAAAATAATAATGTATGAAAGTATATGAATAATAATTAAATACTTATAATTATATAAACATTGTAATCGTTACTACTAATAAATATCACCCCCGAGAGAAAGAAAAAACCCTCATGAAAACTACGGACCCTAAAAAAACAAAAATACGTCTTGGAAAATCACTCCCTTAAAAAATACCCCCCTGAAAGATTTTCTGTAAAAACATTCCTGGAAAATCACTTCCGAAAAAAGCATCCTCAGAAAAACACAGCCCTCCCAAAAATCAATCCCCTCAAAAAACCACCACCTTCTCCGTAAAATTATTCCAGAGAACCACCCCCTCAAAAACAACCTCCTTTAAAACCCATTTCTGAAAATCACACCCCGAAAAAACCACCCCATAAAAATCACTCCTCGAAAAAAAAACCCTCTTGAAAAACCACTTTTAAATATATTACTTGAAAACCACCCCCCGAAACAACTCTCCATAAAAAAAACTTTGCCTGTAATATCATTTCCCAGAAGAACCACCCCCAAAAATACCCCCATTTATAAATGTCATGTTGTTCTAATTGCTCATTTTATTCGCCCCTACTTTACTAAAAAAAAAAAAAGACCTTTATTGGCATATCTCCACACTTTACATTACATTTACCTTTACATTAGCTTATCTCATTACCCCAGCTTTTCCAACGTCCTTACCCCGCTCCCATCCTCCCTCATCCACTCCACTACCCTTCTATTCCCTTTCGCTCCCAGCCACTCCTCTTTCACCCCCTCACATTCCTCCGCCAAGTGTCCCCACGTATCCCTCCCCTGTCCACACAACACACACCTTCCATATTCTTCCCCCATCCATACTTTCCTTCCTCTCTCCTCCGATCCACACCTCGCCCTTGCCACAATCATCATATCCTCTCTACCCCATCCCTTCCTTATCAAATAATTCGGCACCCTCCCATACACCTGCCACCTCCCATACATATCGTTATACTGACTTCTGTCTATACACCCTTGCCTTTCCTGCCCTTCCACCTCCTTCCCTTTTCCCCTCACCCACTCATCCATCTTCACCCCATTTCCTAGCCATTCCATTACCTTCGCCTCCGACAGCCCTACCCTCTCATACATTTTCCTTCTCTCCCCCCTCCATCTACACTCACCCCCACCCACACTCGTCACCCATACATCCTTCACCAATCTCTCCTCATCCAGTTCCCACAATCTCATCTCGTACCTGACCACCCTCACCATTGCCTCCCACTCTAGCCTCTCTCTGTTGGTCTCCTGAAGCACTATGTAGCTCGGCGTGGACCTTTCCACCCCCAACATGTGCTTTAGGAACCACATCTGCTCCCTCTCTATCACCTCGTACCCTCTCGTCCCCCACACTTCTACTCCATACATTAGCACCGTTCTTACACACGCATCCCATATCTTACACGCCACCGTCACATTGTTCCCCATCCACTTCCCCCACTTGCCCCACGCCATTCCCCACGCCTTTCTCGCCTTACCCTGCACCCACCTCACATGCTCCTCATACCCTCCCGTTCCTTTAAACCAAAACCCCAAATACTTGAAGCTCTTCACCCTCTCAATAACTACCCCCTTCCACTCCAATTCTTTCCCCTTCCCCTCCCTCCCCTTATTTCTAAACTTCACCCACTTCGTTTTCCCTACATTCACATTCATTCCCCTTTTATCCATAAACCTCTCCACTCTCTTCAACATCTCTTTCATCCCTTCATACTCTCTTGCAACCAACACCACATCATCCGCATACGCCAGCATTCATACCTTCCTTTCACCCATCACCACTCCCCCCGCCTGCCCTTTCCTCATCACCTCTTCCAATTCACTCATATATACATTAAAGAGCATCGGGCTCAGCGGGCACCCCTGCCTCAAACCCTCCCACGTTCTAAAACACCCCGACACCTCCTTCCCCACTTTCGCCATCACCCATGTCTCCTCATACACTCTCCTCACCCACTCCACCATCCCCTCACTCACTCCACTCCTTCTCAAGCACTCTATCAAACTCCCCCTCGGCACCGAGTCGTATGCTGCCTTCAGATCCATAAATACCGCATACACACATCCTTTCTTCTCCATCACTCTCTCCACCATTCGCGCCAGGGTAAAAACCTGCTCCCTCGTCCCCCTCCCCCTTCTAAACCCTCCCTGCGTCTCTGGCAGTATCCCCTTTTCCTCCACCTCCACCTCCATGCGATTCCTCACAATCATCATCGGCAGTTTATATCCAATGCTCGTTATTGTTACCCCCCTATAGCTATTCGCCGCTACTACTTTACTATTCGCCGCTACTTTATTACTTTTTTGGGATGAAACGTTAACCACATACCAATTTTTAACTACTAATTTAATTAATTATTAAAATATTTTGATGACAATTAAAAAAGTAAATTGTTATTTATCGTAGTCAGTAACTGGGGTATACATAATTAAATATTGATCGTTGAGATAAAATTAGGAAAATTCACTAAACATATAAATATTTGATAAGGAAGAATTATATTTCATATTTGTGGCAGATTGGGAGAATTCTAGTCCGCAATTTATTTATTAATACTAACTTTTTCGTATTTGCAATCAAAATGAATTATAATTACAACAAAAAGCATAAAATAAATTTATTATATTAATTCATTTAGTCATAGTATTTATATAACAAGTAATTGTTTAGTGATGATCAAATAAGATCGACTGCGCGATCCGCTCGATCCTTGCAAATGATCAGCCGCTCGATCATTTTGATCGGCTCGATCGTTTTGATCGGCTCGATCGTTTTGATCGGCTCGATCGTTTTGATCGGCTCGATCGTTTTGATCGGCTCGATCGTTTTGATCGGCTCGATCGTTTTGAACGGCTCGAACGTTTTGATCGGCTCGATCGTTTTGATCGGCTCGATCTTTTCGATCGGCTCGATCTTTTCGATCGGCTCGATCTTTGCGAGCGGTTCGATCTTTTTGATCGGTTCGATGGGATCCATCTTTCTGAGCGTCTCGATCGTTTTGATCGGCTCGATCGTTTTGAACGGCTCGAACGTTTTGATCGGCTCGATCGTTTTGATCGGCTCGATCTTTTCGATCGGCTCGATCTTTTTGATCGGCTCGATCTTTGCGAGTGGCTCGATCTTTGCGAGCGGCTCGATCTTTCCGAGCGGCTCGATCATTTTGATCGGCTCGAGCTTTGCGAGCGGCTCGATCTTTTTGATCGGCTCGACTTTCAACTTCAACTTTCAACTTTCCTTTATTTCGTGTTATTACAAAAGTGTACACTCGTCATGGGTAAGATACATACAAGTATAATGAATAAATAAAATTTGAGTAAAAAATAAATAAATAAATAAACAATAATAATAATTGATATATATGGATTAAAAGGAAAACATTGCATTGTACAATATAAATATAAAACAGTGAAATGTATGGAAGTAATACAATATCATTACAAACACATTAAAATTCTATTTAAATTCAAATAGTGAATACCACAAGCAACTAGAGCGTGAACATTCATATGCTAAGGTCTTTAAAATCATCCTCTAAGCATTCAGATATACTGTAAAATGCTTTTTACAGAGATAGTGTTTTATTACCCTTCTAAAGGGTGTACGTGGGAGGAGTTTAATATTTTCTGGTAAAGCATTAAATAGCTTAGGGCCAAAGTAATTAATACTATTTCTGCATTTATAAATTCGTAGAAAAGGCAAGCAAATGAGGTGTTTATTTCTAGTCCCATATTCATGGCAATATGTATGGTAAGATGAAACATTTTTTCGAACAAACGTAAGAGACTCGAGAATATAAACGCAATGTAATGTAAGGATTTCTAAGTTTACAAATGTGTCTTTGCAGTCATCTCTATACGACATAGAATTGATAACCCTCACAGCTCGTCTTTGTAACCCGAATAAGCTGTTAATAATTGAGGAATGTCCCCATGCAAGAATTCCATAGGTTAGACGAGAATGGAAAAACCCGAAGTAAGCGGATTTTAGAGCAGTGTGAGGTAAAAAGGAGTCGAGGTTACGCAGTAAAAAGATAACTTTAGAAAGTTTCCCAGAGATATACCTCTCATGTACATCCCAGTTCAGCCTACTATCTAATTGAACACTCAAAAACATAGTTGAATTAGTCTCAACGCCGAGTTTGGTAGAGAAGGTAACACCTACTGTTTTATCTGCATTTAATGATAATTTATTGACAACAAACCATTTAGCTACTATCTCTTTACAATCAATACTAAAATGATGGGCTGTTAATACATTATTACAGGTACAGAGATAAGAAGTATCATCTGCGTACAGTACTGTTTTCGCATCGATTTGTAGCGGCAGATCATTTATATATAAAATAAACAGTAGGGGACCTAGGATGGAACCCTGAGGAACCCCTGCTGAGATGTCGCATTCACCGGACCAATCACCATTAACCTTAACACGATGCTGTCGATCAGTCATGTAGGAGTTCAACAGACGACAGCTAGAAGGATCAAAGTTGTAGCAATATAGTTTACTCAGTAAAACGTCATGGGAGACACAGTCGAATGCTTTACTGAGGTCCAAAAAGGATGCAACCGTGTCCATTTCGCAGTTAAAACTTTTCTGAACCCCATCCACGAGTGCAGTAATGGCATCAACTGTAGAACGCCCGTTCCTAAAACCATACTGGCTATCATGCAAGATGTAAGCATCATCTAGGTAAGTAACCATTTGCTTAAGAATAATTTTTTCAAACACCTTCGAAAGTATAGGTAGTATGGAAATGGGCCTATAGTTATTAACTTCTGATTTAGATCCTTTTTTATGAATGGGAATAATGAACCCGTCTTTTAAACACTGAGGAAATATACAATGGTGTATACATGAGTTTATTAACTTGGTGAGAGGTGAAATTATAATGTTTATGATAAAAATTAGTAGATCTTTGTTTAAGCCGTATATGACCCGAGATTTAGAGTTATTTAAACCGATAATTGCGCCTCTGACCTCGACCGAACTAACCTGCCTAAACTTAAAATAAGATTCAGATAATCGTGGTGAACTATTACATAAAGTGACAATAGGATCAATATTTGATATCGGTAGCTGATCCACTAGATGTTTAACCGCAGTACTAAAGTCGATCTTTGCGAGCGGCTCGATCATTTCGAGCGGCTCGGTCTTTTTGATCGATCTGCTCGATCCTTCAACTGATCGATCATTGCTTGATCGATCCTTGAGATACTCGATCTTGCCCAACACTAATTTTAAGTCAACATTTCATAATGGCCAATAAACAATTGACACAGTAATGTCACAATGAATAAGGACATTCAAATACGTCACGTATATTCAAAATTTCATGATGGAAACAGGGAGGGGCTAGGTTAGAAAAATAACATTAGTTTCATCGCAACTTTTCATCAAACCTAACTTAATTATATTAATTTAAAACTTATTAGAAATATCCTAAACTGTCATAGTTGGCTAAAATTGTCATTTCGTGTTGAAAATTTAAAAATTCAAAATTAATATGACTGACACTATGATGAAAAAAAAAAAAAAACACTCAAAATATTCTAATTAGACTATATTGACTATAATGACTGTACTAACTATAAGTAGACTTGTATTTTATTATATTAACTATTTTGTCAGTACTGAATATTTTTCGACAGTATCGATTATGTTGATTATTTTGACATTACTAATGATATTGACAGATCGATTATATTGACCATTTTGACAGTACTAATTATATTGACTGTGTCCATGATGTTGACTATTTTGACACTACTGATTATATTGACAGACTATACTAACTGCATCGATAATGTTTGCTATTTTGACAGTACTGACTATATCGACAGTATCGATTATATTGATTATTTGGTAGTACTGACAGTATCGTTTATGTTGATTTATACTGACATCGATAATATAGACCATTTTCACAGTACTAACTATATTGACTATAGCGAGTATGTTCACTATTTTGACAGTACTGACTATATCGACTATATTGATAGTACTGACTGTATCGACTATATTGGTAGTACTGACTGTATCGACTATATTGATAGTACTGACTGTATCAACTATATTGATAGTACTGACTGTATCGACTATATTGATAGTACTGACTCTATCGTTTCTATTAAGTATTTTGACATTACAGATTATATTGACTGATCGATTTGATTGACCATTTTGACAGTACTAAATATATTGACTGCATCGATTACGCAATACTGTCAAAAATGCCAATGCCACTGGCCCACAAAAAAAGAGTTGCTGTCCTTGAGATTAAACCTATCGTTTCTTAAGTATGTTTGCCCACTAAATCCGAATTATTATCTCAGAAAAAGGTGTACCACGTAGTTTTTTAGTAACCATCTCTTGATTATTTTGACATTTAACATAAAATCACTTATTATTTAAAATTATTTTTACTTTTACCAAAAAAAAAGTTAGTTATTTTTCAACTATCACTTTTTACAAAAGTAATAGTTAAAAAATTATGAGAACTGTTGAAAAACGTAACTTGAAAAATGCCGAAATAATCAAAGTTGTCGAGTGATAGGTAGTTTAGTCATAGTAGTCAATATAGTCAAAGAACAGTCGAAATTGTCAATTTTGTTAAATGATAATTAATATAGCCAACATATTGACTATGTTGGCTATAGTCGATACAGCCAGCACTGTCAAAATAGTCAACATAACAATAGCCGACAAAAAAAGTTGCTGTCCTTAAGATCAAATCCATCTTTTTTATGTATTTTAGCCTGTAAAATTGAGGTTTAATCTGAAAAAAAATTCTACTGCGTAGTTTTTGAGTTAAACACAATTTTATGTCCAAGTTTCTATATTTTCAGAAAATGAATCCTTGAGATGGTGATTTACTCAAAAACTACGCGGTAGACATTTTTCTAAGATTAAAATTCGACTTTGGCAGACAAAAATACATAAGAAATGATAGGTTTGATCTCAAGGACAGCAACTGTTTTTTTGTCGGCCAGTGTTATGTTGACTAATTTGACAGTACTGACTGTATCGAAAATATTGACTATATTAATTATCATTTAACAAAATTGATAATATCGACTGTTCTTTGACTATATTGACTATTATGACTAAATTACCTATCACTCAACAACTTTGATTATTTCGGCATTTTTCAATAGTTATGTTTTTCAACAATTTCTACAATTATACAACTCTCACGTTATTATAAAAGTAAGAAGCTAACATTTTTTTGTCTAAATGTAAAATTAATTTTAAAAATTAGCTGATTTCATGTTAAATGTCAAAATAATCAAGAGATAGTCGACTAAGTGACTCGTTTTCGATGTTTTGTGTTTAAAATGCAAATAAAATGTCATAAAAATTGTTAAAATTGACAAACGATATTTCACTATTTTAACAGTTTTGCGATTGCTGTTGTTTTTCGTCCTTAACTGTTTTTCTTTAGAGTAAATTTCTTTCTTTTTAATATTTTTCAGTTTAAAAATGAAGTTCTGTATTTCATAATTAAAAATTGTAGTCGCAAAATTGAATTAACAATAAACAATTTTTGTACACAAAAAAATATACATGAACTTTGAAGCTGAAAGAAAATGATTTGAAGATAAGAAAATATTACTCTTTTAAAATACGTATCAGGTTTGCGCATTTTCAGCAAATTATAATTATGATAATAAATGAGAAAATGATCTTCCTTTTTGTCAAAGTTTAGAATTTTTAACAATATCAGTAATTAAAATATATTGATTGATAATTGATACACTAAACTTATTTCACTTATCAATTGGTTAAGTTTAAGACTATTTCACTTGAAATCAGTGTTTTATACGCGTGGCGCATGAAGTAAAATTTCGAGTTTAGAAAAGCCTAATTTGACTCGGTCGCTCCGCTTCGCTCCGCTTCGCTACGCGCCCGAGCCAAATTTTCAGGCTTTTCTAAACTCGAAATTTTACTTCATGCTTAATCTGGGAGTGGAAGGCACCCGATTTAGAATTAAAACAATTGATATTTGACAAAACACATTGATTCTCGTTTTATTGGAGAACAGTTTTATAACGTCGAAACAGAATGATAATTTTGATACAAATCAAGGTGGAAGCAATCGTGTTTTATGTCAGACGTAAAACGACAATTTAGTCGATCAAGGGACTGAACGTCAAAATCCCATAATAGTGAAAATACAGTCCACGTAAGAAACTTACAGTCATATTGTTACAATAGTCATTGATTAACGAAATTCCATCACAGTCAAAAGACTAACGCCCGGTGTTATCAACACGTTTTAAAGGACAGTGATTTAAGAGTGAATATGCAGTATTACCAACCAGTTTAAATATCGTTTAGCGGATAAATACCTATTAGCGTTAAATGTCGAAATTTCTCGCTGTAACAATTTGAATGTCGATTTAATTTGACGTTTCTAATTTTTAGGTTAAATTATAGTGATTTCCGTGTCGTAATAAACAATCCGCTAGGGTATTAATCATATATTCAAGTTCGTCAAATTGCACCAGCGACTCTTCTGATGAACAAATATTCAATTCTGTATTGTGGAGGCTTCTACTTCGTTATACATGTTAATTACACAATGAAACACTTTTAACTTTGTTTGTATAACACGTTTTATTTAATGTGACTGCAGTTTCGACAAATTTAGCTTGTCATTATCAAACATGGAGTAACTTAAACTAGAGGTTTTACAGGTATATATACACAATTACAAGACAGCGGTAAAAATGGGGGTGTACATTAGGTCAACCTGGTCGTTAATTAAGGGAATTCCCGGATTAGCGCGGGCTTTGTGTATCTCTAGTGCTTCTAGCAAATTCATTTTACGACCCTTTTCGGCATGATGGATTATGGTAGACGAAAATCACATTTTTGAAAAAGATGTACTTACCATAATCCATCATGCCGAAAAGGGTCGTAAAATGAATTTGCTAGAAGCACTAGAGATACACAAAGCCCGCGCTAATCCGGGAATTCCCTTAATTAACGACCAGGTTGACCTAATGTACACCCCCATTTTTACCGCTGTCTTGTAATTGTGTATATATACCTGTAAAACCTCTAGTTTAAGTTACTCCATGTTTGATAATGACAAGCTAAATTTGTCGAAACTGCAGTCACATTAAATAAAACGTGTTATACAAACAAAGTTAAAAGTGTTTCATTGTGTAACAAATATTCAATTACGTGTGTAAGTAATAAGACAAAACGATCTATATGAATATGTATCTAACAGCATAATGATATGTAGGTAACAGAAAACGACTAAAAACTATAAAAATGCGCCAAAAAAAGAAATCCTTGGAACGATGTCGCTTCAACATATAATTAGATAAATAATACAAACCAATATGTAATCAAAGAAGTGTTTTATAAAACGACACACGAACGAACTGACTGCAAAAATTAGAGGTTATAAGACAGTGTTACCTACCTGCAAATATGAAATTTAAAAAAACGCCATATACAATCTATTGCCAACAGATCTCAAAATGGCATTTACTTAAAAAACAATCACAAAAATTCATAATACACATGACAATTTCAAATGTACTTTCAACCTAAACTTCATTTAACTAAATGCCCGTTTAAAAAAAGTTGATAATACAGGGTGTAAGTGATTTTATTGACACAGTTATGTAAAATAAATTCAAATTCAAAACTATTTCAATTCGAGAAAATAAGCTTACGCTTCTTATAGTTTGCACACTTTAAACATAATATATAAAATTACGAAAACACTATTGAAAATGCAAACAGTGTCTTAATTAATAAGACAATTTAAGACGATAAATATCCATTGAAACAACTACTTCCCGTGCAATTACACATTGTATTGAATTATTGTATAATTCAATATCCGGAGGTGTATTTGCACGGGAAGTAGTTGTTTCAATGGATATTTATCGTCTTAAATTGTCTTATTAATTAAGATACTGTTTGCATTTTCACGAATAGTTTCTTCGTAATTTTATATATTACAGTTATGTAATATCCTAATTTCCATCAAGCTTATTTAAATTATGTGTTATGATAGTTAAAAGACAGGTGAGGTTACAAAAATAATGTTTTCTTTTTTCGTTTAACTTAGTGGTTTAAATGACTAACTTCACAACTTGTTATCTAACCTAACCTAACTTTATTAGGTTTAAAACAAAAAAATTCTGCTAAAATGTCATAGTTGGCCAAAATTGTTTTCCACGTTTATGCAAAAGAAAAAAAAACGATTTTATTCACATACATTCTATTTAGCATAATTCGATATTTTCTTGAATTAATCTCATCTGGCACTTGGTGAAACATATTAAAATATAAATAACTTCGATATTTTTAACACGGAATGACAATGTATGTCAATAGTGACAAGTTACATTAAAAATATCAATTTATGTAAACAATTAGAAATTGTGTTATAAATGTCATTGTCTCACTATAATAAAGAGAAAATGTAAATTTTTGATTAAAATGTCAAATTACTCCATTGCGTGTCAATAAACATGATTGAAGATTTAATTTTATGTATTAACATTTTTAACCTCAATAATATTCAAATATTTAAATACGCGAATATTAAAATATTCTAATATTTGAATATTTTAATATTCATATATTCGAATAGTAAAATATTTGAATTTTCGAATATTAAATTAACGAATAATTTAGTGGGTGAAATATTCATATTCATATTTAAATATTCGAATATTTAGGGCATATGTGGCCGATTGGGTAGAGACCCACAGACCAAGAGGTCGCCGGTTCAAATCCCGTCCGGTGGAATAATTGATGAATAATAAATTAATCCATCTGGGTCCATGGATGTAGCGTGTATGTTGTTTCAAAAATAAATGGTTATTTATCAAAATTATAATAGGTTAAATACATTGAAATTTTAAATGTACAGGCGCAAAACTACCGATATGGTTTGAATGTTTAATAACTTTTTAAATTTATTTATATTTTTTATTTTTATTTCAGAATTTTGTGAAGAAGACTTGGGGAATTTGAAATGGAACAGTACACAACAGATCAACGATCAAAAATTGTTGAATTTTATTTTGAAAATCAACGTTCAATTGTTTTGACGCAGCGTGCTTATCGTCGTTTTTTTAATGTGCGTACTGGACCTTCAACATCAACAATAAACCGCCTGGTTGCAAATTTTCAACAACATGGTACAGTAAAACACCTTCCATGTACCGAAAGACCACGTACGGTCCACACGGAAGAAAATATCCAACGTGTTGTGGATAGTGTGCAGGACAGTCCAGAAACATCAACAAGAAGACGTTCGGCACAACTGGGGCTATCACGGAGGTCCGTTCAGAGGATTTTGGCCACATTGCACATGTTCCCGTATAAGGTTCAGCTTGTGCAAGAATTGAAGCCAATAGATTACCAACAACGGCTTGATTATGCCATTTCATTCCGACAAAAAGCAGAAGAAAATCGCGATTTCATTAACAATTTGATAATGAGCGATGAAGCCCATTTCCAATTGAATGGTTTCGTAAACAAGCAAAATTGCAGGATAAGGGCTACGGAGAATCCAAGTACAGTTCATCAGCAACAGTTACACCCACTTAAGTGTTTGGTGCGGTGTATCGTCTGAAAGGATCATTGGTCCATATTTTTTTTTTAAATGCACATGGCGCCTCAGTTACGGTTAATGGTGCTGAATATCGAACGACGCTGGACAATTTTTTGAGGCCAGCTGTAGAAAACCATCCACAGTTGTGGTTCCAACAAGATGGAGCCAAAACTCACACTGCAAGGGACACAATGGCTCTGTTACGGGACTTCTTTGGCAAACGCATTAATTCGCGCAATTGGCCCCCACGTTCACCGGATTTAACAGCTCCAGACTGTTTTCTTTAGGGTTATTTGAAAGAAAGGGTATACGTAAATAAGCCAGCGAACATACCAGAGCTAAAACAAAACATTCACAATGAAATTCAAGCCACAGCACCGGAAATTTTACGAAAAGTTATGGAAAATGTACTGGAAACAGCACGAACGTGCGAAGCCGAAAATGGCTACCACTTGCGGGATATAATTTTTCATACTTAAGCCAAAAATATTCCCCATTAATATACTGTATAACGAAAAAGTTAAAAATAATAACTAACCATTAAATAAAAAAGTTATTAAACATTCAAATCATATCGGTAGTTTTGCGCCACCCTGTATAAATTGATTGATAGGTAATGGTCTAGTTAAAAAAATAATCGAATATTTGAATTATTCGTATTTGAATCCCAGTCTTACTTAAAAGACAAATTCCCTTTAAACTTATAGTGTAATTATGTTATTTCAGCATCCAAATTACATAAACGAATCAGATGTAAATTAAAGGGCAATCGAAACGCCAATTACAATCGAACCGGCAATTAGATTGAAGCCACACTTAATCGATGATTATAAAGGTGCAAGTCGATTTCAGAAGATCTGCCTAATTTATTGGCAGACGTTAAAGTTAGAGCCAGCCGCGGAAATAATCATAATTATTAGGCCATCAATTTATGAAAAGAAAAACGCGCGCGCCGCGTTTTTGACAACAATTTCAGAAAACCGAATAGGAATATTTATCGCTTAATTACTTAATTGGGCACCTGTAATTCCAATTTTGATTCATTTTTCCTCAACAGCCGGACCTCGCCGCTCACTCGGCTTAATTATTTTCTCTTTCTCGGTATAATTGAGTAATAAAAGTCGGTTTTCGATATTTTCACATACGCGTGTTCTTTTTATTAATCGCTTGTGTTTTACAGTTATAATATCTGTATTCACATTTTTAACAATATTTACAGGAATTATTTAATTATGCTTGGATATTTTTTCTTTTGTATATACACTGTATATTTTCTACACATACAGGGAATTTTTCTTTCAAGTATACAGGGAGTTTTTCTTTAAGTATACATATCCTAATAATGTGCTTTAATTTTGAGATATTAGTAGTTTTTTTAAAAGGGTTCAATTTGAAGTTTTAAACGAGTGTTTTCCACTTCCAGTGGAGTCGAGTTTAGAAAAGCCTGAAAATTTTCAGGCTTTTCTAAACTCGAAATGTTTCTTCTTGCACCACGCGTATAAGACACAGATTTCAAGTGATTTTCACTTAATTACAATATTTCAGTGTTTTCAGTGTTTAATATGCCAAACCAAACCAAATTTTAAGGCTTTCTTAAACTCGAAATTTTACTTCATGCTCAACCTGGGAGTGGACAACACTCGTTTAAAGCTTTAAATTGAACGTTTAAAAATGCGTATGCATGTGTATATTTCTCATCGGGCATGCTTACCTGAGAACATGAAGATTGCTCTCTGTAACGCATTTGGCTTGTCACACTTTACCTACAGTGCATCATTATATAATGCAGCAATTGACAAAGTTACGTCAAATCGTATTCAGAGAGTCCAAAACTCTTGTTTGCGTTTTATCTATGGCGTTCGGAAATTTGACAGAATTACTCATAAATTGGTGGATACGGGATGGCTGAACATGTCTAATAGGAGAGAATACCAGACTTTATGTTTATTTCATAAACTAATAATTACCAAATCACCACTATACCTGTATAATAAAATTACATTTCGGAATGACGTGCATAATCTTAATACTCGATCTAAAGGACGCTTATCGCCTCCGAAACATCGCACTTCCTTATACGAACGGTCATTCTCATTTCAAATTTACAAAATGTACAACTCGATACCACCTGAATTAAAAATGTGTAGCTTAAATAAGTTTAAAGTCGCAGTTAAAAAACAATTATTACAACAATGTATTCAATGATGATAGTATTTTTCATTTTTCTTTTTGTTACTTTTCTCTTAAGTATAAATGTATTATAAATAATACATTTCCATTATATATTCGATCACTAAATTTTATATAGATATCACATTATGTTTTATTCTTTTCATATTGTAAATCTTATTAGTTCTAAGGTTTGGATGGCAGAACAGTTTGGGGTATACTCCAAAACTGAATCCCGCCTTAAGATTAGCTAGTAGTAATCTTTATTGTTATTTTGGTCACTCATATCAACCATGTATGTTATGTTTTTACTATTTGGCTAATAAAGAAATTTATTATTATTATTATTATTAAAAGAAAAATTCCCTTATGTATCCTAATCTATATATTCAGGCTATTTTTTGCATCAATGTTTAATCAAGAAGTAGAAACACACGCTAGAAGCTTTAAAAAAATAACGAATGAGAAAGAGAACAAAAAAACAATACGTTCCCTTTATTTTACATATGGAGGAAATAGTATTAAATTATAATATTTTAAGAGTGGATAATTTCGCTATCCATTCCGATTATATCACACACATAATTCATTCATAAATAATTGATTGGGAGAACCGAGATCAATTAAAGCCTCACACAAAACATCATACATGAGGGTCGTCGAATTTAGATCCAAGATAACCCGTGTTATTTTTCTGTTGTATCCACCACCAACACCCCTTGAAGCTAATCTGAATTCGAACTGAGAATGCATCGTTAAAACGATTAACCCTCCTCCCATTATTCATCACGAAACGTGTTTATCCTCTCGAATGTCAATATTAACGTATAGTATTTGCCTTCGAGGTGCACACGGGGTTGATTTATGGGTGTTTATTAAATATTCACGTCGTGTAGATGTGTAGATATCGTTCAATTACTTAAATTGGATAATTACTTTATCGCAATTGCGCTTGTTGACTTTGTTTCTTCATATTTTTTAATCTGATCGTGCTGTCGATTAATTTCGATAAGAAAAATAAATTCAAATTGATTCGACTCGTTTTGCCTATTAATTGATTTTATGTTATTGTATGTGTAATTGATTAGTATGTATCATTAACTTATAAAAGCGAGCATAATTAAGAAATTCAATCAAACTGTTTTTTCTATTATTACAAGATGGTGTGGTTTGTCGCAGAGTTGCAATATACAAATTAAGAAGAGTGATAGATAAATTCCTATCCATCTCTTTTCCTAATTTTTGGGAATGCTGATTGTAATTTTCAATACCAATGAATTATTAAAATAAAAAAAGCAAGTTTTATATCATGAAAGAGCTAGAATTGTATCCGGATAGGTTTCAAAATTATTTTTGATTTCATTTAATTATATCATATGTTTAATAAAAAAAACCTCTAGAGTGCTATGATTTTATCTTTTTTAAATTTATGTTGGCTACACGCTTTAGGAATTGTCATATAAAACGTCAGACCTAGTAAATATTATAATTCAGCGACGGCTCGGAGGCTAACTGAAGTTAATTAGATTAATCATGAAGTAAAATTTCGAGTTTAGAAAAGCCTGAACATTTGGATTGGTCGCGTAGCGAAGCGGAGCGACCAATCCAAATTAGGCTTTTCTAAACTCGAAATTTTACTTCATGCGCCACGCGTGTATAATACTGATTTAGTGCGAAGTTCAAAATATACGTCGTGCTGATGTGTTTTGCAAATGTTTATATGGAATATGTAAAAGTATCGTATGTTCAATAAAATAAAACCTCTAGAGTGCTATGGAATACATTGTAGGTTGGCAACTCTGAAATTATATCAGCGACGGCTCGCAGCCTAACTTCAGGGTCGGCCACAGCGCCAAAATTTGAGGTTAGGATCGCGCTTTATAAATACAAGGATTGCACAACAAAGTCACCTTTCAATAACGGATACATATTACCTTGGGTCTCTGGCCTACCCTTCAGGCTCGCAGCCTAACTTCAGGGTCGGCCACAGCGCCAAAATTTGAGGTTAGGATCGCGCTTTATAAATACAAGGATTGCACAACAAAGTCACCTTTCAATAACGGATACATATTACCTTGGGTCCCATCAGGGTAGGCCAGAGACCCAAGGTAATATGTATCCGTTATTGAAAGGTGACTTTGTTGTGCAATCCTTGTATTTATAAAGCGCGATCCTAACCTCAAATTTTGGCGCTGTGGCCGACCCTGAAGTTAGGCTCCGAGCCGTCGCTGATATAATTTCAGAGTTGCCAACCTACAATATATTCCATAGCACTCTAGAGGTTTTATTTTATTGAACATACGATACTTTTACATATTCCATATAAACATTTGCAAAACACATCAGCACGACGTATATTTTGAACTTCGCACTAAATCAGTGTTATACACGCGTGGCGCATGAAGTAAAATTTCGAGTTTAGAAAAGCCTAATTTGGATTGGTCGCTCCGCTTCGCTACGCGACCAATCCAAATTTTCAGGCTTTTCTAAACTCGAAATTTTACTTCATGATTAATCTGGGATTGGAAGACACTCGTTTAGTTTTTTCAGTGTCGATGAATTTTCAAGATATTAGGTAGTTTTACTTATTTACAACGCTTTTCGTAAAATTCCAAGATATCCTTAAATTTTCAAAATTCTTACGGTTTTCCTGAATTTTCTAAGTTTTCGTTAATCTTAAAAGTGTTGATACTTTTCATAAAAATTTTGAAAATTAATAAAAGTCTTGGCTTTTCTTGAAAAACTTCAACGTTTTTCAAGTAACCGAATACTTAATAAATTCATGAAAATTACCAAGAATTTGAAAATTGAAGGAAGTTTTAACATTTACGATAACTATCGAAATTTTTAAAATTAACGAAAATTAATGAAATTCAAGAAAACTGTCAGAGTTTTGATAACTAACTAAAATCTTCGCATTTCATGAAAAATCAACATTTTTTCAAGTTAACAATTGTTTAGGAACATCGTGAAAATTATCAATATTTTGAAAATTAAAAATTTTTTTAAAAATGTATGCAAAATATCGAAACTTTTGAAATCAACGGAAATTCAGAAAATACGTGAGAATTTTTAAAATTACAGGAAATCTTGTAAATTTAGGAAATGCATCAATTTTTAATGCTTTTCGTAAATTTACAAGATTTCATTTAATTTTAAAATTATGTAAATTCACAAAAATTCGTCAAAACTTTGATAAATAACTAAATTATTAGTAAACCTGATATAGTAGCCACAATCTGAAATGTTAAATTTTTCCGACACTTCCCCGATTCAAGATTTTTTTCCCGGGCCTTTTAATGTAACTTTCTTCTGTGGGAAACCTCCATTTTGTTAAATTGTTTTCATTGTTTTTGTCAATATTTAAGTTAAGTTTATAAATTTTTTCGTGTTTTGTATGTATATGGCTTTTTTTGTTAGTGTTTTAGTCAATTTGAATATAGTTTTATGACTTTTCTCTGACATTCCCGGTTTTAATGATATTCAGTGAATTTTTTATTTACGTAATTTTCAGGCATTCGTCGATTTTATAATAGAGTTCAATTTGAAGCTTTAAATGAGTGTTCTCCACTCCCAGACTAAGCATGAAGTAAAATTTCGAGTTTAGAAAAGCCCCGTGAAAATTTGTCGAGGGTCGCGCAGCGACCCGAAACAAATTTTCGGGCTTTTCTAAACTCGAAATTTTACTTCATGCGCCACGCGTACAAAACACTGATTTGAAGTGAATTTCAGAAACACACAAATACATCTTTAATCAGATTTACAGGGAATCAGATGTTTAGTCTGTTATCAACGATGTTTAGTGTTAATCATAAATAATTAGGTTTTAAATATTTTCGTTAAAACAACTGGTAACGATATGTATATATAAATGGTTGAAAAAAAATAATAAAATAAAATTTATTAAAGGATTTGTATTCGTGATTCGAAAATACAGGATTTGAATCTTTGATTCGAATCATATTTATCTCTTACGAATCCTTTATTCGAGTAACCGTGATTCGAATCATATTAGGTGATTCGGATTCGTGGTTCGAATCCTTTTTACGAGGATTCGTCCCAGCTCTGATAGAAATGTAGTATTACACAATAAAGATATTTATATATAAATATATTCAGGAAAGATAAAATTTCAATATAAAGAAATTATCATTTCAAATCCTATGTTCCGTTTTTTTCCATCTGCACCCTATACGAAATAGGGTGCAGATGTAAATAACGGAACATAGGATTTGAAAAGTTAATATATCTCCATCTTTCAAGTTAACATTTTTCAAGTTAACAATTTTCAGCGATTATCCATAAGCATTTTGAAACTCACAGCTTACTAGCAACAAATTATTAGGAAGAATCAATTGATTGATAACATCTGTCGTTAATGACAATGGGTGGCAACTTTCTGCCGACAATGCGAATCCCATTCCTACCGCACGCGGTTTTATTACGAAAATGAATATACAAAAAAGAGCGACAATATAAATTTACAGCAAGCATTAATTTATCACGGATGTGCAATTTAGCGCAATTCGCGCGTGACAGACGGACCTCATTGAAAACGCGCACGAGCTCCAAAATTGCCGAAAACGACAAAAGGCAGACGACGACGACGAGAAGAATGAAATTTTTATAAGAAATTAAGTAGTTCTAGTAATGACATTACGTATAAAAAGACCGTCAAGAAAGTGTATATACGCACACATATTCTCGTACATAAGCATAAAAGGTGCAGGTGTGTGGGACTGAAGAGAAGTTCCACCTGCTGCGTACAGTTGATACAGTACATGTTCGTCTTTCTGTAGTACCTACAGGTGCCCCACCCTCATATAATTCTTTGCTTTTGTGGCACGTGCTAGGGCTGAGAGAATCGCGCGCGTTGGGAAATAAACGAGAACGCCTCGAGCATCCCTTTGGTGACGATCTAATTATGTGCGGAGACAATGAGGCTAAGTGTTCAGCGACATGTGTGCCCTTTTATTGGTTTTCTTGAAGGAAACAAGAAAAAAAAAACAGTAACAACAGGAAGTTAAATCAAAAGGAACCAAAGCGACGTGTTGCGTTTGATATCTTTGGGCTTTCCAAGTGTTCAACCCTATCCACTACCTACTAGAGTGTTATGCACTTTTTTACTTGAAAATTTGACAAAGGGTGGAATAAATTTATCAGAAATTGACAAAAATCTTCTATACTGATAACAATCTATTCGTATTAGATTTACTTTTCTATATCCGTACTCACCAAATTTGCTACGAAACTCGAATGTTGTTTAATATATCCAGAAGAAGTTGAAAACATGGAAAAAATCAATCTCAAAATACTTCAAATTAGGTAAAGTTAAACACTTGTATTGTTCCATGTTTTTATTTTCAGTTGCCTTACACGTGTTTTGATAATTGTAGCATTTGGCAAATTCAAATTAGTTTTAACTTTGAAAATGATCGTAATGGACCGAAACACGTGTCGGGTAACTGAAAATGAAAACATGAAATAATACAAGTTTTTAACTTTACCCAATGTGAAAATCTGGTTCCATCAAATAAGTAGCAGAACAAGTATTGAATATCTTAGTACTTGTTTGTTTCTTTATTTTGTGTTTTTATAAGATAAATAAAGTGTTTTTAAAATTCCACACTAATTCAGTGTTTAATACGCCTGGCGCATTAAGTAAATATTTCGAGTTTAAAAATGCCTGAAAATTTAGTTTGGTCGCGTCGCGGTACGCGCTACGCGACCAAACCAAATTTGCAGGCCCTTCTGAACTCGAAATATTTACTTCATGCTTAATCGGTCAGTGAAAAACACTCGTTCGAATATTATTGAACAATTAAATCAATATGAGGATCTGAATATAATAAATCAAATAATTTTTTTTAATTATTAAGCGTCAATTAAATTTGATTTGCAAAGAAAACGGTTTAAATTCATGCTAGTGTTAACATTTTTGCTACAGACAATGAATGAGAATGAAAGACAACTATTTTTAAAACTTTGCCAATTTTATGTCATATAGTCAAATTAACAAACCAAAAATTCTATACGTTGTATACATCTAAATTCATTTGTTTATTTTAAGGATGTTAAGCAGATATTGCGATTTAAGAATGAGCTAAAATCGGAAAATACAAAATCGACAGTTTTCGAATTACTTTCAATTGAAAGTCGAAAAAGTAGAATTTTATGGAAATATTTAGGTATGCTAAAGTTTAAAACATTTACAATACAATATGAAAAAATACATCTGAATTCATTTGGTTCTTGTTTGGACATAAGGAAGACATTGCGCTTTAAAAATATGCTAAAAAAAGAAAATAGAATTTTATGGAAATATTTAGGTAAATTAAAGTTCAAAACATTCATACCTTGAAAATTCTTTGATAAATCCTCATGAAATTTGGATGTTGTGGATGTTAGGAAGACATTACTCTTTCAGAATACGCCAAAAACAAAAAAATTACACCATTGACAGTTGTCGAGTTATTTCCAATTGAAAGTCCAAAAAGTAGAACATTATGGAAATATTTAGGTAAATTAGAGTTAACGTGGAAATTCTTCGAGAAATCTTCATGAAATTTTGTGTGGATGTTAAGAAGACATTGCTCAACAATAACAATAATTTATACTGCTCCTTTAAGGTTAGAATTAATGAATGTGATAGTGATCGCTTTCTTCAGCCAGATAAATGGCCTGACAGTCTATCTATAGCTTTATTCACCTATCTAAGACGTTCCAAATCAACTACAAAAGGAAATCTGATGCTAAAACTGGCGATTTTTTATCAGAAAGCCGACCGAATTAATTAATAGCAAGAAATCTGTATCCTTTGATAATCGTCTCTTAAAAATCTATTATCAGAATGTCCGGGGCTTAAGGACGAAATTGGATGAACTCCGAACGTCTGCTTCACTGGGGGAATTTGATATACTTGTTTTTTCTGAAACCTGGCTAACTGAAGATATTGCTGATGCTGAGCTGGGCCTTCATGGATATAATATTTTTCGCAGCGACAGGGATCCAATGGTGACTGGAAAATCCCGGGGCGGCGGAACATTAATTGCTGTTTCGAAGATATTTAACTCTTTTATGTTACGATGCGTAGCGAAAATTCAAGAGGAATTGTTTGTTTCAGTTACAGTAAGTAATCTAAAGTTACTCATTGGTGCAATTTATATTCCACCTAACGCTCCTGTTTCGTGTTATGATGATCATACTAGTTTGTTTTACCTGACCATCACACGTGCATTATGGGCGACTATAATCTACCAAATGTGTCTTGGGAATTTTACGATAATGTTATAACAACGAACTCCTTTCAGAGTTCTGTACAACTAATAGCTGAAACATTCAGTTCATTGAATTCTCAACAAGTGAATAATGTAACGAATTCGAATTCTATTATTTTAGATTTAATATTCTTAGACTCTTTACTTGCTAGTCATCACATTGTCTCACGGTCCGAGGTTAACTTAGTAAATTGCTATTGTAAATATCTATGCCTGGTAGCAATTGGAATTCAAAGTTTGTCTATAATTTTGCTCGGGCTGATTATAATTCCATTGCTGAACAAATTATTAATACCTTCTGGGACAGTTTGTTTTCTAACAATAATACAGATTTTAATGTAAATTTATTTTATTCAGTGTTGTATACCATTATTAATGATTATACACGAAAAATATTAGAAAATAATGCTTGTCAAACCCGGAGATATCCTAAGTGGTTCAGTTCTGAACTCATTGATCTAATTTCTCTCAAGAAATTACATCATTTAAATTTTAAGCGCTCTGGTCTGGACTCTGACTTTCAGCTTTTTAGATCAACACGTTCACAATGTAAGATTTTGTCTCAGATTTGCTATGGGAACCATATACAGTTAATTGAACAATCTTTGCAAAGCTCTCCAATGATGTTCTGGAATCACGTTAATGGAAGTAGAAGTAGCTCGTCCTTCCCTAGCACGTTTGATCATGGCAGTATATTGGTTAATAATATGCACCATATTGTTGAATTATTGGCAAACCATTTAGGATCAGTGTATAATGTTCCTGCTCACACACATACCTCGTACGGATCATCCAGTGAATCTTGTAATACATCTTCCAATCATATTAATTTTAACTTATGCCCGATTGTAAAAATGAACTCGACAAATTAGATAATTCGTACTGTACTGGTTCTGATGGGTTACCTTCTGTTATTCTGAGACGGTGTTCTTTTCTACTTAGTCGCCCCTTGTGGCTACTATTTAACAAATCTCTTAACTCTGTTTTTTTCCCCACTTTATGGAAGAACGCTTTAATAACACCTACTTTTAAGAGTGGCAAAAAGAACATCGTCTCAAATTATAGACCGATTTCAATTCTATCTCATATTCCCAAAATATTTGAGAAATTAATAACTGTACCCCTCACAGCTTGCCTCTCTAAGGTCCTGTCCGAAAAGCAACATGGCTTTAGAAGCGGTTGTTCTACTTCATCCAATTTATTATCGTATAGCCACTATATTGTGTCTGCTTTGGAGAGGGGATATGAGGTTGACTCCGTCTATACAGACTTCTCTAAGGCTTTCGATACCGTTAATCATACCATCTTGCTTCGGAAACTTGAGCTTGTAGGAATCTGTGGGGAGATGCTTAAATGGATCCATTCATATTTGATCGGGAGGACTCAAACAGTACGAATCGGAAGTGTTATATCATCAGCCATAACAGTGACTTCTGGGGTTCCTCAGGGGTCACACCTAGGGCCTCTTCTGTTCAACATATTTATAAATGATGTTACCGACTGCTTCCATCACGCAGGATGCCTGCTGTTTGCTAATGATATAAACATTTTCACAGAAATATCTAATCTTTCAGCATATTTATTGCAAGATGATTTGGATAGATTCCAGTCTTGGTGTATAACTAATGACATGACACTGAATTTGAAGAAATGTAACACTATTTCCTTTTCTAAGAGGAGGGCAACTGCTGAGAGGAATTATTTTCTTAATGGCACTCAGTTGTTGCGCGTCTCGTCGGTGAGGGACTTAGGTGTTACATTGACTCAACAGTGGGGTTTCAACTCGCATATCGTCTAAAGCTCATCGTATGCTGGGTTTTATAAAACGAAATACCAAGGAGTTCACAAACATCAATACTGTACTGACATTATATTCGACCCTTGTGAGACCACATTTGGAGTACTGTTGCATGGTATGGAATCCCCATAGCAAGTCTGAGATAAATTTACTTGAAAGGGTCCAGACGAATTTATACGCTTTATTGCGTATAGGTTCCATATTTGTGGTTCCTACCAAGAGATTTTAAGTAGCCTAGAAATAAATACGTTGGAGCAGCGACGGAGGAACGCGGATGTAATGCTAGGCTTCAATTTGATAAACGGTTGGATCGACTGCCCTTACCTTCTGGGCCAGTTTAAAATCAATGTGCCTAGCAGGGGTTTGGGTTCCTTCGACCTCTTCAAAGTACCATTAGAGTTGCCGCGCATTGCAACTCGGCGAATATAGACTTTGCTACCACAAGCAAAAAGAATCTTAAGTCCATGCTCCGTGAGACAAATTAGATTTTTATTTTTGGTCACATTTTAATCTGTTTTGTTTGTTTTATTTGTATATTGTTTGTAATTTATATTTTAACCTTATTTATTACTTTTAGCATAGTGATGAGCATTTTGATTTTATTCTGTTGTGTATATTGTTTGTGATTTTATATATTTTAACTTCATTATTACTTTTAACTTATTTTAGACTAAGCATTATGTATTTATTTTAAATGGATATCCGTAAATAAACAACAATAAACAACAATAAATACGCTTACGCAGGTTTTCGAGATATTTTTATTAAAAGTCAAGAAATAGAATTATATGGATTTATTTAGGAAAATTAAAGTTTATTTATTCAATGATAATGACATGATAAGTCTTACATCGGCCATATATAGGGTGTCATAGAATATCTATTTGTAATTTTCAAAAATGCTAAAGGACACTGAAATAAAATAATTATATTATATAATTATAATAATAATATTTATTTACGGCAATGCCTGTTTCTACAAAAATCATAACATAGAAAGTAAAGTAAATAACATAAAAATACAGTCATTAGCTCTAGAAGTCCACATTAACATTCACTAATTAACAGCCGACAAATCTATTAATTTTAAATGAAGCTTCAATTTATTTAATGACGCACCAAACAATATAAAATGAAGGAAAGAACAAACCAAATTACATGTTCTTAACATTCGGTACCTGGTATAGTTTGTACGATAAAAATCTTTGTGAAATATTTTGATATGTTTTGTGTTGTAGGCGTTCACTTTGTGGCACATCTTAAATAAACTTGTAAATAAAACACTTTCAACTTTGTTTAATCACCGTATTTACACTTCATTTTGCGACTATAGTTTCGACTAGCTAGTAGTCATTCTCAAACAAAAGTAAATAAAAATTACATATTACAAATATGACTAGGTTGACATAATGTACACCCCTCTCTTCGAAGCCGCATACATAGTTTTTAATATGTAATTTTTATTTACTTTTGTTTTAGAATGACTACTAGCTAGTCGAAACTATAGTGACAAAATTAAGTGTAAATACAGTGGTTAAACAAAGTTGAAAGTGTTTTATTTACAAGTTTATTTTGATATGCCTTGTTTTGGACGGAATATTAAACTTTAAAATAAACAATACCTCACTACAAGAAAGTTTGAAACATTCACAACATGGAAATTCATTGTGAAATCTTCATGGAATTTCGTGTAGATGTTGAGATGACATTGCTCTTTCGAAATACGCTTAAAACAGAAAGTATTTCTTGGACAGTTTTCGGGTTAATTTTAACTGATAGTCGAAAAAGTAGAATTTTATGGAAATATTTAGGTGTTTAAAACATTCTCAACATGGACATTTTTTAATAAATCTTCATGAAATTTTGTGCGGATATCAAGAACACGCTGTTCTTTCAAAATATGCCAAAAAAGTAAAAATACGCCACCGACAGCTTTCGAGTTATTTTTAATTGAAAGTCGAAAAAGGAACATTTTATGGAAATATTTAGGTAAATTAAAGTTTAAAACATTTACAACATAAAAACTCTTTAAGAAATTTTCCTGGAATTTCGTGTGGATGCTTTTTTTTGCAAAAATTCTCCGTCGGAAGTTTTTGAGTTCTTTTCAATTAAAAGTCGAAATACAGTTTAAATCAATCCTCTAAATTTTGAAACCAGCTTCCTTAGCTTCAGGAGGTCCTCCCCAAAGAACCCACTGTGGGCCAATTTTATTTATACTGTTTGTCCACGAAATTTCGCCTGAAAATTTTGACTTTCCGGCGAGCGAGCAATAACATGAATTGAAACCATTTTCTTTGCATATCAAATTTAATTGACGCTTAATAATCTAAAAAAGAATAAGTTTGTTTTCCTTCTTAAGTTATTGAGTTATATTCAACTGAAAGTCGAAATAGAGTTTAAATCATGCCTCCTCGAGGAATCCAATGGGGGTCAATATTGTTTATACTGTTTCTAAAGGAAACTTCGAACAAGTGTGTCCACTCATGAAGTAAAATCCTTAGCTTCTGGGGTTTCTCAAGGAACCCACTGTGGGCCAGTATTATTTATACTTTTTTTAAACGAAACTTTGTATAAGTGTTTCCGCTCCTTGATTAAGAATGAAGTAAAATTTTGAGTTTAGAAAAGCCTGATAATTTGGATTTGCCCGGCAAATCCTAATTTTCAGGCTATCCTAAACTCGAAATTTTACTTTATGCGCCATGGGTGTAAAACACTGATTTAATGCAAAGTTTAAAATATACTGTTCAAAATGTATTCGTTAACTTATATAGGAAGCTAAACTTTTATAAACTTTATTGTATATTTACTACTATTATTTAAGAATAAATTATTTTCTATTTGTGAAACAATCATAATTTTCTTTATAGAGTTTTGTTTGTGTTTAATACCCCCAAGACCACAGAATAACTATATACCAGAGCTGGGACGAATCCTCGTGAAAAGGATTCCAATCACGATTCCGAATCACCTAACATGATTCGAATCACGAATACTCGAATAAAGGATTCGTAAAAGATAAATATGATTCAAATCCTGTTTTTTCGAATCACAAATACACACGAATACAAATCCTTTAAGAATAAATTTGATTTTATTATTTTTTTCACAAGCATTAGGCCGGTCGTCCACTGGAAGCGACAACACGCGGCTACGCGCTCACGCGCTACGAGCGGAAACGGGCGGCTGCAAGAGTAGCGGCTACACGCTAGAATCCGCATGTCCGCGCACGCTTGCAGTGGACGAGATTCATTGTATTTCACACGTCGGGATCTGTTGCGCGTATACGCATGTTGCCGCTAGGATCGCGTGAGCGCGTAGCCGCGTGTTGTCGCTTCCAGTGGACGACCGGCCTTAAGTATCGTTATCAGTTGTTTTAACAAAAATATTCAAAACCAAATTATTTATTATTAACACTGAACATCGTTGATTGCACACTAGATATCTGTGTTACTCTGATTAAAGATGTATTTGTGTGTTGTTGAACTTCGCTTAAAATCAGTGTCTTGTACGCGTGGCGCATGAAGTAAAATTTCGAGTTTTGAAAAGCCCCGTGAAAACTTGTCTCGGGTCGCTGCGCGACCCTTCACAAATTTTCTTCGCGGGGCTTTTCTAAACTCGAAATTTTACTTCATGCTTAGTCTGGGAATGGAAACACTCGTACAAAGCTTCATATTGAACTATATTATAAAATCGAGGAATACCTGAAAATTGCGTAAATTGAAAATTCACTGACTATCATTAAAACCGGGAAAGTCAGAGAAAAGTCATGGTATTTTATTCAAATTGACCAAAACACTAACAAAAAAGCCATATCATTTTATTAAATTAGTCAGAATCAACAGGCATCATAAAAATTACAAAATACGTAAACATTTATAAAACCAACTTAAATATTGACAAAAACAATGAAAACAATTAACAACCTGAGGGTTTCCCACAGTAGAAAGTTATATTAAAAGGTCAGAGAAAAAAATCTTAAATCAGGGAAATGCCGGAAAACATTAACATTTCAGATTGTGGATACCATGTCAGTTTTACTTCAAATAATGTTTAACAAAATTTTGAAAACTAGATTATTATCTTTAAAACATTTTCAGTCATTTAATGTTCTTATCAAAGCAATCAGTTTGAAGTTTCGAACGAGCGTTTCCACTCCCAGATTAAGCATGAAGTAAAATTTCGAGTTTAGAAAAGCCCCGCGTAGAAAATTTTCTGGGTTTTTCTAAACTCGAAATTTTACTTCATGCGCCACACGTATAAAACACTGACTTAAAATGAAGGTAAAAATGCACTGAAAACCAACCCAACTTCGATATATTTTTTAAATTGGATGTTTTCTTTCCTATCCATGCTGTAAACCTTCAGATATTCGTTGTTTTCTTGTAAAAAAACTTCGATTCCCTGTAGTCCTTCGGTCTCCGAAGACCATGATTGGTCCTTTGAGCTGTAGCCTTTCTAAAATGGTAATAAACTCGGTAATCTAGAGTGATCCTTCAATTTGAAACTTCTAAGAACGAGTGTTGTCCACTCCCAGACTTAGCATGAAAATAAAATTTCGAGTTTAGAAAAGCCCCGCATAGAAAATTTGTCGACGGTCGCGCAGCGACCCGAGGCAAATTTTTGAGGGGCTTTTCTAAACTCGAAATTTTACTTCATGCGCCACGCGTATTAAATAGTGATTTTACGAGAAATTAAAAAAAACACAAAACTAATTTTTTATGTTAATCCTCACAATTAATTCGAATTATTATTGACGACTCAAATTATTTTGTAAGTATTCGAATCCTTTTGTAGGTATTCGAATCCTTTTATAAATATTCGAATCCTTCTATGAGGATTCGAATCACCCGCAGTTGGATTCGGGTACGAATCCTCTTAAAAAAATGTAACGAATCCGGATCACAAATCCAGTTTAACTAAAGTATTCGAATGCCTGTTTTGAATCCTCTAAAATGATTCGATTCCAGGATTCGAATCCTGAATGATTCGAATCCGGCCCAGCTCTTCTATATACTATACGTTTTTACATACTTTGTATAGATCTAAATTCATTTGTTCATTAAGAATATGCTTAAAACGGAAAACACGCCATCGACAGTTTTCGAATTATTTGCAATTGAAAATCGAAAAAGCAAAATTTTCTGGAAATATTTAAATAAACTGAAGTTTATAACGTCCGCAAGATAGAAATTCTTTGTGAAATCGTAATAACGAGTGTCGGCATCCCAGTAGGTTCTGACTTTAGAACCATACGTCGTAATTAAATTTAGCACAGTGATACTACCCAATGACATATGATTAAATGTATTTGAGGTTTCGAAGATTCACCGTTTCGTATGGCATAATCGAAGATATGTTTTAAAGCAACCGAGATGCCGACAGTTTATAGACACTCGTTAGAATTTCGTGTAGATGTTAGGAAAACATTGCTTTTTCAGAATATGAAAAAGATAATACGTCATCGACAGTTTTCGGTTATCTTCAATTGAAAGTCGAAAAAGTTGTGTTTGTCTTCAATACCCCCAATACCACAGGACAATGGTATACTATATATAAGCTTCATCATAATTTTCTTTCTTTACCTTTTTCAACAATCGACAATTATATATTCTGCACTTTTGCCCTAATTAAGAAATCGCGAAAATAATTTCACCAGTTTTTTCGCTTTTTTTTGTCGCTTCAGGCGTAGGTATCTTGAAGTAAATGTGCGATTACAGCTGACGACAAAGCTACCGGATCCTCGCGGATTAATGCAAGAGTTTATTAATGGTTCCAACCACTCAGAAATGACAATTTATGCAAATTTCGGTTATGGGCGTGCGCATTTTAATTAGAGCCCAGCTTGCATTCAATTTAAAATAATGTTCTTGCGCAAACATGTCCACAATACTAACAAGCATATCAGAATAATCAATATCTTTATCAAGTTATAATAATTGTAATCATGTGTTTTTCAACAGACATAATGATCTAATTACAGGAAAAAGATATACTACAATTAGGGACTTCATAATAAAAACACAGAAAATACAACACTATTATACAGAAAGTTTTATATAACACCGAACATTTTCATAAAACACGATTTGGCACCTTTAATTTTTAGGTTATGTGTAAATTGGGTTGCCTATATGACCATTACAAATTGTAGCTAATCAATTGCAATTAATACCTCAACTTGTACATACAGGGTGTTTTTCTTTCAAGTATACATGTCCCAATTACAGCGTATATGCCGTAAATCTTTAGATAATCGTTGTTTTTCTAAAAGTAGTTCAATTTGAAACTTAAAAGACTGTGTTCCACTCCCAGACTAAGCATGAAGTAAAATTTCGAGTTTAGAAAAGCCTGAAAATTTGGTTTGGTCGCGTAGCGCGGAGCGGCCAAGCCAAATTTTCAGGCTTTTCTAAACTCGAAATTTTACTTCATGCGTCACTGGTACAAAACACTGACATTACGAAGTTTAAAACAGCCCGCTGAACTTAAACATTGAATCAGTGTTTTGTACCGGTGACGCATGAAGTAAAATTTCGAGTTTAGAAATTTCAGGCTTTTCTAAACTCGAAATTTTACTCCATGTTTGTCTGGGAGTGGAAAACACTCGTTTAAAGCTTCAAATTGTATTCTTTTAATAAACCGAGCTTGGTAAAATGTACAACGTCTGCATATATATACTTAAAAAAAATGTTTGTTATGGAAATGTTCGGTGTTACATAAAACTCTCTGTATGTTTAATTAATTTCTCACTCTACCCGTGGTGAAACATTTTTGAATATAGTTCTGGATATTTAATTAAAACACTTGGGTAGTTTCACTGATTTATATTTTCTACGACTAGTTTATACCATTGGTCATCCTTGAAGATAACCAATGGTCGAAGTTTGAGAAAGTATAAATCAGTCAAGCAAACTATGTGTTTTAATTAAATATCTAGATCTAAACACTATATTAATTATTAATAATCCATTTATTGATATCGAATTTGAATAAATTTCACTTGGTTTGTTTCACTTACATCTTTATTTCTTCCAACTAGTTACGACTTATCGTCAGTTAAAAGAAATAAAGATTTAGTGAAATAAACCAATTAAGTGCATTTAATTCAAATTCAATAATAGTTAAAATGTTTCATCGTGTGATCAATGAGAACGAAATTAAATCCATTTATTGATCCCAAAAGAGTCACAAAAGGCTATCAACCAAAGATTTTAAGGATATGAATAAAATAACTATTGTAATAATTTAATTTAATATTCAAGATATATACAATTAAATACATTTTTGCAATAACAAATTGCCGGGATGTAAAAAAATGTTACTAGCAACCGCGATTGTACAGAATTTTCCGTGTAATTAACTAATGAACTAATTGTTTAAAACTATTATTATAGGCAATCAAATACCGTTAATGTAAGTTGTGCTGCCGCTGTTGCACTGTTACAGCAGTGATTCTACTGTAAGTGTAGAGCACAGTGGTGTAGCGTGGGTTTCAGCCGCCCGGGGCGGAGACTAAATTTGCCCATGTAGGTATTATGGGTATTATTAATAAACTTCAAGATTTTTTTCCTGTCTTTTTAATATCAAAAAAACCCATTTTTATCAATTTTGAAGATTTGTCAACTGCTGTCAATATCAATTAAATGTTCCAAGTTTTATATAAAAAGAAAGTTTTTATTTTAAATTCAAAATTTGTCATTTTTAAATATTTCATTGTAAGTTTTATTTAATTTTTATATTTTATTTGGATACTATTAAATTTTATCAGAAATCGAAAAAAAAATATTTTTTTTTTCAGTTGCAATTGTTGACAGTTATGATATATTTACAGTTGACATTTAGTCTGAAATGTCACAATTAATTTATATGTTTAATGTTTATTTACGGAAATTAAAGTACATAATCCTTAACACTGACAATAAATTAAAAGCAATAAATAAGTTAAAATATGCAATCGGAACAATAGACAAATAGAACAAACAAATGTAATTTATAATGTCAGATTGATCTCATAATGTCACATGGCATTTAAATTATTATGACAGTTGGCATTCGTAATATTTCTCAGTTTAAAATGCCAATATCTTCACTTTGAATCAGTGTTTTTATGCGCGTGGCGCATGAAGTAAAATTTCAAATTGAGAAAAGCCCGAATTTGGATTTGGACGCTGCGCGTCCAAATCCAAATTCTCTGGGCTTTTCTCAACTCGAAATTTTACTTCATGCTTAGTCTGGGAGTGGAAGACACTCGTTTAGGTTTTTGAAAATGTTGATGAATTTTCAAGATTTTAAAATTTTCAAAGTTTTAAAATTTTCAGTTTTCGTTAACTTTTAACACTTTTCGTGAATTTCTAAAATTGTCTTTAGTTTTAAATTTTCTGATAATTTTTCTGATTTTCTTAAATGTTTGTTAATTTGAAAATTTTCGATTATTTTATAACTTTAACATTCTTGGCAACTTTTATTAATTTACAAAGTATTCTTTAACATAGTAAATTGTACATTTTTTATAAAATTCCAAGATTTACGAATATCTAACGGATTTCCTGAACTTCCTAAATTTTCTGTAACTTTGAAATATATATTACATATGTATACTGCCTTTCAAAAAATCAGTACACAAAGTATTTATTGGACGATTTTAATGAAATTTACAGAATTTGATCATGTAAATGAACTGCATCGATGATCAAAAATCAATTGTTTTGGTTACTATTTAATGGTATTTTTCCTTTATTTCACCATTATGAAGAGCTGCTGATTTATTAATGTAATTGCTTCTAATATCCAAGTAGCCTCTGAGTAGTTTGACGTTTCAGTTTGTAAAACATAAAAAGATGCCCCGTGTTCGTTGGCGTGCGCAATATCATCATCTAAATGAATTTGAAAGGGGTCGCATTATTGGAATGCGAGAAGCGTGTTTTTCGGTTCGTGCTATTGCTGAAAGGGTAGGCCGTAGTGTATCGGTGATCATACGCTGCTGGTCTAGATGGTCCGAAGCTGGGGAGAATCGACGTAGACTTGGATCAGGACATCCAAGAAGCACAACGTCGCGGGCATTGGGAAATGACTGGTTGGCTCTAAATGGCCAAAGAGTATCCATGGCTACTGTTTACAGAAGAATCCGCAGTTTTGGTATAAGATCCTACCGTCCACAATTGTATCTACCTCTTACTCCGCAGCATCGCAGAGCAAGACTTGATTGGTGCAGGGAAAGACAACATTGGATCCATGAGTGGAATAACATTATCTTCAGCGATGAGTTCGGTTCTGTTTATGGGCTCATGATGGTCGCAGAAGAGTGAGACGTCGACGCGGTGAACGCAGAATTTTACAATTTGCTGTTGAAAGACATACGGCTCTTACACAGGGAGTTATGGTTTGGGGGGCGATAGCGTATGGTAGTCAGTCTCCTCTAGTTTTTTTAGAAGCAAGTCTTAGCGCGATTCGGTATATTGACAACATTTTACGGCCAGTGTTAGTGCCCTATGTAAATGGCTTGCAGAACCCCATTTTTCAGCCAGATAATGCTCGACCTCACACAGCGGCCATTACAAGACAGTTTTTTAATAGTGCCGAAATCAATTTGTTACCTTGGCCATCTCGTTCTCCAGATCTATCGCCAATAGAACATGTTTGGGATATGATAGGTGTTAGAATAAGTAACTTACAGCGCCCCGCTAACACTGTAATGGAACTTAGAGGTCAAATTATCGAAGTTTGGAATGAAATACCCCAAGTCGATATTGACAGCCTGATTTCTAGCATGCCTCGACGTGTTAATGAGTGTTTGGGAAATCGTGGAGGCCCAACACATTATTAATTTTTATTCATTTGTTTTTTTGTTTTTCAAGTTGATTTTTTGATCATCGATACAGTTCGTTTACATGATCAAATTGTGTAAATTTTATTAAAATCGTGCAATAAATACTTGGTGTTGTGATTTTTTTGAAAGGCAGTATATATTACACTTTTAATGAATTTTTGTTGATTTTGTAAATCTTTGCAGTTTTCGTGAATTTCCTTGATTTTCGTTAATTTAACATTTGAATGCTTTTGATAAATTTTCAATTTTAATTTTTTGCATGATTTTTCGTCATCCTTTTTTAAATCTTAAAAATGTTCGTAAACTCCCTAAATATTTCTTACATTTAAAAATGTCGACGGTTTTCATGAATTTTTCAGTTTTATTTAATTTTAAAAATCTCGACATTATTTCGTAAATTTCCAAAATTTGTATTAATTTTTAAAACTTTTTCTGAATTTCCTTGAGTTTCTATTATTTTGCAAATCTTGGCAGTTTTTGTGGAATTGAATTTCTAAAAATTAGACGCTGATCGCGATTTTTATCAAGATGTTCATTAATTTTAAAAATATTGATGCTTTTCACGAATTTTCAAGATTGTCTTTAATTTTATGATTTATTTAAGATATTCGCGAATTTGAAAAATAATGACGTTTATTCGTGAATTTTCAAAATATCCGTCAATTATCAAAATATTATAAATTCAATAGATTTCCGTTATCTTCTAAATTCTTGACGATTTTCGCGTTTGTTCATTTTTTTTAAGAACATCCAAGATATCCGTTGATTTTCAAATTCTTCATGTTGAAACAACGTCAAGAATATTTCGAATATTTCCTCGATTTTTAAAATATTAAAGCTTTTCGTGAGTTTCCAAGATTTTTTGATCAAATTTTATTAAAATTAATGAATTCAATTTTTAATGAAAAACAGTTGCGTTTTATTCAGGGAATATGTGGATATCTGATTCCGTGAATTATTCTATCAGGTGTCCAACAATTATTAAAGTCCTGGGTGACTGTTGAATCAAACATAAATGTCGATTCTTACTTCAAATTGATTGAATCTGATGTTTGTAAAGTCATAACTTATTTCAGAGAAGTAAGAATCGCAATTCTTGTTTGATTCCACAGCCACCCAGGACTTCAATTATTGTTGCGACACCCGTTAGTTAATAATTATGTACGTTACACAAGTGCTTATTATGAATACATGATATACGAATGTAAACTGGATAATTTACAAGCGATTAAAAATTCTAGAAAAATAACAGAGTAATTTCCCGTAATTTAAAGAAATGCATAATTCCAGAAGACACCTGAGAAGTTCGGTTAGGAAACGGGCGTGGATTAGAATTGCTAAAGAACACAAAACGGGGGTGGTTTTGATGTGGGTAGGTGGGAAAATGTCTGGCGCAATTTAATTATTGTTATTCCCCAACGACCTATCCATAAATTCCGATCGATCCGAGTGTCTAATGGCGTGAGAACCGACGTAATGAATATAGGAACGAATTAAAAATATGGAGGAAGTAAAAAATAAAGAAGGGCCACTCTGAAGAGGGAGATCTTTATGATAGATAAGTTAATGCGCGGACAATTAATAAACCGCTGGAAATAATAAATTACCATCACTTGTCATACTTTTTTTTAATAATATTAAGAGGTTTTGTGTGTTGCTATTGAGTGTGCGACGCCCCTTTTAGATCTTTATTTTTATGTAAATACATCGGGTGGCAATTATTGTTAGTGCTCGTCCTGGAAATGTTTGTATTTACAAAATGATTTTTATTGGAAAATTAATATTTAATCTTTAATTGTAGACTTTTTAATAAATGAGTTTTATTTACCTGAATTAATTAAAATAGAAAACATTTTTAATCACAAGAATTAAGTTAGCTAAATATTACTCATTGATCCATTTGTGATCAGATTGTAATTATAGTAAAATACAACTAAGTGTTTTGCAAATATTAAAAAAAAATAAATGAATTACACAGTTCATATAATAAACGAACTATTTAGTGTCTTCTTTAAATTTGACATTTTGGACTTACGAGGTTTAGGATGTAGTTGATCAAAATGTCAAATCAATAAAATCTAATCATTTTCAATGAAATTACAGACGCTTGAAATTGAATAGAACAATTTACCTGTAATCTCTGTTGTTTCATCCCAAATCCAAAGATTAATTTTCAATAAATTTTCGTAATGATGCTGCAATTAATTGAAATTTGTACTTTTTAACAATAGTACAAATTTCTATTAATTTCATCATCATTATTATTTACGAGCACTAATTTGATTTAAAACCACCTTTATTTCAATATTATCACATGTTTTTATGGCATTAACTGATAATAATAATTTATGACGAATACACTAGATGCGGGGCCTTCTGGTTCCTATGAGATGGTCGTGTGGGAAATGAACCGTGCACCTGGCAAATGCACGACAATTAAAAAAGTAAATAAATAAAAAAAAAAACGGTTGTTCAACTATTTCAACTCGCCGAAAGGAAGTCGCCTTCAGCATTTGCATATTGAAGTATTAACGGACGGATCATGTTATTAATGGGATCATACCGACGAAAATCGGTTTTCTCAATAGTTGATGAAATATTCCTCCTTATGAATATCATTTACATATTTAAATGATTTGGCTCTGATTGCTTAATTAAGAAGCCTAGCATCATTAACATTTTAAATTGTTTTTGTGAAGACTTTCAAATTAAAAATAATAGCTCATTGCGCTAGTAACAGATTGCACGTATACATTTTTTTTTTCTTGTTTAGAAACTATAAATTGAACTCTATTTAAAGTCACAAAATTATTGTAATGTAGAAAATATTCTAAAGTTCTCATGTTCTAAATCGAACTTCATCTTTTGCAAAATAAAAAAATGGTGATGTGTCCATCATAGTACTTTCCCCCGTAAATTGCGTATTAAATCACTTATAAAATATTTGTAGCATTATTATTTTCAAAATGTCTTCAACTTTCTGATAACTACAACTTTTATTTGAAATATTTTTCAATTGTATCGACACATACACTGTCACACACCAATAACTAGATAAAACACACAACTTTTGAAATATCTCAAAAACTAAGAGTGCTATGACAAAAAGTAAGTGAACAATACATCTTCATTTTGTTATTATCTATAACTTTTATTTGAAAGAATTTTTTGTTTGATGAACATTTATTGAAAAAATCTGAAAAAACTGAAAAACGCTAAGAGTAAAATACCACTTCCGGTTTTCCGATTTTCACCAAAAGCTTTTCAGTTCTTTCGATTGTAACAAAAAGCTTAAGTTTCAAGTTTCATCTCGAATATCTTTAGCGGTTTTTGCGGTACAGCGCACACAGACACACACACAGACACACAGACAGACAGACAGAGACATTTTTCAAAAATGGTCTTATTCGACTCAGGGGACCTCAAAACGGATATTTCCGCTAAAATTTTTGATTCGAAAATTTTCACGAAAACAATACTTTCCCTTTGTATTACATACGGGGGAAAGTAAAAAATACATTACTTACACTAGAACATAAAAATGTTATAAATTTGTAAGAAATCCCAAACATGTCTCTCTCAATTGTTAATACAATTGTTGTGTTTTTAAAAAGTACTAATCACTGATTAAGTTAATCGACTTGGGTGCAAACAGGCATAAATAAGTTAATTTAATACATTGTAATAATTGGCTTGACTTGAAAATATTTTAAAATTAATGTAAATGTTTCATTATTTAAATATTTTGATTATTACTCATTTCAAAAAAGTATATTTAAGTGTATTTCTAACTTCACAATATTTCAGTGTTTTATACGCGTGGCGCATGAAGTAAAATTTCGAGTTTAAAAAAGCCTGAAAATTTGGATTGGCCGCTCCGCTTCGCGGAGCGACCAAACCAAATTTTCAGGCTTTTCTAAACTCGAAATTTTACTTCATGCTTAGTCTGGGAGTGGAAACACTGTTTCGAAACTTCAAATTGAACGATGCTATAAAATCGCCGAATGCCTAAACATTTACAGCATAATAATTATGTATACTTAAAATACAAATCCTCAGCATGGAATATAATAAGATATTCCTTGAAATCATAAAAGAAGTGCAGAATTTTACCTTAAATCGACTTTTAGAGTAAACTCTTTAATTGCTCGGCAAAAAATGCGTTTATTTTTGCTATGGTTTATTCGTGATTTAAAAACATACATACTTAATCAGTATATTTTGAACTTCACTTGAAATCAGTGTTTTATACGGGTGGTGCATGAAGTAAAATTTCGAGTTTAGAAAGTTTGGTTTGGTCGCCCCACTTTTACGAATAGACCATTCGTAAATGTCGAGGTACATTTATTACTAGTGAAGAAAATATTGTCATTGTCTAAAATATACTGCAAAAGCAGGATGCTAAACCAGTGTATTTTGAAATTCAAGTTAAATCAGTGTTTTATACCTGCCCCCCTGTTTAAAACAAACATTCTTGTGGTTACAATTACAGAAGAAAATAATCATTGTACTTATACTTTAATTATAAGAAATTTAAATTATCTTTTGTTCGATGTTTTCTAGTTTAATTATTATATCATTTTTTTAATAGATTAAAGTTTATTTCGGAAGATCATTTCTGTATAAGACATTGTAACAAATCTTCATCTGCTTCGAAAGAGGGCCTGTCCAAAATATCTAAACCAGCAAATTTTGAAAGGGCCTCTCCAAAATATCTAAACCAGCAAATTTTGAAGAGAGACACCCTCTATAAGTGCGGGAGTATAATGGAAGAAAAGAAACCACAATTTATGGTGTGTTGATGTTACAATTTATAACTTTATTTGTTAGAATAGCAGGTAGTTTCCCTTTTTTCCCTTTTGAAAGTGTTTTAAACGGTCGTTCATTTTCATTTGATGACTCCAACAATTTAACTCATTAATCAATATGTTATGCAATGGTATTATTTGGTTACGTTTTAATCAAATTGATTAAATAGAGCACGCTAATCTAGCAATAAAAAAAAATGCAAAATAAGGTTATGATCTGGGTTTAAAACGTGTTTAAAACATGTTTAAAACACGTTTAAAACGTGTTTAAAACAGAAAATTCGGGGCATTTTTCTTTTGTGTACATATCCCGATAATTACAGCGTTTTTTAAAGTTGTGGGAAATCGTTGTATTAATGCGGCTAATTTAAGGCTTTGAACGAGTGTTTTCCACTCCCAGACTAAGCATGAAGTAAAATTTCGAGTTTAGAAAAGCCTACGAATTTGGATTGGCCGCGTAGCGAAGCGGAGCGGCCAATCCAAATTAGGCTTTTCTAAACTCGAAATTTTACTTCATGCGCCACGCTTTAAAACACTGATTTACAGAGAAGTTCAAAAAACACACACTTACAACAACGGTTATAAGCAACCTAATATACGTTAGAGTTATTAGGTTGCCTATAATCACTGCTTTAAACAATTTTGTCAGCGCAGAATTTGACTCACGCTTTATCCACATTTCTATATTAGATTGCTAAAGCCGTATATTTTAAACTTTACGATATTTCAGTGTTGTATACGCGTGGCGCATGAAGTAAAATTTCGAGTTTAGAAAAGCCTAATTTGGATTGGCCGCTCCGCTTCGCTACGCGGCCAATCCAAATTTTCAGCCTTTTCTAAACTCGAAATTTTTCTTCATGCTTAGTCTGGGAGTGGAAAACCCTCGTTTAAAAATTCAAATTAAAATCTTGAACAAAACACAACGAACGTCAAAATATCCCTGTATTTAAAAACCACATTTATGCACACACAGTTTTATTGTAACAAAATGTTTTATTTGATAATGTAATTTGAAATATCTTAAACAATTTAGCTAAAATTTAAAAACAAACAAAAAATGTTAATGAATTAATATAAAATATAATTTAGCAAATATTTATTTTTAGCAGCTAAGATAATAAAAAACGGTTTTAAACAAATACAACGTTTATAACATGTTTTAAACAAATTTAAGATTTAAAACATGTTTAAAACGAAACCGTTTAAAACATGACGGCTGTTTTTAAACATGTTTAAAACACTATTTTAAAACAAAGTGTTTTAAACATAACAACCCTGGTTATGATTGATCATCTAACGAGTGCTTCCAATCCCAGATTAAGCATGAAGTAAAATTTTGAGTTTAGAAAAGCCTGAACATTTGGCTCGGGCGTAGCGCAGCAGAGCGACTGAGACAAATTAGGCTTTTCTAAACTCGAAATTTAATGTTAAATGGTCTATATCTAACCAATTAGCAAGTGAAATACGTTTTGTACGACAATCATCAATTCTTTAAATGACGGAAAAAGTGCTATAATGAACATATACATTATTTTTGTATTAACGACGTGAACACTATCTACTGTCAATAGAATAGCACTACTCAAAAATTGACAGCAGATGGTGTTCACATCGTCAATTTATATGTAAATTACACATGACTACTAAAATGGTTATAAATGTTCAGTTTTCTACTGGATTTTAAAATGCACAATCAATTGACATTTATAATTGTCATTTTGTGCGTACAATAGACAAGACTACTGGCAGTAGATGGCGTTCACGTCGTCAACCTAAATGTAAATTACTTATGACTATTAAAATTGTCAATTTATAGTGCAATTTGAAATCCAGAAGAAAACTAACCATCTTTATTCATTTTAATAGTCTCATATGTAATGTACATTTAAAATAGCGACGTGAACTATTTATGAAAAGGAAAAACGATAGAAAAAATCTGAAATCTAAAATCAAATGACAACAAAACAATATTTGTCAACCATTAGTTTAATTATTGACAAATGCTTTGTTATTTGCTTCCAAAGGCTACTTGTTTAAGTCGTGACAGTTGTGAATTTTTTATAATACTTTTTTTTAAGTTTGCGAAACGAAAGAAGATAGCAATTTTTTTCTCTACAAAGTTTATTCAGAAAAATTAGCTCTTTTGAAATATCTAAAAGTATACGTATGTATCTGGATATAAAATTTTCGATGACGTCATTACTTCAGTTTCAAAATTTAGAAAAATATGCAATTTTGGATTAAAATGGACCTTACGCAATCCCATTTATGAACCTTTTTTCAGATTTTTTCTACTGTTTTTCCTTTTCTAATAATAGAGCAGAGACATCAAGTTTCGCTCACCCTGTACATTTTATATGTAAAATGTTAATCTTTTGTTTTTTGTAAAGAGTGCCTTAGAAACAGTCAAGTAACTCACTTATTTGACAACTCCTAAGACCCATAATTTGCTTACATATCACCCCTGAAGACGGCCATCCAACGATATATATTTTACCAATTGTGATGTATTTTAAACTAACGAGTGTCTTCCACTCCCAAACTAAGCATGAAGTAAAATTTCGAGTTTAGAAAAGCCCCGCGTAGAAAATTTGTCGAGGGTCGCGTAGCGACCCAAGACAAATTTTCACGGGGCTTTTCTAAACTCGAAATTTTACTTCATGCGCCACGCGTATAAACCACTGATTTACAGTAAAGTTAAACATATATAACGCTTAGATGTGATGATGATTAATATTTACCAAGATGTAAACGTCAGATACGTTTTAAAAAAAATATTGGCCTTAAATTGTACACGTAGACATTATTTTCGACTTTATTTTACAAATGTCGTATTAATTATAATTATATTTTAAATAATTTCATAAATATCAAATGAATCTTCCTATCTAAACCACCTCAAACCGGACAAAAGATAACGCCACGCGCCGGCTGAAAACGTGGACTTCTTACTACCTGCTAATATCGGGTTGTCATTGACACCCAAAAAATGCGGTTGGATTAACCCTTGAGTGCTCGGTCTCTTTCCCCTTACCCTCCAACATTTTAGGAAAGAGATAGAAATCGGAAGATTTTAGAGTTTTTGGTCTAGTCGCATTTTGAAGAGATACACCCTCTACAACCGCGAAAGTATAATGGATGAAAAGAAATGTCAATTTATGTGGTGTTGATGTTACAATTTATGACCTTATCTGAATAGCAGGTAGTTTCCCTTTTATCCCTTTTTAAAGCGTTTTAAACGGTCGTTCATGTTTATTACAATTTAACACATTAATCAATATGTTGTGCAATGGTATTATTTGGTTACGTTTTAATCAAATTAATTAAATAAAGCACGCTAATCTAGCAATAAAAAAAATGCAAAATAAGGTCATAATTGATCATCTAACGAGTGTTTCCAATCCCAGATTAAGCATGAAGTAAAATTTTAAGTTTTACTTCATGCGAGACGCGTATAAAACGCTAATTAAATGTGAAATGGCCTATAACTAACCAATTAACAAGTGAAATACGTTTAATATGCCAATCATCAATTGTTTAAATAAGGGAAAAAGTGCTACAATGAACATAAGTTCATTTTGTGTACTTGTTTTTGTATAACTTTAGAAAAATATATTAATGAAACAACATACTAACTCAAATCTCCCCCCCCCCACACCCCCCAAATCACAAAAAGCTACTAAAACAAGGTATGTATGATCGTATTTATTAAAAAACAATAATAGCAATATATAACAGTGGTTAATTACCGTGGTTAATTGTTCGTTCTATTGTATTCTTATAACGGGTTTAAAACAAAAGAAGCGTACCTTAGTTCTAAGAGTGTTTTAATATAATTTAAGATCACACAAGGAGGGGGGGGAGGTTTTTGATGGTCTTTAAAAAATAGATCTGCAAACATTTTCGAGATATATTTTTTTGTAATTAGAAAATCCTCATTTATAAACTCATATTTCTCAATAAATATAGGTTTAATCCAAAATAATTATTGAGCATTACTCACTGAACTCTTCGCATTCTAATCGAAAAATCAAACAAAACAACTTTTATTTATAAAAAAAACTTGCTATTTACGTTTTCTATATATTTGAACAGAATGTATGGGGATGTTAAATTGGCGCAAAGTTGCGTAATTTAGGGCCCAACAATAATCTAAAATAAATTGAATATGGTTCGGGCCCGAGCTTGTTAAACTAAGAGAACAAGTTCAGTTTCTCAAATATATTAGGAATAAATATAATAATAAGTACACCAACACCGCTTATAAATCCCTAAATAACGTTTATAAAAACCACATAAGAGAAGAACAAAAAAAAGCCAATGAAAAGTATATCCAGTCTTCTGCAAACAAATCAAAGGCCATCTGGAATATTGTTTAGTCCAAAATACACAATGAGAAGCTTAATGGAAATGTAGGTATAACTTCGAATGATTTTAATACTTATTTTGCAAACATTGCCAACGAAGTTATAAACTCAATTAAAGAAGGTGACTCTCATCCTATGAATTTTATCTTAAACTTTGAATTTGAACTAACACATAAACCACTATTTCAATTTAAAGAAGTATCCCACTAAAATACGCGATGTCATTTCCAAACTAAAAAATAAATCTAGCAAAGACATATTTGGCCTAAATCTGGAAGTACTTAAAATTGGATTAGATATATTAATAGATCCTATTACAAGTTTAGTAAATAAATCTATAAAGTCTGGAATTTTTCCTGATGGTCTAAAAATCGCTAAATGCGTTCCAATATTTAAGAAGGGAGATAAATCGGAAATGAATAATTACCGCCCAATATGTATCCTTCCAATCCTTTCTAAAATTTTAGAATCAGTGCTATGTGAGCAGATGACATGTTATTTAGAGCTCAATAAAGTATAAACAAATTCTCAATTTGATTTAAGGCAGAACAGATCCACTACCAGGGGTGTTAAAGAGTTCACAGACTTCACAATAGACGGTTTTGAAAACGACGAAATCGTTGCAAGTTGTCTGCTTGATTTAAGTAAAGCGTTTGATTGTGTCACTCATTATTGTTACAGAAACTTTATTTTTATAATTTAAGTCCGCACAGTTGCAAGTTCGTAACACCTAATTTAACTAATATAAAACAAAGAGTACTCTTTAATAATATATTGTCTGAAGAGGAAAATATCATACACGGGGTTCCTCAAGGTTCTATTTTGGGCCCACTTCTCTTCTTAATATATATTAATAATCTACCTTTTCAAATCAAACACGGTTCAACAATTCTGTATGCTGATGACACAACAATCTCATTCAAGGACAAAACAATCGAGCTATTTGAAAACAAACTTCATGACGAAATGAAGACTGTACATTCATGGTTTGAAAGTAATCGTTTAAAATTAAATGATAATAAAACCCAAACAAATTTTTTTTCTCTCAAAAGAAATTTACTTTTAAATAATACCTCAATAAAATTCTTAGGAATTCATATCGACTCTAAATTAACATGGTCTAAGCACGGTCAACATCTGGAAACAAAACTTGCTCGCCAAGTATATGTTCTTATAAATTTGTCAAGATCAATTACAACGCGAATGTTAAAAAATATATTATGCATATTTTCACTCACATTTAGCCTACGGAATAATTGTATGGGGTCACTCCACTATTTTGGAAAATATCTTCCGGTTACAACATCGCGCGGTAAGAATTTTAGCTGGTATAAGCTACAGAACCGACTGTAGGCAATGCTTTAAAGATCTTAAAATTTTAACAGTTCCGAGTATCTACATATTGGAATGCATGTCAAAGATCATATGGAGAGATACAAGTGTAATAAATCTTATCATGTGCATGATACCAGACTAAAGAATAAAATACACATAGATGCCTTCAGACTTTCTAAAGCAAAAACTGGCACACGATATTATGGCGTAAAACTTGAGAAACAAAACACATCAAAAATGAGACTTAATAATATCAATAACAATACACAGTACACATTTATGGTTTGATTGAAAATCACTAGAACTAAGATATTCATCTAAGGAATAAAAAGCATTTTTTGCTAGGAACGATTTACACCACACTTTTAGATCTTTGGCTTGTAAAACCTGTACACTAATTGGAAGAACGTTAATCTTCCAATTAGTTGGAAGAACGTTAATCTTCCAATTAGTGTACAGGTTTTACAAGCCAAAGAACTAAAAGTGTGGTGTAAATCGTTCCTAGCAAAAAATGCTTTTTATTCCTTAGATGAATATCTTAGTTCTAGTGATTTTCAATCAAACCATAAATGTGTACTGTGTATTGTTATTGATATTATTAAGTCTCATTTTTGATGTGTTTTGTTTCTCAAGTTTTTATTATATTTGGTATAATGGTTTCTAATGTGTTACTTGTAACTGTCGTTATTATCTGTGTTTTTTATCTTAATCTATTTAATCATTGTTTTTTGCTATTTTATTGTAATTATTAATTTATTTATTGACATTTTACAATTATTTCAACATGTTCACTGTAATCGCTCGTTCTAAATATTTTATTAATAAACTTGTTTGTAATTTATAACTTTTAGGTATTATTGTGATATGTCTGCTGTAGGATGTATAATTTAATTCAATACTAAACTTATGCTGAAACGTTAAATAATTATATATTTTGACTTGTGTAAACATACTGTAATAGCACTAATAAATATTATTATTATTATTATCTTCTTTCGTTTTTGAGGTATTGTCAAAAAACTGATTTTTTGAAATTAGGTTTTTTTTATTCAAATACTATTGAATTCAGACATTTACAACTTTGACATTACACCATAGCCAACTTTTGTTTTTCTTATGGGCGCCATTTTGGTTTTTCATATTTTTTGAAAGAATATTTTTTTCTGAATTCAATGATGTATCACACTTATAGTTTTCAGTGCAATTTAAAGTCCAGAAGAAAACTAACCATCTTAATCCATTTTAATAGTTTCATATGTAATTTACATTTAAATTAACGACGTGAACACCATCTACTGTCAATAGCGGTAACGATACTACTCAAAAATTGGCAGCAGATGGCGTTTACATCGCCAATTTATATGTAAATTACACATGACTACTAAAATAGTTATAGATGTTCAGTTTTCTTCTAGATTTTAAAATGCACAATCAATTGACATTTATAATAGTCATTCTGTGAGTACAATAGACAAAACTATTGACAGTAGATGGCGTTCACGTCGTCAACCTAAATGTAAATTACATATGAGTATTAAAATTGCCAATTTATAGTGCAATTTGAAATCCAGAAGAAAACTAACCATCTTTATTCATTTTAATAGTCTCATATGTAATTTACTGTCAATAGCTGTAACGATACTACTCAAGAATTGGCAGCAGATGGCGTTCACATCGTCATTTTATATAAAAATTACATATGACTACTAAAATGGTTATAGAAGTTATGTTTTCTTCTAGATTTCAAAATGCACAATCAATTGACATTTATAATAGTCATTCTGTGAGTACCATCGACAATGCTATTTTTTTCTGAATTCAATGGTGTATCACACATATAGTTTATTGTACAGGGTGAGCGAAACTCGATGTCTCAGCTCTATTATATGAAAAGAAAAAACGATAGAAAAAATATGAAATCTAAAATCAAATGACAACAAAACAATATTTGTCAACCATTAGTTTAATTATTGACAGATGCGGCTTTGTTATTTGTTCCAAAGGCTACTTGTTTAAGTCGTGACAATTGTGAATTTTTGAGAATACTTTTTTTAAGTTTGCTTTGAATATTTTAACGAAAGAAGATATCAATTCTTTTTCCCTACAAAGTTTATCAGAAAAATTAGTTCTTTTGAAATAACCAAAAATATATGTATATTTCTAGGGAAAAATATTCGATGACGTCATCACTTCAGTTTCAAAATTTAGAAAAATATGCAATTTTGGATTAAAATGGACCTTACTTAATCTCATTTATGAACCTCTTTTTAGATTTTTTCTATCGTTTTTCCTTTTCTTATAATAGAGCTGGACATCAAGTTTCGCTCACCCTATACATTTTATATGTAAAATATTAATCTTTTGTTTTTTGTAAAGAGTGCCTTAGAAACAGTTGCTTTACATATCACCCCTGAAGACGGGCATCCAACGATACATATTTTACCAATTGTGATGTATTTTAAAATAACGAGTGTCTTCCACTCCCAGACTAAGCATGAAGTAAAATTTCGAGTTTAGAAAAGCCCCGCGTGGAAAATTTGTCGAGGGTCGCGCAGCGACCCGAGACAAATTTTCACGGGGCTTTTCTAAACTCGAAATTTTACTTCATGCGCCACGCGTATTAAAAGCTGATTTAAAGTGAAGTTAAAAATGCACAAAAAACTAACCCAACTACGATATTTTTCAAAATTGGATGTGTTCTTTCCTATCCATGCTGTAAACCTTCAGATATTGTTATTTTCTAGTTAAAAAACTTCAATTTCATGTAGTCCTTCGGTCTCCGAAGACCATCATTGGTCCTTCGAGCTGTAGCCTTTGTAAAATGGTAATAAACTTAGTAATCTAGAGTGATCCTTCAATTTGAAACTTCTAAGAACGAGTGTTGTCCACTCCCAGACTAAGCATGAAGTAAAATTTCGAGTTTAGAAAAGCCCCGCGTAGAAAATTTGTCGAGGGTCGCGCAGCGACCCGAGACAAATTTACATGGGGCTTTTCTAAACTCGAAATTTTACTTCATGCGCCACGCGTATAAACCACTGATTTGCAGTAAAGTTAAAAATATATAACGCTTAGATGTGATGATGATCAATATTTACCAAGATGTAAATGTCAGATACGTTTTAAAAAATTCTATTGACCTAAAATTATACACGTAGACATAATTCTCGACTTTATTTTACAAATGTCGTATTAATTATAATTACATTTTAAATAATTTCATAAATAGCAAATATATCTTCCTATCAAAACCACTCCAAACCGGAAAAAAGATAACGCCACGCGCCGGCTGAAATGGTGGATGGACTTCTTACTGCCTGCTAAGATCGGGTTGACATTGACACCCAAAAAAATGCAGTTATTTGTTACGTTATTTTACTTTGTTTTATATTATTAATTTATAATTTAATTAACGGGCGAAACATTAAAATACGTGTTACTTTAACAGCGTGCTTTATTCAACTCCCAATAAAATATATTCTTTTTTATATCATTAACAAAAACTAAATTCTAAGACAACGCAAGCAGTTTGCGCTGTGGCCGCTAGATGACACAACTAGTATTTAAATATAATTAATTATCATGACATCTCCCTTTTCACAATAAAATAATGTTTACATAATTTAATTATTAATACCAAAACGATCAGGAATTTTCACAGGTCTGCCACATTTTGTATGAGTAGGTGGATTATATGAAAACGAATCATCCATGCTTGCATTGAATGAAACTTCCTGCTCGTTAGTATGATGGTTACAATCATCGGTAGGTTCATTGTCATTATTGGGAATTATTGCTAAAAACCTTCGGTTTCTATCTAAGGTTTGACCATCTTCAGTTTTGACACGGTATAGTCTAGGCCTTATGTTTTTAACAATCATTCCCTTTTTCCACTTTTTCTTAAATTGTATATTCACTCTCTCTCCTTTCTTCAATACAGGCAATTGTTTTGTTTTAAAATCATAATAAAATTTGCCTTTCAATTGATTTTTAAATAATTCTTTTTGTTTTTCTTTCAAATTTACTATTTTTGGTTTTAATAAATTATTGTTGATTGGGACTAAGCTCTTCAACCTTCTGGACATTAATAGTTGGGCTGGAGAGCCTAAATCACTTATAGGTGTATTTCTAAGATTTAATAATGTAAGATATAAATCTTTTCCTTCTTCTAAAGATTTTTTAAATATTTTTTTAATTGTCTGTACTGATCTCTCAGCTTGACCATTCGACTGACTATTATATGGACTAGAAATTATGTGTTCGAATTGCCACTGATTACTAAATTCTTTAAAGTTAATGGATATAAATTGTGGACCTCCATCCGAATACACAATCTCTGGTATTCCATATCGAGCAAACATTGACTTTAAGTGATTAATGATTGTCATCGAATTGGTATTTTCATTTAAAATTTGAATTTCAACAAATTTGGAATAGTTGTCTACTACTAATAAATAATTGCTATTATTTAAGTAAAATAAGTCACATGACACATGTTGCCATGGAAGCTCAGGCATTTTTCTTAACATCATTGGTTCTTTAGTGTTTGAATTTTGAAACTTCATGCAAGTTCTACAATTTTTTATGTAATTTGTTATATCACTCGACATTCCTTTCCAAAAAAGTAAATCTTTTGCTAAACTAATTGTTTTTGTTATTCCTAGATGTGTGTAGTGTAAAATTTTTAATATTTGTGGAATTTGTATTTTAGGAATCATTAATTTATTTTGTATATATAATAATTCATCATGTTCAAAAATTTCATTTTTTAAATTATAAAAATATTTTAATTCTGTGTTCTTTTCTTGTGGTGGCCACCCTGTTTTAATATATTCTGAAATTTTACTCAAAATTGAATCTTTTAATGTGTCTATTTTCATTTCTACTTTCCTTTTCTCTGACATTTTTACATTTTCTTTTATTAAACATACATGTCCTTCAATTGATTTTTCTAGTTCTATATCTTTAGGATTATTTGAATTAATACAGGCTCGAGAAAGTGTATCTGCAACAACTAATTTACTACCAGGTTTATAATAAACTTTTAAATCAAACTTCTGTAACCGTAAGAGCATTCTCTGCAATCTTAACGGACAATCATTTAAACTTTTCTTAAATATTGATTCCAGAGGTTTGTGGTCAGTTTCAACTTCAATCTGCTTACCATATATGAATTGAGAGAATCTCTCACATCCAAATAATATTGCAAATAACTCTTTCTCGATCTGTGCCCACCTTTTCTGTGTATCCGTTAATGCTTTAGATGCATATGCACAGGGCATTTTATTTTGTAGTAAAACTGCACCTACAGCATCTTTGGAAGCATCAACCGATAACACAGTCTTTTTATTTACTTTATAATGTTGTAATACCGGTGTTTTTGTTAAAATTGATTTTAATTTCTCTAAACATTTATCATGTATGTCTGTCCAATTCCACATGCTATTTTTTCTAATTAAATTTCTTAATGGTGCTGTAATTTCAGCTAAATTATTTATAAATTTCCCTACATAATTTACCATGCCTAAAAAACGTTGCAGTGATTTTACATCATTAGGTTTAGGCATTTCGATTATTGCTTGAATTTTTGAATTATCTGGCTTTATTCCATTTTCGTTAATTATATGACCCATGAATAATAATTCTGTTTTTAAAAATTTACATTTTTCTTTATTAAATTTAATATTATTTTTTCTTGCTATCTCCATTACTTGTTTTAATTTTGTATTATGTTCCTCAACTGATTTTCCCCAAACAATTATATCATCGATATAAACACCTATACCATCTATGTCAAATATGTCGCTAAATTTCTTATGAAAAACTTCAGATGCACATTTTAGTCCATATGCCAGCCTCAAGAACCTGTAACGTCCAAAAGGAGTTGCAACCGTACAAATCCTTGAGCTGTTATCTGTTAATGATATTTGCCAAAAAGCCTGCGATGAGTCCAAGTGACTGAAAAATTTAGCGCCTGCCATTTTAGCAGTTATTTCCTCAAAAGAAGGTAATTGAAAATACTCCCTTTTTATAGCTTTGTTTAAGTTTGTGGGATCTAAACAAATTCGTAAGGTTCCATTGTCTTTTCTCACAATAACCATCGGATGAACCCAATCAGTTGGTTCGTCTACCCGTTTTATAATTTTCTGTTTTTCCATTTCTTTTAGTGTCTGTTTTAATTTTTCGTGTAAAGACAATGGAATCTTACGTGGAGCACTAATGGTTGGAACAATATTATTATTAATTTTTATTTCATATGGCTCTGAGAAACAGCCAATTCCTTCAAATAAATCATTATACTCATGAATGAACTCTACTTTATCTAGTTGATCAATTCTTTTAATTAAATTTAATTCAATGCATGACTCAAGCCCTAGTATTGCCGGAGATTGAGGTGAATCTACAATATAAAACTTAATAAGTTTGTTTTGGTTGTTATAAGTACAATTTAAATTAATTTCACCTAGTATAGGAATTTTATCATTTGTAAAAGTTGTTAAAATTACGCATGATTTCTTTAAATTTTCATTTTGCATTTTTTTATACAAGTGATTAGGAATTAAATTTGCTGAAGCCCCTGTATCAATTTTAAAATTTAAATCATAAATGTTATTAATTTTTAAACAAACCGTCCAATTCCTTTTGTTATTATTTTCTTCGACGCTTCCTATAAAAATAGAGTTTTCGTTCAATTGAATTTGCTGCTCCTCTTCGTGTTCCACATTAATCAGCTGCACTTTACACATACGCGCAAAATGACCTTGGCCATGACACTTCACACATTTTTGATTATACGCAGGGCATTTGAATTTCGGATGCATTTTTCCACATCTCCCGCACTTTACTCGCGAATTTTTGAACTTGCGCACATTGAGTTGATTCGCCGACGTTGTCGCTGTTGTTGATCCTGTATGTCCTGATGCATTTCCACCCTGTCGCCATCTATTATCGTTGTCCATCCTTCGCTTGACTACGTTAATTTTTTCTTCCTCCTCGTCGTCCAATGCTGAAGCGATGACCTTCGAACTTTCCATATTCCTGCACAATGCTATCGCATCCTCTAATTTTATACTATCCTTTTCTAACAGCCTCTCTCTCATTTCATTTCTCGCAACACCACATATTAAAACGCTTTTTATGAGATCGTCTTTCAACTCTCCTAGCTCACATGATAAGGATATATTTTTTAAATCTGTCACGTATTGTTCTACAGTTTCGCCATTTTTTTGTTTTCGTGTGAATAATTTATAACGTTCAAATTCAACGTTTTTCTTGGGTTCGAAGTGTTTATCAAACTTTTGTATCAATAAATCTAATTTATTTTCCTCATCCTGGGCGAATGTAAACGTATTATAAATTCTAAATCCTTCTTCACCAATGTAATGAAGTAGCTGTGCGCACTGAGTTTTTTCGCTCTTACTGGAGTACTCCGTTGCAGCTAAGTAATTTAGGAACCGACTTTTCCAGAACTTCCAATTGCTGGACACGTTACCCTCCATTATCATCGGAGCTACCCCTCTAGCCACTTCCATTTTCATAGTACACTTAACACCTTTTTAAATTATTGTTTAAATACTTTTCACTATGTTTAAATACGCGACTGCGCCATGTTACGTTATTTTACTTTGTTTTATATTATTAATTTATAATTTAATTAACGGGCGAAACATTAAAATACGTGTTACTTTAACAGCGTGCTTTATTCAACTCCCAATAAAATATATTCTTTTTTATATCATTAACAAAAACTAAATTCTAAGACAACGCAAGCAGTTTGCGCTGTGGCCGCTAGATGACACAACTAGTATTTAAATATAATTAATTATCATGACCTTAATGGATTACCCAATGAGTGCTCGGTCTCTTTCCTCTTACCCTCCAACATTTTAGGAAAGAGATAGAAATCGGAAGATTTTAGACATTTTCGTGTTGCCGCTTCGAAAGAAATGAGAATGAGAATGAGTTTGGTTACTCTCCAGATAGAAATAATCCGATTTTTGAATTGTTTTAAATTGAGTCGGATGTAGACATGTGTGGGACACACAAATATTAGGATAAAGTTCTTTCGAAGACTTACCATTTAGCCGCAAATCGTATCTTAAGTTCCGATTTTGAGGTTATATACGTTGGTATTTTCGGGTGAATAACCATATTACAGGTATAAATTGTACACATAATAAAATTATCTCCAAAACTATGACGTAATACCCTCAGTCCTGTCTACAAATTGTAGTATTATCTTCATTTATACAGCCAAAATCACAATATTAATTTCACACTAAATCTGACGTCTACCTATAATGGATATATAATTCTAGATTGATTATTATTCATGTTTAGGCTATGAGTATTTTAGCTTTTAGTATAAAAAAATTGATGGCGCAAAGCGTATTAAAATTTAAAAAAAGATGCGCTTACTAAAATGTTTTTCCAATGACTGAGATTATAACGTAAAAAATTTATTTTGTAATTGAAATATTCTAATTTGTCTCTAACTTCTATAGCCATAATTTCTAGTTGTGTTGATGGCCAACAATTTTGTTGTTACTCTACTGCTGCAACCCGAGTTGATTTTCGTAAACGGCAAATGTGAATTTATTGAAAATCAAAATTTAACTGTTTACTATAATTTTATACATAACTAAGTACATGGTGATTTTATAATTACAGTATACGTGATATTGTTAAGAGATCAATTTACTAAAAAGTAATGGTACAATATCATAACATTCTCGTTTCCGCGTAAAGGTAGCGCCATCTACTTTTTTATATCATGAATTAAAATATTTGTAATTTTCTAATGGATCCAATTATCTATTATTTCAAATAAACGTCAGTACACGTCATATTTAGTTTAAAATATATATCGTGATTTTGGCTGTATAAATACAGATGATACTACAATTTTGATTATTTACGTCATAATTTTAGGAAATCATTTCATCACGTGTACAATTTATTCCTATAATGTGCTTATTTACCCAAATATACCAACCTATATAACCTCAAAATTGGAACTTAAAATACAATTTGCGGATAAACGGTAAGTCTCCGAAAGATCTTTATCTTAACATTTGTGCGTCCCACACACGCTTACTTCCAGTTCCGCTGGCAAACTCTCAAAAATCTTAGTATTCCGTTCTGGAGAGAACCCTAAAAGAACTCATTCTCACTCTCATTTCTAAATACAATGGATTCGAGTTATTTTTTTGTTTGTATTCAAAATCCATTTTATTCAAGCAGGATTTTAAACCCCCCCAAGGGCAAACCACCATCACACCAATTACATTTGTATAGTTCTTTGAATCCCATTCAACCACAAAACAGCGCAGAATTTTTAAGTTATAAACCACTGTCACTTTTTTTGACGATTCAGGGAGAAAAGGGGTACACCCCGGAGGTAACTTTCTGTTTCCAGTATCGCATGACTGTGAAGGACCCACGCGTCCAGAGCCCCCAGGCGAAAATGTTGCAGACACTCGTTCTTGTGTTTCTTTCTTGAGAATCGTGTGCGCACTCCTCGCAAAAATAATAACGTGTTGTCATTGTGACATGAAGTCGACAGTTGCGGATTGGGCGGTAATTGGTATTGGTGGCATTTCGACTAATTGCACACACACACACACACACGGATAGAAGGTGAAAAAATAAGTTCCAAATTAAATGTATTTAAATTAATTGTGCTTGCGTATTTTTGCGAAAGATAAAGCAAGGTCTTTGAAAAATTGTTGAAATTAAAATATTAAAAATAAACTTATAGGAAATTACCAATATTTCAAGCAATAATAATTAAAAGAGTAATTATTCTCACAATTTTGTAATCACGACTAAATCTTTAGTTCGGAAATACACGAAATTTTTTATTTAAGTATATATACAGTTGCGAGAGAAAAAGAACTAGTACAGCAGCCACTTCTAAAATATCGTTTTTTTTTTTCTTGTAAAACAAACTTGTCATGTACACTTTTGTGCAATAAAATTAAGCACAAGTCTCATAACTATTTTTCACAATATTCTAGTTGTATATTTAGGTCTGTGTTAATTGCTTAGCAGCAGTTTCAATAAATGATAAAACATCATAACTTGAAAACGACACCTTTATTAAAATCTAAAACTATTTTGAGAAACGCTCGTAACAAATACAACAAAGCCGAAATAGAAAAACGATCTTCTATATTAGTTAGAATTCGAATTTTTGAATTGTTGTTCAAATGACGCAGCATTTTGACATTAAGGAAATTAACATATTTTCGTAACTAGGAAACTCATCAAGTCCTGTTTAAACTATAACATATTTTATGTACTTAATTTTATTGCACAGAAGTGTACAAGTTGGCAACTATTATTTTCTGGGTCCACAAGACGGTGCTTTTGTTGACATGCACTTCATTAGCAATGTCTCTAATGCTAATACCGTCTCTAAATGGGTCGTTATTATCGCTTTTTACGTTTCAGTCAGTTGAGGCATGTCGACGTTTATTAAATTGCGTTTGACATTTCCGCAGATTTTTGTCTATTTGACTGACAATTTGAAAAACCAAAGTGAGCCCAGTTCACTTAGCCAAATATTTCTCTGTACTAGTTTCTTTCTCTCGCAACTGTACATATCTCGGTGTGTACTCTGTACATTTTCGGGCACTGGTTGTTTTTGAAAAAAAGTAAATTGCATCTAAAGTACGGGGACAGCAAATCGTCAATTTAAATAAGAATAACCCGTATACTTAAAATAAAAATTTACTGTAGAGTAAGTAAAATATCCTTAATCTTCGGTTTGGATAAAATCGAATATTCATTTATGAACCCATTACAAAGAAAATTACATCGAGAACACAATTTAATAACAAACCGCATCTTGCGCGAATAACCATCAATCTCAATAAATTAAAACTTAGATGCGCGCAAAAAGCAAAAAAAGTGCCGCTGTGTAAAATTATATTCAACACGCCCTTATGCGTTTAACAAAATTAATCATCCCGGGCACCAAATTAAGTCATACCTAATAAAGAAGAAGCAGATGCACCGAGACTGTCATTAAGCATGACTCTACGGATTTCTTCAATTAAAAGTAAATAAAATTATTGAAGATTGAAGAGGCCATCCTAGTAATCACGAAAAATGAGTGTGTTGTTTTAAGGTGTTACAGGTGCCGCCTCCGTTTTTTTCCTCTCAGTAAAACTGATTGAAAATTATTAAAGTCATGATTACAGGGTTTTGTGTTGTTCCATTTTAATTTATATGAAAAAAAAAGTTTTACAATATAAAGGCTCGCTTAGTGGGGAATCTACCGACTTTTTCAATTATTGGTGTAAATCAACACCGGCTTACTGATAATTTAGCGGTAAACTATAATCTAGTAGTTTTGGGGGTGATATTCATTAACTACATGTTAAATTACAGCATTTAATGAAATTTACCGACCTTTTCAATTACCGGCATATCGGTAAATTTGTGAATCAAAACTGGTTTACCCATAATTTACCGGTAAACTATAATATCGTTTTTTTGAACTACATGGAAAGCTACACCATTTAATATAATTTACCGACTTTTTCAATTACCGGAATACCGATAAATTTTTGAATCACAACCGGCTTACCGATAATTTTGTGAATCAAAACCGGCTTACCGATAATTTACCGGTAACCTATAATATCGTTGTTTTAGGGGTGATGATCATTGACTACATGGAAAATTACAGCATTCAATGTAATTTACCGACTTTTTCAATTAGCGGCATATCGGTAAATTTGTGAATCAAAACCGCTTTACCGATAATTTACCGGTAAACTATAATATCATTGTTTTAGGGGTGATTTTCATTGACTACATGAAAAATTACAGCATTCAATTTGACCAGCGTTTTCTATTGTTGCCTGAAATTTTAGATTGGAGCTTCAGTCAGACTTTTAGGCTTTTCTAAACTCGAAATATTTACTTCTCACGTCAGGCGTATAAAATACTGTTTTAAAGTGAAATTTTAAAACATACCTACATACAGTCCAAAACGTATGTTTTAAGTGTACCTTAAAATTTATTGTGAATTGTTCGAATTTTTATAATGTGAGGTCTGGTTAAAATTTAATAGACACAAATAGTATATTTTCTACTTCACTATATGTTCATTGTTTTATACGCGTGGCGCATGAAGTAAAATTTCGAGTTTAGCAAAGCCAGAAAATTTGGTTTGATCGCGTAGCGCTACGCGCTACCAAATTTTCTGGCTTTTCTAAACTCGAAATTTTACTTCATGCTTAGCCTGGGAGTGGAAATACTCGTTTGAAACTTTAAATTAAACTCTGTTCAGAAACGATTAATGGCTTAAAAATTGCATCGTGATATGATTACGAATAGTCGTTAAATTCTGAGGTAATCTTGTTTGAAAAATTATAAGAAAATTACTAATTATTAAATCAACGTCAAAAGCCTCAATTTCGCTTAGAAATAAACACGCTTTAAGATGCTGAAAGTGAGATTAAAATATTCCTACTAGTTTTTTTTTTTTTTGAAAAATCATGTTAAAGTTGAGATTTAGTGAAAACCTCGTTACGTTTTAAGGGAATCTTGTTTGGGAAATTATAACAAAATTATAAGTTATTAAATCAACGTCAAAATCTTCAACTTTACTTAAAAATAAACACGCTTTAATATTCTGCAAGTGGGGTTAAAACATCTTAACTAGTTTTTCTGAAAAAGCGCCTCAAAGTTGAGATTTAGTGAAAACATCGTTAGATTTTGTTGTAATCTTGTTTGGGAAATTATAAGAAAATTATAAATTACTAAATCAACTCCAAAAGCTATTATTTTGCTTAGAAATAAACACGCTTTAAGATTCTAAATGTAGGATTAAAATATCCGAACTAGTTTTTTTCTAAAAAACCGTGTCAAAGTTGAGATTTAGTAAAAAAATTATTAAATCTTATTTGGGAAATTATAATAAAATTATAAATTATTGAATCAACGCCAAAAGCTTAAATGTTGCTTAGAAATAAACAAGCTGTAAGACTCTGAAAGTAGGATTTAAATATGTCAACTAGTTTTTGTGAAAAATCGCGTCAAAGTTGAGATTTTGTGAATTATCGTTAGATTTTGAGGTACCTAATCTTGTTTGGGAAATTATTAGAAAATTATAAATTATTAAATAAACATCAAAAGCTTGAATTTTGCTTAGAAATAAACACGCTTTAAGATTCTCAAAAAAGAGTTACAATACCCCAACTAGTTTTCCTGAAAAATTGTGTCAAAATTGAGATTTAGTGAAAACATCGTTAGATTTTGAGGTAGGTAATCTTGTTTGTGAAATTATAAGAACATTATAAATTATTGAATCAACGTAAAAAGCTTTAGTTTTACTTAGAAATAAACAAGGTTCAAGATTATGAAAGTGGGGTTAAAATATCACAACTAGTTTTTCTAAATAATTGCGTCAAAGTTGAGACTTAGTGAAAACATCGTTAGATTTTGATGTAATCTTGTTTGGAAAATTATAAGAAAATTATAAGTTATTAAATCAACGTCAAAAGCATCAATTTGCTTAGAAATAAACACGCTTTGGTATTTTGAAACTGGGATTATATAAATAAATATCCCAACTTGTTTTTCTGAAAAATCGTGTCAAAGTTGAGATTTAGTGAAAACATCGTTAGATTTCGAAGTAATCCTATTTAGGAAATTATAAGAAAATTATAAGTTATTCAATCAACGCCAAGCTTAGAAACAAACACTCTTTAAGATTCTGAAAGTAGGGTTCAAATATCCCAACTAGTTTTACTAAAAAATCACATTAAAGTTGAGATTTAGTAAAAACATCGTTAGATTTTGAGGTAATCTTGTTTGGTAAATTATAAGAAAATGGTTAATTATTAAATCAACGTCAAAAGCTTCAATTCTGCTTAGAAATAAACAAGCTTTATGATTCTGAAAGTGGTTTGAAATATCCCAAGCAGTTTTTATAAATACTCGTGTCAAAGTTGAGATTTAGTGAAAACATCATTAGATTTTGAGGAAATCTTGTTTGAAAATATATAAAACAATCAAGAGTTATTGAATTAACTTTGATAGCAATAATTTTGCTTTAAAATAAACAAACTTTAAGATCCTGGAGTTGGGGTTACAATGTCAACAACATTTGAGGTAACAAATTTTGTGCATTTATCTCAACTACATCTCAATTACATGATTTAAATTTTTTTTTTACATATGAATTATGACATTTGTCTGTTGCCGAAAGTCTTGTACCTTTTATGTTAATAAACCACCTATGAATTTTAAATTCTTTGCTGGAATGTTAACATTTTTATAACGTTAAACAGGTGAAATTGCAATTTCGAAATGTTCAGGAATCAATGAAATCGAAAACAAATAATACCGCTGTGTTCAGAATTGAAAGAGCTTTTCAATGTATCACTCGACCTACTTTCCCTATTTAAAATCGGGGGGTGAAGTTAGGTTAGTTAGGGGGTTAAGGTTATGAAGGTGGAAATGTCATCACAAATTGTCGCCCTAGAAACAAAAATCGATGTATCTCTGTGATTTTTTTAAATATGCCGCGTAACTCAACTAAATCGCACAACACTAATACAAAAATCACTGTTTTTTTAAGTAAAATCATTAAGGTTTTGTTTTTTACCTTATTTGTTGCCCATCAAAACAAAAATTGACGTGTCTCGGTGATTTTTTCAAAATTACCGCGTAACTCAACAAAATCGCTTGTTACCTGTAAGATGTCAAAGTTAAGATTTAGTAAAAATATTTCACAAGAAAAGCGATTTAAATATTAAATTTACATTAACACAACAAAGCAATTCCTTAACGCTTTTTTTTTGCACAATACTCAAATCGAGTGCGATCCGGATACGGACACAAAGCCGAATCGCGCTAACCCAATTTCGAGAAACTCAGCGCGAGAGAGGCAATTTTCTATAAATCCTCTTCTGTTTACGGCAGCCGCGAGGATTTAATGTAATCACTATAATTTCGGCTTTATTTTACGACTCACTTCACGGACACGGTCCTTTCTTCATTTCTCATTTCGAGAAAAGGTGCGTCCGAATAAAATTATTTAACAATTATCATTTAAAACGATTAGCGGATAATAAACTGCAATTAAACCGGAGTTTAATGTCGGGCATTTTTCATGTACTCGGAAATTATAAATTAATTCGCGATTACTTAATTATTATAATGAGCAGTTGTAGAAGTGATTAATTTTTCGGAGAGGTTTATTATAATAACTGGTGATGCCGCAGGGGTCAAAATGAAACAACACGGGTTAATTAATCAGGGTTATGATTGTGTGATTAACGTCTTTTGAAAGTTATTCCAAATTAAACGGATGATGCGAATGCTTCAGGGTGTTTTTATGCTTTATTAAGATTATTGGTCCATGCCGTTTCAAAATGATTTACAAAGTATATAAATTTGTGTTTAGTACTCATTCATTCACCGGATAACTATATACGCGTCTCAGGCTTCAACACCATCATCAGTATAGCCCAGAACCAGTGCTTGAAGATTACTGAACATCTTTGACCATTTATTATGGCCTGTACAATTTACATATGTTCGACAGCGTAAACGCCATTTAGGGGTATTAGATAGCGCTTACGCTGTCAAACATACAGGAAGTTTTTCTTTTAAATATACATATCCTAATTATGTGCTGAACATTTTCAGATATTCGTGGTTTTTTAAAACGGGTTCAATTTGCACCTTTAAAAGAGTGTTTTCCATTCCCAGGTTAAGCATGAAGTAAAATTTCGAGTTTAGAAATGCTGGAGTGGAGTTATCTTGTTCACAATATTTCAGTTTTTTTAGTGTTTAATACGCGTGGCGCATGAAGTAAAATTTTGAGTTTAGAAAAGCCCAGAAAATTTGTCTCGGGTCGCTGCGCGACCCTCGACAAATTTTCACGGGGCTGTGGTTCTGGTTCTGGTGCAAAGGGGAGTGTGCAGTTCTGAGCCTAGCTCATTAGGCCCATTGTGCCACCTCCCGTAGATCACCCATCCTCAGTTTAGCCAGCACACCTTGTTTAGGTATTCTAGGACAGCTGAGGTAGGTAGATTTCTTATGTAGGCCATTGTAGGCCATCTATCACCCAATATAGACTCCCTGATTGAGGATAGTGCCGAGCATTCACAAAGAAAATGCCATGTAGTCTCGTCTTCCATGCTGCAACCTCTACAAGATGGAGAGTCAACTATCCCCATCCTATAGAGGTGCCCGTTTAGTCCACAGTGACCAGTAAGGATGGCAGTTAAGCGCCTGAGATTCCCTTTAGCCAGCTGCAGGTACCGTTTCGCTGATCTCTCATTGGGATACACAAGTGTTTCATTAGAGAGCTTGCAGCCCTCGATATCATCCCAACGCATCCTGAATTTCTCCAGGGCATTGGTTTGTAACATGTTACACAGGGAGAGAGGAACTAACCGCACTAGCGGCTCCGGTGAGCGTAGATTCATCCCAGCCGCAGCTCTTGCTAGCGCGTAAGCTCTCCCGTTATCTGTGTCTGTATCATGCCCTTTCACCCAGCAGACTTCAATGTTGTTGTGCATTGCTGCCTGTCTGAGTTTCCCGTGGCACTCTATTTCGGTCTCTGACGAAGCATAGGCTTTCTGCAGAGACAGAATCGCTTGCCTGCTATCCGTTAAGATTAGTATGGCTACATTTGTCACCTTGCGGTTTATGATGTACTCAGCCGCAAGTGTTATTCCCATCAGCTCCAGTTGCGTGATGGTTCCATGAATTCCCATCGGAACCTTTGCTTGGATTTTTAGGGTTTTAGAGAAAACTCCAAGGCCCGATCCTTCTCTCCTTTTAGATCCATCTGTGTAGATCCTTATAGCAGACTCTCTCATCCGCTTAGTGGGTTGAATAGTAACGTTGTAGGGTGTGTTCCGTATTAGTTTTGGTACACAGCAGTCATTAACAGCCTCTAAAAGAGGTGTCCTCTAACTTCCCCACAGCTGTTACTGTTCCAAATCCCACTGCACTGAAGGCGAAGTATAGTCGCACTTGCGAGATTTGCTTCCTCGTGGCCTTCTGTTTGGTTCTGGGCCACCAAACTGAAGCTCCGTAAGTCAGCATGGGCCTAATGACAACTGTGTACAACCACAGAGTCGTGCGTGGTTTCAAACCCCAGGTTTTCCCCACTGCCCGACGACATTGCCAGAAGGCCCTTATAGCTCTGTCTGTTTTGATGTCGATGTGCGCTTTCCAGCTCAGTTTCCTGTCGAGAGTGATGCTCAGGTATTTCACCTCATCGCTGTACTGCAACATCGTATTCAATAATTTTGGTGCTTTTTTCGACACCTTCCTTTTCTTGGTGAATAGGACCATCTCCGTTTTGGCAGGGTTTACCGATAGGGAGTGATCATTGCACCACCTAGAAACTATGTTTAGAGCTCCTTGCATCTGTTCGCATATGGCGTCTTCAAACTTACCACATACTAATATAGCCAGATCATCAGCATAGGCTGTCACAAACAAGCCTAGCTGCTGAAATTCGTCTAGTAGGCTGTCGAGAACCATGTTCCATAATAGTGGTGATAAAACACCTCCCTGAGGACAGCCTCTGTCAATTTTACAGGTTATACGTTCCCTTCCCTGTTCCACTGTGACTATACGATTGGCCAGTGCATTGCCAATCCATTCACACATTTTAGATGGTACTCCACGCTTGCTTAGCGCGTTTCCTATCTTCGGTATGGTCGTTTTATCAAACGCACCTTCTATGTCAACAAAAACCCCTAGGGTGGATTCTTTAACATCCAATGTTCTCTCGATTCTGCTCACTACACTATGCAGGGCTGAATCAGTGGACCTCCCCCGTGTGTATGCATGTTGTGTCACCATCAGCGGCTGTCTGACTAGAGCTGATGTTCTTATGTGCCATTCACAAATCCTTTCCTGTGTTTTAAGGAGAAACGAGGAAAGTGTAATTGGTCTGTATGCCTTGGGAGCAGTATAGTCTGTTCTACCGGGCTTCGGTATGAAAACAACCCTGGCTCGTTTCCAGACCTTGAGGACATATCCCAGCGCCAAACTGGACCGAAACAGCATCACTACAAACTCAGTTAGTTCATCCCGTCCCCACTGTAGCAGGGCGGGAAAGATGCCGTCGGGTCCGGGTGCTTTAAAGGCGGAAAAGCTTGCAAATGCTCTAAGGGTGTTTTCTTCATTTATCACTTCATGAGCCAGTTCCCAGTCTTCTGGTATTGCCGAAGTGATTTTAACCACACCCCTAGATTGCGTAGATAATAAAGTGCATCCAGGGAAGTGAGTCTTGAGCAATAGTTGCAGACTTTCATGGAGGTCGTCAGTCATGGTGCCGTCCTCCTTCTTCAGGACTCCCACAGATTGATGGTTGATTGGTGGTCCTGTGATAGAGTCTTAAGTCTGCTAACTTCTTGAGTGCTTTCAATTCCTTCGCAGAAGGCATGCCATGACGCTCTTTGACATTGCCTTATGAGCTTTTTGTACTCTCTAAGGCGGACCTTGTAAATGGTCCAGTCGGAGGCCTCTTTGGAGCGTTGTGCTCTATTGAATGCTTTCCTGGCCTCATCTTTTAAGGAGTCGAGATCTGGGCACCACCATGGGGTGGCCGTCTCTGTCTCAGGCCTCCTCTTAAGTGGGCAGGACAGTTTATATATACAGTTTATATTATATATTTCACGGGGCTTTTCTAAACTCGAAATTTTACTTTATGCTTAGTCTGGGAGTGGATAACACTCATTTAAAGCTTCAAATTGAACTCTTTTAAGAAGCAACGAATATCGGAAAATTTGCAGCGCATGCGTATGTATACTTAAAAGAAAAATTCCCGGTATAGGTATATGAGATAATTCTTGAGTTATTATAAATTTTTGTTTGTTTGTTTGGAAGTAGTTGTTGTTTTAGTTTATCAATAGTTCAATATTCTTGTTAACTGGGTTATTTAATATACCTATTATAAAAGAAAAAAATAATCATCCAATTCATGGCCATCTAGAAAATCTTTTTTGTTTTTGTTTTTTGGTATTTTAGCTATTTAGGACAAAGTAAATTATTAAGTGTTGTATATTGTTGCAATCACAAAGAAAAAATCAATTGTTTGAGATACTCTTATACAGGGTGTCCCATTTAAGAAAATGCTAGTTATGATAATATCTTAAAAAATAATACATCTATACTTTTTTAAGTACACCACTGGATTCTACGTAAGAATTCAAAAAACTTTCGTGTTTAAAATAGTTGTTTATCTCCATAAATAACCGAGTTACAAGAGATAATAAAAACAGTAGATTTTTAGAATCACCCTGTATCTTCCAAACCAATCTAGTTAGCGTAGATCTGATTGCGCCATTAAATTAAACACTAAAAAAGAGAACACATATCTCATTTTCTCATCTCTTACCGTTTAGCCTATACCCTATCAACTAAAAAAATCCACCCTGTACAGTTCTATTTAATAAAAAAGCGTACACTCACTGTTTTATATTGTAAACGTGAATTATAATTGAAGTGGTTGGTATGGTAAATGTTTCAAATTTGATAACCTACTGATACAGTTTTATTAAAGTTAGAATCACATTATCGAAATACTGTCGAACTCGGGTTCAGTAGTTGTGCACTTTTTTATTGAATTGAACTGTACAAGTAATTAAAAAAGTGGTCGGAATTTTCTGTGGAAAATAATGATATTTTACATTCTCCTCGGAGGAATCTATTTACTTAAGTTCCTAACACTGCTCCTAGCTTAACTCATGCGGCTAGCTTCGACCTTCGGCTAGCTTCAACCAATTGGCTCCCTAATGCTTATGGGAGAGCTGGAAATCGAGTAGAAAAGGAGAGACTATGGTCAGGATGTAGAGTAAGAATAATACACAGACTATACATTCTAATCACCAGTCTCACTTCTGGATGCAGCATCAAAACGCGGCAACCAAATTTTATATAGAGACTGGCTAACTGGATATATATATATATATATATATAAACTGTGCTTTGACGTGAGCCTCGACTGGAGCATCGACGTTCTACTATGTTGTTGCCCATACGCAATCAAGTTTTCGCGATCTGTGCAATTTGCAGCATAATTTCGTACATCTGCACATGCGGATTTCGAATATAATTTAGGCCCTAACGTCGACTGGCAGAAGTGGGTCAGACGCGCTCAATTAGCGTGTCGCGTGCCTAAGGTGGTGCCCCCAGAGGCTTGCGGAAGTGATTGATCATTTAATTTCAGCTAATTCCAATCGTCGCGATTAATAACAGCCACCTCGAATGCGGAATGCGAAAAGATGCTTAAGCCGCTTACGGAAACGCGCCATTTGCATTCGCGCGGTATCCCCCAGGGCGCGCAGATAATATCTGCCGACTTAATAAAACGCCAAAATCGCGATGTTGATTGAAACCGATACAGGGACTAACTATAAATGAGTATGCTTTTTATCGGGTATTACAGTTATGACTCGCTTCGTTAAAATATAATGTTTTAACTTTTTTTAAATTACGGGTGTATTAAAATTGCACTGGGCCAAGACATCTGTGTTAATTGTATATATTAATTAAGTTGCCGTATTCAGATGAACACATAATTTTCGCCTACTTTGTTGATTGAGCAATTAAACCGAATTGGGACGTTTTCGTACAAATTTTCATCGCATAAGAATTTAATTAATTAAAAAATATATCGAAAATACTCACTTTTTGTTAATACAGGTTGCCCGTATTTCGACAGAATGTATGGGGATCTCAGTTATTTGAAGAGATAGAGAGTCGGTTAAAGTAGGGCAAAGTTGTGTATTTTAGGGCCTAATAACAATCTGAAAACAATTTTGAAATATCTTTTTTTTGTTTTCGAGATATCAACAAAAAACTGTTTTTTTTAAATATTTTTTATTTTTTTATTCAAAAACTACTAAATCTGGACATGTAGAACTTTGAAAATCTACAGGCACTTTTTAATGAGGAATCTAGTAGCATATATTTTTTTAAGATAGCTGTAACATTTACCCAACTTTTGTTTTTCTTATGGGCGCCATTTTGGATTTTCATATTTTTCTCTGAAGTTATTGATGTTTCACACTCATAATTTATTTTAGATTTGGTATTTAAAATTATAATATTTTCTTTTTTGCAAAGAGTGCCTTAGAAACAATGACGTCATATCTATTAATCAATAAAATCTTGACAACAGTCAGCCATTGTTAGCAGTCAAAATTATTTAATAACTGTCAATCTTTTGTAATAATAATAATAAGTTTCGATTATCACACAAAACATAAATTAAAAGATTGGTGATGTGTCCATCATAGCACTTTCCCCATTAAAGATATGATGAATATCAGCAGTATGGAAAAGTTGCACAAACTAAATTTATTCTACTTTTATTATTATTATTCCAAAACTATTCAAAAAACAAAAATAATTCGACTATTTTCACTACATCTCAGTAAATATTGATCACCATCACATTTAACCGTTATATATTTTTAACTTTATTGTAAATCATTGGTTTATACGCGTGGCGCATGATGTAAAATTTCGAGTTTAGAAAAGACTCGGGTCGCTGCGCGACCCTCGACAAATTTTCTACGCGGGGCTTTTCTAAACTCGAAATTTTACTTCATGCTTAGTCTGGGAGTGAAAGACACTCGTTAGTTTTAAATACATTACAACTGGTAATGTATTTATCAACAATTATGGGTCCTAGGAGTTGTCAAATAAGTGAGTTACTCAACTCTAAGGCACTCTTACAAATAACAAAAAAAAAAAATTCTTCCATAAAATCCGAAAATCCACGGCTCGTCAGGGACGCTAAGTTTTATTGAACAAAAATGATAAATGTTTATTTTCTCAGAAAGAAATTTTGCGCATTCTTTGTAATAAATATATAGCAGGCTAATAGGTAGTAATAATAATAGGCACTCAGTATAAGGCCGATAAATGCAAAAATTTATTTTAATTTAATATGTGTTTACTAAGCAACTTCGTATCCGCAAAATCGGCCAGCCGTAGATTTTCAGATTATGAAGATTAATGCAAGCGCTACGTCGTCAAGAGTGTCAGTGCAGTTTCTGTCGTTACATTTCCCCTACAGGGTGAACGTACGTTCGCAAATGGTTTACTCGAGTAAGGCAAATTTGCTAGGGCCGTACTCGCCGTTCTTCCACACAATACACCAATGACTATGTGTCGATGCACACTTTAAATTCGGTTACGTTACCGATCACAGATTGTTATTCTAGAACTAGCGGATTTATTTACCAATGTATTTCGGATTATTTTTATATTATTTAATTTAAACGTAAAATAGGCATTAACTTTAATACAAATTGGTAACTATGGCCAGCAATTAACCGGTATTAAAAAAAAACAGTTAAAACATATTATTCGTTTTTAATTTTATTTAACAAATCAGAACATATCTCGCATTTTTACATATCGTTAAACAACTGATGTGATTTAAAAATGCAAACAATCAATAAATAGTTACCTAATTGTAATTTATAAAATATTACCTAGGTATTTTAGGTAGATTATGTGAAATATATCAGTGTATCACTATAATTATTTAATTATATAACATTATTATGTATTATATATGGGAATATCGAATCTTTCAGGTGATTCGAATCAACCAAATCATTTCTTAAAAGTGATTCGTTCTATATGAATCGTTCGTAAACGAATCACTTATAAAAATATAATGATGATGATAATAATAATAATAATATAGTTCGACCCGAGACAAATTATCTGGGCTTTTCCAAACTCTAAATTTTACTTCATGCGCCATGCATATAAAACACTAAAATACTGTGAAAGTTATGTATACTTTAACCTCACTTGAAATCAGTGTATTATACGCGTGGCGCATGAAGTAACATTTCGAGTTTAGAAAAGCCCAGAAAATTTATCTCGGGTCGCTGCGCGACCCTCGACAAATTTTCACGGGGCTTTTCTAAACTCGTAATTTTACTTCACGCTTAGTCTGGGAGTAGAAAACACTCGTTTAATGCTTCAAATTGAACTGTTTTAAAAATACAACAAACATCTAAAGATTTCAAAAAAATAGGCTGAATTTGGAAAACGTATACTCTAAAGAAAAACTCCCTGTATATATTATGTATTAGTCACTTCAATTAATATATGTTGGAAATAAATAGAGAAAAAAACGCGCCATAAACTGTTAGCACAATAATTAAATACTTATTTTCAAATCTATTGTACTCACTTATTTGGTTTCTCAAACTTGTTTTAAGGTGTGTAACAAAATTCTGTCTGTCTGTTATCTTCAAAAAATACATTATAGCGAATTTTTAAATAAACCATTACAACTGTAAAATTAAAAAAATACATTAGCAAAAAAATATATAAAGTATAATTATAAGTTTATGTTTTGGAAAACTTTATAGTGGTTTTATTTATACATATAATATTATACATATAATATACATATAAACAAAAATAGGTACCTACCTACTTTTTGTAAACAGCCACCCAGAAGGAGTTATTATTTTAACTTGATTTTTTGCCAGTATGGTAGTCTTACATCAAGAATAAAATGATTACATTTTCAAGAAATTTTATTAAAAAACAATCTAAAAAAAATTAATAATGTGTTTGGCGACCCCTTTGCTGTATACACTCCTGTAGACGTCTGGGCATCGATAAAATGAGATGGTCGATGTCTTCTTGAGGCATCTCGTTCCAAGCAACTTGAATTTCATCGATCAACTGTGCTAGAGTCTGTGGAGGATGGTGCAAAGAGAATATTCTTCTTCCCATGATATCCCACACATGTTCAATGGGATTTAAATCCGGCGAACGGGGCGGCCACGTCAAAACATTAACACCAGCTTCATTACGAAAGTTCATAGTTCGACGAGCAATATGGGGACGTGCGTTATCTTGTTGAAAAAGTACGTCTGGGCGGCCATCTAACTAAGACAACAAAGTCGGTCGTATGACGTCTTCAACATAACGCACAGCTGTCATACTGCCTCGAATGAATACAAGAGGTGATCGACTACCATAAGCAATAGCCCCCCAAACCATTACTCCAGCAGTCCTGTGTACATGCCTCTCAATAGCAAACCTAAGATCAGGTCGTTCTCCACGGTAGCGTCGTACCCTTCTACGGCCATCATGCGTGCCTAGACAAAATCGTGATTCATCGCTGAATACGACATCGTGCCATTCTGCCTCCCAATGCTGCCGTTCTGTGCACCAGTCCAACCTTTGGCGACAGTGTCTCGCTGTTAAAGGAAGCACTAATCTTGGACGGTACGAAAGAAGCCCAAAGGATTGAATGCGGCGATATAAGGTTCGCATACTAACGGGCCTACCTTCTTCTCCAATCCATTGATCACCGATTTGACGCGTAGTAGCGAAACGGTCTCGCAGGGCTATTTGACTTAAGCGCCGATCTTGACGTTCTGTGGTACGCCTTGGTTGACCAATTGGTCTTCTTCTTGCTCCTCTACCTTCTTCTGTCCATACCTGATACACACGTATTACAGTTGCTGCAGTGGAATCAATACGGCGGGCAATTTCGCGATAGGACATACCGACATCTCGATAAGCAACAACTCGACCCCGGTCAAAATCGCTCACATGGTGATATTGTGGACGTCTTCGGACTCGCGGCATTTTATTTAAGCTTAACACACTCAACGGAAACACGAAAACTAAAAACATCTGTACTGAACAGCTCATATAAATAGTTTTATCAAAAAAGAAAAAGTGAATTTTTTTTTTCACAATAAATATAAAGGCACAAGGTTGAAATTGTTATCAATGTATGCTTTAAATATAGTCACTCTGTTGCTAAAATATGAATTCAAAAAAATCATTCCTTCTTGATGTTACGCTTCTAATGTCATTGAGTATACATATAAACAAAAATAGGTACTTGCCTACTTTTTGTAAACTGCAATAACTATTTTTACCACCGTAAAAATTCCACAATTTATTTCAGCCATTAAAGGTTGTATCGAATTAGCCGAAAAGAGATTAAGGGATTAGACGACCTATTTGTCTATTACGTAATAATATTTGTAATCAAGGGTTCTATTTCAAACACATTGTGTTTGATGAGTATTTGCAAGGAGTTATTAGACGTACTGTGATGAGTTTCTATTTGAAAAAGTCTTCTCCATCCGTTCAAATGGTTCATGAAAAACTGAAAGAAGATATTGCCGATTTACCCAAGTTTTCATCTACCACTTTATACAGACTTTTAATTAAATTGAATTTCAAGTATATGAAACTGAATAAACGGCCAATTTTAATGGAGAGCAACACAATTTCTGCAGCACGTGGACATTTCTTTAATAAAATGAAACGATATCGAAATAATAACTGGAAAATATTTTATACGGACGAGACTTGGTGTGGAGCCAACCACTCTAAAAAATTTGGTTGGTGTGAACAGATCTTACCGGATGAAAAACGAGACAATTATAATTACTACAGAGGTACCATCCAGAAAATAAATGGATACCGTGGTGGAATAATAACTCCATCGGGAGCTGGGAAAAGAGTAATTATTCTCCACATAGGGAGTGAAGATGGTTTTTTGGATGGATGTATGAAGTGTTTTATTGGCAACAAAGATTCTAATGACTACCACGATGAGATTAATGCCACGATGAGAAGAATGGTTTAGACATGTTCTGACAATTATACCAGATAATTTAGTGATAGTCATTGACCAACACTATGTTGCATCCAGATTTTAGAAATCCAACAACTGCATGGAGAAAGGCAAACATAGTTGACTGGCTTATTAAAAAGAATGTACGATTGCCATCCGAATATGATTCATTTGACGAAATGTCAAGACCCGCACTGTTATCATTGGCAAAGGTGCACCATTATCCAAAAACGTATCTATTAGATAAAATAGCGGAAGAGGTTAGAGGAGAATCTGTTAAACTTATTTGGTTACCAGTAGCTCACTGTGTGTTTAATGCGATAGAGCTAATTTGGTCATTTGTTAAAAATTATGTGGCAAAAAAGAACAAAACATTTAAAATAAATGATGTTTTAAATTTATGCAATGAAGCCATGGGAAACGTTCCTGATACTTTGTGGCCCAATTGTATAAGACATACAAAGAAAATTGAAGACGATTATATAATAAAAGATCATTTGGTTGATGTCGCAGTGGAACCATTAATTATTAATATTAGAGCGGATGAATCGACAGACAGCGAAACCGGTAGTGAAAGCGGAAGTGAATCTGGGTAACTTTAATGACAATTGTGTTTCTTATATTTATGTAAAATTATATTTTTGTTCTAAATTCTTATTAATAATTTACTTTTGTCCTTGTTTTAATTTTTTATTTATTTCTACATTTAATAAATGTTAAATAAATACATTAATAATTTTAATATTTAATATTTATCTTATATTTTTTGTCTTTTATATAGACCATTTTTATTATTTTATAATATTTATTTTATATTTATTGTATTGTATTTTTCTTGAAACATATTTTTTATTTTAATTTTAATATTTTATATACCGTGCGTTTTATTTAAGTATGACCATAGTGATTTACATGGTAAAAATTGTATCGCATGTTAACTTTTGTTGTCGAACAAAGAAATATTTGTTGTTTTTATCAATAAATCAATAAACTTTCGTGTGATGTTATAACATTTACTTGTTAATAATAATAATCATTATGACATTTTCGCCAAGTTTATTTTATTTACATAATAATTTGTCTTATTCATTTCAACTTTGAAACCGTCTCTTTAATGTTTATTTTTAAAAAATATTATGAAGATAATACACGTTTATTTTAATTAAGTATTTCCTTAATCCACCATCCTATTATCATGGTTGTAAATATAAATATTATAAAATAAATCCAATTGTAATTAACTGCTGTCTTCCCTTTCGTTATAAACCTTTCATCATCGTCCGCATTGTAACGACGATGAACCGAGCGGGACCCCCTCTATTCCCCACGCCTCACTTTCACCGTCATTATTTTATATCTCTTCGAACAATTTTTAATCCACTAAAAATCAAATATTTGATATATTCATAATTTGTTTTATACATTTTGCAATATAATTGTGTAATATATAATATCTGTTATTTGTATGTAAATTGATTGTAAAATAACCAAGAACGTAGGTGTCGACTTTTTTTTAAATCGGGGAATAAAGGGTGGACACATTTAATTTTTATTTGCGTTGTTATATAAATATAAGTCTGATCTATTACATGTATTTTTTCAATTTCTTATATGTAGCCAATCAATTTACATAAAATGTTAAAGTTGATCTTAGTAAAAATCCACAAAAATGTAGGTACCTTTTTAAACATTTTTATTAATTTCTCAGTAAATAAATGTGATAAAAATTTGATTTTATCAAAATAAATGAGGAACATTCCAAGGAATGTAGATACGTATTTATATATTTTCCAAGATTTTTTCTTTTGAAAATACAGCATCCGAAAGTGACATGCCTCGCTTTTTGAAAAGGATAGTAGTTCATTAGATGTTTCGGTTTCTTTATTAAATGAATTTCAATTATGTTAACAACGAAAAACTTTTAAATAATTCAGATCTTTGTGAGACTGAAGAATTTTCTAATAGATTTTAATACTACTTGCCTTTTTGGCTAATTTAAAACTTATATATAAACATTTTTAGGCAATATCTTTTCAAAATTTTATAAATTTAATGCTTACATATTCCTCAATGTATTACATTAATTTATAGTTTTAAAAAAAATCAAACAAAAGTTGCATATAATGAAAAAACACACAACTTTCACCTAAATACTTTTCACCTTAATAACTCTATTGTTTATGATCAGTATACGAAAAAGCCTAGCGGGGATATTTATTTGATAATCACTCACAAATTGCTGCTTTATTAGTTACATAATCAAAAAAAGTTTCAAACAAAACATAATAAAAAATACAACACAAAACTTTTGGCTAATTACTTTTCATCTCAGTTCTTTTGTTTATGAACTAGTAATTAAAAAATCTAGTGGAGATCAACAACTCACCGACTTTGGCTTTCGATGTCTCAATCAAAAAATGTTTTGAACAAAAGTTGTAGCCACAAAAAACAATCCACTTTTACCTCAACACTTTTCACCTCAGCTTTTTTGTTTTTGTTCAATAAACCGAGAAAGATTTTTTGATAATAAATACACAGCTTTATGATAATTCGAAAATTTACGAACGAGTGTCTTCCACTCCCAGACTAAGCATGAAGTAAAATTTCGAGTTTAGAAAAGCCCCGCGTAGAAAATTTGTCGAGGGTCGCGCAGCGACCCGAGATAAATTTTCACGGGGCTTTTCTAAACTCGAAATTTTACTTCATGCGCCACGCGTATAAACCAATGATTTACAATAAAGTTAAAAATATATAACGGTTAAATGTGATGGTGATCAATATTTACTGAGATGTAGTGAAAATAGTAGAATTATTGTTTTTTAATAGTTTTGGAATAATAATAATGAATGTAGAATAAATTTAGTTTGTGCAACTTTTCCATACTGTTGATATTCATCATATCTTTAACGGGGAAAGTGCTATGATGGACACATCACAAATTTTTTAATTTATGTTTTGTATGATAATCGAAACTTATTATTATTATTACAAAAGATTGACAGTTATTAAATAATTTTGACTGCTAACAATGGCTGACTGTCGCGAGGGTCGCGCAGCGACCCGAGACAATTTTTTTAGGCTTTTCTAAACTCGAAATTTTACTTCATGCGCCACGCGTACAAATCACTGAATTCAAATGAAGTTTAAAATATACTCCTTGGAAATGATTCATACAAGATTGATCAAAAAGTATTCTCTTGCAAATGTTTGACCATTTAAACATGAACAATTTTATCAATGATATGCTGAATATTTCCTAATTTTTAATAGTTTTGACAGTGTTTTGCCACGTTCAACTGTTTTCACTTTAATCATTTTCTGATGACATTAAATCACTAGATTGTTACTGAAAACTTCCAACAAACGCCAGAATTTAGCCACCCCTGAATCACAAACAATTTGTCTGAATCTGAAAGCGGAAAACCAGATTTGATGGCAAAATCACTGATTTGGCAACCCTGACGATATCCTTAGTAAGCTAAAAAAAAAAAAAGGAGAGAATGTAACAGTGTGTGCGAGGAGGATAATTGATGACAGCGCATTTAGCGCTCGTGAAAACAGCGGGGTATATGCGCTCACCCAACAGAACATTCTATATATTTCGCCATTTCGGTCATAGAGAACGTGTTGCCGAATTTTCGCCAACTCAGAACACTAATGTACAAAGCGGAGTTGAAGTTGCGCGCGGATTCGAGCGAACGAATTAGTCATCAGATTCGGGCGGATTCAGACCGCATGTATAAATCCGAATCGGGAATACGATTCCGCTCAGCCAAAATCGTTCAGCCAGTCGTCTTGAGTAAATGAATCATTAACGAATCAATTCTTCTTGAAATACGGAATCAGTTAATTGAAATCACCATACAGAATCGTTTCTTTCGAACGAATCATTCACGAACGACCCATATCTATTATGTATATAACATGTTTAAAAATGTTATTGTAATTCCGAGAACATTCTCTTTCTATTTTTTAAAGTCGGGCGAAATTATTTAATTTAAAGTATCGTTCTAGCGAAGGTGTATGGTTCGGTACGGCAGGCCGTTTAGTTTCAGTGCGCGTGCGCCAAAATACATTCGGCCGACCCAATTCCTTAGATCACGAGCCGTCACTGACACCACCATTATTTTTGCTATGATTGGATTGATTGTACTTTTTGAAGCAAATTATTTAAAAAAAATTGCTACGAACACAGACAAATTTAGTACAAACTTTACGAGAATGCTTTGCAGAAAAAAAAAAAACAAACGATATTCTTGTTTACAAGATTAAGGTGTCGTTTTTTATATCTGCAGTATGTTCAAAATGTTTTGTAGAATTGACTGAGTCAAATGAGTTCATCTCCTAACCAAACCCATTTTTATTGCTCTAATGCCACTTTGAACGCAATTTAAAGTTAAACTAGGTTCAAAATTTTACATAGCATTGATTTTAGTGTTTTTAAATTGAGTTCATCTATGAAGAGTGTAATAAATTTAGTATGTCAATTATCAATTGTTTAACAGTCGAGGAAAGTGCTATTGTGGACACACCATTTTTTTGCTATGCTTGGATTGATTTTGAAGCAAATTATTTTAAAAAAATTGCTACGAACACAAACAAATTTAGTACAAACTTTACGAGAATGCTTTGCAGAAAAAAAAACAAACGATATTCTTGTTTACAAGATTAAGGTGTCGTTTTTTTTTTCTGTACGTCCTATACGCACCATTACGGATTCAAATTGTTTGCGCAATTGTAAACTTTCCCGGGACAATAACAATATAATTTCCTTGTTTGATCTCCGTTGGGCTTCCTTCGGACCGTAGAGGAAGCAATAAAGCGCAGACTATTGCGATTTGCGACACTCTCCGGCGCCTCGACAACTACACGCCAAAAACAATTAATACTAACGACATTACCTATTCAGGTGCAAACGGTTTTACATGATTTCTTTATAACCTCACACAGATACCGACACCGCACGCACTTATCTGCTCTACGTGACTCTGAAAGTATTAAAGGTTTATTCTTGATCAATATTTACTCTTTGTGAGAACGTGGTGAGCAAATGGATCATGAGGTGGAATTTATTGGAATTGTTAGGTGTGTGCATTTACTCATAATAGAATTTGATATGTTTTAATAACTGATTTTAGATTTATTAATATAATTCTCAATACAATTTTAGTTAGTTAGTAAATGTTCGCAAATCATCAATGGGGCCCGTTGATCAAAATGTTCAGCATTCAACATGCTTTGATTTGTTTGTGTATGTAATGAACGGTATTTCGGTCATTTTGAAAACTTTAACCCGTCAACACCAATCACCAACACCAATCGGTCTATTTTTTACGATTACAAAAATTACAAACACGTTCACGATTAATAGTCCGGTCATCAGAGAATTCTACAACAGTTGGCAGTAAACTTCCGACTTGTCTCTCTGATGAACGGGAAACAAGTTGAAGATACAATCACATTGCGTTTAATAAATTGATTGAATGGTGTTTGATATAAAGAATACATGTTGTGAATAAACACGAAGACAGTTTTTTGTATTGTGCTGATATTGATTGAATGGTATTTGATATAAAGGATATGCACCCTGATGTGAAAATAAATACGGACGCCTTATTGCGATCGTTATTGCAATTTCTCCGGTTCAATTAACACATCCCACCTGGTATGCGGAGGTATAAATAAGGAGACACTCGATCAAACATAATTTTCATACATTGCACTTGTGCGAGTATCAAAAATCCAATTATGTAGAAAATGATCAATAACTGGCACGCGCCCGCAAATGGCAATGGCAGATGGTTGCCCCTTTTCTTCTTTTCTTCTCAAGGCGCGCTCGCGCGCTGCGACTACAAACAATTGCAACAACCCACCTACTTCGACAGGAAATTGCCAAGGATTAAGAAATTATCAAACGTATCGATCAATCACTTTCTTCGGTAATAATGAAGATGTTGGTGGTGTTTTTCGCACTGTGTGGTCTTTCCGTTTCTTCTTTATATTTTCTTGTGCACTAGCAATTTTTTTGAATAGAAAGGGCTGGTTCATACTGTTACAAAAGAAACATATTAATTATAATACCGTTCGATCGTTTAAAACATGATTTAGAGTAGGCTTTGAATTTTAAATTAAATTGGCACTACTGACTTTTAACACATAGTTTACCATAACTTCAAACTTATTCCAGCATTCAATTAGCATTCTAGCCTACTCTAAATTATCATTTAAACCAGTGGTCTCCAAACTACGGCCCGCGGGCCAAATCCGGCCCGCGACTTGAATGAATCCGGCCCGCGATTGTTTGTAATTTTTCTTGTAAATGTCATATTTTGAAATATTGTAACAATTGTTCCTTAAATTTTTCATAATTTTATAAAATTAATCGGATCTTGGCCGACTTTATTATGTAGAATTGTATTTGTGGCCCGCGAAGAAGATAGTTTGGAGACCCAGGATTTAAACGATCGCACGGTATAAGGCAAATAATGCTGTTTTGTAAGAAGAATCAGCCTATGCCTAGAAAGGACCTAGATTTATCTAAATTATAAACTTTATGATTAAAGTAATGCGTACCAATTAATTAAAAACTGTAAACATCAATTGACTCACAAGAAAAAACTGTTTTTGTTTTAATTATACAGTTTAAATTATAAATTAGAGTAGGCGGCATTTCTTTTTTGTACGGTTTCCAGGAATGCTGATTGAATGATGGACTAAATTTAAGCTTGAGGTAAACTGTCTGGTAACAGTCAGTTGTGCCAATCTAATTTAAAATTCAAAGCCTACTCTAATTCATATTTTAAATGATTACATATCCTCAAAAAAATGCTCAATTATTGAAAGCACAAGACTTGGTTTAAGGAAATAATTATTTGTAAAATTTATTAACTTTAGATCAAACTTAAACAGTATATTTTGAACTTCAAGCTAAGTCAGTGTATTACGCGTGGCGCATGAAGTAAAATTTCGAGTTTAGAAAAGCCTGAAAAAGTGGATTTGCTGGCGCGACTCGCTTCGCTCGCGCGCCGGCAAATCCAAATTTTCGGGCTTTTCTAAACTCGAAATTTTACTTCATGCTTAACCAAGAAGTAGAAACACCCATTAGAAGATCTAAGAAGCTTGGAAAAAGTCTGTTTTTACACAAGTTGTAATATTACAGAAATTTAAACATGGTTGAAATAATTAAAAATTTAATAGCATTGTGTTTTATTTCTACACTCATTAAAACCACAGAAACGCTAAATTCTCATAAAATGAAAAGATATTATAAAAATTTAAATAAATATTTTTTGACGTGAGAAACATTGAAGTTAAATAATTGCAAATAAAACTTGAGAAACTCAAAGTTGACTAAAATAATAAAATTATATGAGAAATTCTTCTTTTATTTAGATATATTTTTTTTAATTTCCTTTTACTGTAGATCATATACAAAAAATATACAATTACAATTTTGGAAGTGTCAAACAATCAATTAAAAAATTAAAGAGAGCAGACAAATTACATCAAAACATAATTATCATACATGTACATTTAAAAATTATAACATATCACTCAAAGTGTAATATAATTTATCAAGCAAAAATTCTTTTAATTTAATTTTAAATAATTGGGTGGATATTGCATTTTTAATATAATGTGGTAATTTATCGTATAGTTTTGGCCCGAGAACGTTTGGTGAACGTTTTTCTATATTTAGTCGGCAATTTTCAATGCTAAATGTATTACGATGCCTTGTGTTGTAATTATGTATATCACTGTTTTTTTTTTAAATAAATGTTTATTTTTGCGAGTATACAACACTAGCTCATACATGACTAAACAAGGAAATGGTAGTATTTTATAGTACTGAAAGTATGGCTTGCAAGATTGGTTTTGCCGAATGCCTGCCGTCAATCTTATGATTCGCTTTTGTGCAATGAATACGGAGTTCCAATGAACCGAAGTTCCCCATAAGCATACACCATATATAAGTCGTAAATTAGCATTAGCATAGTATACCTGTATCAATTGTTGTGTACTCAATACATTTCTGAGACATCTCATTTGAAACGAAGTTTTATTTAGATGTTTTATAATCGTATCACATTGGTTTTTCCAGTCACAGCAATATTTCTATTCCAAGGAATTTTCTTGCGTTTGACTTCTGTATATATATGTCATTTAAAGTAATATTGATATTTGAGTTTATTGTTGATTGTTTTGTTTTATATCTTATACAAAATGTTTTGTTCGTATTTAGAAATAGATTATTGCTGGAAAACCAAGTTTGTAGTGAACGTATCAAATCAATAGATGTGTTGCTCAGAGCTTCGTCATCAATATCACTCAGAATAGTTGACGTATCGTCTGCGTAAATAAACATTTCAACAGGTATTGTGTTTACAATATCGTTGATATATAGGATGAATAAGATCGGCCCTAATATAGACCCTTGCGGTACCCCAATATTAACTAATGCAGTATTTGACATACAAATTCGACCGTTCTTAACAATCCGGACAGATTGTCTTCTATTCTTTAAGTACTGAGTAAACCAACTCTGAGCAACGCCTCTAAACCCATAATTATTTAATTTATCGAGTAATATGTCAATATTTACACAGTCGAACGCCCGACTAAGATCAAAAAATAATCCGATCGGACACTATCCATGGTCTAGATAGTTTATTACTTTATCATAAAGCGCATGTATTGCAGTAATAGTGGATCGGCCGCTTAAAAATCCATGCTGACTATTGCTCAAGACATTATGTTTTTTTATGAATTTTAACATGCGGTCTAACATTGCAAGTTCAAATATTTTATGAAATAATGAAACTAATGAGACTGGCCTATAATTTTGAACATCGGAATGATCTCCTTTTTTATAAATTGGAGTCACCAAATTTAATTTCAGCTTCATTGGAAAAGTTCCCGTTTCCAACGAATAATTAATTAAGTGACATAGTGGATTCGCTAAATAATATGCCGATTTTTTTATGACCCGGTCGGGGATTTCATCAAAACCTGGCGACCTATTACTTTTTAATTTATAAAGTAATATATTAATTAATTCATTTTCTGTAAATGGTTCTAGAAATATACTGTCAGCGATTATATCTGGCAGTGAATTTGTAAAATTAGTCGAATTTAAGGAACTTTGTAATTTTAAGGGTTCATTGATAAAATATTCGTTAAAAATTTCCGACAGTTCTGAAGGATCACTGACAGTAGAATCTTCATAATTTAGTTCTATGTCCACATTTGATTTCTGTTTACCAGAGAGTTCATTTATAACTCTCCATGATGTTTGTTGAATGTTATCTGATTTAAATATGACGTTTTGATAATATATCTTTTTAGTATTACGTACAATGTCATTGTGAAGTTTTATTCGCTTTAGATATTCACTTCTAAGCTGCGGAAAATGCTTTTGTATTTGAAAGAGATTACGTAATTCGCTGCTAGATTTTTTGACAATTGTGTTTACCCAATTTTTATTTTTATTACATTTATGGTATTTAAATGGAGGGAAATGTATGTTAAAGTAATATACAAATATGTTATGAAAGACATCAAATTTGTCATTTAAATTATCGGCTGAATACATATCGAACCATTTTCCTGACTTATAGTATATATGAAATTATACATATTTTCATCATTAAAAGGCCGTTTAATAATTAACGGTGTTGATTGTTTATTGTTTGAAATATTTAAATTACATAATATTGTTTCATGATCAGATATATGGTTGCTTATTGTTTCGCATTTGATAGAAGACATATTTGAGTACACGTGATCAATGCAGGTTGATGACTTCTCTGTAATCCTAGTTGGTGTGGTGTTTAGTAATTTTATATTAAAAGTTTCTAGCATATTAATTAATTTTATTATATTTGTTGAACTTACCAGAGAATTGATATTAAAATCACCACACAGCAAAATGGGAGTTTCTATTGAGAAAATATTTTCAAGTAAGGATTGTAACCGGTCCAAAAATATATTAATACAACCCGTGGGTGGGCGATAAATTGTTATTATTTGAACTTTTATAACTTCGCTTATTACCCAAATTGTGCCACAAAGTTCGATGATGTTATCACTTCCGTATTTAGTTACATCTAAGGGTTTTGCTAAAACACTGGCATTACGCCACATCGCTACACCGCCACCTCGACTACATCTAGAGTAAAATGATTCTAAATAATAATTGGTAAAATTATTGCTTGATAAAAATATTTCACTTGACCATGTTTCAGTTAAACATATAAACTTTGTATTAAATGTGTTTATATCAATTATAATACTATTAATCTTCTCAGTTGATAATGACCGAACATTTAATAGATAAAGGTCGTAATTATTGACTGTTAGCGGTTTGTTGTTATTTGACAATTCTCGCGAAAATTTGATTTTTCTTTATAATTTGATTTAAAATAAAATCTATTAATGAACACGTTTTTGGGCCAGAATTCTTCGTTTATAATAGTCTTCTCACATTCAACCGGAACGCCAATTTTGAATGACGAGTATGTTGCTTCATCGAATTTAGGTTTGAGTTTTTCCACAACGAAATTAAACTTTTCTGCCCGTGACAAATGAGTTTTAATATCCACCGGTGTGACATCCTTATGGAATCTAAATACGAAAATCCATTTTCGCTGTTGCGTTTCCACCACAGGAAGACTCGAATCCGCTGCTTTTCCCATAAATTTAAATGTATCGGTGTTTCGCGCTTTCTTGTGTGTTACTTTAATCCATTTATTGTTTGCATTTTTTTCTTCGGCAGGTTGGTCAGTGACCGTTAAAATAGATTGCTTGACCTTTGTGATATCTTTTGTGTTTACACTTTGAGGATTTTCGCTCGATTTAGTGTTAAAAATTGAACTGCTATGTCCATCTTTCGGAGATGAGGTAGTTTCAATTGACTTATTTGAATTTTTGTTTACTTTCTTGATCGGGTTTGCATCCTTGCTAACATTGAGGTTATTTATTTCATTACTTAAATCCTTTATTTTTGCATCTTGACGACGAATTATGTTATTTTGGTTATTTATTTGCTTTACCAGTTCTGATATTTCTCGTTTAAGTGCAATTACAATGCTTAAAGTGCACTTCTGAGTTCCATTTTTTTCGCATTTCGAGCATGCTGGATATCCAAATTTATCCTCCGTTTTAGCACATTCAGAATGGAAATTTAGATCACAAACTGAACACTTAAATAAATCGAAATCGATTTTTTTTATTACACAACACACAGTTAATATCACTGTCACTTATTGCACTTTTATCGAAATCGCTCGCGGAAAGACATCGACCAGTCCGCACCATCTTGTCTGACAATGCTACAAATCAAACTACTACTACTATTAACAAAACAAATCAAAATGTATACCTTTTGATTTATCTGATTAATATCTGAATAAAACAAGAATTTCTCGCGTTATGTTAAAAAATTATATAAAATGTAAAAAATAACATAAAAATATGGCAAATACGCTAAAACGTTATACAAAAAGTCAAAAAGTGGGGAAATGTAAATAGTTAGAAGTCACATCGTCAAGTTAAGTTAGGTTAGATGTCACTTTGTCGACTTAGGTTAGATATCACTTGGACAACGTAGGTTAGATGTCACTGTGTCAAGTTAAGTTAGATGTCATATCGTCGGAATATAAACAGTAAAAAAGTGAGGAAATGTGAATGGTTAGATGTCACATAGTCAAGTTAAGTTAGGTTAGATGTCACTTTATCAACTCAGGTTAGATATCACTTGAGCAACGTAGATTAGGTAAGATGTCACTGTGTCAAGTTTTTTAGGTATAGCACGCCAAATATAAGTTGGACAGACGCGCAGAGAAGGAGTGAAAAGCAAACATGAGCGAGAGTGAGAGCGAGACCGAACACGCCACGAGCCTATTGAGTGCGCCCATTCCTTTTCCCGCCACAATTTTACTACTGCACATCGGCAAGTAATGTTTGCAGCCACTATAGTGAAATACTTTGTGGATTAAATTTCTTTCACTTCTAACTGTGTTAAGGTTAGGTTAGATAGGATGTGACTCTGTAGACTAGACTCGCATCAACTGTAATCATATTACAAATGTACATTATGTGTCTTTCACTTAACCTAACCCAACTTTGTTAAGTTAGGTTAGATAGGATGTCACTCTGTAGACTAGACTCACATCAACTGTAATCATAATACACATGTACATTATGTGTCTTTCACTTAACCTAACCCAACTTTTTTAAGTTAGGTTAGACAGGATGTCACTTTGTAGATTAGACTCACATCAACTGTTATCATAGTACAAATGTACATTATGTGTCTTTCACTTAACCTAACCCAACTTTGTTAAGTTAGGTTAGACAGGATGTCACTCTGTAGATTAGACTCACATCAACTGTAATCATAGTACAAATGTACATCATGTGTCTTTCACTTAATCTAACCTAACATTGCTAAGTTTGGTTAGATAGGATGTCACTCTGTAAACTAGACTCACATCAACTGTAATCATAATACACATGTACATTATGTGTCTATCACTTAACCTAACCCAACTTTTTTAAGTTAGGTTAGACAGGATGTCACTTTGTAGATTAGACTCACATCAACTGTTATCATAGTACAAATGTACATTATGTGTCTTTCACTTAACCTAACCCAACTTTGTTAAGTTAGGTTAGGTAGGATGTCACTCTGTAGACTAGACTCACATCAACTGTAATCATAATACACATGTACATTATGTGTCTTTCACTTAACCTAACCCAACTTTTTTAAGTTAGGTTAGATAGGATGTCACTTTGTAGATTAGACTCACATCAACTGTTATCATAGTACAAATGTACATTATGTGTCTTTCACTTAACCTAACCCAACTTTTTTAAGATAGGTTAGATAGGATGTCACTCTGTAGACTAGACTTACATCAACTGTAATCATAATACAAATGTACATCATGTGTCTTTCACTTAATCTAACCTAACATTGATAAGTTTGGTTAGATAGGATATCACTCTGTAAACTAGACTCACATCAACTGTAATCATAATACAAATGTACATTATGTGTCTTTCACTTAACCTAACCCAACTTTGTTAAGTTAGGTTAGACAGGATGTCACTCTGTAGATTAGACTCACATCAACTGTCATAGTACAAATGTACATTATGTGTCGTTCACCTAACCTAACCCAACTTTGTTAATCAACTGTCCTCAGCTGTCATCATAGTACAAACAAACATAGTCTACAGAGTGACATCCTATCTAACCTAACCCAACTTTGTTAATTTAGGTTGGATAGGATGTCACTCTGTAGACTAGACTTACATCAACTGTAATCATAGTACAAGTGTACATTATGTGTCTTTCACTTACCCTAACCCAACTTTGTTAAGTTAGGTTAGATAGGATGTCACTCTGTAGACTAGACTCGCATCAACTGTCATCATAGTACAAATTTACATTATGTGTCTTTCACTTAACCTAACCCAACTTTGTTAAGATAGGTTAGTCGAAAAATTGTCGGAAAATATAATATTTTGTACAAATACCACATCTGTTGCAAAAATCATAACTTCAAAAAAATATTACAATGATCGAAAATCTTGACCTGTCAATTTTTACACAAAACTTATATCAGAATGTGGCTTATATCTCGTCAAGTTAGGTTAGGTTAGATGTCTTAGATCGTAATGTTAGGCTAGGTTACACGTTAATCACGTCAGTCATCAAGAAGAAATAAGAAACGTCAATTTTTGAAGAAAAAAATAATTTTAATATGAAACGTCAATTGTAGTTTAATGTATTTTTTTTCAGAGAATGTTAATTGTCATATTAAATAATAATTGTGTTATTATTTTTTATATTTAAATTGATTTTTGTTTACATAAATTGACGTGATTGCCAATATTTGACGTTTTTTAAAAACTAAGGTTACAATCAATATTTAATGCAAATATAAATAACGGATTTTGATTAGTTGTCATTACGGTCTTTCCGTGAAAACATTTGCTATCGCAGGGGTCTTTCCAAATTCGCTTTATCGATTTTTTTATCTCGTATGTAAATCTGTCACCTGTTATATTAAATCATTCATTTTATAATGAATCGCTTCAGAAGTAACATAGATCAAAAAATGTAGGAATTTTTAAAGAAAACAATACCAACAAACACGGCTAAAAACCATGAATATATTTGGAAACAATTCATATCCTTTTGTAACGTCCACAACTACGAATTGGCAGTGAAACATCGCAAGTATTTTAAAATGAGAAAACAAGACGGTTTTTATTACTTAATTTCATTAAATAATCATTCAAATACAACTCGTTGTTTCAAATTTTCATCGAGAAAGACTTTGTTTTTATACACTTAAGCTTAGTTGTCTTAAGATGAGCTTTCGTTAAAAACAAAGTCGTTCAGAACATTTTAAACAACTAGTGGTATTACATGTGATAATTGTAGAGGTATTACTTGATTATTATGATAATGAATCACTTCCATTAACTTACTTTCAAGGTACATTTTCAGGCATTTGTTATTTTTATCCATGCATCTATACCTTTTCAACTTCAAATTGAGAACAAACAACTTTAAATTGGGCACAAAAAATTTCAAATTGGGAACAAACAATTTCAAATTGGGAACAAACAGTTTCAAATTAGGAACTAACAATTTCAAAATGGGAATAAACAATTTCAAATTGATTTGGCATTAAAATATTAAAAATATAAAAAAAGCAAATAATTTGACAGTAATTTTGTACTTTTTTAAGTTTTATTTGCCCTATTCCATCCTATTATAAAAATGCCATATATAAAAAAAGCTCAAGCGACAATATTAAAATGAAAATATCCACATTGTGCATTGTACATTGCACAGTGCATTTGCTTTTATATCCAATTTGAAATTGTTTATTCTAATTATGAAATTGCTAATTCTCATTTTGAAATTGCTTGTTCCCAATTTGAAATTGTTTGTTCCTAATTTGAAATTGTTTGTTTCCAATTTGAAATTGTTCCCAATTTGGAGGTGTTTGTTCTCAATTTAAAGTTAAAAAGGTATAATTTAAAGCGTTCCTTGATTAAGCATGGAGACAAATTTTGAGTTTAGGAAAGCCTGAACATTTGGTTTGCCGGTCCGAGCGAAATTGTTTTTCTATTAGTATTAGAATAGAATAGAATAAATCTTTATTTTTAGAGTATAAAGTTACATTAAAAAAATATAAATCGCGTCAATTTGTGTCTTAATTAAATAATATTATTTATATTTATAATTGTTGTTATATTAGAGAGTTTTAGCCACATTCATACACGTATTATTAATAATATAAATTAAAACTATCTTCGTGGCTTCTAGCAACTGTTACATTTTCAACAAACTGTAAATATTATTATTTTTTTCAGTTTTTATAGAAAGTTTTCAATAAATTCTATAAATGTTGTCATGTTTATATCAATTTTATATTTTTTTATGATTAAAGTAAATTTTAATTAAATTAATCTGCGATTTAATCAATTTTGCAAATGTTAACGGTTATTGTTAATCTAATTAAATTTAATGATTTTATTCTATATATATAAATAATCTTTTTTGCCAGTATAATATATAAAATTCATATAAAAAAATAGATTTAAAAAAAATACAATGAGAAGAATAAAAAATATTACTGGCAATCGGCTATCGGCCAGCAGCCTTTCTGCCGAGGCTATTTTTTTAGGGGATATGTTGGGAAAATGATGTAAAGGAAATTATGATATCAATGTTGGTTATGGTATGTGATGAATTGAATGACTGTTTGTGAGGGATTTTTGAATTTAGGGAACATGTTCTCATTTCTGGGGGTGCAAAGTTGTGAAAGGATTTTAAAATTGGATTGTTTTTTGGAGAATTTTTTGTATAAATCAAGGAGACGTTCGGTAATTGGGATAACTTTTGTTCGGTTGTAAAGGAGAATATTAGATGGGTTATAAAGTGGATTGAGTGGATGACAAATTTTTGTAAGGGATCTCAGGGACAAACGTTCGCTGACTTGGATGTTGTGAAGTGTGGGATTGGGAGAAGTGGAAAATAGGATGGATCCGTAGTCTAATATAGACCTGCATATCATTTTGTAGATTTTTATGGCGTTTGTTGTTGTGATGCCAAGATTTCTGTATGTTAGACTACGGAAGTGTCTTGCTCTAGCAGTAATTTTGTTTTTAATTATGGTTGTGTGTTTTTTAAAATTAAGTTTTGAGTCGAGGGTGATTCCAAGGTATTTTATATGGAGAGCTGGGGAGATGGGCTTATGACAAATGGAGATGTTGAAAGGAATATTGTTGCGGCGGTAAGGAATAAGGAGTTGGGATTTATTTTTATTCTCCATTTAGCAAACCAAAGCTCGAGGGAATCTATAAGCTGCTGCAGTGTTTGTAGTACTTTGGGTAGGTTCATTTCATGGGTTATTAGGGCTGTGCCATCGGCGTATTGCAGGACATAGGAAGCGGGATTAAAATACAAAGGATTAGGGTTGTATAGATCAATACAGAAAATGTTGAATAGGAGTGGGGAGAGAGGTGATCCTTGCGGAACACCTTGTTCAGAAGTGAAGGTTTGGGATGTGGTATTTTGGATTTTTACTTCTAGTGGTCTATTTATTAGGAAGGTATTTAGGATAAGAATTAGGTGTTTAGGTATGTTAAGGGAGTGACGTTTATACAGCAGACCTCGGTGCCATACCGAGTCAAAAGCCTTTTGGATATCTTGAAAGACAGCGGCGGATGAACGTACTTCGAGGTGTGCAGTTCGTATGTTGGAAGTTAGGATAGAAAGAGGGAGAGTGGTGGATCTTTGGGGAAGAAATCCGAATTGGTAGTTTGGGATAAGATGTGATATATATTTTGTTCTATTTTTCCGATTTTGTTAATTTTATCATGTTTCGTTACATTCTCAAAATTCGGTAAATCCTATCTTGGAATCCCTGTTTATAAATAATTAACATTATTCCTACTTTTTCTTAGTTTTAAAAGTTTCTAAAATGTTGATTATTCGTTTTATTGGACGACAATTAAAATACGTACGATAAATAGACAAGGGTAGGGGTTCTGTTTTTAAAATATACTTGTTTAGCAGTATATTTTTAATCCTACTTAAGCAGTTTATTTTTAAGAGGTACTGATTTAGCACTGAATTTTTTTGTTAAGTGCATATATTCATAGATGTTATTAAAACCGTTCAATTTGAAATTGCGAATAAGTGTTTCCAACCCTTGATTACGCATGAAGTAAATTTCTAGTTTTGAAAAGCTTGAACTTGGATTTGGACGTTTCGCGTCCTCATTCATTATATGCGGTGACTTTAACATCCCAAACATTAAATCTTGGAATAATTCTAACTTGGTACTATCAGTCTAATCAAACTCAAATAATTCATTAGATGTGTTAGCTAATGCATATAGTTTTTTTTTAACTTTGAGCAGAAGAACAATGTCTGTAACCAAAGGGGAACAATTCTAGATTTAATTTTTTCCGATTTTAATGAACTTTCAGTGGAGGGGGCTACGGACTTGTTGGATAAAAACTCGTTACATCATACAGCGGTGACATTTACAGCCAATATTGACGATGTAGAAACGTTCACTCCCCCTCATTCTGTTAGGAATTTTAAGAATGCAAATTATGTAGAAATTAATAAATATTTGAGTTTGATTGATTGGGATGCACTCTTTGGGGAACGTGATATCAATAAGATTACACCGTTGTTTTATGAACATTTGTATTATGTAATTAATTTGTATGTACCCATGAAAGTGATTTATGTGAACAACTACCCCTGTTGGTTTGATTTTTCACTAATTAAAATGACTAAGGAGAAGAAAGCTTTACATGCAAAGTACAAACAGCACGGAATCGATGAAGATTGGCAACGTTTTTGTGAATTGAGAAGAGAATGTAAAAATCGCTGCAAAATGTTAGAGAATCAATATATAAAAAAATGGAGTTAAATATAAATAGTCAACCTAGGAAGTTCTAGCAACACGTATCAAAACTGAAAAAGGAAGATGGTTTTCCACGAAAAATGACTTTGAACGGCGTTATCTTCAGTAATTTGAATTCAATTGTTAACGCTTTTGCGGATACTTTTTCTTCTAATTATAGATCACTACAACTTGATAAGCCATTAGTGAAAATGCGTATTCTTGATGAAAAGGCTAGTTGTGGAGGTTTCATTATAAATATCGCGGACGTTTATAATGAGTTATCACTATTATCAAATAATTTTAACTGTGGGCCTGACGACATTCCTGGAGACTTCTTGAGTAATTGTGTGTGCTCTCTTTCAAAACCTATATATATATATATATATATATATATATATATATATATATATATATATATATAATATTCCAAAGGTCACTGTCTCAGGAGGTTTTCCCTGATTTATGGAAACATAGCTTTTTGATGCCTATCCATAAATCTGGGAAAAAAGATGTAATTAGTAATTATAGGGGAGTGGCGCACCAATCAGCCATTCCAAAAATCCTAGACAAAATTGTTTCATGTCAGCTAAAGTGGCTGTCTAAGAATATAATTATTCAGGAACAACATGATTTTTGTATTGGACGGTCCACAGTTACAAATTTATTAGTGTACCAAAGCTATATATTAGATGCCTTGGAGAAGGGACATCAAGTTGATGCAATCTACACTGACTTCTCCAAGGCATTTGATAGAGTTAACCACAAATTGTTAATTAACAAGCTAAAGTGTTTTGAGTGTCATGGTACCGCTATTAATTGGATTGATTCTTTCCTATGTAATAGATCGCAGATTGTGAAAATAGCTAATTGTCTATCAGAACCTATTCATGTGCCCTCTGGGGTTCCGCAAGGAACCCATTGCGGACCAATCCTTTTTCTTCTATTTATAAATGATTTAAGCAAGGCTTTCATAAATTGCGAATATCTGTTTTTTGCAGACGATTTAAAACTATTCAAATCAATTAAAAGGCCTGCTGATCAGCGTCATATTCAGTGTTGTCTTGATAAGCTTGTGCAATATTGCGATATTAATGATTTAGCCTTAAACATTCAAAAATGTAAATTCATTCAATTTTCAAGGAGGTCTACTACAATTAATTTTAGTTATGAATTAAGCAATTCCAACTTAATGCAAGTTGAGTGCATTAACGATCTAGGAGTAATGTTTGACGCTAAACTGACATTTAATCAGCATATTGATTTAATTACTAAGAAAGCACTTAAAACCCTTGGTTTTGTATTTAGGAATGGTAATAAATTTAATCTATCAACCATTAAATTAATCTACTGCTCTTTGGTTAGATCAAAATTGGAATATGCTAGTATGGTGTGGTCTCCATACTATAGTACATATATTACTAAACTGGAAAGGGTTCAAAATAAATTTACACGATATGTTTCATTCAAATTCGGCATTCCAGGTCAAAACCCAAATATTCTATTAAATAATTTAAACCTTGCTTCATTAAGATCTAGGAGGATTGAACTGGATTTATGTTTTTTTCATAAACTTGTCTCTGGCGAGATTAATTCTATTAAGTTACTTGGTTTGGTAGAATTTAATGTAAACCCATATTTAACTAAAAGTAGAAGTAAGGATGTGTGTTTTATTAGTAGATGCAGAAATAATTACACTTTTAATGGTCCTCTTAATAGAATTATGAGATGCATTAATCATTGTAACGCAAGCGACACTTTCGACATTTTGGGCACTGATTTTGTTTCTTTTAAAAGGAAGTTAAAACATTTATTTTGAAATTGCGGTCATTCTATTGGCAGGGTGCTATTTCTGGTTAGTTGCATAACTACTATTATTTAGTTTAATTGCATAAGTATTATTTTGTTAAAGTTTGGGGAAGTTATATATGATTTTTTAAATTTTTAATTCTAAATAATTGATTGTATCATTAATTACGGGCGTGATTTTAGTGTAGTTGAATTATTGTTTGTTTTTAATATATTGTGGAAATTTTGGTATTTTATATTTGTAAAATGGTGATTCCGTTTAATATAGATTAATATTATTATTATTATTATTCAAACGTTCAGGCTTTTCTAAACTCGAAATTTCACTTCATACTTAACCAAGGGTTGGAGACACTTGTTTGTAACTTCAAATTGAACTCTTATAATAAAAGCTATGAATATATGCACTTCACAGAAGAATTCCCTGTATAGAACTGAGGTAAAACAAATTAAATTATTGCCTTTAACTACCAAAATTGAAATTAGGCAGATTACAATTATTTCAAACATTCTGCAGACAAATATTACCTATTTAAGGTACGATTCACGAGAGGTGTCCCATGGTTTCCTTGATTTGTAGTGCTTTCTGCACCAATACATGTAATACGAAAATAGTTTGATGTCATCAGATTACGTGTGTAAAAAGAGACAGAAAACTTCATAATATGTCTGCTATGGTTTTTAGATGGAATATGCGAAAACGTATGTTCCGGTATGCAGATTTAAAATTTTAAGGTTAAACGTCATATTTTGGCAATGTCTTCATAAAACTAAATCTGCACAAACCCAGCCACAAATCGTTTTAATTAATGTGCACAATAATTTTAAATGTGAGTTTAAGTGGTATATTTCCAATTTCTATATCTACTAAATAGTTCAGATATTTACAGAAATAAATAATGCAATTATGTTGATTCTGTGTAAACTCAAACGAAAATGTTGTTTGAATCGAATGCGCATTCAGTAGATTTGAAAATAGTCATCGGATTAATCTGTTAATACAGGGAATTTTTCTTTAAAGTACATTCAGGGATTTTCTATTAGGTACACATAAGCATACATTTTTTTTAAGAGTTTAATTTGAAGCTTAAAACGAGTGTTTTCCACTCCCAGACTAAGCATGAAGTAAAATTTCGAGTTTCGTGTTGTAGATTTTTAAATATTCATTGTTTTTTAAAAGAGGTCAATTTGAAGTTTAAACGAGTGTTTTCCACTCCCAGGTTAAGCATGAAGTAAAATTTCGAGTTTAGAAAAGCCTGAAAATTCGGTTTGGTCGCGTAGCGCGAAGCGCGGAGCGACCAAACCAAATTTTCAGGCTTTTCTAAACTCGAAATTTTACTTCATGCGCCACGCGTATTAAACACTGAAGGCAATAAAATATTGTGAACGAGTGAACTATTCTTGAAATCAGTGTCTGATTCGCGTGGCGCATGAAGTAAAATTTCGAGTTTAGAAAAGCCTGAAAATTTGGTTTGGTCGCTCTGCGCTTCGCGCTACGCGACCAAACCAAATTTTCAGGCTTTTCTAAACTCGAAATTTTACTTCATGCTTAACCTGGGAGTGGAAAACACTCGTATGAACTTCAAATTGACCACTTCTAAGAAAACAACGTATATTTAAAAATCTACAACACGTAATTGGGATATCTATACAAATGAAAAAATATACAAGAAATTATGATTTAACGCTTTTTTTAAAGAAATAACACTAATATACTCGCTACCTAAACAGTATGACATTGTCATGTAACGTCAACATTTGGCAGAACTAGGAAAAATTGTTGCAGATACAACTGTCGACATACTCTCTAAAAAAATTGAACCACACATTCCACATCAATGAGTAATAGGACATCTCTTCCGAAGTCCACTGTAATTTGTTGTACTTGTATGTTCTTACACTATTAAATATTTACGATAGGTTATGTCTAGTAGAGCAGTAGACATAACTAATCGTTGACACAAAACATAAATAAAACAAGACGCATTTTAATTAATGCATAACTACATCCCTATGCATCCACTTAATTACCTTTAATTAATCTACCTGTGGTTTCAAAGAACTCAGAAATAACCATAAATATCGGTTGCGCAAGCATTTCTTCCATAACGGTTCCGACTCGAAATGTGCCTCATGCACCTTGCGAATCTCGTAATCTTGAAAAAAAGGTCCGAATATAAAAAAAATAATCGATAGACATCTAGGAAACGAATATTCATCGGGTGTTCGGTTTTTGATGGTAGAGATATAATTAGGCATTTCCATATATGATAAAATACAAAAGAAGAATAATTGAGTAATTACTGGGAAAAATCTGCTGTGAACAACACGGGAACCGACTGCAACTAAACCAAAATTTCAGGCTTTACCTGATAATCGCTTAGCAAAATAAAATGTCATGGATACTAGAAAAAATGTTCGACGTTTCGTGTAAAATCATTTAACATTTAATTAATGATAGTATACAGGGAGTTTTTCTTTTAAATATACACATCCCTATTACAGCCAAATTTTCAGGCTTTTCTAAACTCGAAACTTCACTTCATGCGCCACGCGTATAAAACACTGATTGTAGGCGAAATTCAAAATATTCTACTAAAGCAGAATGCAAAAAATGTGTATTCTGAACATCACGTCATATCGGTGTTTAGTACGCGTGGCGCATGAAGTAAAATTTCGAGTTTAGAAAAGCCAGAAAATTTGGTTTGGTCGCTCCGCTTCGCAACCAAACCAAATTTTCAGGCTTTTCTAAACTCGAAATTTTACTTCATGCTTAATCTGGGAATGGAAAACACTCGTTTGAAAGTTCAATTTAAAATATTTGTAAAAACAACGGATATCTAAAGATTTACAGCGACCAAACCAAATTTTCAGGCGCTCCTATACTCGAAATTTCACTTCATGCTTAACCTGGAAGTAGAAAACACTCGTTTAGCGCTTCAAATTGATTTTTTTAAGAAACAACGATTATCGGAAAATTCACAGCGTATGCACATGTATACTTAAAAATAGAATTCCCTCTACGTTTTTTCTTTAGATCAGATCTCACAATATCAGAATGAAAGCACCCTCCAACTAATCCTTATCCAATATTTTCCATGAATATTTATACCTAGCCACCCCCCACGTCTATTTGACGTCTATATATCGTTTCCGGATCCTCTGGCGGTAATCATCGCGGGGTAATAACTCGGGGGGCACTTAGCAGGTGTAAATGGATTCCTTCGAAGTCCCCTGCTAAATTACACCAACACACATAAATCACTATCAGCAAATGCTATCAGCGCATTTTAATAGATCGGTATGCGAGATAGCGGTACGGATTGATGGCGCATTGTGTTTACACATGTACACATTTCACTTTTACCAGATGCATCTGCTCAACCTGATCTCGATTAATTGGCTTAATTATTCACTTAATTATTCGCATCCACGCATTTAACGAACATTCATTAAAAATGTTTCTTCGTTAAAAATATAACTATTAAATGATTATACCCCCACCAATCTACCGTTTGATATAACTAACATGAGTTTGATGTTTTATTTTTACCAACTTCTAACCCAATCTAATTTTAAGTTAGGTTAGATGGCAGGGCCCGTATTCGCAGTACCGATGCAATTTGTCATCGGTGAGAAGTTGCACTGAAATGACGTCATTTTGGAAAGAATTTACCAAACTATATGGCGTAAAATGACGTCATTTTGGTGCAAGTTCTCGCCAATGACAAATTACCTAATATAATTTTAGGCTAGGCTAAATGACCTAACGTGAAATAGAGATATCCAGGATGATGTCACTTGGTCTTGTTCGGCTGCTGGCACACAAACCAAATATTGCATATTTTGGTGTTTGTTTTTTTGTTTGTTTTATGTTATTCAATGGTCGTTATTTTAATTTTTTGTTGCATTTTTTTTAAAATTATTATTATTATTAGCACACGAGGAAAATAGCATCAATCGAGATCGCAGAAAAGCAGCTGTTTTGAAAATCTCTATACCAAATCTAGAAGTAACCTAAGATTAGGTAATGTCAAAACTTGTCAACTTCTCAACTTAAACTGTGTTAAGTTAGATATACAGTTCTACCATCTGGCATCCTATCAAACCGTAACATAAAACTAGGTCAGGTTAGAACTCAGACCAAGAATAGTGTTTCAAACTGTTTGGGTTAGAACCTTTCAAACTACTATTTAACTTAATTCCACATTTTAACAACCAATCTAATCTAACTGCACAGTCTGTTATCTAACATAATCTCAAGCTAAACTTAGAACTTCTTTAACAGCCAATGGAGACTTTTACTTCGTTATACATGACAATTCACAAATAAAACACCTTATAACTTTGTTTGTATAACTGAGAATTTATTAAGTGACTATAGAACTTATAATGTTCGAACTAAAAGTCTTTCATTGTAAAATGAAGTTTCGAACAAAATGTCTTTTAAAACATTAAAAATGCGATTTTCTTTACAATCTGCAACAAATATATCTTACAAAGACTAAGTCAAACACTAATTGAAACAACTACTTCCCGAGCTAATATCTCGAAGGAATAAAAAGTCTTTTACTTTAAAAATGACAAGTATCTTTTATTTAGGGATAGGGAACTCTACATAAAAGACTACTATTCAGACTACCCATTTTGATATGCGATTAAAATCTATACAAATTATGTGATTATTTTTTCCTTAGTGAATAAGGTTAAAAGTAAGGTTTAGAATTAGATTTTTTCGAGTAGGCGAGGTTTAAAATAATGACAATCAATTCCGAGCGCTACATAAACATAATACAAACGTTTTAGATCCGAGAACTCATTGGAAGGAGATAACTAAATGTTGACCTGTTTTTTCAACAAGATGGAGCAACGTCTCATTCAACCAGAAACTCTACGAGGATTCTGAAATAATTCTTATAATTTCTTGATTTGGAAATTTGCCTTGAGCGTTTAGGTCAGCTAACCTAACCTAACCTAGCCTAACCTTAAAATAAAACACTTTTAACCTTTCTTCACAAATTTATTCTTTACTAGATGTGCATTTCGGACACAAAGTTATCATTATCAGTGGTTTGTTACTGATTAAAAAAAAGGAATTTTGACAATTTATATATATAAATGGAAGACGGATTAACTAGTGTGGTAGGTGTAGGTAAAGCTTATTAGCGGAAACCATCATTAGAATAAGAGGTAACGTAAATGGGTTACAAGGAAAATTTATGTATAAAAATGGAAGACGGATTAACTAGTGTGGTAGGAATAGGTAAAGATTATTAGCGGAAACCATCATTAGGATAAGAGGTAACGTAAATGGGGTTACAAGGTATTAGCTGAAAAATCAAATTAGGGAGGATTAACAAATTGTAATAATACATTATCTAAGGGGCTTAAATCAAAATTTTACAGTATAACCTAATCTAATGTAACCTAACCTAACCTAACCTAACCTTGCCTTACCTAACCTAACCTAACGGCACACGATTTTTTTCAGGGGGGATATTTGAAGGATAAGGTCTTTGCAACTCGTCCGGCAACAATTGAGTGGTTAAAAACCGTATTTAAGAAGAAATCGCAAGTATGTAGATAAAATATAAAAATAAATTAAAATTAATATCGACTTTCTGATTTGAAACAACTACTTCTCGAGCTAATACCCCGACAGATATTTAATTATATAATGAATATTTGAGTTACACGACAGATTTACTGTTCTATGCATAATTTATATGCAAAATGCAACATCAGGTCAAATTATTCTCTCACTAAACTAAATGAACCACCGGAAAATTGAAATAAATTGAAATAATTAAAGGGAATGAATGTTAATTGTCTTAAGCCATCTATAGACGCGTTTCGAGATTTATCCCGCTTCAGTATAGTTATGCTTTAGACTTTCAATACTAAGAAATTATTAAAATAAACAGAAAACTTACAGGAATGTTGAAGTGTGTCGTTGAAACAGGTACACAAAACTGGGGCGAGTGAAAATGAAGGGATGTTATTTATAGATAAAGGGGTTAAGTCATTAGTAGGTGCAAAAAATTTGATACCTGAGAGAGAGTGACATACCGCCTTTAACGGTACAGTTTAGAATAACGAAAATTTAACATTAAGAAAAATTGAGTTTGTCAATAGCTTGCAGAATATTTACAAAATATAAAAAGGAATTAAAATTAATATCGACTTTCTGCAAAAAGTTAGTCTCATTGAGACAAAGTCTCCAAATATTCATTAAAACAACTACTTCTCGAGCTTATACCCCGACAGATATTGAATTATACAATGAATATTTGAGTTACACGACAGATTTAGTATTCTATGCATAATTTATATGCAAAATACAACATCAGGTCAAATTAGTCTCTCACTAAACTAAATGAACCACCAGGAAATTGAAATAAATTGTTTCAATAAATATTTGGAGACTTTGTCGCAATGAGACTACATTTTTACAGAAAGTCGATATTAATTTTAATTCGTTTTTATATTTTGTAAATATTCGGCAAACTATTGACAAACTCCATTTTGCTTCATGTTAAATTTTCTTTATATGTATATGTAGATAGAAATTTGCTTCGCCGGGTGGTGCACTATTATGCATTCAGAATTCAGGGTTGTAGAAAAGTTGAAGAAGGGCAATGAGCAGACATTATTTTTTTAAATTAATCAGAAGTTTAGGCTAATATAAATCCAACAGAACTAGTTATATATTTGTGCAATAAACTATTTTTTAACTTGGCTAAGAAGGATTTTATTTGAGCGACAAAATGGATAGTTTAATACGCGCGAGCTTGTACCAACAAAGTTAAAAAGTGTTTCATTTGTAGCTTCTCATAATTCCACATTCTAACATCCAGTCTAACCCAACTCTCACAGTTTCTCATATAACCCAAGATGAAACTTAGTTAACTTGGCCTTTAATCTAGTGTGCTGATTACAATTTTTAGATTCTATTATATGTGTTTTATTTGAGTAGTAGCCTAATTTATGTAAAAAAACATAACCATATATATTCAACCTATGAGCACGAATATGACACAAGAAATAAAAATGATCTTTGTAATAAAGCGTTGAGATTACAAAAAAGTAGAGTTGGCACAAATTACTATGGGATCAATTTCTACAACTTGCTTCCCCAATCTGTTAAGCAATTGCTATTAGATTGTTTCAAAAAATATGTAAAAAATCTCTTAATAAAAAACGTATTTTTTAATTTGGATGAAAACAGTCATCATGCGTATAAGGCAGAGCTGGGCAGGATTCGAATCATTCAGGATTCGAATCATTCAGGATTCGAATCCTGAATTCAAATCCTTTTAGAGGATTCGAAAGAGGCATTCGAATACTTTAGTTCAACTGGATTCGTGATCCGGATTCGTTACATATTGTTAAGAGGATTCGTATTTGAATCCAAATGTGGGTGATTCGAATCCTTATAAAAGGATTCGAATATTTATAAAAGGTTTCGAATATTTATATAAGGGTTCGAATACTTGCAAAAGGATTTGAATCTTCAAAAATAATTTGAATTGTGAGGATTGACATGAAAAATGTCATTTGCGTGTTTTTAAATTTCTCGTTAAACCACTGTTTTATACGCGTGGCGCATGAAGTAAAATTTCGAGTGTAGAAAAGCCCAGAAAATTTGTCTCGGGTCGCTGCGCGACCCTCGACAATTTTTCACGGGGCTTTTCTAAACTCGAAATTTTACTTCATGCTTAGTCTGGGCGTGGAAACGCTCGTACGAAACTTGAAACTGAATGCTTTGATAAGAACATTAAATGACTGAAAATGTTTTTGAAGATAATAATCTAGTTTTGAAAGTTTTGTTTATTATTATTTGTAGTAAAACTGATACAATTTAAAATATTAAATTTTTTCGACATTTCCATGACTCAAGATTTTTTTCCCTGGCCTTCTAATATAACTTTTTTCTGTGGGAAACCCATATTTTGTTAAATTGTTTCTATTGTTTTTTGTCAATATTTAAGTTAATTTTATAAATTTCTACATGTTTTGTAATTTGCCTGCTGATTTTAACAAATTTAATAATATTATATAGCTTTTTTGTTAGTGTTTTGTTCAATTTAAATATAATTCCATGACTTTTCTCGGACTTTTTTACATACGTAATTTTCAGGCATTCGTCGATTTTATAATAGAGTTCAATTTGAAGTTTTAAACGGGTGTATCCACTCCCAGACTAAGCATGAAGTAAAATTTCGAGTTTAGAAAAGCCCCGTGATAATTTGTCGAGGGTCGCGCAGCGACCCGAGACAAATTTTCGGGCTTTTCTAAACTCGAAATTTTACTTCATGCGCCACGCGTATAAAACACTGATTTAAAGTGAAGTTCAGAAACACACAAATACATCTTTAATCAGAGTAACAGGTAATCAGATATTTAGTTTGTTATCAACGATGTTCACTGTTAATAATAAATAATTAGGTTTTGAATATTTTTGTTAAAACAACTGGTAACGATATTTATATATTAATGGCTGCAAAAAAATAATAAAATCAAATTTATTCTTGATGGATTAGTATTCGTGATTCGAAAAAACAGGATTCGAATCTTTGATTCGAATCATATTTATTTCTTACGAATCCTTTATTCGAGTATTCGTGATTCGAATCATATTAGGTGATTCGGATTCGTGATTCGAATCCTTTTTACAAGGATCCGGCCCAGCTCTGGTATTAGGTGTAATGCATGTATATTAGTCTGTGCTAGCGAATGCTTTTATAATGTTTATATGTGGCATTTTTTGTAATTTTTGTATACTGACTTGTGTAAAAATCTATTATGGCACCAATAAAGAAAGTTTAAGTTAAAGTAAAACATTCTTTAACACATGTTAATCTTAAGCGTGTTAATTCACACAAATGTCATAGGCAGCGTGGCCGAGCGGTCTAAGGCGCTGGTTTTAGGCACCAGTCCGAAAGGGCGTGGGTTCGAATCCCACCGCTGTCAACTTTTTGTTTGACAAAAGAGTTTTTATTATTAAATAAATAAAAATAACACATTATTTTCAGTAATCCTAAAATTCTGAGGTTAGTTACTAGCCTGAAAAGTTAGTTTAAGAGCAAACATGTTAAATATTATGCCGAAAGTCACGTAACAAATGAATTTGGTTTTTCTCGTGCTAACATAATCTACGTGTAATGTGACAACATTACACGTAATAAATTAGATTTGGTATGCTTATATTATGTCCATAAAAACCAGGTGATTTCTTGAAATAATTCGTTACACACTCTGTGTACATTTTTTTATTTAAACAATAGAACAAAATATTCTTTTAAGCGCCTATGGATCTTTTTGAATCCTAATAAAATGCTTGACTGTTTTGACTGAACTATCATAGTATTTTGTCATATTATATTTGTACTGGCCATGTTTTGACTATTGTGGCTGTAAGTCACTTGATTGAATGTCTTTTGACTATGCTATGATTTTTTCTGATTATGTCTCTATAGAGTGTGTTTTGACTATTCTGGTACTATGACTGCAAGTCAGTTGAATCTCTTTATCAAATACAGTCAATATAGTGATTTAATGACAAAATCCTAATAAATTAAAAGACAGCCAACCAAGTGATTCATACTCATAATACCAGAATAGTCGGAATACAGTCCATAAAGACATAATTAGACAAAATCTTACCATAGTCAAAAGACTGTCAACCAAGTGACTTACAGTCATAATTTCACAATAGTAAAAATGTGAATTTACGATTGTAAATCACTAGGTTGACTGACATAAGTCTATCGTTTCAGCTTGACATAAGAGTGGTCTACCTGCAAAACTCACATTCTCCACTTTTGAAAACTTTTGGCAAATTGCAGAAAAAAACGTGAACTTTTTAACATGGCTGACATAAAAAAACCACCATCTTTTCAAAAGAAGTGGAGAATGTGAGTTTTGCAGTTAGACCACTCATATGTCGGCGCAAGTTGACATTTAGTCCATTGTAAGTTGACATAAGTCTGCGTTAGCCGACATTTGGACTATAATGACAGTTGACATACAAGTGCCAGCCGGCATTTTGGCTATAATAACAGTTGACATAAGTTGGCGGTAGCCGACATTTAAACTATAATGACATAAGTCATTTAACATTTAACCAATCGTGCCAACTTAACACTAGTTTGAATTAACCTATAATGAGATCGCCATGTTATTTTTTTGTCCTTGTGACAGTTATGATACACATTTTAACACTTGTGACATATGTGACATATTTTGACATATATTGTGACATACTTTGACATATATTGTCTTTCACTCCCAGATAAGCATGAAGTGAAATTTAGAGTTTATAAAAACCCCGCGTAGAAAATTTTCACGGGGCTTTTTTAAACTGGAAATTTTACTGCAAGCGCTACGCGTATAAAACACTGATTTACACATAATATATAAAATTACGAAAAACTATTCGTGAAAATGCAAACAATGTCTTTATTATTAAGACAACTCAAGACGATAAATATCCATTGAAACAACTACTTCCCGTGCAAATACACCTCCGGATATTGAATTATACAATGAAATATTTAAAATCTTATTTAATTTGATTTGTTACAACGCTCTATTAAAGTATATGTAACGTTTAGGTCAAATTACCTTCAAACCAACTAACAATACAAATTTAAAATGCAAGGAGAGATAGCAACAAATTAGAAGTAAAAGGACTTGGATTAAAACTAATATCTTAGGCCATCTATAGACGCGTTTCGAGATTTATCTCTCTTCAGTATAGCTTTGCTTACGACGTTTAAAAAAAAAATAGGGATAAAATTAAATCAAACTTACTTGGAAAAAGTGTTGTGTGTGGAATGAACAGGTACACAGAAATAGAATGAGTGAAAATTATTTACCTTACGGTACAGTTCAAACAAGATAAATTCAAATTCAAAACTATTTTAATTCGAGAAAATAAGCTTACGCTTCTTATAGTTTGCACACTTTAAACATAATATACAGGGTGAGTCGGGAGGAGCGCACCAAACTCTAGGAGTGTATTATACACGTGAAAATAATGTAAAAAAACTAATTTGTTCTTATCCCATTTTCATTTGTTTTCAAGTTATGGCGTAATTAATAATGTTCATCTAGCTTTCCACTTCTATCTGAATTTTAACATTATAAAAGTATGCCATGTTCGAGGCTTATAAACATTTGATAATTCTGACGTTTTGATGAACTGTCAGTGTACGGTGAACAGTAACTGAACGTTTAAGTTCGAATTAATGTGATTGTTAGTGTTGCAAAATGCCACATACTTATTCAAATTTAGAATATGCAAATATGGTGTTTGTATATGGTTTCTGTAATGGAAATGCTACAGCTGCTGTTGAAGAATATCGTGAACGTTTTCCACACCAAAGACATCCTGATAAAAACATATTTATTAGAGTTTTCAACAAATTGTGCGAGACTGGTAAGCTTCCCAGTGCTAAAATAACATATGAGCGCGCTGCTCGACAAGGTTTTGTAGAAGTAGAAAATATTCTCCATCTAGTAGAAGAAGATGCAACTACTAGCTCACGGAGAATTGCCACTCAATTGGCAATTCCACAAAAAAGAGTGATGAACACGCTACACGAGCAAGGCTTATATCCTTATCACGTTCAGAGAGTACAGCACCTACAACCAGGGGATTACGCTAACCGTACGGAATTTTGTCGGTGGATAAATAATAATCATCGTAATGTATCGAGTATACTCTTTACGGATGAAGCTACATTTACCCGTGATGGCATTAACAACACTCGTAACTCTCATGTATGGTCTGATGAAAATCCCCACGCAACAGTCGAAAGCAATTTTCAACATCGGTTTTCTGTAAACGTGTGGTGTGGTATGGTTGACAGTTATTTAATCGGCCCTTTCATTTTGGAAAATCGTCTCACAGGAGGCAACTACCTCAATTTTTTACAAAATGAATTACAAGGCCTGCTAGAAGATGTTCCTATAAATGTTAGAATGCAGATGTACTATCAGCACGATGGAGCTCCTGCACATGTCGCTCGTCAAGTCAAGCAACATTTGGACGAACGTTTTCCAGGGCGTTGGATTGGTCGTGGAGGTCCTATTAATTGGCCTGCAAGATCTCCAGACCTCACACCACTAGATTTTTGTTTATGGGGCTGGATGAAAAATGAAGTCTACTAAATAAAAGTGGACACACGGGAATCACTAATTAGACGAATTGAGAATACTGCAGCCCATATAAAAGAAGAAAGAAATGAATCAATTGGGAGAGCAACAAACGCTCTTCGTAGACGAAGCAGAAAATGTTTAGAAGTCAATGGCGGTATTTTTGAACATTTGTTGAAAGAACGCTATGATTAAGATTTTTTTTTTGTATAATAACTTGTTTATTTGTTAATATGCGATAACTTGAAAACAAATAAAAATCGGATAAGAACAAATGAGTTTTTTTACATTATTTTCACGTGTATAATACACTCCTAGAGTTTGGTGCGCTCCTCCCGACTCACCGTGTATAAAATTACGAAAAAATAGTCGTGAAAATGCAAACAATGTCTTAATTAATAAGACAACTTAAGACGATAAATATCCATTGAAACAACTACTTCCCGTGCAAACTATAAGAAGCGTAAGCTTATTTTCTCGAATTCAAATAGTTTTGAATTTGAATTTATCTTGTTTGAACTGATTTACAGTAAAGTTAAAAATATATAACGCCTAGATGTGATGGTAATCAATATTTACCGAGATGTAGCGACAAAATGCAAGAATTACTTTTTTGGGAATAGTTTTGTAATAATAATAAAAGTAGAATACATTTAGTTTGAGCAACTTTTCCATATTGGTGATATTTAAATCATCATATCTTTAACGGGACAAGTGCTATGATGGACACATCACCTTTTTTTGGGTCAGAAGAGGCTATGACCATCTAGTAATTTTGTTGGCAGTACCTCTGTGGCAACTAAACTCCCTAACGGAAATTGACACTTTTTGTGTTAGGTTAGGTTGTTTTCAGTTTAAGATTATATTATCTGAGTAGCTATATTGCTGCCGGATCTCTGTTTAAATTAAGGATGAAAAATTGAAATGATTTGACAATTGACAACACAAACGCGTAAATGTATTCAATATTAATAGTTATTGCAATTTGGATAAGAATTATATCATGTACTATCGGTGGACATAAAATGTTAGGACAAATCGAAAACTGGATAATGTCAAACATAACCAAATTTTTATCGGTTAGGTAAGGTTTTTTAAATTCAAGTTATGAAAGTGACAATGAAAATATGCAAATAAAAGGAATTATCGAAACACTTTTTTCATTTATGACACATCAAATGACATTTAACTGACATGTTTAAAGTTTGGTACACACTAAAACACTTTTACGTGTCCAAACATTTTGTTTTCACCGATGGTACATAATTGATTTTAATATGATTAATATGACAGAAATAAAAGGTGCATCCGCTACATTTCCGAATTAGTTAGTCTAACAAGAAAGAAAGAAAATCATAGTCACCTCAATTCTAAAATTATCGTAAACGTATTGTATACAGAGAGTTATATGTAACACCGAACATGCCAGAAAATATTCAATGTAAATTTTCCTATGTTCGATGTGTTCTGGGACGCATCAAAGCATTGAGGGCGATTTCATTGGCTCTGATTTTAGTAGTTCTACCGCAACTTACATTTAACGTCAAAATAAAATGTGTCATTCATTAATCGCCTACATCACTAATGGAATGTTAATATTAAACAGAAAAGAAAAATGAGAAAGAGGAGAACAGATTTAGCTTAAATGCAAAAATAATATAAAAAACAGATTCCCGTTACTTCCGTTTGCTTACATTTCAAGATAAGTTTATACAATTCTGAAGATTATTAAGAACTTAGATTCAGCGTATTGTGTAAACCATTTGATCAGGACCACCCCAAGTACGTTGCTTTGGGTGTACCAGCAAAAATGCCGTCACAAAACTGCCATTCGGTAGTTTTAAATATAAATATTCCAAATTTGAAGAGCGTGGCGGGGCAGGTTTGCAAGTACCGCACCTAGGTCTGCTGCCAGCACAACAAAACTGGGGTGTTAGGTGTGCTGCTTCATTTAGCAAACATTTCAATTTTTACTTATTTGTTAACATAATACTCAATAAAGATAATGTAGGTGCATTTATTAATTTATTGAATGCGTAACTTACAATGAATTGTTTTTCTTCTTTAGGTAAACATGCATTAGCTGTACATTTACCGATATTCGTTGTTTTTTAAAAGAGTTCAATTTGAAGTTTTGAACGAGTGTTTTCCACTCCCAGACTGAGCATGAAGTAAAATTTCGAGTTTAGAAAAGCCCCGTGAAAATTTGTCGAGGGTCGCGCAGCGACCCGAGACAAATTTTCACGGGGCTTTTCTAAACTCGAAATTTTACTTCATGCGCCACGCGTACAAAACACAGATTTCAAGTGTAGTTCGAATTTACATAAATTTCACAATATTTTAGTGTTTTATACGCGTGGCGCATGAAGTAAAATTTCGAGTTTAGAAAAGCCCCGTGAAAATTTGCCTCGGGTCGCTGCAGTTTTGTTGGTTCCTCTACGGTTTTTGTAGTCGCTGATTATGAATTTGATGTCAAAAATTCAAAATTCAAAATAGCGGATCTAATATGGCGGATCAAATATTAAAAAACCTGGACATAGATAGTAAATGTCCATAGTCTTCCAAAACGTGTACATTAAGGTTTTTGAGGTCTCTGATTACGTATTAAATATCTGAAATTTATAAATTAAAATGGCGGATCCAATATGGCGGATCAAATATTTAAAAATCAATTAAATCGTACAAAATTTACAACAAGCAGGTTTTCGAAGTTTCTGATTGCGAATTTAATGTCAACATTTCCAAATTCAAAATGGCAGATCCACTATGGCGGATCAAATTTTCAAAAACCTGTACAGAATTAGTGAATGTCTATACTGATTTTCCAAAACTTGTACATAAACTGTACCGTAAGGTAAATAATAAGGTCTCACATTCTTCATACCTGCTAATGACACAATCCCCTTTTTTACCTATAAATACCGACCATCATTTTCACTTATTCCATTTCTGTGTACCTGTTCATTCCACACAAAACACTTTTTCCAATTAAGTTTGTTTTAATTTTATTCCTAATTTTTTTAAACGTCATAAGCAAAGCTATACTGAAGAGAGATAAATCTCAAAACGCTTCTATAGATGGCCTAAAACATTAGTTTTAATCCAAGTCCTTTCACTTCTAATTTGTTGCTATCTCTCCTTTCATTTTAAATTGTATTGTTAGTTGGTTTGAAGAGAATTTGACCTAAACGTTACATATACTTTAATAGAGCGTTGTAACAAATCAAATTAAATAAGATTTTAAATATTTCATTGTATAATTCAATATCCGAAGGTGTATTTGCACGGGAAGTAGTTGTTTCAATGGATATTTATCGTCTTAAATTGTCTTATTAATTAAGACACTGTTTGCATTTTCATGAATAGTTTTTTCGTAATTTTATATATTATGTTTAAAGTGTGCAAACTATAAGAAGCGTAAGCTTATTTTCTCGAATTCAAATAGTTTTGAATTTGAATTTATCTTGTACATAATGGTTTTCGAGATCACTAATTACGAATTAAAGGCCAAAAATTCAAAATTCAAAATGAAGGATCAAAATTGAATAATCTATGAAAGCGTAAAAAGTCTATAACACATAGGTTTTCTAGGTCTGTGATTACGAATTTGATGCCCGCATATATCGGGTGTTCGATAAAAAACGCCCAACGCTATAACTCTGTTATTTATTTATCGATTTGAATGAACTAAACATCAAAATCAATTGCAGTTTCAATGCCATAAATTGACACTCATTATATGTTTTTTAAAAATTAACTTTATTTCCAAATAAAAGTCAAGTTTACATTTTTAAATGACTGCATATACTTTTCTTATTTTATTATATTGGACATTGTTTTTCTGAATCCAATACTGCTTGATATGTTGATTTTAATTTAACATTTATGCAAGGAAAAATGTTTAATAAATCTTGTTCATATGATTTTTTTGGCAATAAATGTAGTGTGCCTTGAAACAAAATTGAACTTTTAATACTGATGAAAATTTATAAATAGAATTAGTATGTATAATCAGCTCAGAAGATTCAACACAATTTGTCAACCATCTGAACAAAATTAAGGCTAGTATTTTTTAAAATTTACAATATATCAGTGTTTTGTACGCGTGGCGCATGAAGTAAAGTTTCGAGTTTTGAAAAGCCCCTTGAAAATTTGTCGAGGGTCGCTGCGAGACCCTCGACAAATTTTCTACGTGGGGCTTTTCTAAACGCGAAATTTTACTTCATGCTTAGTCTGGGAGGGGACCATAAAGATTTTTAACATGTCTAGATTTTCGAAATTTCTAGATTTTTGTCGATTTATTCACAGTTTGTTATTATATTAAATGCAACTTTAATATTTAATAAACAGTATATTTCTTAGGAAGAGAATATTAACCTATTAAGAGCCGAGCAAATTATCAAGTTAACTCTAAAAGTTCATTTTAGGTAAAATTTTGCATCTTTTTCTATGATTTCAATGAATGATTTATTATATTACATACGTCGATTTTATAAAAGAGTTACATTTAAAGTTCAAACGAGTGTTTCCACTCTCAGACTAAGCATGAAGTAAAATTTCGAGTTTAGAAAAGCCCCGCGTAGAAAATGTTCACGGGGCTTTTCAAAAGTCGAAATTTTACTTCATGCGCCACGCGTATAAAACACTGAAATGTTGTGAAGTTATAAATACACTTAAAAAATTAGTCATAATCGAAATATTGGAATAACAAAAAAATTACATTTTTTCTTTACGTTTATTCTACATTAAGCTGTAACGTAGGTACTTATTTGTTGTTTCGTTATTTGGCATAACCTCACAATAAATTACATTTGTCATTTTTTTTACAAGGCACATTAATTATAATTTTAAAAAAATATAAATTTAAATAGAATATTTAAGAAAAATCGACCCAAACATTGAACAAAAACAAGAAAGCGTTATTGGATTTAGAAAAATAATGTTTAATGTAATAAAATTAAAAAAATATAGGCAGAAATTGTAAAATCTTATGTTGGCTATTATTTGAGAATAAAGTTATTGAAAAAATCAATATTCATGTCATTTTTGAGTATGGTTTTTAGTTCAATAAAATCCATCAATAAATACAATAGTTATGGTGTTGGGCGTATTTTATCGAATACCCGGTATAAGGTATTGTTTGTTAACAGATAACACGATTCCCGCCAAAGATACCCGTGGCATAACATGACTGGTAGTTTACGCACTGCAGTGCGCTGCACAGTAAAATCGTCATCGTAAGGAAAATAGCAGGTATACACGATTCCATTTGTTTCTGGATCTCGCCTAGCTATGGAAAAGTGACAGTTTAAGTATTGTAAATGGGGCTGGTTGTGTTTTAAATCAGGGTTTTTAAATGTCACTGTCAGATGTTCGATTTTAAGGTTATAATTTCTGACTATTGTGATCTTACACTGTTGCCTGTTTTACAAATTTTCAGATATAAAAGGATAATAATATGCAGTGTTAAGATTAACAAAATTTACTACTTCGTTTTTGTACATACAAACACAGCAATAATATTGTATATAACAAATATAATGAATTCGGCTCTGCAAACTTATTTCGTCATCCATTTGTATTTCTCGCTTGGGTCTTCCCGTTAACACATTTTGATCAACTCCATCCATCCACCTTAATTTTGGTCATTCTCTCTTCTGTTGGCCCTCAGTATTTTTTTGTAGAATTGCAAATTTATTCCCACCCTCTTGTGATACTGATCATTTTCATGTCAAACAATTTTTAAGGCCTCATTCCACTTTTATTATTTAGTCAAGAGAACCTGCATCTGAATCTTCTGATGTTTGTTCTGTGCCTGAAATTATTTTTTACTTTGACATTGACACAGCATTGCAACACTAGATTAATTTGATTTAATAATAAAATGCTCGAAGAAGCGACCGTGTGGCGAAATAATTGTTGCAAGATTAACAATAAACCTCTTGAAAATTAAAAAGAGGATTACTTATGATATCATAAATTATTGCAACACTGTTAAAATAAGAAATCAGGAGTGGCAACTAATAAAAAATGTAAATGTTGATATTGCAACATAACAACACGAAAGCATGGCTATTCGAGATCCAGAAACAAATGGAATGGTGTATAGTAGCAGCTAGTTCTTGGTTTTTAGAAGCGGAGAAACGCGAAGACATTTTTGTACGTCATAATTTGTAAATATTATACCCTACGGAAATGAGGTTAAGAGGAACGCGAGATTTGTAAAGATGTATTTAATATATTCGTGTGTGTATCTATTAAACTTACCTTTCGAAGTGCAATCCATTAATGGAAGACGCGAATCGACGCCAGGATTGCAAATTATTTGCGCAGCACACTTGCAATTGCAGCTTTCAAAACGGCCACTTTTCACTATTTTGATGTCACTTGTCTTTGGCGGATCATTTAAAAGAGATTGGCCTACTGTGATGCGCTTTAATAGTAAATCAGACCGCACTGAATAGATATTCAGCTAAAATTATGATCAATAGATGGCAACACGCAATTAAATTAATTATGATTATATATGCTTAAATAGTGGATCAGACCGTAGTGATGAAATATAATAATTGAAATTCAGCTAAAATATTGATTAATTTTTGGTTTTCCAAATTTTAGATATTACATTACAAAGTTATACGTATATTTCTTTGTCAGCAACAATATATCCATCCCTAATTGATTCAGTAAGGTTTATAAATTATCGCGAAATGCTGTTAACGACTCTCCTTGTAGTGTTGTGGTCCTCATCAAATTTCGAATTGGTTAATTAAATAACACTTAAGCGGAACAAGCATGGCCAAAATGGAAGGAGGCCCCAATTAAACATATAGCAGTCTCATATAAATGCTAATAAGCATAAATTATGGTGTCATTAAAATTATTAATCACACACGCGCACGCCCATTCTGCAAGTATAATTGTGCAAACAGTTTCCAATAAAACGTCTTACTTTTTTTATCGTCTGCTTAATTTTATTTGAGATTAATCGGCGGTTTTCTTAATTGCGAGAGCTACTTTTTGTTCAAATTTTAAAGAGTGTAAAAGTTATCTGGAGTTTTTATCTTTCCACCGTATAAAATTAACACCGACATATGTGGATATAAAGATGTATTTATTTGATGTAAGAACAGCGTTATATTTTGGCTCTAATTAATTAGTGATTTACATACAGGGAATTTTTCTTTTAAGTGTATATATTCCGATGGATCCGCTGTAAAATTTCAAGCGTTCGTTGCTTTTTTTAAAACGGGCAATTTGAAGTTTCGAACGAGTGTTTCCATTTCCAGGTTAAGATTGAAGTAATATTTCGAGCTTAGAAAAACCTGTACATTTTCAGGCTTTTCTAAACTCGAAATTTGACTTCATGCGCCACGCGTATTAAACACTAATTCAACGTGAAGTTCAAAATATACTACTTTATGATATTGCTTTTGCAGAAAATTGTAAACTTCACAATATTTTAGTGTTTTATTACGCGTGGCCTTTAGTAAATTAAGTTAGCTAAATATTACTCATTGATCCATTTCTGATCAGATTGTAATTATAGTAAAATACAACTAAGTGTTTTGCAAATAATAATAATAAAAAAAATTACGCGTGGCGCATGAAATAAAATTTCATGTTTAGAAAAGACTGAAATATTGTAAAATTAGAAATATATTGCTAAATTAGTGTTAAAATAAAGTATACTGCTAAACAAGAGTATTCTAAATGTTACAATATTTTAGTGTTTAATACGCATGGCGCATGAAGTAAAATTTAGAGTTTAGAAAAGCCTAAAAATTTGGCTCCGCGCTACCAAACAAAATTTTTAGGCTTTTCTAAACTCGAAATTTTACTTGATGCTTAATCAAGGAGTGGAGAAACTCGTCAGAAGCTTAAAACTGAACATTTTTAGAAAATCAACGGATACCTGGATATTTACAGCGTATACATCGAGATATCGCTGCTTTTCTTTGATAGTAGCACAACTAAAAACAAAGAGATATTTTTTAAATGCAGTTATTTAATAAATACAGCTTCAAGAGACACAAATAAAAATACGTGCAAAAAGTACGATACATTGAGTAAAGATAGGAGACTTCAATATTTTAATAAAAGTGCCTTGAAAACTTTTACAGGCACCTCCAGAAAAATTTACAAATTTCACTTGTGCCATTATCAAAGCAAAAGAAAAGTTCTTCAATATTTAAATAAAAGCGTCTTGTAAACTTTTGCAGGCACCTCCAGAAAAATTAACAAATTTCACTTGTGCCATTATCAAAGCAAAAGAAAAATATTCAATATTTCAATAAAAGTGTCTTGCAAACTTTTGCAGGCACCTCCAGAAAAATTAACAAATTTTACTTGTGCCATTATCAAAGCAAAAGAAAAATATTCCATATTTCAATAAAAGTGTTTTGCAAACTTTTGCAGGCACCTCCAGAAAAATTAACAAATTTCACTTGTGCCATTATCAAAGCAAAAGAAAAATTCTCTGTATGTATTTCCGTATACATAAATAAAACCTGCACAGTAAATAGTATATAAATAATTTATCGCGTGTTTCTTACACACCTCCGGGGTAAAGCATTTTTAATTTCCACGCACTATTTTTGTAATTATCTGAAAAATTAACCACCACTTGCGGTTCACAACTAATTGGCGCCTTTTGCACATTTCCACTTTCGTGCCTTTTTCCTTTTTAATTTTCTTTTTTGCTTTACAGAATTTTTATTCCGCATTGTTTTACATTAAACGCGACCGATAAAATTGCAAATGGCACTTTGGCAATTTGGCCGACTGCTCGAGTTTAACCGCCAGGCAGTTAATGCCGTTTTTAATTTCACGGTCGACATTTGGAATTTTGGACAGGTGGCCTACAATAATTTTCGCGTTCCCTTTTTTTTCTGTCGTTGTCCGGCTTGTGATCTTACAATTACAGAAAACAATACGCACCTCGCAAGATGCGGCGAGAAAAAATAAATTGAAGATTTTTTTTTTCGCCGATGCAATTATTTTTATATACATATTTACAATTGCGATTAATTAAACTTAATTAATGTGCGTGATTTATGTAATGAGAAGCGGAAGTTATTGTTAACTTACATCAATTAACGGTGTAACATATTTAATTTGGTTTGATCGATTGTAGCCATTTATATTAAATTAATTCGCACTCTTAATCAAAGGTATTTCTCACTGAAACGAAATATATTTTATTAAAAAAATCCAACTGTGTTGAACTTCATATCAACTTAATATAACTTTTTCGAATGATATTATGATATAATTTCACTAAATATACCGGGTGAGCATTTTTAATCCGGAACATATAATATAATTAAGGGTGAGCGTTTCAATTTTTTTCACTTTTTCGGTATTAGGTTTTTCCGCCGTTTTATTTATTACTACCGAGGAAGCACCTTCGAAGGATTAAAATATTTGAATTTGCCTCCTTCATGTCAAGAAATATTACTTTATATCGTGGTGGAGACTGTTTCATATTGTTAATATTGTTTATAGATGAAATATACTGAGAGTTTTATGTAACACCGAAAATTTTCATAACGAGAATTTTTCTTTGAAGTATCCATATGGATACGTTGCACATTTTCCGATGCTCGGTTTATTAAAAGAATTCAATTTGAAGCTGTAAGCGAGTGTTTTCCACTCCCAGGCTAAGCATGAAATAAAATTTCGAGTTTAGAAAAGCCTGAAAATTTGGTTTGGTGGCGTAGCGCGAAGCGCGGAGCGGCCAAACCAAATTTTCAGGCTTTTCTAAACTCGAAATTTTATTTCATGCGCCACCGGTACAAAACACCGATTTAATGTAAAGTTTAGCGGCGTATTTTAAACTTCGTAATATGTCAGTGTTTTGTACCGGTGGCGCATGAAGTAAAATTTCGAGTTTAGAAAAGCCTGAAAATTTGGTTTGGCCGCTCCGCGCTTCGCGCTACGCAACCAAACCAAATTTTCAGGCTTTTCTAAACTCGAAATTTTACTTCATGCTTAGCCTGGGAGTAGAACACTCGCTTAAAGCTTCAAATTAAATTCTTTTAATAAACCGAGCATCGAAAAATGTGCAACGTATGCATATGGATACTTAAAAGAAAAATGCTCTTTATGAAAATGTTCGGTTTTACATAAAACTTTCTGTATAATATTATGATGTTTCAAATGATTTAAAATGCTAGTGTAGATGTAATGAATTAATGAGTGGATGAATTAATGAAAATATAAAAATACATGTGTTCATACATCAAATTAACAATACATTTTTTTGTATGCGCTCTTTTGCAATTATTTTAATAATTTTAATATCTGCCTGATTCTTTAATTATATCGGCAATTTAATATATTTTATAACTTTATCTACTAATATTCCTTGCTTAAGCATATTGATTTTATTTTGTATTACATGTATATCGCTTTTTGTTCCAAATGAGTATATATATCTTTATTTTTTCTAGTGTCACATTAGATTTACTCGCACCTAGCATTATTGCATGTATGTATTTTATTCTTTCGAATGTAATATTTTATCTAATATTCAGTTCTGTTATTAATTTGTATAGCGTGCTCGTTGATGTCTTTTTGTCTAAATTGTAAATTAGTTTAATGCACTTATTTTGCTGCCTATGTAGGGTATTGATATTTTCGTCGGATGTTTCACCCCGTATTGCACATAGGTAATTTATTTTTGAATAAAAACAATATATTTCTATATATTTTATACTTAGTAGATATAAATCATATTTTTATCTTATTCTTAAGAGAAATTACAGACAGATTTCAAGATGCCTTTTAGAGGTCAGAACTTTAGAAATATTTTTTTTTCTTGAAAACTATAAAAGATAAGTGTACATATATTCGAATAAAATATGTTGCAATTTAAACGAGGAACTCAAAAAATTACTAATATACAGGGTGTTTAATTCAAAATAACAAATTTGGTGCTACTTCCAGTGGAACCGGAAGTGATATAAAGTTGAAAATATTTCACACGAGGAGAACTGATTCAACCATATGACAAGGATTTTTTTCAAATTTTTAGTGCAACGGCAACCCCATAAACTTTTAACGAACGGTTTAGCGTAGACACCCTGTATAGAGTGCTCATTGTGATATTCGTATTAATATTGTTATAAAAAAAAAATATTGTTATAGTTTTACATATACTGTATTATACTTAAATGTATATCGATTGTTCAAAGGTGATACGGTAAATAAATGAAATAAATAAAAAATACAATGTATTATATACACCTTTTTGAACATATTTTTGCAGATATGTTCTTTATCTGTAGAGAGCCCTTGTCGCAGTAGTTTTTGTTTTAACTTTTTAATGTATTGGTCCCATTTAAAATTGTCCCTGATTGTTAGTCCCAAATATACCGATTCACTTGTTTTGGTTATAATTTTGTTATTGATTTTTAATTCCATTTCAATTTGCTTTTTGTTTTTTTGTGAGATTACCATATAGTTGGTTTTTGCTTCATTGATGGTTAGGGAATTATTGGAATACTATGTTGACAGAGTGTAATAATATGTAGTGGAGCATGTAATAAAATGAATTTTATAAATGACTTTCAATTTGCTTATTGTTATAAGATGTCAAATTTAATTTGCAAAATAAATATCAATTATGCCATTGAAGAAATAATTCTCATAGTAAAAACATTTTACACTGGAGGCCGCATCAGGAATGTGCGTGATTTATTTATTCTTTGCACAAGGTCGCAGTACCCTCAAAATAGATCCTTTAAGCGGGAATTTCCAATAATACAATTATTGGACCTTTTGAAATGATCGGAAATTTAAATTCGATATCATTTTTAGAACTTTTAATCAACAAAGTTGGCTTTGCAGTAAAATAAGCAACACGTGGCAATCAGGAGGTTTGGTTTCAGCGCATTTTGGAGTTAATGTTTAATATTTTAAAATAGAAACCTTTCCAAATCGCTGGATTATTGGTAGTGGTGAAATAATTAACTGATCCGCCAGATCTCTTGTGACCTTGTGATTATTTTCTGTGGGGCCATATAAAAAGCAAAATATATCAAATACTTCACTCAAAATGTTGATTCTTAAAGGAATTCAATTTTTTAAATATGTGCGCGTATTAACGCTGAAACACTAACGAATGTGGTTAATGGATTTTATAATAGTCTACAGTAGAGGTTTCCAAACTTTTTCCATTCCGGAACATAATACAGGGTGTCCAAAAAGGCTGAGTGCAGAGCGATTCTGCGAGATAGTTAGGAATTTCCTAGGTTTCTAGTTTGGTGGCTTTAATGCAGAAAATTGGTTTCAACAAGATGGAGCCACTTGTCAAACATCAAACCCTTCAATTTAAGCTATTCCCCAATAAACTCATTTCGCGAAGAGATGATATTAAGTGGCTACTACGCATTTCAGACGCGAGTCCTTTGGACTATTTCTTATGGGGCTACCGTAAAGAAAAGGTGTACATCGATAAACCAAGGACATTGGCGCAGTTAAAAGATAATATCGCGGCAGAAATTGCATCAATACTTCAAGCAATGTGTCATCCCGTAGTAGAAAATCTTCGCTCAAGATTAGAGGAGTGCCAGGAGCGAAATCGTAAACATTTAAACATTTAGACAACATTATTTTTAGTCGATAATTTTCCAATTGTCTGTAGTTAAAATCAATAAATAATTTTTTCATAGATTTTTTATCTTTGATTTATTTTACTTTAAAATTGCACTCACCCTTTTTAGACACCCTGTACAATTCAACATAATCAAACAAGCTAAAATTCAAATAACACTGCTCTGCAAAAAAAAAAAATTTTTCGAGCCCTGACACCATTCCTGCTGATTCTTATGTAAAATGACCTCCTGAATCCGAATATGACCTCCGTTTTCCCCCATCACCCACCGTTTTCGGGGGAGGCCCCCCACCTATTTTTATCACTTTTCGATAAATTGGAGGGATGAAAAGGATTATTTTAGCCTTTACATTTCTTCTGAGGGGCTAGAGAGGTGAAAAGTTCCAAAACATGAACATTTGTAGCAAGGAGGTAGATTTTGGGGAGGGGGGGGGGGGATTTGCCCCCTTAAATTGTAAAAAAATCATTAAAAATGATCAATTTTTTCCGTTTTTTTCGCAGTTTTTTCACTTATTTTCTAAATATTTCAGCTTCCATTCCCCCTCATTCTCCCCCAAACACCCCCAAATAATAAAAATATATTGCAACAATATATAGCAAAAATAATAAAAATATATAGCAACAATAATAAAAATATATAGCAACAGTTCGGAAGATTCACTGTACCACGCTGGCGCTCTCAATACTCCCTCCGTTTCCCCCATTCATTGGAGGGGTGAAAAAGATTATTTTAGCTGTAAAGAATAATAAATAAAAAGTAAAATAATAAATGTGAAATAATAAATGTAAAGAATAATAAATAACTAAGATAAGTACCTTCATTTGGTGCTTGCTTTCCTTTTGTACCCTGAGGTAGAAGTTTCTCGTATCAAAAACCAGCAGTACTTTGCTCACATGCTCGCATTCCACTTCCCCGAAAATCTCCTCTCGAACTTAGAGATGTCTTGATGAAACCGTGTTCATCCGAAAATTCCTGGGCAAACCTGTGCGCGCGAGGTATTGAGAGCGCCAGCGTGGTACAGTGAATCTTCCGAACTGTTGCTATATATTTTTATTATTGTTGCTATATATTGTTGCTATATATTTTTATTGTTTGGGGGAGGATGAGGAGGATGAGGGGGGATGGAAGCTGGAATATGTAGAAAATAAGTAAAAAAACTGCGAAAAAAACGGAAAAATCGATCATTTTTAAGGATTTTTTTACAATTTAAGGGGGCAACCCCCCCCCCCCCCAAATCTACCTCCTTGCTACAAATGTTCATGTTTTGGAACTTTTCACCTCTCTAGCCCCTGAGAAGAAACGTAAAGGCTAAAATAATCCTTTTTATCCCTCCAAATTATCGAATAGTGATAAAAATAGGTGGGGGGGCCTCCCCCGAAAACGGTGGGTGATGGGGAAAAACGGGGGTCATATTCGGATTCAGGAGGTCATTTTACATAAGAATCACCAGGAATGGTGTCAGGGCCGATTTTCATGCCGAGCAGTGTAATTATACAAGCATTTTTAAAAACTTGTATTTTTATTGTTACATAATAATAATAATTAATAGGGTAATTTATTTAAAAATAATTAACAACAATCTATTTCGAACTTCACATAAAATCGGTGATTTATACGCGTGGCGCATGAAATAAAATTTCGAGTTTAGAAAAGCCTGTAAGTTTCGATTCGGTCGCTACCATGACCAAATCCAAAGTTTAACTTTGTACTTAACCAAGGAGTGAAAAACACTGTTTGGTATAATATTGACAACTTTGATATGCACTCGCCCTCTTGATTTAGAAAAAACAATTGACATTTTCTTTAAAATTCTTTATGGATCACCCTGTATAAAAACAAATACGCCCATCTTATAGATCTCGTCGAAATAGCCAAAACGCATGTATTATTCTTTTCTATAGTTCGAATAGTTTTTGAGTTATAACGTATTTTGTCTAAATTGCAAAAGTCGAGAATTTACGCGAGTGCACACGCTTTGTTGTTATTCGCAAAAGTTGCGAATAACTTAATAACTAATGGGAATACAGAAAAATTGTTAAAATAAAAGTTTTAGATAATAAAGTTTTCGATAATTTTTCTATGTTCAGGTTACTCGTAGCTATCTTTTATATTGGAGAAAATCAACAGTTTGTTGAAAAATTCATAAAAACTTATCATTTTCACAAAATCATGGAACTTTGCAAAAGTTGCGAATAACTCAATAACAATGTTAATACAAAAAAATTGTTAGAATTAAAGTTTTAGATAATAAAATTTTGAATAATTTTTGTATCTTCAAATTTTTTCGTAGCTATCTTTGTTCTTGGAAAAAATCAACAGATTGTTGAAAGGTTCGTAAAAACTTATAACTTTCACAAAATCATGGAATAACTTCTTAGAACTATTTATTCTAATTTGTGTATGTTTTTGAACTTCAGGATAAATCAGCGTTTTACGCGCGTGGCGCATGAGGTAAAATTTCGAGTTTAGAAGAAAATGAAAATTTGGTTTGCTCGCGTAGCGCTACGCGCTACGCGACCAAACCAAATATTAAGGCTTTTCTAAACTCGAAATTTTACTTCATGCTTAGTCCGGGAGTGGAAAACACTCTTATATATAACAATGATAACTATGATTAACACTCGCCTTCTTGAATTAGAAAAAAAAAACAATTAACATTTTCATTTAGATTCTTTATGGATTACTCTGTTTAAAAATAAATACGCCCATCTTGTAGATCTTGTGGCACTAGCCGAAATGCCTGTATCATACTTTTCTGTAGCTCGAATAGTTTTTGAGTTATAACGTTTTGTGTCTAAAATGAAAAAAGTCGAGAATTAACGCTCGCTCTTTTAGTATTTCGCAAAAGTTGCGAATAACTAATGGGAATACAGAAAAATTGTTTGACTGAAAGTTTTAGATACGAAAATTTTGGATAATTTTTCTATCTTCAAGTTTTTTTATAGCTATCTTTTTTCTTGGAGAAAATCAACAGTTTGTTTAAAGATTCGTAAAAATATCATTTTCACAAAATCATGGAAGAACTTCTTAGAATTATTTATTGGAATTTGTGCGTGCTTTTTAACTTCGAATAAATCAGCGTTTTACGCGCGTGGCGCATGAAGTAAAATTTCGAGTTTAGAAAAGCCTGAAAATTTGGTTTGGTCGCGTAGCGCGTAGCGCGTAGCGCTACGCGACCAAACCAAATTTTAAGGCTTTTCTAAACTCGACATTTTACTTCATGCTTAGTCTAGGAGTGGAAAATACTTTTGTATATAATATTGATAACTTTGATCAACACTCGCCTTCTTGATTTAGAAAAAAAACAATTGACATTTTCTTTTAGATTCTTTATGGATCACCCTGTATAATAACAAATACACCCATCTTTTGGATCTCGTCAAAATAGCCAGAATGCATGTATTATACTTTTTTGTAGCTTGAATAGTTTTTGAGTTATAACGTTGTTTGTCTAAATTGAAAAAAGTCAAGAATTTACGCGAGTCCTCTCGCTTTTTTGTATTTCGCAAAAGTTGCGAATAACTCAATAACTAATAGGAATACAGAAAAATTGTTAGAATAAAAGTTTGCGACAATAACATTTTAAATTTTTTTTCTATTTTCAAATTTTTACGTAGCTATCTTTTTTCTTGGAGAAAATCTACAGTTTGTTGAAAGATTCGTAAAAACTTATAATTTCTACAAAATCGTGGAATAACTTCTTAGAATTGTTTATTGGAATGTGTGTATGATTTTTTAACTTCGGGGTAATCAGCGAATTACGCGGGTGGCGCATGAAATAATATTTCGAGTTTAGAATAGCCTGAAAATTTGGTTTGGTCTCGTAGCGCTTCGCGACCAAACCAAATTTTCAGGCTTTTCTAAACTCGAAATTTTACTTGATGCTTAGTCTGGGAGTAGAAAACACCAAAATTTGGTTTGGTCGCGTAGCGCTACGCGCTGCGCGACTGAGCCAAATTTTAAAGCTTTGCTAAACACGAAATTTTACTTCATGCTTAGTCTGGGAGTGGAAAACACTCTTGTGTATAATAGTGATTACTTTGATAAACACTCACCTTTTTGATTTGGAAAAAGAAACAATTGACATTTTCTTTTAGATACTTTGTGGATCACCCTGTATAAAATCAAAACAAAAACGCCCATCTTGTAGATCTCGTCGCAACAGCAGAAATGCATGTATAGTAATTTTCTGTAGCTCGAATAGTTTTTGAGTTATAACGTTTTTTGTCAAAATTGAAAAAAGTCGAGCTTGTTTTTTTTGTAAGTTGCAAAGTTGCAAATAATTCAATAACTAATAGGAATAGAGAAAAATGGTTGAAACAAAAGTTTCAGATAATAAAATTTTAGACAATTTTTCTATCTTTCTATTCTATCATAGAATAACCTAGAATTATTTATTAGAATTTGTGTGTGTTTTGTGTCTAACTTTAAATTACCAATGTTAGTAAATTACCGGTAAGTTTACATCACTAATTGTATATTAATTTTAAGACAATGTTGTTGTTATAAAATATATCATTTACACAAAATGTATCTCTGGTCATGGATCAGAATCATGAAGGTGCGGGCCCGATTTGGACGTAGTTTGAAGACCCCTGGGCTAGGGTACTGCTTGCCGCAAAATGGAGGGTTATTTCAATTTTTACTATTATTTTCAAGAGATTTTCAATTTGTTTTTAATCTTTAGGTAGGAATTGAAATGTAAATAAATTAAATAATTTCCCTTTTTTTGTTAATTATTACGTTCTGGATTCAAAATACTCACCTATAATAATTATATTATATCTGGAGCATATAATTATTATATTGAAAATATTCCCCCGGTATATCAACGATGAAATTTCATTTTTTTTGTAAATAATTATAATTGCTTTTCAATGGAGGTAATTTTATCTAAATTTAACAGTAAATTAAAACCTAAATAAATGAAGTATTAATAATATTAAATAGTATGGACTGGAAAGATATTAAATAATAAAATTTTGACATAATTATCAGCCATTGCATCATCATATGCCCTCCCCGAGCGATAGGAAAATGGACACTTGCCCCTAGCATCAGAAACTTCATAAATTTAAATAATAATGTTTAAAATATATCATTGTTAACTGAATAAAAGTCAGTTTTCTTGTTTCACTATTTATTTATTTATTTCGAAAACGGAAAATCTCAAATTTGTTTACAAAATAAAACTTATATCTAATTTTCAAATTCTATTTACTTAAAAATAGGTACTTTATGCACAATAATGACGAACACAAAATATTGATTTTTTTTAATTTTATTTTTGCTTTTAGTTTCGACTTATCGTCATTCAACCAATTAAATTCATGTAATAAACGAAATTAAGAGAACTTACACGAAAAATTTCGCTTACCCCACGGGCCTAAAGTAATTTCAACTACAATAATAACACGCATTGTGTAACACGTAATTCGAGTATTTCTGATAACTAATAAACGCTCACCATGCGAAATGAGAGGTAAGGTGAAAGCGACTCCGAAAAAAAAACCCTTCGTTCGCACCTTAGCCCCAGGGCCAACGGCGGGGAAAACGGAATCATTCCGTAATTCCACAGTTTCATCTTCCATTGTGTGCAACGTAATTCCCGTGTTCGCGTGAAATAATAGTGATCCGGATTCAAAAATCGAGGCCTCATGTGTGCCACACGAGGCTTCGAGAAATCGTGAGAAATTGTATAAATACACACCCTCCCCTTTTGTTGTCTAATATAAGTTCACTTTTTCGGTATTTGGGGTATGCATTTTGATTTTTTTTATTTCGAGGGATTGTAATGTAAGTTATAATCAGATGAAATCCGGTATTGCGTGTGATGAATTGCGTTGAGTAATTGGACTTATTACGAAATTTGAATGAGGGATAATTTACGCGTTTAAAGTAACCCTCCGTTCAAATTTCGTGGGAGTTTTTATAAACATAAACATATGTATATGTTTCCCTCATAAGAAAAGGAAAATACTCATTCGTTTCTAAATGATAAGGTTCAATCGAAAGGAATCGAAGAAAACGATGTGATTAATAAGATAGGGAAAACCACGGACGGTTGCTATTTGTCTTGAAAATAATAATTATTCTATAAAATTTACAATCCACTCATTTTTTAAGTGATTAATTATACTTTGCAGAGCTGGGCACGATTCAAATCATTCAGGATTCGAATCCTGGATTCGAATCCATTTAGAGGATTCAAAAGAGGCATTCTAATACTTTAGTTCAACTGGATTCGTGATCCGGATTCGTTACATTTTTTTAAGAGGATTTGTGTTTGAATCCAAATGTGGGTGATTCGAATCCCCATAAAAGGATTCGAATATTTATAAAAGGATTCAAATAATTATCAAAGGATTCGAATACCTACAAAAGGATTTGAATCGTCAAAAATAATTCGAATTAATTGTGAGGATTAACATGAAAAATGTCTTTTGTGTGTTTTTAAATTTCTCGTTAAATTACTGTTTTATACGCGTGGCGCATGAAGTAAAATTTCGAGTTTAGAAAAGCCCAGAAAATTTGTCTCGGGTCGCTGCGCGACCCTCGACAAATTTTCACGGGGCTTTTCTAAACTCGAAATTTTACTTCATGCTTAGTCTGGGAGTGGACAACGCTCGTTCGAAACTTCAAACTGAATGCTTTGATAAGAACAATAAATGAGTGAAAATGTTTTTAAAGATAATAATCTAGTTTTGAAAATTTTGTTTAATATTATTTTAAGTAAAACTGACATGGTAGCCAGAAGCTGAAATATAAATGGTTTATTTACGGGAGGTCCCCATTTTCAAATAAAATACATCATGTAGTAAACTTAAAAACTAGTTAGAACTAAATAATATAAAACTATTAACTATTCTAAGTCATAATTAATGCAAGGAAAAACAATAATTAATAACAAAATATGTATATAAACATAAAAATATAAAACATGAAAAGTAATCCATTCTGATTCCAGTTAAAAATAAATATGGTACTTTTGTATTACCAAAATAACCTTATAAAACAAACTAAAACAAACCGGAGCATTGAAAAAAAGGAAAAAAAAACAACTATATCTTAACAATATCTATTCTAATTCTAAGTACTTGTTTAATAACGTTTTAAACACATATTTATTAGAACTGAACAAATCAAACCAGCCATTTCTGTTTAAGGAGTTGGCAAGTCTCAACAAACGACTCATCGAGTTATTGTAAGAATAATTTGTTGAGTGAGTTTTAATGAAAAAAGGTCTTTGTTTCTTAAAATTGTGGAATAATTTGATGAATAGATGTTTATTTCAGCCAACAGCGATGGACACACGATAGACGAATTAATTAATCCGTGTAGAAAGCAGAGATCAGCGACTTGTCTACGAAATGCGAGTGGTTTCAGATTAATAAGTTCCATAACATTATCGTAAGACCCTTGAACATGGCGATGTCCTAATTTGAATTCCATATTCCTTAAAAATGTCTTTTGAATAGATTCCAAACGGTTCATATCGCCTACCAAATAGGGAGACCAGACAGTACAGGCATATTCCATGTTGCTTCTAACAAGTGTACAATATAATAGTTTGAGGCACTCGGCGTTTAAATCTTTTGAGATATGCCAAACAAAGCCCAATTTTCTGGAAGCTTTGGTACATAACGAGTGAATGTGGTCTTTAAGTGACAACTTGTTATCTAATAATATCCCTAGATCTTTCACCTGCTCTGCGCGTTCCAACTCGATTAAATTAATGAAATAAGGCACATTTAAACTATTTTTATTTTTGGTGCAAGAAATTGTAGAACATTTTTCAGTATTTAAAGTTAACTTATTAATCCTGCACCACTCACAAATATTATTTAAATCAATTTGTAATAATTTACAATCATCTATGTTCTCTACGATCTGATAGAGCTTCATATCATCAGCGTACAGTAGGCAGCTGCCAAAGTTGATGACATCAATTATGTCATCGATAAAAATTGTAAATAATATTGGTCCAATATGTGAACCTTGGGGTACACCCGAGGTAGCTATTATTGGATCCGATATGAAATTATTAATTCTAACTTTCAATGTCCGAGAACATAGAAAGGAATCTAGCCATTTGACAACATTTCTGTTGTAACCTAATTTATTTATTATTTCTATCAGAATAGCTTCATTGACTTTGTCAAATGCTTTAGAAAAGTCCGTGTAAATAGCATTAACTTGAGATTTATTTTCTAAAGCATTTGACAGAAACGTTTAAAATTCCATCAAATTCGTCGTCGTCGATTTTCCACTCCGAAATCCGTGTTGGTTATCAGAAATAGCTGATTTTGATATCCAAGCTAGTTGATCGCTAATTATCGAAACCAGAAGTTTGGGAATAACCGATTGTATGCTAATACCGCGATAGTTAGTTACATCATCGCGAGCGCCATTTTTGAAAATCGGAGTGTTGAAACATTCTTTCCAAATTTTAGGAAAATACCCTGTGCTTAATGACTGTTTAAACAATGAATGTATAGGTTTACATAATGAATATAAGCAGTTTAGTAATATTGTAGATGATACACCATCAGGTCCGTCTGTAAACGAGTCGTGCAACTTAGTGATGTGATGTGACTGAATATAATTTCCTCCGAGACGTGGAATTCCGTGTCTTGAACAGATCGAGAACTATTATCATGAGTACCAAAAGTGTAACCATCGGGTGCATCAAATACGGATGAAAAATGTTTTGCAAACAAATTAACAATATCATGTCCTTGGTCTGTAGTAATATCTTTAAATTTCATCATCTTTGGTATGCCTCCGTTATTTTGCGATTCTTTTGCAAATTTCCAAAAATGTCTCGGGTTAGAATGTATGTTGTTTTGAATGTTTTCCAGATATGTCTCATATAGTTCTTTTGAAAGACGTTTACATGAAGTTCTTAACTTACAGAACACTAAATAGTCCTCTGAACAGCTACTTTTCTTAAACTCTGCATGAGCAATTTTCTTTTGTATTGTTTTAAAAATTAGATCCCTGTTGTACCACACAGGAAATTTATTATCTTTAATTTTGACACATTTCTTTGGAATGAACATGTCCATTCCTATATATATATATATATATATATATATATATATATATAATTATAGATCGTTTGTGTGGCATTATCTAAATTAATACTATTTAACACAGAATCCCAGTCAATGTTATGGAAGAAATTGTTGAGACCTTCGTAATCAGCATTTCTGTAAAGGAAAATTGTCTTCGTAGTCTCTAACTGACTTATATTCATGGCCAATTCTATTTCACAATAATATGCCGAATGGTGACGATCAGTTTTCAGAAGAACATCGTGTGCTAATAAAATGTCAGTATCGATGTCCGAAAACCATAGATCAAGATATATATTTCGTATGTTGGGTATATGTACTATTTAATTGAGGTTTACGAATGCATAACAATCAACAATCTGTTGGGCTTGTATGCTATGTGTCATAATTTTATTACCATCTGCAAACCATTTAATGTTAGGTAAATTGAAGTCCCCAAATATTAGAAATTTATGATTTTTAAAATTGTCACGTTTGGTTTCAATAGCAGTACAATGATTTTCATAAATTTGAGGTGATGATGATGGTGGAATATATACTCCACTTATAATTAGTTTACTATATCCAATAGATGCTGATACAAATAAATGTTCTACACTATTAGCACTACATACAAAGGACGAATTGAAACACTTTTTAATAGCAATAAGGATGCCGCCGCCTTTAATTTCACCATGGCTTGAACGATCAACTCGATATACAGTGTAGTTTGGAATAAATAGGAGATTATCTGAAAAATCTGCGTATAAAAAAGTCTCGGAAATAATAATAACATCATAAATTGAGTTATTAACATTACGCATAAATTCATTTATCTTTGTCCTCATACCGCCAACATTTTGATAGTAAACTGTTAGTTTTTTGGACTGGTGTTCCCCGCATTGGGATTAGTTTGACTTTCTGTTATATATGGCGTGTCATTACGATATTTAATTACGATGTTTGTTTCGCCATTAGCAATACGTGCATCTTTTTCAGATTTCAATTTATTATAGTAGTCCCTTTGTTTTTTCGTTCTATCGGAGAAAAAATACAATTCTCTGTTGTTGTTCAAAGAATTCGATTTTAGGACTTCTTTAGTTTCATGTTCATCATTAAATGTGATTTTTAAAGGACGGCATTTTTTGGACGAATTTCTCTGACCAAGGCGAATTATTTTTAGGGGTTTTGTAGTAATCCCTAGTGGTTTGAGAATGTTTTCTACCCCCAAAGAATCATCTTTAATTCTTTGATCAGACGATGATGATGCTGATTCTTTTAGGTTAAAGAGTAAAACATTACATTTTTTATTTTCTCTTTCCTTCATTTCCATGAGTATTTCATTAATGTCAAGAGATTCTGTTGCTTTTTGTTGTAACTGTTCCAACGTTTCAAGTCTGTTTTCGATATCACAAAATCGAGTGTGCAGCGAATTAATTATGCCATGATTCAGTGTTTTTATTTCGTTTCTGAACTCATTCATTTATCAGTGATAATTTTGTTTATATCTTCTATAATAATTGTGGTGGACGTGTTATTAGGAGATCCTTCTTGAGGGTTTGTACATACATGACAAACCCATTTAGATTTACTATTGATTACAAAAACGATTTCGCTGTCACTTAGACGTGAACAGCGAATATGAATAGACCTATTGCATTTCCCATGGCATTTTATATATGATGTATTAGGAGTTATTCCTTGTTCACATACTCCACATATAAAAACCATCTTATCGATTAAATAATAACAATCGTATAAATCGTATAAAATATAAACTTAATGATACGGAAACAAATGTTCAATTTATCAGAGATATTCCTGTTTCAAGATTTTTCCCCCTGGCCTTTTAATATAACTTTCTTCTGTGGGAAACCCCCATTTTGTTAAATTATTTTCATTGTTTTTGTCAATATTTAAGTTAATTTTATAAATGTTTACGAGTTTTGTAATTTGCCTGCTGATTTTGTAAAATTTAATAATATCATTTGGCTTTTTTTGTTAGTGTTTTGGTCAATTTGAATATAATTCTCTGACTATTCCGGTTTTAATGATATTCAGTGATTTTTTTATTTACGTAATTTTCAGGCATTCGTCGATTTTATAATAGAGTTCAATTTGAAGTTTTGAACGTGTTTCCACTCCCAGGCTAAGCATGAAGTAAAATTTCGAGTTTAGAAAAGCCCTGTGAAAATTTGTCGAGGGTCGCACAGCGACCCGAGACAAATTTTCGGGCTTTTCTAAACTCGAAATTTTACTTCATGCGCCACGCGTACAAAACACTGATTTGAAGTGAAGTTCAGAAACACACAAATACATCTTAAATCATAGTAACAGGGAGTCAGATATTTAGTCGGTTATCAACGATCTTCAGTGTTAATAACTGGTAACATTATTTTTGTAATGGTTGCAAAAGAATAATAAAATCAAATTTATTCTTAAAGGATTCGTGATTCGTGATTCGAAAAAACAGGATTCGAATCATTGATTCGAATCATATTTATTTTTTACGAATCCTTCATTCGAGTATTCGTGATTCGAATCATATTAGGTGATTCGGATTCGTGATTCGAATCGTTTTTACGAGGATTCGTCCTAGCTCTGATACTTTGTTATTATATTTAATTTATATAAATTATACAAAAATATGCTAATCCTTGGAATAACTACTAACAAATCCATGTACTGATTACACCATTATATTTAAATGATGAACCCAACAAAAAAATAACATCCTTTTTAAAAGTTGAAGGAGGGAAAAGCCGCTTAATGCCCTAAGATAATTATCTCGCCTAATAAAACCCTCGCCTCTGTTTCGTAATTGCTAAAGGTGGTCACTTTCTGTACAAAAAAGGGACCGATTAACCCCCACGTGCACCATTCATGCCCAACTGACCACAAAAAAAATTAGGGGTGGGTTATCAAAACATTGACGGATTAATTATTCAAAATCGTTTGATGGATTAAGAAATAAATTTAAAGGTGTGTGTTCTTTTTTTTCTCCGAGCGTACAGGTGATCATCTATGAATTTAATACAGAGTGATTCAAAGAGTAAAATTGTAAGAAAATTAAATTTCCAAGATTTCTTAGCAGTACAATTCATATTATAAATTTTCTTGATTTTTTTTGGTTTGAATCAGAGTTTGATGAAAAAATCGGTACTTATTAGCAATGCAGTATTTCCTAGGATGCAATGTTGCCAAATTTACCTTTTATCGAATGAACTAAATCCGTTCATTCGATAAAAGGTAAATTTGGCAATATTGTATTCTAGCAAATATTGCTTTGCTAATATATATTTAGCAACTTACAGGGTTTTTCTATTGCATTTCACCATTGGTCTAATGAAATTCACTATATCTCAAATATATATCACCTTGTCAAATATATGCCAAAAGATTTCCCGATTTACGAAATGAGTTTCACTATATACCAAATACTTTTACCTTTAATATGTTTGTTGAATATTTTTTCAGTAATAATAACTTTCTTCTGGAAATATTTTATTTTTATTCATACGTACAGTGAATTTTTCTTTCAGGTAAACATATGCATAAGCTGTAAATTTTCCGAAGTTCGTTGTTTTTAAAAGAGTTCAATTTGAAGCATCTAAACTCGAAATTTTACTTCATGCGCCACGCGTATAAAACACAGATTTCAAGTGAAGTTCGAATATACATGAATTTTACAATATTTTAGTGTTTTATACGCGTGGCGCATAAAGTAAAATTTCGAGTTTAGAAAAGCCCAGAAAATTTGTCTCGGGTCGCTGCGCGACCCTCGACAAATTTTCACGGGGCTTTTCTAAACTCGAAATTTTACTTCATGCTTAGTCTGGGAGTGGAAAACACTCGCTTAAAGCTTCAAATTGAACTATATTTAAAAACAATTTTCTGGGCTTTTCTAAACTCGAAATTTTACTTCATGCGCCACGTGTATATAGGACTGATTTCTAGTGAAGTTTGAATATATAAAAATGTCACAATATTTTAGTGTGTTATACGCGTGGTGCATAATGTTTAGAGTATGGAAAAGCCCAGAAACTCAAAATTTTACTTCATGTTTAGTCTGCCAGTGGAAAACACTCGTTTAAAGCTTCAATATGAACTTAAAAAAAAACACGGAATATCTAAAGATTTACAGAAAATAGGCTGAATTTGAAATACGTATACTTAAAAGAAAAAACTCCCTGTTTGTAACACTACTTACGCCAGCATCCATTCTCCAGATAACGAGTCCTCTTAGTTCATTGCTAGCATGCATTTTTTGACGAACTTCAACCAGTTTGCTGACTAGTGAAATGTAATTGACAAACTGTGATAAGGTTTTAACATATAGGGAAATATAGTGGTATGTGGGGAAATGTGTTTGATAAATGGGAAATGTATTTGAGATAAAGGGATACACATTCGATATAAATAGAAAAACTCTATATATTCAGAATATTCGGAAACCTATATTTATAATACCCATAATTTAAGTTTAGTTTCCTTAAAAAAATCCCTGTATGCGGAAAAAGTCAATTCTTGTAAAAACGAAAGACCTTTCGAGTTTATAACTGTCAGATATGAACGTGAAATGTTAATTGCATTAATAACAATTGTCAAAAGAGGTTTGATATGTTCGCAGTGCGTGAAATTGGCAGCACTGTCGCGGCATCTGGCCGGCGTGTGATTGGGCACGCGTCATCCTTCCTGAAGAGCTTGACAATCGCAGAGGGAGTCACGCTCTACGATTTCGCCATTTTTTCCCACAAAACATTTCATTTCTAATGTAAATAAATATCCATTAGAGAATGATTTAACTTACACAGAGTTCAATAAGTTACGAATTTCAATTTCGATAGATGGAGTTATGATGTAAACGGAAAATATGATTTATGTGATGAGGATATATAATTATATATATACATATCCCAACACATACTTTGTAAATGTTCAGTTACATTCGTTGTTTTTTATAAAAGTGTTCAATTTGAAAGTTTTAACGAGTGATGACAATCCCAGATTAAGCATGAAGTAAAATTTCGAATTTAAAATAGCCTGAAAATGTATTTCATGCTTAATTAGGAGTGGAAACACTTATTCCAAGTTTAAAATTGAACGCTTTTTTAAAAACGGCGAATGCCTTAATAATTACAGAGGACATATCGAAATATATATGCTTAAAAGAAAAAGTCCCTGTATACAGAGAGTTTTATGTAACACCGAACATGCTAAAATGTACTCAATGTTAATTTTCCTATGTTCGATGTGTACTGGGACGCATCAAAGCATTGAGTGCGATGTGATTGGCTACGATTTTTAATTGTAATATAGTCAACCCAATGTACACTCTTTCCTTCAAAAATAAATTAAATCTGTCAGTTATCTCAAACAAGTAATATTTGCTGTTCTAGCATTTAAAACAGACTCAGAAAAAGAACGGATAGTTGGACAATGTATACAAAGGAGACGATTTTTCTGGTAAACATGTATCATTGAGGAAATAGCTTAAGAAATTCTCGAGATTTATTTTCTGTTAAATTTCCTGATCCATCCATTTCAACCATTTCGGACCTCATAAAACAATTTAATAGAACCGGCTGTTTAAATAAATTTCACAAACGAAAAGAAAGAAGACCGTCAATATTATCGGAAAACATTTTATTTTTATTTTTTAGGTTTTGGCTTTTGCCTGGCCTTGGGAACTTGCCCATTAGCCAACATCTTTTATTTATATTTGTATTAATTGTTAGGATTATAATTTGTAGTATGCTATTGTTTCATACGGACAAACACTCACATTCATACCACACCCAGGGTCACGACGAGAAATCATTTTTAAATAAAGTCTCGCCGTGCACGGGAATCGAACCCGAATTTTTTGGCTCGCCAAGCGATACAGCTCGGCGACGTTACCGCTCGGCCACCACCTGCCCTATCGGAAGAGATGAAATTAAACATTTTGTGTTATGTTAAAGAATGTCCAACAGTATCTTTAAATTCAATTGCAAAATCATTTCATATTTAAAAATCCTCCGTACATAGAGTTCTACGAGAATTTATGTTTAGGTCCTACAAATTTCAAAATTACCAGTTGCTGTATAAATATGACAAAAGTAAGCTATAAAATTTCTGTGAAATTTTATTTAATATGGTAAACGAAAATAACGAAATTTTGCAGAAAATAGTGTTTACTGACGAAGCGTCTTTTTGTCTGGATGGATCAGTAAATCCTCAAAATTAAGATCAGTTATTCCTATTTAATTGTATCTTTTTTAGACTCATTATTCCTTTTTTTTAGGTATTGGTCTACTAGTAACACTTAAAAATTTAACTCACACTCAGTAAAACAAGAGAATTAATGTATGGATTGGAATTATTGACACGCACTTGATTGGCTCATTTTTTACTAACGGGTGGAAATCTAAATTCTAGTAAATTTTCAACACTTCTTCAAAGTGATATTTTACCAGGCATAGGAAGATATTGTTCCATATCTTGGCCTGCACGTTTGCCCGACCTTTCTCCAATTGATTTTTTTGTGTGGGGGTGTATGAAAACAAAAATTTATACTGATATTTAAAAAAAAAAAAAAATTTGGAAGAACTTCAGACTCAAATACGTTCAGTATGTGAAGAAATGAATCCAAACTTTCTAAGAAATGGAATAAAATCATTTTATCATCGTCTAGCATATTGCTTTATTATAAATACAGTGTGATCAACAATGATTGTAGACAGGTTAAATTTCCCGCCAAAAAATGTTGGTACAACTGATTATATGAAAAGAAAATCCCCTAGATTGCTTTTCCATTGGCGTAGCAAACATTTTTTCCCAAAATAAATTAAATATTTAATCGTAACTATATATAAAATTTTTACAATTTTAATTAAATATACATAGTAAATTGAAGTAAGTTAAGGTTTTGTGTATTTTTAATAAACGTAGAGTTAGCATCCCTAATTTTATAATAAATGTTGAAAATGGTGGCCTTCATTTTCTAAGCAAATGTTAACTCTACGTTTTTTATTTTGAAATACTCGTTGAAGCTCCTCCGGATTTATGTTCCTTATCTCTTCTTCAATTGCTGCTTTAAGCTCGTTTAGGGTATGCATTCGATTTTAAAAACCTTATTTTTTAAATGCCCGAATAAATAAAAATCGCACGGAGTGAGGTCTGGCGAACGTGGTGGCCATAATCTGTCGCTTACCACGCGATCATCGTAAAATATCCTCAAGTAATTTAATGTCGCCAACGCAGTATGAGGAGTGGCTCCATCTTGCTGAAAATAACCCATTATCTGTTTGTCATCATGCAATTGATTCAAAAATTCATCTAGAATGAGTGTTCGGTAGTGCTCCGCATTGATTATTTCGTTGAAAAATATTGGGCCAAATATCCGACGTCTCGAAATTGCTACCCAAACACCAATTTTTTGTGGATGTAAATCCGTTTCAATAAAAGTATGAGGATTTTCTGTAGCCCACGTACGATAGTTTAGGCTGTTCACATATCCTGACAAGTGAAACCACGCCTCGTCAGTAAAAAAGGTCTTATCCAACATACCATTATCATTTAAATTCTGATTAAACCAATTGCAATAATCAATTCTTTTTTGTAAATCAAGTGGCTGAAGTTGTTGAACTACCGATACCTTATACGGGTGCAAATGCAGAATTTTTTTTGCGGCTTTTATGCAACTCCCATACGATACTCCTGTAAAAGGATTAAACATTAAAATTTGTGCGCACCTTAAAATTAAGAACATACCCGTTTGAGCTGAAAGTTTTCTTAAAGATTTTGTTGGGCTTTGTTCAAGTCGTTGTTGAATGTCGCCAACAACCTCTTCTGTTAAGATAGGCAGTCTTCCAGCTGGCTTGCCCTTACAGATACAATTCTTTCCCTCAAAACGGTCAACAGTGCGGGTTTTATGCGAGGAAAATGTTTTGTAAGGAATGTGGACATCGGGGAAGGCTTGAATAAATTGATTCAGACACGATTGTAATGAGTAAGTCCATATGCCATCTTCATTCATAGTTCTCCACTTCGATAATGAGCCTTCAGGATGAAAGCATCATGCTGTGGTGCAAACATCACGGTAAACACAAGCGAATTCTCTTAAAATCTGTAAATTTAGGATTAAACTTAAATTTTCTATTTTTCTAACCTTAAAAACAGTAAATCACTTACCACAAAACAAAGACTTATACAAAGTAGTCCTGATAAGAATTGATGTCTATGAAACAGAATGAAAAATAACTTAATTCGAAGAATGAATTAACACAATGGCAAAATACGACACACGACGCTGCTAATGTCAAATCGAGTTACTGTTTATTAATTTTTCCTTGGCATGAGCTTGGAGCCATCAAATTCCCCAGATTTTTCGGCGGGAAATTTAACTTGTCTACAATCATTGTTGATCACCCTTTAATACTTGTTTCTTTAACCTATTGGCTAAATATTTAATAAAAGGTGAATAGTCAAATTATTTATTTGGTTCTTTTAAATTAATCTTTATGCCTTCTTTAAGAATATTACTGATTAAAAATATAACAGAGGTTGATATGCATTCCGTTGAACTTAAATATCCATAAAACAACGTGTTGCACTTGACATAATAATTGACAACTTTAATTTATTTTTTACGGGAAGAGTGTAAATTGGGTTGACTATATTACCACTAGAATCACATCGCACTCAATACTTTGATGCGTCCCAGTATACATCGAACATAGGAAAATTAACATTGAGTACATTTTAGCATGTTCGGTGTTACATAAAACTCTCTGTATATAAGTAGAGGTATCTTTATTTACAGAAATGATACAGAAGTTTTACAAGATAAAATACATAAGTTGCACCCTATAAAATCTTCGATTTGGCTCAAGTTTAGAAAAAATGCTGAAATAGGTCGATTTTGCTTAAAGGGGAATACGTTTTATTTTAGCTTCAAAATTATTTCTTCACAACTTTGCACATAACCCAACTACACTAAATTGTGAACCTAACCTAACTTCACAACTTGTCATGTAACCCAGCTACACTAAATTGCGAACCTACCCTTACTTCACAAATTATCATGTAATCCAATGACACTAAGTTGTGACCTAACCCAACTTCACTTAACTTCACTAAATTGTGAACCTAACCTAACATAACCTAAGTTCACTATTTGTCATCTAACCCAACTACACTAAATTAAGAAGTTGGTTAAATAAATTTCACAATTAGATGACAAATTGTAAAGTTGTTTTAGAAGACCTAACTTACGATTTATCATCTGACTTAACCTAGCTTCACAGTTTGCCATCTTACCGAACTTGATTGTTTTATATGAATTTTTCTATAAAATACTGAGCAAAAATTAAAAATAAACTAATTTTTATCAAATCCCTTAGTACCTAAGTACTCATAGTTACGCACTTGTACTTGGTACTCGAGTACAATTTCAGTAGAGTACTTGTACTCAGTACTCGAGTACATTTTACATGTACTCGGAACAGCTCTGAAACAAAGTGACTTTTATTCAATTACTAATATAATTGTTTGTTATTTCTACTTGTTTAGTTCTGTTTAGAAATTAAGGTATACTCACTTGCACCGTGGGTAAGAAGTTAATGATGATTAACCCTCTGATTAAGTCAAAATTCGAAAATATAAAAATTTGTATGGTATTCCAAACATGCCTATTTTTGTCAAAATGCAAAATGCAAAATAGACAATTTGTAAATAACATTATTGTATTTTAAAGAAGTATTTATCACTGATTGACACTTATTAAAATTGAATAAGCTGTGCAAGTAGGCATCAGCTAAACTTTTTACTGAATTAATACCTGAACCTGTTTTTATTTATTTATTAGGTACAAACTACATAACCATAACAATCAAATTACAATAAAATCAACATTTTCGAGCCCATCATACATTGGGGAATGTATGATGGGTTCGAAAATGTTCTTCAAACAAACAAAAAACACGCATTATTTACGAAAAAATGCTCCTTAAAATTTGTCAACGAGTCCTTAATCTCGGTATTTATTAAGCACCACCGTTTAAACAGCATTTCCATCGAATCACGAGCTCGTAAAGCCAATTTATCGAAACAACCGACCCGATTATTTACCCGCGAAAGAAAAAAGCGTTTTCGAAATTTGCAATAAAATGCGAATGCTTATAACACTTCAATAGTCGTCGGACGCGACCGTTATCGCGATAATTTCTGCAAAATATTTCCAGCTCGGGGCACCACAGGCCCAAAAATTAAATGCTTCAATGAGGTAATTATCTGTCGCGTGATTCTGGTTATTATTCCGTGCCTTGAATTATGATTGATTGGGTATTGGGACCCTTTTTTGGGTATGAAAAGGACGTTGTTATTTTTTCTTTCATTTTGAATTAATATTTGTTTCATTGGTCTGGAAATAATTGGTCTCTTGTAGATTTTAAAAATACTTTATGTAATGTTTAATTTGTGCTATACTTTTGTTAAATTAAGCAGTAGCAATAGATTTCTACATACATAAGTTTTTAATTGCAAAAGTCGGCAAATTAACAATCTCTTTTTCAGTGTGGACAATCGCTCAATTGCGAAAATTGTGATTTCCTTGAATTATGGCCTACCATTATCTCCTCTTATCATCATACTAATAGTAAATCTTTTTAAATCTATGCTATATACGATTATTCACGCAAGAGTGAAGTATTCAATTATTTGTTGTTGTGTTTTGTTTTTTTGAGTTATGGTGGATTTAAAAAGTCGTTAAACGTATATTAAAAATATTTAGTGGGCTCGTGTGTACGTTGGTGTTTATCGGCGTGTGGCGCGGATGGCACATGTGGTGGCCACACATGCGTAACGGAATGCCTCGAGGGTCCATCTTTGGACGCTTGGCCGCCCATGCGACTAAGTGCACCCTCTGCGCATCGTTCACCCCGTAATGCCGAAAGTACGCGCCAACGCCAATTACCAACCCTCTCCCCATATGCTCGTCAAATTAAAACGATCGCCAACATACGAGAGTTTTAAATTAATTTCTAGAAAAAGATTGATTAAACATTTCATTTAAACTAAAATCTTACATAGGGGGGATTTTTGTGTGTGGAAATATCCCAATGTAAAGGGTTTTTCAGTAAGTAGCCCCTTTTTAATTTCGCGGCATTTTTGATTTGCTGAATATTAAGCCTTGAATCCTTGACATTTGTTAACTATTTATTCATTCAATCAACGGACAATTAAAGTTACAGATTGATATAGAGGATTAATACAAAATAGAAAAAAATATCAATCAAATATGAAACGAGACAGTAAACACAAAATACAGCGTGAGCGCAGATTATTTTAAATACTCAACAATCAAGTTAAAGAATGCTTTAGAAGATATGCAATTAAATATATGAATGTCAGGATATTAGAGCTGAGACGAATCCCCGTAAAAAGGATTCGAATCACGAATCCAAATCACCTAATATGATTCGAATCACGGTTACTCGAATAAAGGATTCGTAAGAGATAAATATGATTCGAATCAAAGATTCGAATCCTGTTTTTTCGAATCACGAATACAAATCCTTTAAGAATAAATTTGATTTTATTATTTTTTTTAAATATCGTTACCAGTTGTTTTAATAAAAATATTTAAAACCTAATTATTTATTATTAACACTGAACATCGTTGATAACAGACTAAACATCTGTTTCCCTGTTACTCTGATTAAAGATGTATTTGTGTGTTTCTGAACTTCACTTCAAATCAGTGTTTTGTACGCATGGCGCATGAAGTAAAATTTCGAGTTTAGAAAAGCCCGAAAATTTGTCTCGGGTCGCTGCGCGACCCTCGACAAATTTTCACGGGGCTTTTCTAAACTCGAAATTTTACTTCATGCTTAGTCTGGGAGTGGAAAACACTCGTTTAAAGCTTCAAAATGAACTCTTTTATAAAATCGATGAATGCCTGAAAATTACGTAGATAAAAAATGCACTGAATATCATAAATACCGGGAAAGTCAGAGAAAAGTCATGAAATTATATTCAAATTGACCAAAACACTAACAAAAAAGCCATATGACATTATTAAATTTGTCAAAATCAGCAGGCAAATTACAAAACACGTAAAAATTTATAAAATTAACTTAAATATTGACAAAAACAATGAAAACAATTTAACAAAATGGCGGTTTCCCACAGATGAAAGTTATACTAAAAGGCCAGGGAAAAACTCTTGAATCAGGAAAATGTCGGAAAATGTAACATTTTAGATTGTGGCTACCATGTCAGTTTTACTTCAAATAATATTAAACATAATTTTGAAAACTAGATTATTATCTTTAAAAACATTTTGTCATTTAATGTTCTTATCAAAGCATTCAGTATGAAGTTTCGAACGAGCGTTTCCACTCCCTGTATGTCTTTTTGAAATATCGCATCTACCACAACAAACCACAAACCTTGCAAGTCTTGAAAGCCAACATTGAAGAAGAAATCACAAATTTGGGGCCAGATGTTTAACGAACAACAATTTAAAATGTTGTAAAACGAGCACAATCAACATCAACTCAAAAGATGGTAATTTGATCGATATCATTTTTTTAACTTTATATTATCAATTTTACACCTGTAAATTAACTTTCACTCAAAACATTGCCCATTTTTTTCATATATAATAAATTGGCAGCCAATTTATAATATGACATTACTTTTGCCTTATATTACACGAGACAAAAAGTTTATATCTTAAGAAATGTTAATTTTTGTTTTTTAACATAGATTTACTGTCCTTGTTTATGCACGAAGTAAAATATAGAGTTTAGAAAATTCTGAAAATTTGGTTTAGTTGCGTAGCGAAACAGATAAAACACTTAAATATTGTGAAATTGAAAATATGATTTTTACTCATTATGTTTGAATTTCATAGCAAATTCAGTTTGATTTTATTAGAAATATTTATATCCCGAGAAATACAGGGAGTTTTTCTGACATTATACATGAACTTCCTCGCGTGACGTGAAAAGTCAATGTAATTAAACTAACAAGGTCGACTCGGTTTTAAATTAAGACAACCTTATACACTAACCACCTTGATTGCTGACGTCACGCGTGAAAGTCCCCACGTGACGTCAACAATCAAGGTAATTAAACAATGCAAGGTCGGCTCGGTTTAAATCAAGACAAACTTACTTACACACCTTGGATGATGTCGTCACGCGTGGAAATCCGTACGTGACGTCAAAACCAAGAAATCACGCGCGGAAATCCTCACATGACATCAATATCAAAGTCAATACTGTATAAGGTCGACTCAGTTTAACCTGAGACAGTCTTGTATAAGGTTGTCTTCATTTAAACGAGTGTTTTCCACTCCCAGACTAAGCATGAAGTAAAATTTCGAGTTTAGAAAAGCCCCTTGAAAATTTGTCGAGGGTCGCGCAGCGACCCGAGACAAATTTTCTGGGCTTTTCTAAACTCGAAATTTTACTTCATGCGCCACGCGTATAAAACACTGATTTAACGAGAAATTTAAAAACACACTAAAGACATTTTTTATGTTAATCCTCACAATTAATTCAAATTATTTTAGACGATTCAAATACTTTTGAAGTATTTAAATCCTTTTATAAATATTCGAATCCTTTTATAAATATTCGAATCCTTTCATAAGGATTCCACTCCTTTTATATGGATTCGAATCACCCACATTTGGATTCGAATACGAATCCTCTTAAAAAAATGTAACGAATCCGGATCACGAATCCAGTTGAACTAATGTATTCGAATAACTCTCTGGAATCCTCTAAAAGGATTAGAATCCAGGATTCGAATCCTGAATGATTTGAATCCTGTCCAGCTCTGCAGGATATATATATGATTTAAGAAAATGGGGCGATACAATTTTTATTTCCAGCAGGATGGCGCTACAAGCCACGCAAGCCGCAAACCTTTGCACACCCTACCCATGATTTAGTTAGTAAATCGCAACCAACAAAACACTGAATTGTTTCAAATTAAAAATAAACGCCATTGCTTGAAAATAAATCACAGACATTTTGTGTAGAATATCAATTTAATTTGCTATGGGGACCCTATCAAAATATCCACAATATTTTTGCCACCTGTAATGCTGGTCATCTATGTACTTTTATGATATAATTTTGATAATTTCTTTGAAATGATAACTAACTTATAGAAATTCAAATACCTGGAATATTTTGCAGTTTGGAGATTAAGGTTATGCAATTTACATCCAAAATAGTGTGCCTAATGTTACGCGAATTATGTTATGTCAAACCTGAAAAGCATTACAAAACCTATAAGTACCTAATAAGTAACATTTGTCACTTCATTTCCAAGGCACACTAATTATGATTTTTGAAAAATATAATTTCAAATACAACGTTTATTTTAATGTTGTTTGGACAACAATATTTATTAAAAGCAACATATTTCGCATTACTGGATTCAGAAAAATAATATCTGATGATGAAATGAGTGTTTTCCACTCCCAGACAAAGCATAAAGTAAAATTTCGAGTTGCGAAAAGCCCCGCGTAAAAAGTTTATCGAGGTTCGCGCCAGCGATCCTCGACAAATTTTCACGGGGCTTTTCTAAACTCGAAATTTTACTTCACGCGCCACTGGCATAAAACACTAGTTCAAAGTGAAGTCCGGATTTTTAAAATTGATGTATTTGTAATATTTTGCAGTTTCTTAATTGATTGAAATGTGCAATTTACATTCAAAATAGTGTGCTTAACCCATTAACGGTTAATTATGGAGATAACTCTAATAGTTGATTTTAGGTAAAACTCTGCACTTCTTTTTATGATATCTATGAATGACTTATTGTATTAAACACTGTAAATTTTTCTTTTAAATACATTCGTCGATTTCATATAAAAACGTGCAGTATGAAGTTTAGAACGAGTGATTTCACTCCCAGACTAAGCATGAAGTAAAATTTCGAGTTTAGAAAAGCCTGCCGGAGCGGCCAAACTAAATTTTCAGGCTTTTCTAAACTCGAAATTTTACTTCATGCGCCACGCGCATAAAACGCTGAAATATTGTGAAGTTAGAAATACATTCAATTTCTTTTTAAATGAGTAACAATCGAAATATATAAATAACAAAATATTTACATTTTTCTTCATACATTTTCAAGTCAGGTCAAATAATATAATATACCAAATTAATTTATTTAGTAATTTAATAACCGAACATTAATAATGTTGCGTGTATGCATCAATGGCGCTTAATGGGTTAATGTTACGCGAATTGTAAATATTTTCTTTAAAACCATTCATGCGGGTTTTGTTTTCAAAGCCTACTTTGCTAAAACAAAAGAATCAATTTTGTACAAAAAGTCTTCACTCTTTAACATTCCATTCTTGGGCATTGGGCAGAGACTGCGTGGGTGTTTTGATCGGGTCCTTTTGCAATGCAACTGGTCTTTAGTTCTGCATTGAAAGTAAAATCGTTTAGCCCGAAGGGTTTTATGAAAAGTATTGGTAAGTTTTAAATAATTATTTTATTTAGACATACAAATTACAGTAAAATTACTTTAAAATTAATAATCCCACACCTTGCGAAAACCGCTTTATCCTTCGCGATGAAATGTCATCAGCATATCGCGAGACTTTCGCCTAATGATGAACAATAAGCGCGCGAGACGGCCGCGCCTTTTCTCGTACCCGTCCGCTTATTACGTTTTTTTTTCTTCTTCTTCCTCTTTGTACATTCAGGAAAAACGCTATAAAATTACGATAAACGGTGCAAGGTAATTACATTTATTAAACGCGCACATCGGAAACGCAATTGCGATTTCGAATAAAAACGCGCTTAATGCGCACAGGTGACGCACGCCACTGCTTTAACTTATGGGCGCGACGCGCGCGCGCGCGATTATCGGCGCACTTGTGCTCTCGCAAACACCCTGTATACACTGCGTACACCTGCGCAACTGCATGTTACATGTAAATTTGCAAGTGCGGATAAGCGTGATGCAATTGTTCGCTTGGATATCTTGTTGAATTAAAATACAAGTAAAGTTGTAGAATATATGAAACGCAAAATGCATTACTTTACTTTGTAAACGTTTTCTTTTTTCAGTACGGGGATTTTTTATTTTAATCTTTATTCAAACAGAACAATAAAATGTTAATAAATAATTCAATACGTATATTAGCACTATAAAATAATAGTATGTAGTAATATATATGGGATTTTTTATTTTAATTCTTATTCAAACGGAGAGCCAATACATAAAAAAATACAGAACAATAACATATAAATAAATAATTCAATACATATATCAGCACTATAAAATTATGGTATATAGTAATATATAATATATAACAATTTGAATTATTTAAGTATACATATCCGCAATGTTTACAGCGTTTGATAAATTTACAGGAATTTGTTGTTTTTATAAACGCGTTCAATTAGTTTCTAACGAGTGTTTCCCTCCCTAGGTAATCATTAACTAAAATTTCGAGTTTAGAAGAGCCTGAAAATTGGGATTGGTCGCGTAGCGAAGCGACCAGTTCAAGTTTTCAGGCTTATCTAAACTCGAAATTTTACTTCATGCGCCACTCGTATAAAACACTGACTTAATTATAAGTTCAAAATAGACTGAGACTGATGAGTATTATATTTTAAATTTCAAGCGCCTACACAATGCGAAATTTCAGCAATCTAAAGGGATCGAATTAAAAAAATAAATGTTGTTCATTTCAATAGATTAAATGAGTAGAGAATTTACAAAAATTTTAAGATCATGTGGATTTTGTTTTGTTTTTGTACCGGGTCGGCAAATAAGCGAGGTAAGCGGCTGTATCTCAGAAAGTTATGATTGTAGAGAGTTACGGTAAAAAATTTTACAGGTAAAGTGGGCAAGGGAAAATGCTAGAAATTATTTTCAAGTTTCCAGTGGGCGTTTTCACTATCTTGAATTACATAAAGTTACGTTTCTCGCGATTTTCCCCAATGAATGTAACAATAAAGTATTTGCGTTTTAATGCTAACCTAAAGTGGAACATTTTTGTAAAAACAAATTTTCTCTATCTTTCGAAATAAAGTGGTGGGGGGTATTTGAATGTTGTTTTAAATAAATGCCTGTAACATCGAAACGGCTTAATGGATTTGGATAAATTTGGTATCACTGAAAAGAGCATTTCTTGGGCTTTTAGGTTTCTCGTAATCATGACAGTTGTGACCTACACGGCCGCCGATAGAGGGCGTTATTCGATATTATAACCAAAATAATGGACTTCTCAAAAAATTTAAATGCGATGATATGACTTTTTTTAGTATAGAAAATAGACAAATGACCAACCAATAAGCCTGCACAAACCGCATCTTAATATCTATATTATTAAAATTATTATTATTATTAGATATTAAGATGCGGAAGCCTAAGAAATGCTCTTTTCAATGATACCAAATTTATCCAAATCCATTAAGCCGTTTCGAAGTTACAGGCATTTATTTAAAACAACATTCAAATACCCTCCACCACTTTATTTCGAAAGATAGAGAAAAATTGTTTTTACAAAAAATGTTCCACTTTAAGTTAACATTAAAACGCAAATACTTTTTTGTTATATTCATTGGGGAAAATCGCGAGAAACGTAACTTTATGTAATTCAATATGGTGGAAACGCCCACTGGCAGCCATCTTGGAAACTTGAAAATAATTTCCAGCATTTTCTCTTGCCCACTTTACCTATGAAATTTTTAACCGTAACTCTCTACGATCGTTAGTTTCTGAGATACAACCGCTTACCTCGCTTATTTGCCCACCCGGTACACACATATCTCAAAAAAAACAACCGACGCACATTACATTTAAGTAATGTTTTATTAACATTAAAACAACATTTAATGTTGTTACAATGTTGATAAAACGTTATTTGTTTGTTTTTTGCTCAGTGGGAAGTTACAAATTTATAATCTAAAAAAGTGCTAGTGTAACTACTTCCATAATTTGTTTAATTAATCACCAAGAACATGCTAAATGTAAACTATTCTGATTTATTATAGTTTTTGCGTGAAATATTCACTTATGTAAATACGCTTTCTAGTTGTTACTTTAATAAAATGGCCATCTAATTTATATTAACCAATAAAACATTTAGCCTACAAAAAATAGAATTTATTTCGCATGTAATAAGTTTAGATAAGAATTTTGTATATTACTCGTACTTCACATTATTCCCATTTTTTGTTTAATTTTATAAATATTACGATGCCACTACAGAGCATTAGATAATAGGTCATGAATTTCAATAGCTACGCCATCTAATGCTCAGTAGTGGCATCGTCAATAGCATGGTTACACAAAGTGCACATACAGGCTACTGTTTTGTCCGCGAACGAGCAGAATTCTGTTTAACCAAAAAATAAATATGAAAATTAAATTTTTGTTTAGTACTTCGGATACTCACAAACGAGTTTCGGACTTTAAAGTACTCGTTAGTGTAGTCCCGACCCAGTGGTGAGGAATACTGAACATTTCTGATTATATCAAGCCAATATATGAAACTATTGAAGAATTTTGATAGCTACGCCATCTAATGCTCTATAGTGGAATCGTCAGTTACACAAAGTGTACATACAGGCCATTGTGTTGTCCACGAACGAGCAGAACTCTGTGAAACCGGAAAACAAATAACAAAATTAAATTGGTGTTCAGTATTCCGTCACCTTTTGGCTATTTATAACTATAAATTGTTGCTGCGCTAATCTGCGGTTTTTAAAATTATGCATCTTCATTTTTATCAAAAATCGAATTTTCAACACGAGCGAAATTCATAAAACTGGTTTATTAACTATTTAATAATATTTCAGTTACTGACAACCCCTAAATGAAGAATTAAGGATTGTAAGATCTTAAAATTGCTTTCTCGATGTGAAATGTAAATGTTTTTACCTTAAATCAGTGTTTTATACGCGTGGCGCATGAAGTAAAATTTCGAGTTTAGAAAAGCCTAAAAATTTGGTTTGGTCGCATAGCGCTACGCGACCAAACCAAATTTTCAGGCTTTTCTAAACTCGAAATTTGACTACATGCTTATCCTGAGAGTGAAATACACTCGTTCGAAACTTTTTAAATCCGATTTAAAGCGTCTGAATAAAAATAACTTCACAACAATTATAATTTATTTACTATAATAAATTAAAATAATTTGTTGTAGCGTTAGTGACTTGAAAATAATTTGTTATAGCGTTAGCGACTTTAAAATAATTTTGAATGGCTGTTAATTTAATTTCAAATATTAACATTTAGTATATGCAACCAAACATGCAAACTTACAAAGAATGCTGCCTACAAATCGACAATAAAAGTTTGTAATTTCGCGTTATTATTAAAGTAAATTGAATCTTAATTTAAAAATCTGTGATTTATTCCACAAAAATTCACATAGGTATTATTTTATTCTAGTATGTATGTCAGGGTTGTTATGTTGATAACGCTTTGTTTTAAAATAGTTTTTTAAACATGTTTAAAAACAGTCGTCGTGTTTTAACGGTTTTGTTTTAAACATGTTTTAAATCTTAAACTTGTTTAAAACATGTTTTAAACGTTACATTGCTTTAAAACGTTTTCTTATTATCCTAAATTTGCTAAATTATATTTTAAACTACTTCATTAAGATATTTTGTTTACATTTTTAAATTTTAGCTAAACTCTTGAAGATATTTCAAATTACATTTGTTTACTACATTTTATTACAATAAAATATCACAACTGTGTGTGCATAAATGTGATTTTTAAATACGGGGAATTTTTCTTTCAGGTTGTGTATACCTGAAAGAAAAATTCTCATACAGTGCATATGCTGTAAATTTTATTGAATCTTTAAACGAGGGTTTTCCACTCCCAGACTAAGCATGAAGTAAAATTTCGAGTTTAGAAAAGCCTGAAAATTTGGATTGGCCGCGTAGCGAAGCGGAGCGGCCAATCCAAATTTGGCTTTTCTAAACTCGAAATTTTACTTCATGCGCCACACGTGTAAATCACTGAAATATCGCAAAGTTAAAATATACGGCTTTAACAATCTAATATGTAAATGCGAATAAAACGTGAGTAAAATTCTGCGCTGAACAAATTGTTTAAAACAGTGATTATAGGCAACCCCATAACTCCAACGTATATTAGGTTGCCTATAATCATTGTTGTATGTGTGTGTTTTTTTAACTTCACCGTAAATCAGTGTTTTTAAGCGTGGCGCATGAAGTAAAATTTCGAGTTTAGAAAAGCCTAATTTGGATTGGCCGCTCCGCTTCGCTACGCGGCCAATCCAAATTCTTAGGCTTTTCTAAACTCGAAATGTTACTTCATGCTTAGTCTGGGAGTGGAAAACACTCGTTGAAAGCCTCGAATTAACCGCTTTGAAACAACGGATTTCCGCAAATTTAAAAATCGGTGTAATTTTCGGGATATGTATACTCAAAAGAAAAATGCCCTGTATGTTCTGTTTTAAACACATTTTAAACGTGTTTTAAACATGTTTTAAACACGTTTTAAACATGTTTTTAACTGTTAATGTTTTAAACGCTGTTTCAATAAAGATAACACGTTTTGTTAAAAAATACTGTTTGTTTTAATTAAAATGAAACAAACGTTTTTTTTAACAACCCTGATCTATATGTCTACTTTGAAAATTATTTTAAACAATTGGAACACCACCCATAATTTATTCTGATTGGTTTCAATTTGGTAATTATGTTTAGGTAGATATAGTTGTGAAATATATAACGGTGTTTAAAACGAGTCTTTTTTAATTCCTTAACGACTTAATTTTCTACAAAAACAAACAACAGTTTTTGATAATTATTAAAAGTAATGCCATTTCTTTAAAATTAAATTTGCAAAGGATACTATTAATAAATTTCGATAGCTACGCCACCTAATCCATTATAGCGGCATCGTCAATAGCAAGGTTATTCAACGTGTACATAGAGGCCACTGTTTCGTCCACAAATGAGCAGGGCCAGTATTCCCGAAATTGGTCATACGATTTGGAAATCTTTCATTTAGATAGGGATTACATGTGAATTTGACAGTTGGCGGGCGACCGATCGTTCGATCAATTTCAGGAATACTGGCTCTGAACTCCTTTTGTGAATCCAGAAAATAAACGTCAAAATTGAATTTGGGTTCATTATTCTGTCACCGGATATGCGTTTCGGAGTTCAATTTCCTCATCGGTGTGGTCCCGATCTTGAAGTCCGAAACGCGTCTTTGGGAAAACTGGAAAACTGAACACAAATTCAACTTCGATCATTTTTTTTCTGGTATTACAAACAGAGTTATAATTTGTGGATGAAACAGTGACCTGTATGTACACTTTGTGTAACCTTGTATACGATAAACAAATAACAATTATTGGGGAACCTTTAGGTCCTAGTAAACCAATGGGACCTTCAAACCTGGGGGGCCTGAGTGACCATATTCACCCTTTCCTCCTTGATGACCAGGTCCTCCTGGTAAGCCGTCGCGTCCGGTGTATCCCTTTTCGCCTGCTGGTCCTGGTATACCAGGAACTCCATCCAGACCCGGTGGGCCCGGCATTCCTTGCCTGCCTACATCACCAGGGTAACCGCGGTCTCCCTTTGGACCAGGCTGCGCTGGTAATGCCGGATCTCCCTTGTCTCCCTTCGAACCAATCAATTCGCTTAAACCGGGTGGACCCGCAGGCCCAGAGAAACCCTTCTCACCAGGCGGTCCCTTCAGATCAATCGGACCAGGCGCACCATCAAAGCCGCGATCTTCCTTCATACCAGGTAAACCAGGAGCTCCTTCCTTCCCAGTCAAACCACGTTCACCTTTCTGACCCGGAGCGCCGAACAATCCAGGTGGAGCATAATTTTTTTTCTGGTATTACAAACAGAGTTCTAATTTGTGGATGAAACAGTGACCTGTATGTATACTTTGTGTAACCTTGTATACGATAAACAAATAACAATTATCGTATTTACATGTGTGTCCTGCATTTTATAATTTTCGAGAAATTTAGAAAACTCGTATATTTAAATTTAACGCTTCTTGTGTAACAAAATTGAATTGACGAATAAAGCACCAATAACCTTTGTTCACACTTTTATTTTGAATTACTTAATGTACATTTACATAACTCAATCAATCCGTATCCGCCCATTTTCCCGAATATATTTTTCCCGAATTACGTTTTTCCTGAATAATACATTTCCCGAAAACACTTTCCCGAATACTACTTTCCTGAATCAACTTTCCCGAATGATGTTTTCCCGAATGGAATAAATTTGAACAAGCTCCATAGCAACCGCCAAACAAATTGTAGTCACGTCATACTGATGTGCGAGAAGCATTTAAGTTGCTGAGGGCAGAAGTACCAGATGAGCTTCTTCCAGTTACTGACTATTTTGCGGAATACTACGTTCTTGGCAGACCGGGTCGAGGACGACGACGAGCTGTGTCAGCCAGACATCCCATAGAAACGTGGAATCAATATGAAGCGACACTCGCCGGTTCTCACAGGACCAATAACATCAGCGAAGGGTGGCACAATCGATTTCAAATGGTTGTCGGCAAGCACCACCCAGATTTGTATTCCGCGCTGAAGGAAATTCAGAAGGAACAAGCGGATACGGAAATAATGCTCGCGGAATTAAGTTTGGGTCGGACGGTGAAGGCAGAGCCAAAGAAGAAGTGGCTCACAACTCAAGAGAAACTTCAATGTATCACAGCCGATTATGAGTCTTACGCGGGCGGTACGGCGGGAAGTCAAGGCGTTCTCGAATTTTTGGGTGCAATCGGCCACAATATTGTATTGTGACACTTTTGGAATCATTTGTAACTTTTATATATAAAATATATATTTTATTCAGGAACAATACCTTTCGGGAAATGGGATTCGGGATTTCTATTTTCAGGAAATATGGCGTTCGAGAAAAAGGTCATTCGGGAAAATATATTCGGGAAAGTGTAAGGTAACCCAATCAATCAATTTATTATAAAACTGTAGGTGTTAAATAAATCAAACCAATACATTTTCACAAGTGTTTAATTTACAAATGGCAGTGTGTTTAATATTATTTTAATGACAAACAAACTAAACAAAATAAAATACAGAGCTGTATAAAGAGCAGTAATATTCGATTGTTGACTAGAGAGTGGTTATGTGAAATTTTCTGATTGATTGAGAAAACAATTGAACGGGTATTGCCAATTAATTTAACTTCCCACTGCGCGTTACCTTTAAAATTAATATTCGTAGCACCATAACTTTTTATTACCAACTAATAGAAAGAGAACAAAAAAAATAAAGAAGTATTTATAACATCGTGAAAATATATATTTCCGCACGTTCAAAAAATTATTTTTATTTAATAATAATAAAAAAATAATAATAGAAAAAACAATTTACTAGGTAAAAAGTGCTATTTTCAGGGATATAAAATACACATACAACACTATTAACTTATCACTAATATAGTACAAAATATTTTTTACATAAACAAAATTTTTTAATGGCACAAGCGTAAGTAGTTAAAAAAAGCGCTTCTCATTACGCAAACGGGTACCTAGTAACCTTTATTTTATTTATCACATAACAGGATACTAAATACGGTTGGTAATTTTAAAGGAACACATTTTATATGTCTGAACACAACTAGGTTTGCCTATTTTTCTTCGTTCTTTTTTTTTAAATCAGACGTGAAGTTATTTGCTTTTTTGATCTATATAGTATATATACATTGCACGTAATTAAATAAGTAAAAATTAGAAAAAACAAAAAATAATCGAGAACACTATTTTTTTGTAAATGAAACTTACACTGTTTGCTAATTATTACGTGTTCTTTATGCATACTTGACACCTGCTCACGCGTTCTCTCACGTTGCCGGCTTTGAGGGTCTGCTTTTGCGGAGCTTGGAACTGTTGGTCCGATTCGATCGTAGCTAACCAGAAGCTGAGTTTGTTGGCGAAATAGTGGCAAGTTCCTTTGGCGCCGTTGCACTCGATGAAGGGAGACGCTCTGAAATCTTGGAGACAGGAACCAGGGCTTGAAAGAGATTGGCCGCCGCCTTCTGCTCCGGCTCCAGTGTGCTGTAAAAAAAAAGATAATTATTTTATGGTTATTTTATTTAGTAGTAAATAACACTTACCATAACAAAACTGTAACCAATCCAAAGACTACTCCATCCGTTGGGGCAATCAGGCAAAGCTAGAGACTGACTGTGCACGGCGATGACATTTGCGGGCGCTTCACAAACCACACATCTTGAAATATAGTTCCTTATCTCGGTATCCTCAACAGGCATCATTGGAATGGGCGCACTAGTCGATAACCAGAAGGTACGGTCGTTACGGCTCGCGTAATTACAAACGTTATTGAAGTCGCAGAACAAGAACGGCATCGTCGAGAACTTCCTCACGCACGAACCGGCGAATCCAAGATCCTGTGTATGCGCCTTTTCATTGCCTTCGATGTATAGCAGCGAATAGCCCTCCCAGAGGAGATTATGTCCAGCCTCGCAGGTTGGGATTTCTTTGCTCTGACTGTGCCTCACTAGCAATGTTCCAGTTAGATAATCCGGAGTGTGATCGCATGGTAAACCTGGAGAACCTTTAGGTCCTGGTAAACCAATAGGACCTTGCAAACCTGGTGGGCCTGAGTGACCATATTCACCCTTTTCTCCTTGAAGACCAGGTCCTCCTGGTAAACCGTCGCGTCCGGCGTATCCCTTTTCGCCTGCTGGTCCTGGTATACCAGGAACTCCATCCAGGCCCGGTGGGCCCGGCATTCCTTGCCTGCCTGCATCACCAGGGTAACCGCGGTCTCCCTTTGGACCAGGCTGCGCTGGTAACGCTGGATCTCCCTTGTCTCCCTTCAAACCAATCAATCCGCTCAAACCGGGTGGACCCGCAGGCCCAGAGAAACCCTTCTCACCAGGCGGCCCCTCCGGACCAATCGGACCAGGCGCACCATCAAAGCCGCGATCTCCCTTCATACCAGGTAAGCCAGGAGCTCCTTCCTTCCCAGTCAAACCACGTTCACCTTTCTGACCCGGAGCGCCGAACAATCCAGGTGGACCACGATCACCTTTATCACCTCTTTCACCCATTGGTCCGTCGTTGCCGGGCCTTCCGGGAATTCCACCATCACCCTTCAAACCCGGGAATCCGGGTGCGCCATGATCTCCCTTTTCGCCCTGTAGTCCGACCGGGCCTGGAAGACCCGGTAAACCTGATTTGCCTGGTAAACCGACAAGACCTTGTTCACCTTTCAGTCCTGGAAGTCCGGGCATTCCGTTTCTTCCGTGCTTTCCTGGTAAACCTGGCAGACCTTTCTCTCCTTTCACTGTTAAACCTGGAGCTCCAGCCGGACCAGCATACCCAATGTCACCTTTAAAAAATTACAAATTATAGTTATTAATTTCGTGATCCATTTACAATATTAAATAATTTGATTCAAATTAGATATTCGAAGCAAAAATACATTAAGAAATATTAATAAAAGTAGTACAGAAATGTTAAAATCAATAAAATGAGGTATACATATTACGATTATTTTATGTAAATTTTCAGACATTCGTGGTAAAACTCTAAATTTATACCTCTAACGAGTGTTTCCAGTCCCAGATTAAGTATGAAGTAAAATTCCGAGTTTAGCAACCAAACCAAATTTTGAGGTTTTTCTAAACTCGAAATTTTACTACATGCGCCCCGCGTACAAAACACTGATTTGAAATGAAGCTGAAAATATACTTCAACCTAGGTTAAATCATATGTTCATTAATTTTAGAAATGTTTATATGAAATATGTGAAAGTATACTTAAATGAAAAAGTTCTCGTATGTCAATATTTAACAAAATTGCTTTCTAACCTGCTATTGTTAGCAACACAAATTTTAAATAAATAGAGAGTTGAATTATTTTAAAACAAATTATTTGCAATACCTTTTTGTCCAGGTAATCCAGGGAATCCAGCTGCACCTTTAGGTCCAGGGTACCCAGCAGTACCCTTTTCTCCCACTATTCCCGGCGAACCATCAAATCCTCTATCACCCTTCTCCCCGGCTCTACCCGGGAATCCAGCACGTCCCGATTCACCCTTATCACCCTTAAGGAACACAGTTGGCCCAGGTGGTCCTCTATCACCATCAACACCCTTAGATCCAGGGAATCCAACCGGCCCAGGTGGACCAATCGGTCCTCTATCTCCCTTAAGCCCGTCAAAACCATCCTGTCCTCTCAATCCAATATCACCCTTCTGCCCAATATACCCTGCCTGTCCTGGGAATCCACGATCTCCCTTCACTCCAGGTAACCCATCCTTGCCATCCATTCCAGGAAGTCCTCTATCACCAGGCAAACCGATCTCTCCTTTAAGACCCGGAGCACCCGTTAATCCCCTATCTCCCTTAATTCCAGGCGCACCTGGTTGACCGTCGTAACCCGCTTGTCCTCGCTCGCCTTTGTCGCCTTTAGGCCCGCTCATTCCCAAACCAGGCGCACCCGCCTCACCCTTCATACCAGGCAGCCCGTGTCTTCCCGGGCTACCTTCAGGACCTCTCATTCCCGGCAATCCGTGTTCACCCTTTTGCCCCTTATCGGAAACAGCGCCAGGCTCGCCTTTACCACCTGGCAAACCAGGGAAGCCTAAATCTCCCTTGTTGCCCTTCAATCCAGCGGGTCCTGTTATTCCTGGTGTTCCGGAGAAACCTCTGTCTCCCTTTTCTCCCGGAAGGCCGATCAAACCAGGAGAACCAATTGGTCCTGGGCTACCCACTGGACCAGGGTATCCAGGCGATCCTTTTTCACCACTAAGACCCGGGCGACCTTCCATTCCTGGTTTTCCGGGTATTCCAGCAAGACCTTGCGGGCCTGGATATCCTTTTAATCCAGGTAATCCGTGCATACCTTTTTCTCCGGGAATACCGGGCATACCGACTAATCCCTGACCGCCTTGATCACCTTTAGGACCCGGTTCACCTTTACTTCCATCAACACCTGGACGACCCGGTGCACCGGGGTGGCCTTGTGGTCCAATTGGTCCGATATCACCCTTCTGGCCAGGAGGACCGGCGAATCCTGTCAAACCTGGAGCTCCCATATCACCCTTTTCACCAATCAAACCAGCCAAACCTGGTGTACCTGGATGGCCGGCTTTTCCGGGGAAACCTTGCAAGCCTTTCTCTCCTTTCAGTCCCATGGGTCCTGGTGGTCCTGCTGGGCCAATACCTGGAATTCCAGCCTCACCCTTGTCACCCTTAACTGAAGGGAATCCAGGTAAACCGGGTGGTCCATCGCGACCTGGATCTCCAGGGAAGCCCATGGGCCCAATTTCTCCTTTCTCGCCTCTTGGTCCTGGTAATCCTCTAGGCCCAACCGGACCTGGTGGTCCCTGCAAGCCAACTTGTCCTCTATCACCTCGCAATCCAATATCACCCTTTATTCCAGGCAAACCATCAATTCCAGGTGGTCCAGGCTCTCCCTTATTACCCGGTGCGCCTCTGTTACCCTTCATACCCTTAGTAAGTGCTAATGGACATTGCCCAGATTCACCCTTCAGTCCAACGCGTCCTGGTTCTCCTTTGGAGCCCTTAGATCCGTGAAAACCTGGTATCCCAGGCTCTCCCTTAATGCTCACACCTTGTTCACCCTTTTGTCCGTGCAAGCCTGGTAAACCGGGTTTACCATCTTGTCCGGGGAAACCTCTATAACCTGGGTCACCTTTAGGACCCGGGAATCCGGATACACCTAGCGCTCCTGGTCTGCCGATTGGTCCTCTTTCTCCTTTAGGGCCATCTCTGCCAGGGTAACCGCGTTCGCCTTTATCGCCCTTGGGTTGTACGATCAAATTTTCGGGGATGAAGCATGTGTCGCCCTTTTCTCCTGCCGAACCTGGAAGTCCTGGCATGCCGTCACTGCCCTGTTTTAAAAAGTATTTTTAGTTATGTATTATGTTGCAGAAGTTACTTTTTTTTCAAAAAAAGGTTCATTAGGTTGCCTATGATAGGACTCTTAATTCAATTTCAATAATAGATAATGTACAGTTACGGATTTTAATTCCTTTACAAAGTATATATAGAAAATACTTGCCGGTGGTCCTGACTGGCCGGGTTTACCCGGTAAACCATCTGCACCTGGCTCTCCTGGAAAACCCATCGCTCCTGGCGGTCCTCTCGGTCCTACAGGTCCATTCAAACCGTCATTTCCGCGTTCTCCTTTATCTCCTTTAAGTCCTGGTCTGCAATCGGTACATCTCCCACCTATATCACCTTTCTGTCCAGGCGTACCTGGCGCTCCCGGAATACCGGGTCTACCTGACGTTCCCTTCTCTCCAGGAATACCAGTTTGTCCAGGTGCTCCAGGAATACCTTCCATGGCATCACCAGGTACACCTCTTGCTCCCGGATAACCTCTTTCGCCTTTTAGTCCTTTTTCGCCATCACGACCAGGGATACCATCACTGCCGCGAGGTCCCTAATGAAAATGTTTGTAATTATTTGACTTAAGTTTTTTTTTTAATTAGTTCTGAGGTAAATTGTTTGTCAGGGTTTTGTATTAAGGATATGTTAAAAGACTTACGATAATCGATAACCCTTTTTCACCATTAGCACCACGAGGTCCTTGCGGTCCAATAGGTCCTGGGAAGCCCCGTTGTCCGACAGGTCCGGGAAAACCAACTGTGCCGGCTTCACCTTTTTGTCCCTTATCTCCAGGCGCGCCTTCTTGTCCGGGGATACCAGGGGAACCAGAACCACCGGGTCTTCCTATTGGGCCCCTCTGGCCTTGTTCTCCGTCAAAACCGTCCATACCTTTAGGACCCATGGGTCCCGGGTAACCGCGAGGTCCTTTGGGACCCGGTGGGCCTGGTCTGCCTTTTCCACCACCAGGCGGACCTGGCGGACCTCGTAAACCTATAGGGCCTGCTGGACCGTCCAAACCAGGTTCTCCTTTAAGTCCGTGTCTGCCAGGTAAACCGGGAAGACCTTCAATACCACGATCGCCCTTTTGCCCGGATGGTCCGGGTGGTCCAGCGAAACCTTCACGACCCTAAATTTAAACGAATAATATAAATTACAACTGTATGTAGGGTTTTATTAAAATTAATTCAAGCTGTTTAACTAATACATTAACGTAACTTTATTAATTTTTTGCTTATTAAATCAGTCAATAAGTCAATTTGGTACTGGGTATTATTTGACCTGGCTAGTGAATGTGTAAAGAAAAATGTTAATATTTCGTTTTTTTAAATATTTCAATTATTACTCATTTTAAAAAATATATTTAAGTGTATTTCTAACTTCATAATATTTTAGTCAGTGCGTGACGCATGAAGTAAACATTTCGACTTTATAAAAGCCTAGAAATTTGGTTTGGTCGCGTAGCGCTACGTAACCAAATCAAATTTTTAATCTTTTCTAAACTCGAAATTTTATTTCATGCTTAATCTGAGAGTGGAAATCATTCGTTTGAAACTACAAATTGAACGCTAAATATAAATAATAAAAACGTATTTCTTACCCTAGGGCCAGGAGGGCCTGGCAAACCTTTTTCACCCTTCATTCCACCTTGTCCAGGAATACCAATATCTCCCTCGAATCCAGGCTCTCCTTTTTGACCTTGCGGTCCCTGGAAACCTCGATCTCCTTTGTCTCCAGTTTCTCCTCTTGGGCCGACGGTGTGAATACCCTTGCTCGTTAAAGGAAGAATGGCGGGCTGACCTTTAGGACCTCGCTGACCTTTATCACCCTTATCTCCTTTAAGACCTTCGAAGCCAATACCCATGTTACCCTTTTGTCCTTTCATACCCGGTGGTCCTCGAACACCCTAAATAATGTTGTTTAGTAAATGCGTTTATTTGTTTTAGGATAATACGCACCCCTTGACCTGGGTCGCCTTTAATGCCGTGTGGACCAGGAGGGCCCATTGGTCCGGGTAAACCCGCCGGACCTTGAACGCCGTTTAATCCAGGTTCACCTTTCTGTCCCTTGAAGTTAATTTCGCAATGCGCTGGATCGCCTTTTTCTCCCTTAACACCATCTATGCCTGGGAAGCCTCTGGGGCCTGGCACACCAGATTGTCCGGGAAAACCTGGATTTCCCTGATGATCAAAATTGGTTATTAGCGTGCGTTGTTTTATTACTACAGGGACACTTACGTCAGTTCCGTTGCAACCATCTAAACCTGGTAAACCTGCTGGACCGGGAGGACCCTGTAGACCAGGTACACCGCTGATACCTGGGAAACCGGGTACGCCTGTTTTGCCTCTGTCGCCTTTGGGTCCTCGCGGTCCGGACGGGCCCATTTCTCCTTTATCTCCCGCCGGGCCCATTATGCCTTCGCTGCCGGGGAATCCCCTGGCGCCTTTCTCGCCGTGTAAACCAGGAAGACCAGGGAAACCCTAAATGATTTAATTTTGAAATATTTTTTGCAAGGATTACTGAACCAACTCAATCTGACCGATGAGTTTAGTGTCGCGCAGATCCAAAACCCTACGCGGAGCGACTAAACCAAAATTTAAGGCTTTTCTAAACTCGAAATTTTACTTTATGTTTAAACTGAGAGTGGAAAACACTCATTTTAACCTTCAAATCGTGTATTTAAAAGGAAGTCAACCGCTATCTAAACGTATAAAACTCAACATATTGTCGTCTTAACTACGACCCTTGTTAGAAGTTTGAATTCGCCGTGATGATTTCCAATCTCAGTTAGGAGATGGTACCATAAGAAGAAGGAACTTTATTACTTGTTAGGAGTTTAAATCGCCATGATGATTGCCAACCTCCTTTAGGAGATGGTACTATAAAAAGAAGAAGTAGTTTTAACACTTGCTAGGAGTTTGACTCGCCATGATGATTGCTAACGTCCCTTAGGAGATGGTAGCATAAGAAGAATAAGGAGTTTTAACACTTGTTAGACGTTTGAATCGCCATGATGATTGCTAACCTCGGATAGTAAATGGTATCATAAGAAGAAGCAGAAGGAGTTTTAACACTTGCTAAGAGTTTGAAATTGAACCGAAGTATCGACCAGTTTGGCAGTTTTTGGATTTGCGCGACACCCAACTTATTATCAAAATTGAAATAGTTTACAGAGTATAGAAATAAATATTGAATAGTGAGTGTTGATAACATTTTACAAAAGAAAAAAACTAACCCGTGCTCCTTTTTCTGCGAAACATTTTGGAATGCATCGTTCGCTGCCATTTTTCGGTCCTAGCGCGCTTCCTGGCGCGTCAAAGATATCGAAGTTGCTACCGTAGGGTCTCTTAGATTGATACGGGCTCGAAGCGTACGCTCCGCCGCCTCCGGACTGATAACCGGATCCGGAACTACCTCCACTTCCATAGTACCTTCCACCTGCCGTGTAGTTGTAGCTGGAACTACCGCCTCCAGCATCGCCTCCAGGGTACGATCCATAAGATGGACTTGGACTTCCGCTTCCTGATGATGAGGAATAAGTACCTCCTGAAGAATACGATCCGCCTGATGGTTGATTGGGATCGGGATAGCTACCGCTAGATGAGGAGTAAGTTCCGCCAGTTTGGTATCCACTGCCTTGGTAGGTTGATGAACCTGGGGGATAACTTCCGCTTGGTCCAGATGGGTAGGTTCCACTTGAAGAAGAGTAGGTTCCACTTGACGATTGTCCTGATGGATAGCTTCCGCTTGATTGTCCTGGTGGATAGCTCCCGCTTGATTGTCCTGGTGGATAGCTTCCACTTGATTGTCCTGGTGGATAGCTTTCGCTTGGTGATTGTCCTGGTGGATAGCTTCCGCTTGATTGTCCTGGTGGATAGCTTCCACTTGATGATTGGCCTGGTGGATAGCTTCCGCTTGATTGTCCTGGTGGATAGTTTCCACTATGTCCAGATGGATAGCTTCCACTTGAAGAGGAGTAGCTTCCACCTGATGATTGTCCTGGTGGATAGCTTCCGCTTGATGTTTGTTCTGGCGGATAGCTTCCGCTTGATGATTGTCCTGGTGGATAGCTTCCGCTTGATGAATGTCCTGATGGATAGCTTCCGCTTGGTGAATATTCCGGAGGATACCTTCCACTTGAAGAATAGCTTCCGCTTGAAGAATGGCTTCCACTAGACGAATGTCCTGGTGGATAGCTTCCGCTCGGTGAATATCCAGGAGGATAGCTTCCGCTTGATGGATCTTCTGGTGGATAGCGTCCACTTTGTGAATGCTCTGGAGGATAGTTACCGCTAGATGATGAATGCGAGGAATAATGGGTTGGGTACGTTCCTCCAGAGGAATGATAAGAATAACCAGGACCTGATTGGTTATCTCTTGAACCGTATGTTCCATCACCTCTAGAACGATCCTCAGGATTAGATCCATCCTCCCTTACACTAGTCGAAAAACTGTAATGCGTCGAATGTCTCGTTTCGCTTCCACCGGGATGCTCTCGCTGTTCATTTTTGAAATCCCTTATTATCTGACGATCTTCTCGTTCGTTGTATGTTAAAATATCTTCGTCGTCTTCCTCGTCTTCTTCGTCGTCGTAACCAGTATCTCCCCTTTCGTTGTTTGAATAAAATGGGTGGTCGCCGTTTCCTCCGTAAGGATAATTCGATTCGTTGTCTAAATCGTATTCCCTGTCATGCGTAGAAATCGCTCCTCTAGCATAATCGTCTTTATCCGCAGAATTAGTTGAAGTCACGCCGTCGTATTCTCCTCGACTTTCTACTGGATGTAGCCTATGATGCCCTTCACGGCCATACAGTCCTGTTCGGTTTTCGCCTCTTGACATCAATTGCTACAAGAAAATTATAACAATTAATTCAGTTACCTGTTATCTGATAGAAGGAATTTGCCTTTTAAGTGTACATATCCCTATTAAGTGTTGTGAATTGTTATATTTTCGTTGTTTTTTTGTAAAGGAGTTTAATTTGAAGCGTTAAACGAGTGTTTTCCACACCCAGGTTAAGCATGAAGTAAAATTTCGAGTTTAGAAAAGGCCGAAAATTTGGTTTGGTCGCGTAGAGAAGCGGAGCGACAAAACCAAATTTTCAGGCTTTTCTAAATTCGAAATTTTACTTCATGCGCCACGCGTATTAAATACTGATTTCAATTAAAGTTTGTTTCTTCACAATATTTCAGTGTTTTCAGCGTTTAATAGGCGTGGCGCATGAAGTAAAATTTCGAGTTTAGAAAAGCCTCGAAATTTTTCTTCATGCTTTACCTGGGAGTAGAAAACACTCGTTTAATTAAACCTTCTAACTCAACTCTTTAAAATAAAGCGCGGTCGACTTAAGAGGAAGTCGACCGCTATTTAAAGGTATAAAACTCAGCATGAAATATTTTGAAAAAAGTTGATTTATTTTAAGGAAAGAACAAACTTTGCAATCATCTTAATATAACGTTTCCTACTCTCGAGGTTTTTTGATGAAAAAAGTATTAAACATCGCTAAATTAGCGTAATAACGTCTACGATTACATGCTTTCTACAATATTTACATTTAATTAAAAACAAATCCAGTCACATTGTAAAGGATTTCTTTGCTATAATTTCTGATTTGTTTATTCACATATTTACTGAAATAATGTCACTAGGACAATAAATTCACTGGAATATCGCGCGACATTTATTTTCCCGAAAATTACTGTTTTACGCGCGACATTCCAGTGAATTTATTGTAGGATAGAAATAAATGAAAAAAATCACAAATCATCGCAAAGGAACCGTTTACAATGTGATTTAATTCTCCAATATTTTTTATAGATATCGCAGTAGAAATCAAAGAGGAGATTGCGCTACTTTACCAATGTTTGATATTTTTTTATGAAATAACGGTAAAAGTAGGAAACATTTGATTGCAACAACCATGAAGTTTTTACTTTCCTTAAAATATACCTACTTTTTCAAAATATTTCATCCCTAAATAAGAATGTAATTAGGACGATAATAAGCAGAGTTTTATACGTTTAGATAGCGGTCGATTTCCCCTTAAAAGAAAAATTACACGGATTTTTCGTAATATGCTTGTAAAATAAATATCCGTAAATAAATAATAGAGAAAAATTCCCTGTATTTGTAATATGCTTATCCGTAAATAAATAATAAAAAAATGTCTTTCATTTGAAAAATGCTTATTCGTAAATAAATGATTAAATGATATAAATACGCTCGTTATTATTGCAAAATGTTAATTATGTAAGTTCGGCTAATCTTCGGTACTAAATTATTATTATCATTTCCTGAAATAACAATAATTGCGTTATCAGCGCGCGCGGAATTGTGCGATAATTGCGGAATAAACAAAAAAATTTAATAATTAAGAATAATCTCGCTCGGGGTGTCAGTGGGTCATTGCTATTTTTGGTTTGGGTCGGCAAAATTTTTATAACAGGATCACAAAGCGAGATAAAGGTAAGAGTTGTGTAAAAAATGTCAAAGATTTTTGGGTTATCGCAAAAATGTCGCGAGATAAATGAATGAAATGATATTTTTAATTATATAAGTATGAATGAAACTGTTAATATTTTGCCTATTTTTAATTATTTGCGTATGAATGGAATTTAAATAAGTCGGTGTTTTGTTTATGCGCTGTTTTTAGTTACATAAGATTGATGTTATACAAAAAATTATCCAATCTTGGAGTATTGATAATTGTTGCTAATTATACTTAGATAATTTTAGACTGTATCGACCTGGAACATATTTATAAAATATATTTCGACATTCGTTGCTTTTTAAAAAAGTTCAATTGAAAGCTTTAAACGACTATTTTTTACTCCCGAGGAGTGCATGAAGTAAAATTTTAAGTTTAGAAAAAAAAATTGGTTTGGTTCTCCGCGAAGCGGAGCGGCCAAACCATATTTTCAGGCTTTTAAAACTCGAAATTTTACTTCAGGCTTAGTCTGGGAATGAAAAACACTCGCTTAAAGCTTTAAATTGTAAAAAAAAGAATGAAATAGAATGTTTCATATGTAAAATCAAGGGAGAGAATAAACAATCCCGGCGCATTCACCATTATGTTTTACTTTTATTATTATTATTTAATAGATTACAGTTTTATAAATTACCGGTAAAACATAATAATTAATATTTTGAAAACAGATATATCCAGTAATTTTTTTTATTAGCAAAGTAATTATAAATTCAAAGTAATTTAATTACTTTTCTCATAATTGCATTGATCAAATTCTTTGTTAATTTAACCTAATTTTGATATTTTTTGTAATACATTTCCCAAATTTATGAAAATTATTAAAAGATTGCAATGTTGCCAGAAATATTATTTACTTTATTTTTATCTTTAGTATTGTATTGTTATATTGTGAAATATTTGTATATTAATACTATTTTAATTAATCCGTGAATAAAGATTTATTAATTTATTAATGTAAATTGATTACTCTTCATATAATTTATTAATTGAATTACTTTCAAAACGTTAAAAGTGCCAAGATTATTTTCGCAATCTACAACTTATTTGTCTAATAAAGACTAATTCAAACAAATTAGCTGTAGATTACGAAAATAATCTCGGCACTGTTAATGTTTTGAAATATTTTACAACCAAATATCGGCAATTTTATCCGTATGTACGAATTACTTTTTTATAATTACAATGTAATTTAATCACTTTTCATAATTATAACCATAAATGTATTTAATACATTTTTTTGCTCAGTAGAGGCAAAAATACAGTACCTACAACAAATTGTGTCATTTGTAAGAAATTATTGCGTTTTATTCAACTTTGAACAACTTTAATTTCACTGAAAGTCTATAATTTTATTTTACAACAATTTTACTTATACTTCTAAATAAAATACAGTAGTTAAACAGAGTAAAAGGTGTTTTATTTACAAGTGTATTCAAGATGTATTACAAAGTGAACGCCTACAATACAAAACAATTTTACTTATGTTGAAAACAAGGATTTTATATACATGGATAACTAACTTGTCAAATGATGAATTCGCAAAGTGAGGAAAGTGTCCGCCATCTTGTGGTAGGGATTTAAGCGGGAACATTTAAAATCACACTCCTTGAAGAATAAATGTATACGAATATATTTTATTATCTATATCAATCAATATTCTCGGCGACACCGGATACCCACATTTGTTTAGTATACACAAATGTGGGTATCCGGTGTCGCAATACTGAACACAAATTCAATTTTTTACACAAAACAAAACTATTATATTGACCAGCCTATATTGATGATAGTAATAATCATACAAAAGTCTGAAAATAATGAATAAAATATTAAAACAAGTCCAAAATTAATATACAGAGGGCACAACACTGTGAAGTAACCCAAAAAATAGCAGTGTTAGGTTCACTCAGCATGTCAATAAACGTCGACCATATTGTGGTAGAGATTATTTTTGCCCACGACTTGCTTCACCCAAAACACGGAGGTAAGCAATCCATAGATATAACATCATTGGTTGAAAATCACTTATGATAAACTTGTATCAGTGGCGTGTCGACAGCACTATGGGCCTAGGTTTGAAATATTCTTGCGAGCCCCTTAAGATTTATATTTGATCTTAAATAAGTGTTTTTATCTTCTACATGGTGAAACATACAGAGAGTTTTATGTAACAACGAACATTTTCAATGTTAATTTTCATACAGAGAATTTTACTTTTAAGTATACAAATGCATACGTTGTCCATTTTCCGACACTTGGTTTATTAAAAGAAATTAATTTAAAGCTTTAAACGAGTGTTTTCCACTCCCAGGTTAAGCATGAAGTAAAATTTCGAGTTTAGAAAAGCCTGAAAATTTGGCTCGGGCGCGTAGCGAAGCGAAGCGACCGAGCCAAATTAGGCTTTTCTAAACTCGAAATTTTACTTCATGCGCCACCGCTACAAAACACTGATTCAATGTGAAGTTTGCGGTGTGTTTGAAACTTCGTAATATGTCAGTATTTTGTACCGGTGGCGCATGAAGTAAAATTTCGAGTTTAGAAAAACCTGAAAATTTGGTTTGGTCGCTCCGCGCTTCGCGCTACGCGACCAAACCAAATTTTCAGGCTTTTCTAAACTCGAAATTTTACTTCATGCTTAGTCTGGGAGTGGAAAACACTCGTTTTATGTTTTGAATTGCACACTTTAAAAAAACAAGGATTATCTAAAGATTTACGGCACACACGCTATAATTAGGACTTGAAAGAAAAACTCCGTTTGTACAATTTGTACTGAAATAAGTTGAGGCGTTGATTGCAATTGGCTATAATTTTTAATGGTCATATAGACAGGAAGTAAAATTTCGAGTTTAGAAAAGCCTGAAAATTTGGCTCGGGCGCGTAGCGAAGCGAAGCGACCGAGCCAAATTAGGCTTTTCTAAAATCGAAATTTTACTTCATGCGCCACCGCTACAAAACAGTGATTTAATGTGAAGTTTGCGGTGTGTTTTAAACTTCGTAATATGTCAATATTTTGTACCGGTGGCGCATGAAGTAAAATTTCGAGTTTAGAAAAGCCTAAAAAATTGGTTTGGTCGCTCCGCGCTTCGCGCTACGCGACCAAACCAAATTTTCAGGCTTTTCTAAACTCGAAATTTTACTTCATGCTTAGTCTGGGAGTGGAAAACACTCGTTTTTAGTTTCAAATTGAACACATTAAAAAAAAACAAGGATTATCTAAAGATTTACGGCACACACGCTATAATTAGGACTTGAAAGAAAAACCCCCTGTTTGTACAATTTGTACTGAAATAAGTTGAGGCGTTGATTGCAATTGGCTATAATTTTTAATGGTCATATAGACAGGAAGTAAAATTTCGAGTTTAGAAAAGCCTGAAAATTTTGCTCGGGCGCGTAGCGAAGCGAAGTGACCGAGCCAAATTAGGCTTTTCTAAACTCGAAATTTTACTTCATGCGCCACCGCTACAAAACAGTGATTTAATGTGAAGTTTGCGGTGTGTTTTAAACTTCGTAATATGTCAGTATATTGTACCGGTGGCGCATGAAGTAAAATTTCGAGTTTAGAAAAGCCTAAAAATTTGGTTTGGTCGCTCCGCGCTTCGCGCTACGCGACCAAACCAAATTTTCAGACTTTTCTAAACTCGAAATTATACTTCATGCTTAGTCTGGGAGTGGAAAACACTCGTTTTAAGTTTTCAATTGAACACTTTAAAAAAAACAAGGATTATCTAAAGATTTACGGCACACACGCTATAATTATGACTTGAAAGAAAAACTCCCTGTTTGTACAATTTGTACTGAAATAAGTTGAGGCGTTGATTGCAATTGGCTATAATTTTTAATGGTCATATAGGCAACCCTGTTTACACATAACCTAAAAATTAAAGGTGGATTGAATGCTTTGGTTTGACAAATCGAACATACGAAAATAAACATGATTTTAAAACAAAACTCTTGGTTACATTTCTTTAATATTAAAATCATTTGGATTTTAAAATAATTCCTTAAATTTGTGAATCAAAAACGGTTTTCTAATCATTTACCGGTAAATATCGTTGTTATGTAAAGTAAACGTCGTATGTAGACAATTGATCGAATTTAATAAAATTAAAAAAAAATTCTTTACATCTTACCAAAAGTTTCTGAAAAGTCATAAAAATCGAGTTGAATGTATGATTTTATTAATTTCTATAATAATGTAAATAAGTTTTGATGTTTCTTAGTACATAATTATTTTTTTTCAGTTTTTACAAGTTTTCTGATAAATGTTAATAATTTCAAAAATTCTGAAAAAATATGAGTGCATTTTTAACGTTATTAATATGAATTTTTGGCAGTGCAATCAAGTCTAAAAAATGAATTCCAACAAACTTTAATAAACCGCAATATAAGAGACGGATGTTTCGATTTTTTTTTTTTTTAATTTGATTATTTTACGACTTTTCTTAATACAGAGTTACATTTTACGCAGAAATAACCTTATCAGGCTGACAAAAAAATAAGTTAAGTAAATTCTTCTTATTTTTTTACTCGGAATCCGAAACTGCGATCAAAAATAGGGGTTCCCAGTAAAAAAAAACAAGTTGACTAAGTTTTAGCGACAACAGCGCCACCTGTGAGAAAACCAATATTATATACTTATGGCCCTCTTCTGTACAATAATTTTTCACTCCGGTCATTACTGCGTAAGATGCTTTGTTTTCGAAATATTTGCGAAAAATACGTTAAATGCCCCACCCTGTATAGCATATTTTTTGTCGAAAAAAATAAATTACAAAGTAAGCTATCAATTATAGAACGAGTGTCTTCTACGCCTTGATTATGCATGAAGTAAAATATCAAGTTTAGGAAATCTTGTGAATCCAAATTTTCAGGCTTTTCTAAACTCGAAATTTTACTTCATGCGCGACGCGTACAAAACACTGATCTATAGTGAAAATATTGTTATACACAATGAGCAATATTACGATTGCTCAACTGTCATAATAATCTATGTCACCTGACACTATAAACTAAATGATAATATTATAGAGTAAATGCCAACTGTCATGTGCGTGTAAAACTAGAAAGGTAATAATATATTACGTCACGAGATAGAGTATAGAGTAAATGCCAACTGTCATGTGCGTGTAAAACTAGAAAGGTAATAATATATTACGTCACGAGAGTGGTATGCAGCATATTACATATGAGCGGATATATTGCGCGCGGGCCGCGCAGCGGCGAGTGCAGTATTTCGCGAGTATGTAATTGCCATACCACTCGAGAAATGTACGATACTTTACCTAACAATTAACAATGAGCATGAAAGAACAACTTTTTTATTCAATAATTTTTGATAGTAACACGACATTGGTGAAAACTAAATTACTACTTGATCAATATACATCAAAGAAATGTCATTTCGTTGTGCGGTAATCAATCAGCTGTTCAGCTGTCAGCATGTAATATACTTGTCAAAGCTATTACGTGTAGGTAATGTCAATCATACGCGTCAAGATGATGGTATGGTATGATACAGTTACTAGATAGGGCGTAGGTAAAATCAATTGACGTTACAAACAAATTCATACATTTTGTAAATTTTCGAAGTTAACGTTAACGTTAACGACAAGTCTAATTACTCTCATCTACTTTCGATAACAAAATTTCAAACATGTTAAGATAAATAGTTAACTATGTAAATTCTTAAAATGTTTATAAATTGGTGGATATTAGGGCCAAACTTAATGTTAGAATTCTCATCTACTTTCGATAACAAAATTTCAAACATGTTAAGATAAATAGTTAACTATGTAATTCTTAAAATGTTTATAAATTGGTGGATATTAGGGCCAAACTTAATGTTAGAATTCTCATCTACTTTCGATAACAAAATTTCAAACATGTTAAGATAAATAGTTAACTATGTAAATTCTTAAAATGTTTATAAATTGGTGGATATTGGGGTCAAACTTAATGTTAGAATTTTATAGCAGTAAATTATATTTTGATTATTATCTTTCATGATATAAAAGTAATAAATTTAAAGACATAGCAAAATTAAAATGCTCTTGCAGAGATTTTAAAAGTATATACATTTTTTAAAACGAATTTCATGTACTGTAATATTATCTTTCGAATTATTGACAGAACTCAATTGAAAATGTTTTTTAAAAGTCGTTTATGACTGCAAACATATTCTACGCAACTGACCTATCTTTCATCTAAGGACCCGATCAAAACATCGACACAATCTCATTGAAGAAAACCCAAGAATAAAATTTTAAAGCGGAGATTTCTTGTACAAAATCGATTTTTTGTATTAGCAAAGTGGGCTTTGAAAACAAAACCAACACGATTGGTTTCAAAAGTAACATTTAGCACACTATTTATAATTTAAATTGAATAGTTTAATAAACTGCAAAGTATTACTAATAATTTCTAAAAGTTTTTACATACGAGTACGTACTTTAATTTTTTACATTTAACCCATTAATCGCCATTGATGCATACACGCAACGTTATTAATTTTTTGTTAATTAAATTACTGAATAAGTTATTTTGATATATTATATTATTTGACCTAACTTAAAAATGTATGAAGACCAATGTAAATATTTTGTTATTTAAATATTTCGATTATTACTCATTTAAAAAAAATGTTAGTGTATTTCTAACTAATAAAAATTCCCTGTATTTAAAAATCACATTATAAAACACTGAAATATGTGTTTTATAATGTGATTTTTAAATACAGGGAATTTTTATTTCAGGTATACATATACATACACTGTAAATATTATAACATTTGTTGTTTTTTTAAATATTTCAATTTGAATCTTTAAACGAGGGTTTTCCACTCGCAGACTAAGCATGAAGTAAAATTTCGAGTTTAGAAAAGCCTGAAAATTTGGATTGGCCGCGTAGCGCTTCGCGCTACGCGACCAAACCAAATTTTTAGGCTTTTCTAAACTCGAAATTTTACTTCATGCTTTACCTGGGAGTGGAAACCCTCGTTAGACGATCAATAAGAAACTTATTTTGCAATTTCCGTTATTGTAAAATGTAATACACAAAATTAATGTGTCTTAAATTTATAACAAACAAATTTTGTGCATTAAAAAATTAAGTTTTATAAAATCAACATACAATTAACAGAATTTACTTAGAATTGATTATACCTGCATTTGCAAGGTATAATTAAGCTAAAATTGACATTATGCAATAAATTGAACGACTTTAGAAGAACGTTTATTTTGAGAGAATTGTAAAAAATCGACGGATTATCAAATCAACCTAAAATTCTAAGAATCTACACAGAAATGTATAAACTTTGATTGGTTATAATAGAAATTTAAATATCTCTACTGGATTTAATAAAATATCAAATCAAAGTTGAAATTTCGTGACAAAAAAAACGTGAATAATGAAAAATTGAAGTTTTATGCAATCAGCATGAAATTTACAGAATTTACTTGGAATGTATTTATCTGACATCCTATAGAAAGAAAATTAAATCATCTTGACGTATTTTCCTAAAATATTCAGCCAACGTTGAAATTATGCAATAAAATATCCAATTTTGGGAGACTGTTTTTTTTTTTATTTGAAAAAATTGTTAAAAATTTAATATTTTATAACATCAACATGAAATTCACAGAATTTACTTAGAATTGATTGCATTTACATCTTGTAGAAAGAACATTTACATTTACATCACTACATTTTCTTAAAATATTTAGCCAAAGTTGAAATTATGCAATAAAATCAACGATTTTTGAAGTGTTTTCTTTCAAACAATTATAAAAAATTAACAGATTTTCAAATCAACTTAAAATACTAAGAATCTACACAGAAATCAATAAACATTGATTGGTTATAACTGAAAAATATCTTTACTGAACTATTTCAAAATATCAAATCAAAGTTAAAATTTGACTTGATTTATATTTATTTTATAAAATAAAATTCCATTCATTTTGAATAATTCCTGATTATTTTGAACTTTTGCAATTTTTTTTCTGATTGATCGTCTAACGAGGGTTTTCACTCCCAGGTTAAGCATGAAGTAAAATTTCGAGTTTAGAAAAGCCTGAAAATTTGGATTTGCCGGGACGCGCGAGCGAAGCGAGTCACGCCTCGGTAATTCCAAATATTCAGGCTGTTCTAAACTCGAAATTTTACTACATGCGCCACGCGTACTAAAGACTGACCTAAAGTGGAATCTTTAATAAATTACTAAGAGTGAAATAGATTTAGTATGTTAATTATCAACTGTTTATATGACAGGGAAAGACACCTCACTACCGTTTTTTATATTTGGGTTAGAATGTTTGTTTCACGCCCTAAAACAATTATATTTTTTTTTTACTATTTGTGTAACAAAAAAAACAAAGTGTTGAATATTTACGTTTGGGTTTTATTTGTATAAAAATGTAATATCTAATTTTAAACCAGAATTTTCTTTTTAAACCCTAAAATAAAAACGACGTTTATTCTTATATTGAAAATTACTTAGAAATAAATCAAAAACATTGCGTTTTTTCTTCCATTAAAAATTACTTAGAAAAAAATTGAATACACTGCGTTTTTCCTTTCATTAAAAATAAAATAATAGGAAACTTTCTATTTTCCTCTATTTATTTTTTCACAATAATACTTTGACGAATAAAGCACTAATAACTTTTCTTCATACTTTTATTTGAATTACCAAATGTACATTTCGGACACAAAGTGACCATTATCAATGGATTAACACTTTAGTACGAGTGTTAATCCATTGATAATTGTCACTTTGTGTCCGAAATGTACATTTGGTAATTCAAATAAAAGTGTAAAGGAAGGTTATTAGTGCTTTATTCGTCAAATTAATTTGATCTTCACGTAACTCACAATCAATTTATTTTTTACAATAATACTTATTTGATGGTTGAAACAAATTAAAAGAATGGTCTTAATTAACTCGATCTCAAAATCCACTAACATTTTTGATTTAAAATTTTTCGCGAAAACAATATTTTATCTTTGTTTTCCATATGGTGGAAAGTAAACAAAACAGTTTTGAAATATATATTTTTTTAATTTAATTAAATTTTATTTATTAGAGCAAATTTTAATTTTTTTGGGGGCTAAGTATTGTGAAAGGGGTATTTTCTGTTAGGGTTTGAGGTAAACCGGTATTTTAGGATTGGCAGCACTGGTCGTTACATTTCCCCCGCAGCGTGGACGTACTTCCACACAGTGCATCGACAGTATATAAATAATATTTAATAACTACCAAAAAATTAGGTTGACTACCTGCAGCTTGCCTACATTCGGCCGACCCATTTCCTTAAATCACGAGCCGTCACTGAATCTTACAATGTTTCTTGATTGTGATGGTTTCATAATGACATTCCTCGTTTTTGACCTTTTTTATCTTCACCTCAGTTATTACAGATATCAATAATAGGTTTTGGTTTATGCTGTCAAAAAATGTTTATATAGCGCTACTAGAAACATATTAAAGCAATAGTATGGTAAAAATGAAACGAAACTGCTAAGTAGTATTCGCACAACTTAAAAGTTGAACTTAAAATCGTGTTTTTCTCGAAATGTATAAAATGTGACATTCCTTGTTTTTCCCCTGTACTCTTCAGATAATTTCTAAAAATAACGTGACATTGTGGATCGTGGTTTAAATGAAGGCGGTTAGGACTAGACAAATATTTTTCTAACAAATAACTTTTAGCGGGGGGGTATTAATGGTAAAAATATTGTTTCAATGGATATTTATCGTATCTTTCACAATGTTCTCATTAATCACTTGGTGAAACATGATTAAAATAAAATTTGAAATAAAAACACTTGGTTTGTTTCACTAACGTTTTACTTGTTATTCCGACTAGTTTCGGCTTCTAGCCATTATCAAGGAATGTACAGAGAATACTTTTTTACACGATATTTATATACAAAATCAGGTAATAAGGGAGTTCATTATTGGGGAGATTCATAGCTCGTCATTGTCATTGACCACATGTTTTCCCGATTTTATTGCTTTATTTATCTTCAAGCCTTCTCTGAAATTCAGTATTCGACCCTTATTGCCTGTATACATTATTTTAAAATTATTGCTGTTGTATAGATGACCGGCTGTGATGCAGTGTTTGGACATACCCGTTGATTGTTTTTTATTTAGAACATCTTATTTATGTTCGTCGAGACAGATTTGGAATGATCGTCCGGTCTGTCCTATATATACTGCATCACAGTCGTTACATATTAATTCATAAACACCTGATAGTTCTATTCTATTGTTGTTAAACTTATTATTCACTAATAATTTACTTAAATTAATGGGGTTTGTTAGAATGATGTCAAATTTATTGTTTCTCAAAGTATTTTTTAATTTTACAGAAAGGTCTGCCACATAATTTATCGTCTTAAGTTGTTTTATTAATTAAGACTGTTTGCATTTTCACGAATAGTTTTTTCGTAATTTTATACATTATATTGTTTTTGATCTTACAGTGCCGCTTTTATATACAAAAGTTTCACATTTTAAAAATTTCGGGGGGTTGAACCCCCATATCCTCCCCCTCCCTGGCTACGGCATTGGCTTGTAACAAATAATTGCAATTTTAATGGGTTATTAAAGGGAAAATTAATCGATCTAATTGTAGTAAAGCGAAACGAATTGAATGATTAAATTATTTGTAGCTGTAGCTTTAGATGTTAAAACATAAACAATCTGCGTTTTCTAATTTTATGGATAATCGCTTATCTCACCAATATATCATCGTGTAATTTGTCTCGGTTTAGTGTTTCCATAGAAGTTTGCCGGCCGGTCGTTTGTAAAATGAATGATATATGGATATTACGAGTGGGAAACACGTGTTAATAATCTTGAGATGAATACACGGGGGGTTTAAAGTTGATTGATTATTTTCGACTCACTTACCCCGGATGTCCATGCCGCCAGTGCAAGGATGGACGCCACGAACCTAAAAATAGAAAAGAAAAACTACGTTAACCAATATTAAATAAATAATTATACATTCAAAATACAGAGGTTGCAAATATTGAATTATAAATGCAAAATATATATCGGAAAAAATTATTCTACATGCAAAAGACTTGTTTATTATTATTATTATAGGCAAGCCTTGCGAGTGTTTCCAATCCCAGATTAAGCATGAAGTAAAATTTCGAGTTTAGAAAAGCCTGAAAATTTGGTTTGGCCGCGTAGCGCTACGCGCTACGCGGCCAAACCAAATTTTCAGGCTTTTCTAAACTCGAAATTTTATTTCATGCGCCACGCGTATACCACACTGATTTAGTGTCAAGTTCGAAATACATTGCATAGATTCATAGATTGTGATTCATTCAAGACATAGTTTAATTCTAAGCTTAAACTCACGTATAAAATTTTACAAATGATTATTTCGTCTAACCTCGTAAAATTGGATTAGAAATAAACGTTTGCTTCCACTATGCCCGTTAGTAATAATGACAATTCAATTGAGTAACACAATCAAGGGGAGCCAATGCTTATGAGAGAACTGAAAATCGAGTAAAACAGGACCATAGTCAGGATGTACGGTAAGAGTAAGACAGACGACTAAATACACCAATCACTGGGCTAGCTGCTGGGTGCAGCATCCAAAAGCGATTACCAAATTTTATACAGAGACTGTATAACTAGATATGTATGAACTATGGTAACACCCAAAACCCATAGTATTGTCAAATTATTAATCTTGGCGGGGTATTATTATTCGCTCATTGGGCATTAAAATATTAATTAAAGCGGAATATAGATAATTACATTTATTTTTAAGTGATGTCAAGCATATTATCCACCGGCAATACAAAGTCTCGAGTTACACCTGGAAGGCATGACCTCAGAAAATGCTGATTACACACATTCGGTAGCTCGTAAGCATAAACCCACACCAGCGGCGTTATAAATAATATTCGGATGCTCTTCCTTCCATAAAACCAGTCGAATTAATCAGATTTTTTTTCTTCCACCGGAGTTATCTGTGAAACTTTCTCCAAACTAGCATTAAGGACACACTTTACAGGGGGGTTCATTAACTCAAAATCAACGCCTTATCGGCGTTAAGTAATAACGCATCCGAGTCCTCTAAATGACCAATTAAATGGAAGCGTTTCCTCGGTTATCTGAGGTTGACGGGTTTTAAAAAGCAATGATTGTTTTTGGGTTGAGCTTAAAAAGTGATTGTAATAGAAATCTTTATCACTAAGACGACAATGAAAAATGTAAACAATTTATAAGAATATATTTTATGTATAAATCAATCTCTCAACTTTTATTATACCGTAGGAGCATTTAAAATATAAATTTGAGTAGGCTTTGAATTTTGAATTAGATTGGCACTACTGACTTTTAACACATGGTTTACCATAACCTTAAATTTATTTTATCATTCAATTACCATGCTGGGCAACCGCACAAAAAAAGCACCTACTCTGATTTCTGATTTAAATTATCGCACGGTTTTCAAGAAGACTTCAAATATTAAAAAAATACTGAAAATAACAACACAAATAGAAATGTATTAATATAATTATTGCAATTCTTAGTGTGTTGTAAAAATAAATTGAGATTTTAAAAAATTAATAAAACTGATGAAAATTTCACAAAAGTCGTTTAATGTAGTAAAATATTTTTTAAACTCGAAATTTTACTTGATGCGCCACGCGTATTGAACATTGATTTGATGTAAATAATAATAATAATAATAATAATATAGTCTTTATTGTCCAACGGAAAAACCAAAACAGGACAAATTACATTGATCTTTATAAATACAAAATTTAAAGAAAAATCAAATATAAAATATATATGTAAATGAAATATAAACTAAATACAGAAATTTAGAAAAATAAAAACAGGATATATTATAGTGATCATTATAAATACAAAAAGTATAGAAAATTAATTATTAAATATATATATGTAAAACAAAAATGATCCAATTAAAACAAAATCTGTTAACCTTAAATTTTAAATAAATACTAAGTAGATAAATTCTAAGAAAAACAGCATAAGTTGCAATGAACAGTTAAAATACAAAAGGAAAGAAAATTATTTTATATGTATGTGCATACAAACACACACATATACGCACATATACGCATGAAAAACAAAAACTAATTAGAAAAATTAAAATAAAATCTGTTAACCTTAACTTAAAATGTTGAAATAACATTAAAAGTAAATTATTATTTAATATCATAGAAAAAGAAGAAAAATAAAATATTTTTAAATAATACTATCCCAAACACCAGAGAGACAAAAATAAAATGATCTGCTACGAACTGAAAATGTCATCAAAATGGCGATTGGCATTACGACACATGTGTGTTAGCGGGGCTTTGGTAAGGATATTAGTTCTACACCTAGGAATTAAAAACGTATTGCTATGGCGAGATGATATACGTGGAATATTAAAATTAACCTTAGCCAGGAGCCAATCACAATCCAGGGTATTGTTGATTAGTTTCTTTAAACAGATAGCAATACAAGAATTTCTGCGGTCCATAAGTGACATAACATTGTTTTCCATGAGCAGGGTATTGTAGTCAATATTACGAGGTGGATAGATACCGGTGAGTTTATATGATAGAAATTTCAAAAACCGCCTTTGGACTCGTTCGACTACAAGAGACAGATTCATGTATAGCGGATACCATATAACCGATGCATATTCCAGTTTAGTGCGAACAAATGCATTATATAGTGATTTCAGGACGATAATATCTGTAAAATTATTAGAAGTGCGCATAATGAAGCCTAACATCTTCATTGCCGACGAGGTTATGTTGTACACGTGATTAGTGAAGCTAAGTTGTTCATCAAACAGCACACCCAGATCCCTAACTTCAGACTTCCTCTCGAGAATTGTTCCATTTATTGTGTAGTTCTGAAGATACGGATTTTGTTTGCGGTAAAAAAAAACAACATAACATTTGTCGGTATTTAGTTTTAGGTTATTCGCATTGCACCAGTTAAAAATTGAATTAATATTTTGCTGAAGTAACTGACAATCATTTGAGCAATTAACATAAGTGTAAATTTTAAGATCATCCGCGAATGCTAAAACTGGACAAGACATGGAACTAATTAAGTCGTCAATATATAAAACGAATAATAGAGGCCCTAGATTGGATCCTTGGGGGACACCTGATGTTGAAATAAATTGCGATGATATAAATCCATTGAAAAATACACAATTAGACCTATAATTTAAGTACGAATATATAAACTCAAGTAGATTCGTGGCAAAACCAAAGATACTTAATTTTTCAATCAAGATATTGTGGTCTAAAGTGTCAAATGCACGCGAAAAGTCTGTATAAATTACATCAGTTTGGCCACGACAATCTAGGGACCCGATAAAAAACCATGTTGATTATTTGATATGTATTTCTTTACATGATTATATATAATTGTAAATAGTATTTGCTCAAATATTTTCGAAAAATTTGATAAAATAGCTATGGGCCTGTAATTGTCTATATCACCAGCATCCCCTTTTTTAAATATTGGGCTAATAATAGCGTGTTTCCATTTCTCAGGAAACACGCTAGTAGAAAGTGCCAAGTTGAAAATTGTAGTTAACGTTTTGACAAATACTGATTTACAATCTTTTATCAGGATTGGTCGCTCCGCTTCACTACGCGACCAATACAAATTTTCAGGCTTTTCAAAACTCGAAATTTTACTTCATGCTTAGTCTGGGAGTGGAAAACACTCGTTTAAGGCTTCAAATTGACTCTTTAAAAAACAACAACGCATCTCTAAAGATTTTTAGCATATACACTGTAAGTAGAATATGTATACTTAATAGAAAAACTCACTGTATTAATGATTGAAATTCTGCTAAAGTTTAATGTTTGATTTTTCAATTTTTACAGGAAGAATATAAATTATGACGGTTTTCATGAAACCCAATATTATATTTGTACAACACAATTTATTTATTTATAAATAGATGCAATAATACTTTAATAGGTGAGCCACGTTTAGTCAATAATTATGCAAAAGTATAGCAAAGAATAGTAAATAGACAGACTTACAAAAATACAACAAAGACAAAGAATTAGTATTTTTTAAATATTCGATTTTTTATGTTTATTTTATTAATGTTTTCAAAGTTTAATAATTTTCCAATGATCAACTGACTTCGTAATATAACTTGACACACTTGAATAATGCAATATTCAGAAAATTTTTCATTTAGGTACATATATAACGATTTCTCGCTGTAAATTTAAAGACATTCGTTGTTTTTGTAAAAGCTTTTAATTTAAGGCTTCTAACGAGTGTTTTCAATCCCAGATTAAGCTAAAATTTCAAGTTTAGAAAAGCCTGAAAATTTGGATTTTTCGCGTAGCGAAGCGGAGCGACCAATCCAGATTAGGCTTTACTAAAATCGAAATTTTGCTTCATGCGCCACGCGTATAAATACTGAATATTGTGAAGTTCAAAACATACTACTTAGGTTTGATCTCATGTTGATTAATTTTGCAAATGTTTATATGGAATATATAAAAGTATACTTAAATAAAAAAAAACAGTACATGGTTTCTAATATTAATATTTATATAAATTTATATAAATTTAATAATTGTTACTGTTTTATTTACATTACTTTGGTTACTTTCAATAAATTGCTTAACAGTTGCTAATTTTCTTTAAGTCTAAAGATTAAATCTTTCTACAATCTTAACTTTATTAAATATTTCTCGAAATGGTTGACATTTCTAGGTACCCTACTTACAAACAAATTGTACAGTAGAACCTCGCTATACCGGGCCTCGAGATACCATGATTCGGATATATTGGGGTCATTTTTCAGGTTTCTTTTTTTTAAAGATGTTAATTTTAACAATTGACTGCGTACCGCCCTGATTAGGTAAAACGTTCTGGCGTCATTATTGTATTATATAGTATGTCTTGTTATGTAGGTGGCTACTGCACATATGTATATATATGTATATATATATATATATATATATATACAGAGAGTTTTATGTAACACCGAACATTTTCATAAAGAGAATTTTTCATTTAAGTTTACATATGCATACGTTGTACATTTCCCAACGCTCGGTTTATTAAAAGAATTTAATTTGAAGCTATAAATGAGTGTTTTCCACTCCCAGGCTAAGCATGAAGTAAAATTTCGAGTTTAGAAAAGCCTGAAAATTTGGTTTGGTCGCGTAGCGCGAAGCGCGGAGCGGCCAAACCAAATTTTCAGGCTTTACTAAACTCGAAATTGTACTTTATGCGCCACCGGTACAAAACACTGACATATTACGAAGTTTAAAACACACCACTAAACTTTACATTGAATCAATGTTGTGTACCGGTGGCGCATGAAGTAAAATTTCGAGTTTAGAAAAGCCTGAAAATTTGGTTTGGCCGCTCCGCGCTTCGCGCTACGCGACCAAACCAAATTTTCAGGCTTTTCTAAACTCGAAATTTTACTTCATGCTTAGCCTGGGAGTGGAAAACACTCGATTAAAGCTTCAAATTAAATTATTTTAATAAACCGAGCGTCTGAAATGTACGACCTATGCATATGCATATGTATACTTAAAAGAAAAAATATTTTTATGGAAATGTTCGGTGTTACATAAAACTCTCTGTATATATATATGCGCGTGTGTGTATGTGACTATTATACAAATTACATATATTCGGATATACCGTGTTTTCCTTATATCGTGCTAGGTATAGCCAAAAGCCATCCCGGTATAACGAGGTTCTACTGTATTTTATTTCGGCCCCTGTACAAGATTAAAAAGGGTACGATAATTATGAAGTTATTAGAGATTGCTAAGAAATTACGAAATATTATAAAAAATTAATTTGTATAATGAAAAGTATACATATTCCAATACATAGCTGTCAATTTTCAGGCAACTGTTTTTGAAAATCGTTCAATTTAAAACTTTTGGCGACTCTTTTCACTTTCTCTTTTTCAAACTAGAAATTAGTAATGCCCTGTATATTAAAATATATGAATTTATTCTAATATTACGTAATTTTACCTTACATATCATTTGTAACATTGATTGGGCCCTCTAAAAAGAATTTGCAGGGAGGGCGGGGAGGGGCATGTGGTCCCCTTGCCCACATGTGCGGGCGCCCATGATTACATGCAGTTTTTGTCTTGTTTTGAAAAAGAAGAAATAAATCTAGTCCAAAAATGAGTGCCCAATATTTGACTTATTTAATACCAGACGATACATATTGTAACACATTACATAGAATAATTCATTACTGCTTATAACTAATGATTATATTGTAAAAAAATAAATTGCTTCTACTACTCATATTATATAGTACCAGATCATCTTATGAAAAATCAGCTTTTTTTGTTCGGAACGAATTGAATATATTGCATAATTTAGAGCAGAGCCTGGACTTGTTATTAAAGTCTGAAGGCATTTCGCGGAGGAGTTCCGAACTGTTAACCAGATATCTTTCATCAGGTCGTGTCTCACTAATTTATTAAGTAATTAATTTTAATCACTTAAGCTTTCAACCTAGAATTAACACTTGTCTTCATGAAATAATTACTTTATTTGTACTTTTAGAATCATACACTTTTTATTTAATAATTAGTATCACTGAATTCAACCTGAGATATTATACTCGAACATGTAAAATCTTTAAAATTCGCAAATAGCAGAAGTTAGACAAAATTAAGTCTTAATGATACATTTATTTTATCATAAAAATCACTGCAACCAACCAATTGTATAAATCAACTTTAGTCTATGCACGTGTTTTTTCAAAGGGTTTATGTGCACAAATGATATACAGGGTGAGTCACTAAGCGGAAATCGGTCTATAGTGGGCATATCGTTGAAAATAGCAAAAAAAGTTTTAAATAAAAGTTGTTCAGAATCAAGTTTTTCATAACCTAAAATTATTGCTAAATATGGCAGCCTTGCGGTTATACCGGAAGTAAACACCAACTTCCTTATTTTAAACAAAACACCCTATATATTTTTACATTTTTGGATTGCTCGTTAAAAATAAACATGAGTTTAATAACACAACATTGAGTCTCAGTTAAACCGTTTTCGAGTTATTTCATTTTTTTTTTTTTGATTTTGACGATTTCAGAGCTCGACGCCATTAACAATATCTTTAAAACGAAATAAGTCAGAGTTGTGCGGCTTACGGTATTGGATTCGGGAAGAAATGAAGTATTTGTTTAAGTTTTTACCATTAGTCAGATTTTCTAAATTGAACCGAGTCCGTCGACGGTCTTCTTCAGTACTTCAAACATTCATAACTTCATTTTTTTAAATGGAAAAAACTGTTGGAAGGATATGGCAACAACCCGGTATCAATAAAAAGAAAATTTAATTTCGCATCAGATAAAGTGTCCCAAGATAGATGGTTCCATATAAAAAAATTAAGTTATGCATGTTTGAAGTACTGAACAATACTGTCGACGGACTCGGTTTAATTTAGAAACTCTGACTAATGGAAAAAACTTAAACAAATACTACATTTCTTCCCAAATCCAAAACCGTAAGCCGCACAACTCTGACTTATTTCGTTTTGAAGATATTGTTAATAGCGTCGAGCTCTGAAATCGTCAAATTTATCAAAAAAAATATATAAAAAATATATAAAATGCCAAACAGGATAATTAAATTAAAAAAATATGTATGATATGAAAAGCGAATAGAGGATACAAATTGTTGTTATTTTTACATTCTCCTGTTTTTTTTTTTACTTTTTCAGCCGGCGGCTACAGGCCTTGTTGTAAATAGGTAGGCTAGGTTATAAGTAAATGCATATGTATTATACAATGAGTGCCTAGGATGTAAATTTTTCTTCAGTTGAAACACAATACATTTTCTTAATGAAAGCTTTGTTTGAGCTCGTGGTGTTTGTTCAATGTGAACAAATATGTAATCGTACAAATGTTCCATTTTGCCTTGGGCAAGTGACACAACTCAAATAAAAGCTAATCAAGTGGAAACTATTCAGAAAATAAAAGAGTTATTTTCAATTTTTTTATTTCATATTTTTATAATAGTCTAACCCTGCGATTCTCAATTTTTATTGCTCGCGACATCGAATCACAACATATGAAAATTTAAAGGCACCCTGCTTTTAATTTGATAAAATATTTATACCTTATAGAAACAAACAACTTTAGGTTAAAAAAGATAGCTGTTTTTGAATTTCAGATTAAATCAGTGCTTTACACGTGTGGTGCATGAAGTACAATGTAAATGAAGTAAAGTTTGTTATCAAAGTATTTAAAGTGACTATTTTTGTATCAATATTTTAATGAATGGCGAGACATCAAAATATTCGGTTATATTTCTGCTATTTAAACCGGAAAGTGTGTTGTGTTTTCAATTAAGTATAATTATACCGAGTGTCTTCCACTCCTTCATTAGTCATGAAGTAAAAATTCAAGTTTAGAAAAGCCTGAAAATTTGGATTTTACCAACCCAAATTTTCAGGCTTTTCTAAACTCGAAATTTTACTTCATGATTAATGGTGGAGTGGAAAACACTCGGTATAATTATACTTAAATGAAAACACAACAAACTTTCCTGTTTGCATAGCGAAAATCAGAGCTAGAACGAATCCTAGTAAAAGGATTCGAATCACGACTTCAAATCACCTAATATGATTCGAATCACGAATACTCGAATAAAGGATTCGTAAAAGATAAATATGATTCGAATCAAAGATTCGAATCCTGTTTTTTCGAATCTCGAATACAAATCCTTTAAGAATAAATTTGATTTTATTATTTTTTTGCAACCATTAATATATTAATATCGTTACCAGTTGTTTTAACAAAAATATTTAAAACCTAATTATTTATTATTAACACTAAACATCGTTGATAACAGACTAAATATCTGATTCTCTGTTACTCTGATTAAAGATGTATTTGTGTGTTTTTGAACTTCACTTCAAATTTGTGTTTTGTACGCGTGGCGCATGAAGTAAAATTTCGAAAAATGTCGAAATTTTACTTCATGCTTAGCCTGGGAGTGGAAACACCCGTTCAAAACTTCAAATTCAACTCTATTATAAAATCGAAGAATGCCTAAAAAAAAATTCACTGAATTTCATTAAAACCATGAAAGTCAGAGAAAAATCATGGAATTATATTCAAATTGACCAAAACATTAACAAAAAAGACATGTGATATTATTAAATTTGTCAAAACTAGCAGGCAAATTACAAAACACTTAAAAATGTATAAAATTAACTTAAATATTGACAAAAACAATAAAAACACTTTAGCAAAATGGGGGTTCCCCACAGAAAAAAGTTATATTAAAAGGTCAGGAAAAAAAATCTTGAATCAGGGAAATTTGCCGGAAAAATTTAACATTTCAGATTGTGGTTACCATGTCAGTTTTCCTTCAAATAATATTAAACAAAATTTAGAAAACTAGACTATTATCATTAAAAACATTTTCGGTCATTTAATGTTCTTATCAAAGCATTCAGTTTGAAGTTTCGAACGAGCGTTTCCACTCCCAGACTAAGCATGAAGTAAAATTTCGAGTTTAGAAAAGCCCCGTGAAAATTTGTCGAGGGTCGCGCAGCGACCCGAGACAAATTTTCTGGGCTTTTCTAAACTCGAAATTTTACTTCATGCGCCATGCGTATAAAACAGTGATTTAACGAGAAATTTAGAAACACACACAAATAATTTTGCAAGTTAATCCTCATAATTAATTCGGATTATTTTTGACGATTCAAAACCTTTTGTAAGTATTCGAATCCTGTTATGAATATTAGAATCCTTTAATAAGGATTCGAATCACCCACATTTGGATTCGAATACGAATCCTCTTAAAAAAATGTAACGCATCCAGATCACAAATCCAGTTGAACTAAAGCATTCGAATACCTTTTTTGAATACTTGATTCGAATCCTTCCTGAATGATTCGAATCCTTGCCAGCTCTGGCGAAAATATATGCGGATATTTTGATGTTGCCCTATTCATCAAAATATTGGTACAGAAATAGTCACTCCAAATACTTTGATAACACTGTTTGAACACAAAGTGTGTAAATAAACAAAACTGCCGCTTGGCAAAAAATCGTCAGGTGTGACTTCAACATGACAGCTGCAGTTTTGCGTCTCTGCTTTAGTGTGATATTGCCTGTTCAGCAGCCAAAAAGGTTGCGTAATTTGATCAGTTTATTTTTGTTGGGGTCATCGTATTTTTCGGACAAACTATGATGACTTTTACTCAAAAACTGTATCAATTTGTTTTTTTAATTATAATAGAATTTAGCTGTTTGACACCCTGGTTAAGAACCACTGAATCCAACTGTTAATTCTTTACATACCAACTACTACAAAATGACTTATCAAGAGTTAAATGAGAAAACAGCTCAAGAAATGTTCAAAAGCTTCAAGTCTAGCTCTTTCAAAATATATACACAATCAAGAACTTTAATGGATTTCCTGTTGTTTTCGCTTTAAACTAGAATTATTTTTATGTTAACTTGAAATTAACCCATTAAGCGCAATTGATGCACACATGCAAATATATTTTTTTTTTTTGTTAATTAAGTTAATTTGATATATTATATTATTTGACCTGACTTGAAAATGAATAAAGAAAAATGAAAATGTTTTGTTGTTTAAATAATTCGATTATTAACCAATTAAAAAAAAAAAACAATGTCAGTATATTTCTAACTTCACAATATTTCAGTGTTTAATACGCGTGGCGCATGAAGTAAAATTTCGCTACGCGGCCAATCCAAATTTTTAGGCTGCTCTAAACTCGAAATTTTACTTCATGCTTAGTCTGGGAGTGGAAAACACTCGTTTAAAGCTTTAAATTGAACTTAAAAAAATAAGGAATATTTAAGCTATAAACCAGTGTTTTCCACTCACATACTAAGCATGAAGTAAAATTTCGAATTTAGAGACCCGAAACAAATTTTCTGGGCTTTTCTAAACTCGAAATTTGACTTCATGCGCCACGCGTTTAAAACACTGATTTCAAGTGAGGTTTAAATATCAATAAATTTCACAATATTTTAGTGTTATAATCGGGTGGCGCATGAAGTAAAATTTCGAGTTTAGAAAAGCCCAGAAAATTTAATTTAAAGTTATAAACGAGTGTTTTCCACTCCCAGACTAAGCATGAAGTAAATTTTCGAGTTTAGAGCAGCCTAATAATTTGGATTGGCCGCGTAGCGAAGCGGAGCGGCCAATCTAAATTAGGCTTTTCTAAACTCGAAATTTTACTTCATGCGCGACGCGTATAAAACCCTAAACTATCTTAAAATAAAAAATATAAGGCTTTAGCAAACTAATATGTAAATGTGATTATTACATGAGTTAAATTCTGCGCTGAACCAATTGTTTAAAGCAGTGATTATATGCAACCCAATAACTGTAACGTATATTAGGTTGCCTATAATTGTTGTTGTGTATGTGTGTTATTTTAACTTCATTGTAAATCAGTGTTTTTAAGCGTGGCGTATAAAGTAAAATTTCGAGTTTAGAAAAGCTTAATTTGGATTGGCCGCTCCGCTTCGCTACGCGGCTAATCCAAATTCTTAGGCTTTTCTAAACTCGAAATTTTACTTCATGCTTAGTCTGTGAGTGGAAAACACTCGTTTAAAACTTCAAATTGAACTCTTTTCAAAAACAACGAATGTCGGAAAATGGACAGCTTTATGCATATGTTTACCTAAAATAAAAATTCTCTCTGTATTACTATTAATGATTTCGATAGCTAACGCCATCTAATGCTTCATAGCGGCATCGTCAGTGACACGAATGCACAAAGTGCATATACAGGTCACTGTTTCGTCCACGAGCGAGCAGAACTCTGTTTGTGAAACCAGAAAACAAATATCAAAATTTAATTTGTGTTCAGTATTCCGGCACCAGGTACCCACAGACGCGTTTCGGACTTCAAGGTCCTCTTCAGTGTGGTCCCGACCCAGTGCTGAGGAATACTGAACATTTCTGACTATTTCAAGCCAATATCTGAAAACTATTAATGATTTCGATAGCTAACGCCATCTAATTCTTCATAGTAAAGAGGACCTTGAAGTCCGAAACGCGTCTATGGGTACCTGGTGCCGGAATACTGAACACAAATTCAATTTTGATATTTGTTTTCTGGTTTCACAAACAGAGTTCTGCTCGCTCGTGGACGAAACAGTGACCTGTATATGCACTTTGTGCATTCGTGTCACTGACGATGCCACTATGAAGCATTAGATGGCGTTAGCTATCGAAATCATTAATAGTATTCACATATTGGCTTGAAATAGTCAGAAATGTTCAGTATTCCTCAGCACTGGGTCGGGACCACACTGAAGAGGACCTTGAAGTCCGAAACGCGTCTATGGGTACCTGGTGCCGGAATACTGAACACAAATTCAATCTCTGTGTATTGATCAAATAGTAATTTAGTTTTCATTACTGTCATGGTGCTTCTTAAAAATACAACAATTTTACTTAGAAATTGTTTACACAATCACATATTGACCAAAGAGACAATATTAGAATATCTCATATATTTAAACCATCCTTACATGTTAGAATTTAGACTTAATTAGAGGTTTAATCAATGATTAGAGGATTATTAAAGTTAATCAGTCGGGGTGCAAATGGGACTTAGTATATTGTTTTTAAGAGCCATCTTGTTAGTTTGCAAATTAAAAAATCATATTTTGATGCCTTGCAAACAAAGTAATTAAATTAAAAAAAATATATTTTTAACGACTTTTTTTTCGAACAACATAATAAAAATAATGCTTTATCTCTCAACAGAATTAATTCCAATTGTATATTGGACTTAACTTATAACTAAAAGAAACGTATAAGAAATACATGCAACGAAGAACACTGCACAATAAGATTTTGATTGTTGCCTAACAAGGGTTTGCAGTCCTTGATTAAGCATGGAGTAAAAATTGTATAAACTCGAAATATTTACTTCATGCGCCAGGCGTATACAACCAAACCAAAAATATCCAGGCTTTTCTAAACTCGAAAATGTACTTTATGCTTAATCAGTAAGTGGTTAGAAGTTTAACATTTAACTCTTTTCAAAAACAATAAATGTCTGGAAATTTATAAGTATGCATCCGGGTATGTACAGGGTGCAGCATTTTCGATGGTTTCTTCAAATAAAGACCATAAATCTGAATGACAGACAAAAAATAATATATAAACTTCTACAGAGAGTTTTATGTAACACCGAACATTTTCATAACGAGAATTTTTCTTTGAAGTATCCAAATGCATACGTTGCGCATTTTCCGATGCTCAGTTGATTAAAAGAATTAAATTTGAGGCTTTAAGCGAGTGTTTTCTACTTCCAGGCTAAGCATGAAGTAAAATTTCGAGTTTAGAAAAGCCTGAAAATTTGGTTTGGTCGCGTAGCGCGAAGCGCGGAGCGGCCAAACCAAATTTTCAGGCTTTTCTAAACTCGAAATTTTACTTCATGCGCCACCGGTACAAAACACTGACATATTACGAAGTTTAAAACACACCGCTAAACTTTACATTGAATCAGTGTTTTGTACCGGTGGCGCATGAAGTAAAATTTCGAGTTTAGAAAAGCCGGAAAATTTGGTTTGGCCGCTCCGCGCTTCGCGCTACGCGACCAAACCAAATTTTCAGGCTCTTCTAAACTCGAAATTTTACTTCATGCTTAGCCTGGGAGTGGAAAATACTCGCTTAAAGCTTCAAATTAAATTGTTTTAATAAACCTCGATGCTCGGTTTATTGAAACAATTTTAAAATGTGCAACGTATGCATATGGATACTTAAAACAAAAATTATCGTTATGAAAATGTTCGGTGTTACATAAAACTCTCTGTATAAACTTTTGTAGAAGTTTTTGATAACTTGACGGCAAAAAGCTACTAAATGTCAAAAAGTAATATATACTCCCAGAGCTCTTTTTGAGAGCATATTTCATGCGCCTAATCAAAATGTGTCTATCTTCAATTGTTTTCGAGTTATAAGTGAAAACTCAAAATTTGACCATTTTGAAATATCGAAATAACTTCTTTATTTAAAAATATTTAATTTTTTTAGTAAAATATGCTGATCATATCAGATTGTGTCCTAAGTTTAACCTTTTGAGATATGACATAAGGTTGAGTTATTTTAAATACAACTCATAGGTTACCTTGACTTCAGACGATTACATTTTTTGTAAGCTTTCCAAAAAAATCATCCGCGTATTCTACTTAAAAAAAGTGCATACGAAAGTTTTTATAGTGTGTCAATATCATTTTACATAACGAAGTTATTTTATTCATAAAAATGGTACTTTACTTAAAAGAAACCATCAAAAATGCTAAGCCCTGTACCCTTAAAAGAAAAAGTCCCTAAATAATTGGTTGAAATAACTTCAAATTTAATTAATTTTCCACGAAAGTAATGTTATTTTTAATTCTGTAAATAATTTAGAAATCCAATGAACATTTGAATAAAATTGGACAATTTTATAAACGTCGTTTTCAAAACATCAATTTCTATGAACTTTATAATAAAAATAATGTGTTGTCAAAATAACTTAACATTAACATCTTTTTGATAAGCATTTCATTTATATTTTAGTAGAGATAATTATAAAATGTGGATAGATCTTTGTATACTTTGGGAATGTTTCGCGATAAATAGTTCGCTTATAGTGAAAAATAACCTTAAATGTTGAAAGCACATTAACATTTAATATTGATAAAGAAAAAAATTATTCATTGGATTCGGTTAATTATTGAGTTTGGCATACAAATAATTTTGGTGATAACGTTTATTAAAAAGCAGATAGTTCTTAAAAAACCCTGTGTAAGCTTTCCAACAATATCGTCCGCGAATTCTACGTAAAAAAGTGCATAGGAAAGTTTTTATAGTGTAGAAGTTATTTTATTCATAAAAATGGTACTTTACTTGAAAAAAACATCGAAAATGCTAAGCCCTGTACACTTGAAAGAAATAGTCCCTAAATAATTAGTTAAAATAACTTCAAATTTAAAGAATTTTCCAAGAAAGTAATGTTATTTTTAATTCTGTAAATAATTTAGAAATCCAATGAACATTTGAATAAAATTGGACAATTTTATAAACGTCGTTTTCAAAACATCAATTTATAAAAAATATAGTGCGTTGTTAAAATAACTTAACATTAACAACATCTTTTTTATAAGCATTTCATTTATATTTTCCTAGAGATAATTATAAAATGTGGATAGATCTTTGTATACTTTTGGAATGCTTCGCGATAAATAGTTCGTTTATAGTGAACAATAACCTTAAAAGCACATTAACATTTAATATTGATACAGAAAAAAATTATTCATTGGATTTTCTGTTAATTATTAAGTTTGGCATACAAATAATTTTGGTGATAACGTTTATTAAAAAGCAGATAGTTCTTAAAAATACAGTGTCCTCGGGTTACTGCCCGGATAAGTAAAACTTTTTTAATAACCATTTTTTGACAAAATGTTATTCTTTATAAAAAGTTTTGGATGACTTGCAAGCAACATTTTCATTATCAAATCCTAGTTTGACCAGAAACGGCCTCAAAAATTAAGAAAAACGAAAGGTATGATAAAAGAAAAGTACCTTTAATTCAGGGTTTCTCAACTGGGGTGCACGACCCACTAGGGGGGCCCGGCACGTTATTGGTGCGGGGGGGCAGATTTCCTAAAAAGTAAGTGAAGTAAAATAAGGCTATTATACTGTTTCAATCTAACTAAAAAACCCAAATTAAATCAGGTGGGCGCGTAGTTAAGAGGGAGGGGGTGACCTGAAAAAGGTTGAGAACTCCTGCTCTAACTATATTTTTAGGAGAAAATGTCATTAACCCATTATGTGCCATTGATGCATATACGCAACATTATTAATTTTATGTTAGTTAAATTACTAAATAAGTAAATTTGATATATTATAGTGTTTGAGTTGACTTGAAAATGTATGAAGAAATACGTGAATATTTTGTTATTTAAATATCTCGATTATTACTTATTAAAAAAAAAATGTTTCCAGTGTATTTCTAACTTCACAATATTTCAGTGTTTTATACGCGTGGCGCATGAAGTAAAATTTCGAGTTTAGAAAAGCCCCGTGAAAATTTGTCGAGGGTCGCTGGCGCGACCCTCGACAAATTTTCTACGCGGGGCTTTTCTAAACTCGAAATTTTACTTCATGCTTAGTCTGGGAGTGGAAATACTCGTTCGAAACTTAATATTTCACGTTTTTATACAAAAACGACGAATGCCTTACAATTACAGCGTATACAGTATGTAAATTTAAAAGAAAAATTGACAGTATGTAATACAATAAGTCATTCGTAGAAATCATAAAAAAAAGTGTAGAATTTTACCTGAAATCAACTTTTAGAGTTAACTCTATAATTGCTCGGCCGGTAATGGGTTAGTAGATATAATTTGTAATTGAGAATTAAGTCTAAATACAAAATTTTAACTTATAGAACAAATTTTATTTTTAAGTGTTTTTTCGTATATTTTTTAAGATTTATTTATTCAATGCAATTATTTTGAATAAATAAATGTTAAAAAATATACGAAAAAACACTTAAAAAATAAAAATATAAGTTAAAATTTTGTATCTTCTATTAAATTACCTCTTCTCAATTAAGTTATGGTGTATACCAAGTGTCTCCGGAGGGTAGGTATAACTTTTTATTATCAATGTTTCAACAAAAAGTCATTCTTTAGAAAACGTTTTCCTCTCTTAAAATTATTATTACCATTAATGATGTAATTAATTTAAATATACAGGGAATTTTTATTTTAAGTATACACAACGAATTTTTATTTTAAGTATACATATGGATGGATACGCTGTCAAATTTACGACATTCGTTGGTCTTCTAAAAAAGATCAATTCAAAGCTTTAAACGAGTGTTTTCCACTCCCAGCTTAAGCATGAAGTAAATTTTCAGGCTTTTCTAAACTCGAAATTTTACTTCATGCGCCACGCGTATACAACACTCAAATGTTGTAAAGTTCAAAATACATATCTTTACCATACTGCATTAGTAGTATATTTTTTAACTTCACTTTAAATCAGTGTTTTATACGCGTGGCGCATGAAGTAAAATTTCGAGTTTAAAAAAGCCTGAAAATTTGGTTTGGCCGCTCCGCTTCGCGGAGCGACTAAACCAAATTTTCAGGCTTTTTTAAACTCGAAATTTTACTTCATGCTTAATCTGGGAGTGGAAAACACTCGTTTAACGCTTCAAATTAAACTCTTAAAAAAAACAACGACAATTTAGATTTATAGAATAATTAGGATATTTATACTTAAAAGACAAACTCCCTGGATAATTTCAGTTTGATATGAAAAACTTAAGTTTATCTAAGATATTTACAAAGGATTCAATTTTTATGATTAGTTATCTTTTCATCTCTAAATATAACTAAATTTGATGAAAAATTGATAATTTATTAAAAATACAATTATTTTTAATAAATACACGTCAAAAATGTACGATACATAAATATAAAAATAAATAAATTTAATAAAAATAAAATTGTTGTATCAAGTTTATATTTTGTATGTAAACATAGTTCTCGATTACAAACTACTTTTTCAAATAACATCTTTCTCTAAAATTATATTTAGAGGTACTCTTCTCTGATGACAATTGTTGGTTTTCCTAATTCTATAGTAAATTTAAGATTTGACAATAAAAATAGTGTTTTCAAGTCCTCCGACACTTTTTGTAGCCCCCTGATTACTGCCCGGATAGGAGAACTTTTTGATTGTCCATTTTTCGACAAAAATTCGTTACTTTTTGTCGAAAAATGGACAATAAAATAGTATTTCTTTTATCCGGGCAGTAATCCGGGGACACACGGTATATACTATATATAAAGCACTTTCAAAGTAACTTCAAAAATTATGAATCTATCTAAAAATTATGGCATTTCGATAAATTGTAGAGTAAATTAAAAGATTTGCATGAATTGCATGTACATTCGAAAGAACCTGGAAATTATGATACGATTTTGATTATTACCTAACGAGGGTTTGCAGTGATTTAAAGTGAAGTTAAAAGAAACATGTATATTATTTTTTTATAAAAATTTTGTGTTGAAAAAAATTATTGTTGAGACACGCATTAGGTTTTTTTTTACGTGGCCCAACAATAAAAATGGTAAAGGTACATTTACTTTTAACGCACAAATTTGCACTGAACCGAAATAAACCGATATATTTTTTTCGATTGTTGACGTTTTTTTTTCAGTTAGCGGTTCAGTTCGGTTGAAAGTCCTGGTTTAAATTATATTAAAGACAAGTAATCAAATTATTAAATTATCTTAAAAGCAAGTATATTATTTACAAAAGCTCATCACTGATTTAGAACATGTTAAAGCACATATTTGCACTGAATCGAAATATACCGATATATTTCTTCGGTTCAGCTGCGGTTTTTGTTAACGTTTTTGTCCAGTTTACGGTTCAGTTTGGTTGGAAGTCCTGGTTTAAATTATATTAAAGACAAGTAATTAAATGATTAAATTATCTTGAAAGTAAGTGTATCATTTACAGAAATATGTTATTTAAACAATTTAGATCTAGAGTTTAAAACACTAAATGAAAATAAGTTCCATTGGAGTATAATTTCTTTTAAGGAAAATCTGTTTAAAAGCACGCAAATATCCACCAAAAAAAACTCTTGCATTAATCACACAGGGCAGTCACGTTCAGACGGAGAAATTCAGGAATTCAGACACGCGAATATTTCGGGGGGCCGAAAAATTCGCCAAACACTCCGCTTTGCAGAAGATTAAACGCGATTACAATCCACCGCACACTTAAAACACTGGGTTCCCACAAGTATCCGAGTTCAGGACATATTTTTTTATCTTCGCTGGTTAAACTTACCTAAATCCGTGGACGTACATCTCGTCGTATTCCCCCTGAATGGGGAGCACACAGACACTGATACAATATCTTACAACACACGCTGAACGCGCACTGAAAGCGCTCAGCTGAAGTCGCTCAGCAGAGCCGAATCTCCCCCCTGTCGTCTTAAGCTCGGACCTCCGCGCGAGCAAATAGCACTTCTTCAAATCCCCGGTGTTTCCTAATAATCGCCTCGGGGGGTTGTTTTCCTGGAGCAGGTGGTCGGGTGGTTGAAAAGTAGCCACCTGTTGTTGATTTGGTGGGGTTCGGGGTGCCACTGGGGTTGTAAATTGGGGTTTTGATTGCGGATGGAGTTTGAAAGTTGTGCGTTGTCGCGGTAGTGGGGAGTTAGCTGCTGATTCGGATGGACCGGCTTATGGAGCAGTAACCATGCCGCTGCGGTCGGGGTATCGCCAGGCGATCATCCTCGCCGTGGCTTTACTCTTCGTTTCGTTAGTGATTAATGTTGAAGCGAAGGTAAGTTTTTATTTACCTATTTTTAATCGAAAACTTCGATCTAAGGTGATGCGAGTGTTGTCAACATTTTTAAAAAGTTTAATAAAAAATGCGTCATTGTTTACATATGCTTCAAGCACAGGATTCAATAACTAAACAAATGTACAAGTTTTGCTTCAATAAAATATGAGTTTCTTTATATTTTTTGTACCGAATTTAGTGAGATTCTGCAAAAAAATCTGCTGTAACCAACATAGATATCGACCACAAATAAAAATGTTATAGGATACGTATATCTGTCACGGGAAATGCAGAATAGCATTTTTTTTGTATTTCCCGTAACAGATATACGAATCCTATAATAACAATGTGTATATCTTCTGACTAATGTATACAATAGCTTGGTAAATGTAAATAAAATACCTATGAAAGCGTGCTTATTGATACATTTACAGGTACATGCACATGCACATGTAATAAATCATGTTGGTAAATGTAAAGTAAATACACATTTTATTCTACATTTATTAAAATAAATTTTCAACGCTGAAAGGCAAAAAATGAAAAATTGTATAAATATATTAAAATAATTTCAATTTATTATATTGCAAACAAAATCCACAAAATTTCATAAATGTGCCGCTGATTATGAAAGTGGCCTAAGTTTGTTTGTATATAATAATATTGTATATAAAAAAAAGTTTTTTTAATTCTTGAATTTTCAAGACGTTCGCTTCGTGATACATTTTCAATTTAGATCAAAGAAAACACTACTTAACTTTCTTAGACCACTTTTATTGTACTTCTTGTAACTAGTTTCAATTATGCTTTTGAAGAGTAACTGTTTTAACCTTATTTATTAAAAGTCCTATAAAAAAGTTAGGTGTTTTCTTTGTATCAAAAGTTTTTATAATATTTATTCTTGAAATGTAAAATTTTCTTATGATCTTGGAAATTTGTGCTTAGCTTGTACACAAATTGAATTCTTGAAACTTAAAATAACTTAAATCATTTTCAAAATTAACAATTTGTCTTCAAAATCATTACTAACAAACAATAATTTTATTAGTAATTAAAAAAGTTGGCTTCATATTATGAACTTAAAACTTATCCATAAAATGTAAAAAAAAAGTAACGAGTGTTTTCTACTCCCAGATTAAGCATGAAGTAAAATTTCGAGTTTAGAAAAGCTTGAAAATTTAGTTTGGCCGGGTAGCGCGTTGCGCTACGCGACCAAACCAAATTTTCAGGCTTTTCTAAACTCGAAATTTTACTTCATGCGCCACGCGTATAAAACACTAAAATATTCTGAAGTGCGAAATACACTGCTAAATTTTACGGTAAATCAGTACTTAAAACGTGTGGCGCATGAAGTAAAATTTCTTAAATCATTTTTAAAGTTAACAATATGTCTTCAAACTCATTACTAACAAACAATAATCGAGTTTATTAGAAATTTACAAAGTTGGCATCATGTTAAGTACTTTAAACTTATACATAAAATTTAAAACAAAAGTAACAAGTGTTTTCTACTTCCAGATTAAGCATGAAGTAAAATTTCGAGTTTAGAAAAGCCTAAAAATTTGGTTTGGTCGCGTAGCGCGTAGCGCTATGCGACCAAACCAAATTTTCTGGCTTTTCTAAACTCGAAATTTTACTTCATGCGCCACGCATATAAACACTGAAATATTCTGAAGTGCGTAATACCCTGCTAAATTTCACGGTAAATCAGCACTTGAAACACGTGGCGCATGAAGTAAAATTTCGAGTTTAAAAAATCCTGAAAATTTGGTTTGGTCGCTTCGCTACGCGACCAAACAAAACTTTCAGGCTTCTCCAAACTCGAAATTTTACTTCATGCTAAATCAAGGAGTGGAAACACTCGCTAGACGTATTAAAGTGAACAATTTTATATCTTTCGATGTTTTATTGATATTTGAAATATTACATCTAACTTTTTTCCGTGAAAAAAAAAATTTACTGAAATTTCGTTTATTTAAAACTACTTAAAAAGAGTTTAAAAATTTATAAAAAAGACTCTAACATCTACCACATACACAATTTATAGTAGAGACGAACAATTAACATCAATTTAATCCAAATTCGACTTCTTTTAAAACAAATATAATTTGTACCGATTTAAATACATTTTAATGAAAAATAAAGAAAAACTAACAGTTCAGTTAGACTTCATTTTAAATGAAATAAAAATTCTAATATTTCTACAAAACTGAAGGATGATTGATTGTTCCGTTAAACATAATTTCAAATCGAAGAAAAGTTCTAACATTTCAAGAAAATAAAGGATGATTCATTGTTTTTATTGAAGTATTCGATCTTTTCTAACGAGATTGGTCACCAATCCGAATTTTCAGGCTTCTCTAAACTCAAAATTTTACTTCATGCTTAAATAAGAAGTGTAGGCCTATGTTAATAAATAAAATTAAACAATAACAATTGACATTTTGTTTAAAATCAAGTTTGCAATTTTTGTTGCTTTTGATTTATCAGGGATGATGAAAACTCTATCTACACAAATAATCCTAATCCCATAAAATCTAGAAGTACGGTTATTTATTCCAAACGATCAATCAAATTAATGTGAACCTGGAATTCTAAAGACGGCAAAACAATTCCATTCATTCGAGCCCTTGAAGAATGGAGGGGAGATTAGGCTGAATTATAACGGCAATTAATAACGCAATAGTTCATCCGAAAAGCGGAACGGGCTTAAATTTAGACCACACCGGCATCAAAGGCGCAAACTAAAAATAATTGAGTCCAGGTAGGGAGAGGGTGTTTACAAATTTGCCACCATATGAAGATTTACAACTTACATAAAAAAATGGTTTGTCTTTCACAAAGATAACTGTATTTTTATTAGGTTGTAAATTAACTCGCATGAAAAGGAAATAGTATTGAATTTGAATTAAAGGCACTTGGTTTGTTTCACTTAAATCTTATTTTTTTTTTCAACTAGTTTCGACTTATCGTCATTCTCAAGGAATAATGTATAAGTCAAAACTAGTTCGAAGAAATAAAGATTTAAGTAAAAGAAACCAAGTGCCTCTAATTCAAATTTAATATTAGTTAAAATTAAGTGATCAACAAACCAAATTAAATTTAAAGAAAATATGTATAATATATAATATCCCGAAAATGTTTTTCGTGTAAAATGCAAATGTAGTTGTTGTAATGGATATTTATTGTCTTAAGTTGTTTTATTAATTAAGACACATTGTTTGCATTTTACACGAAAAACACTTTCGTAATTTTATATATTATGTTTAAAGTGTGCAAACTATAAGAAGCGTAAGCTTATTTTCTCGAATTCAAATATTTATGAATTGGAATTATTTTTGTTTAAAAAAAAATAATGTTTTGAAGTAACATACAATTTTTGACAGGACTTATTTTTATGATGAATCTGAGATAAATTAATGAGACAAGAAATACCAAGAAATCAACCATCTGTACAAATTTCAAACATTCTTATTTACTTCCTCTAAGAAAACATCGATGGAAATGTGATTGCTTAGACTTTCTTTGAAACTAAAAACTATAATTACTCTAAACTAAATAAGACATTCTAAAGATATTACTACCAGTAGTAGAAATATCGGATGTCCAACAAGTGTTGAAGTCCTGGGTGGTTATAGAATCAAACATGGATGTCGATTCTTACTTCAAAATTATTGGATCTGACGTTTCTACAGTCATACCCTATTTCGAAGAAGTAAGAATCGACATGCATGTTTGATTCGACAGCCACCCAAGACTTATAACACATATATAAACAACCTTTATTTGGCATCAAAAATTAGCATACAATGCAGTAGTGTACTAAATTAACAAAAATATATATGATACTAACCAACAAACACAACGTTACAAAAAGAGAAAGAGAAAAAAAAACTTAAAAAACAAATGCGTTTTCTTCGAAAATGACTACAAAATTTGCCTGATTTTAAGTTCCCTAGGTCTCCCCCTTTACTTATTTATTTATAAGATTTTGCTGGCCTGCTTCTAATAATATTCTTACACACCTTGACACCCGTTCCTCTTTTATCCAGCGTCGCCCTCCAACTTCTTTCTTATAACAATAATTGTTGGATACGCGGTACTAACAAATAACATTTTAAATAAAAAGTTTAAAAATAAATTACGAGTGTCTGACGATATTTCTAGCATTCTTATATTCTTTGATCTAACTCTTCCTATGAAAAATCTATGGAGAATAATAGTTTTAGATCAGGGGTGCTCAACCCATCGATCGCGATCGACGGGTCTATCGCCTACCGGTTCCAACCTCCGGTGAGATTTTGCGAAAAATAATCGATGTTTCAGTATGATTGGTGAAAAATATTGTTGTTTAATCTGCAATTCGTCTATTACTGTTCCGAAAAAGGGCAACATTGAGCAAAAAGTTCGATCGTTGTACGAACAATAGGACAAAGATTTTCTAAATATAAACCTGAGATACGAAATTAAAAGATAATGCGATTAGAGAAAGAAATTTCTGCCTAACAAAATTAGTAAACAAACCAATATCAGTCGTTATTGCTTCGTTAATTCTTTCAGAAAAAGCAATGAAGATATGTTAATTCCAACTTCAGGATCTTACAACATGTTTATATCTAAGCAAAATTAGTGCTTTTAAAGTTGATTTAATAATTCATAATTTATTTATAGTTTCCCAAACATGATTACCTTAAAATATTACTAAATCTTAACTTGAAGACGATTTTTAGAAGGAAACAAAGTTGTTGAGTTATTTTTTTAAGGAAATAAATAATGTTTTTTTATATATAACTTTCCGAACAAGAAAAATCATTTGATTTTAAGGTAATCTGAGAAAAATCACAAGATTTTTGAGAAAAACCAGTTGAGATATAGTATCCCCAACTATAGGTTCTTAAAACTTTAATTAAAACACTTAGAACCTTTCTTCAACACTTTATTTTGTAACCAAATGTACATTTCGGACACAAAGTATCCATTATCAATGGTTTTATATTAATTAATATCAAACTACTGATAATGGACACTTCGTGTCCGAAATGTACATTTTGATAGAAAATAAAGTGTTAAAGAAAGATTATAAGTGTTTTATTCAAAGTTATAATTATCTTCAAGTAACTTAATCAATTCAAAAATTCTTAAAGCTTGTTTATTTTAAAGTAAAAATTAGTGCTTTCAAAGTTAATTCAGTAATTTATGATTGTTTTATAATTTTTAAAACTTTTTGAGATAAACTAGTTGAGATATTTTAACCCCACTTTTAGAATCTTATAGCGCGTTTATTTCCAAGAAAAATTGAAGCTTTTGACGTTGATTTATTAATTTATAATTTTCTTATAATTTCCTAAACAAGATTACCTCAAAATCTAACGACTATTCGTATTCAGATCACGATTTAATATTGTAGGCATTCATCGTTTCTGAACAGCGTTTAATTTAAAGTTTTGAACGAGTGTTTCCACTCCCAGACGAAGCATGAAGTAAAATTTCGAGTTTAGAAAAGCCTGAAAATTTGGTTTGGTCGCGTAGCGCGAAGCGCGGAGCGGCCAAACCAAATTTTCAGGCTTTTCTAAACTCGAAATTTTACTTCATGCGCCACGCGTATTAAACACTGAAAGCACTGAAATATTGTAAACGAGTAAACCTCGCTTGAAATCAGTGTCCTGTACGCGTGGCGCATGAAGTAAAATTTCGAGTTTAGAAAAGCCTGAAAATTTGATTTGGTCGCTCCGCGCTTCGCGCTACGCGACCAAACCAAATTTTCAGGCTTTTCTAAACTCGAAATTTTACTTCATGCTTAACCTAGGAGTGGAAAACACTCGTTTAAACTTCAAATTGAACTCTTTTACGAAAACACCGAATATTTTAAAATCTACAATACGTAATTGAGATATGTATACTTAAAAGAAAAAATACACAAGAAATTATGATTTAAAGCTAGTCTAAAAGAAACAACACTAATATACTCGCGACCTTAACAGTATAACATTGTCATGTAACGTCAAAATTTGAAACAACTAGGAAAAGTCGTTGCAGATACAACTGTCGACATACTCTCTAAAAAAATTGAACCACACATTCCACATCAATGAGTCATAGGACATCTCTCCCGAATTCCACTATATATATTTTTTTTGTTTGTTTTTATTATCTATAACCTGTCGATCCCCAAATAACTTGGTGTGCAAATGTAACTCGCGTACTACAAAATATTGAACACCCCTGTTTTTAGATTATCTCTAGATCTATTGCTTTCACTTTTAAAAATTAACTTACTGTGTTCATTCTAAACATTCATATTTATTGTTAACAAGACAATGGAGGAAATATAGTTGAGGTGTAACAGCACGAGTCTTCGATCCCCTTAATGGGTTTTTCCGGAGAAAAATCGCGTACACGTCTCGAAGCAAACTACAAACTTCCATGCATCTTTCTGTATATCTCTTGAGAGTGAATTAACAGTTATACAATCGGATCCCGCAGCTAAGACAATATCCAGCCCATCGAGAGATCGAAATGGCATTAACAATAAAGCAATGTCATGAGCTATGAAAGCTTGCTTTGTATTAAGACTTTTATAAAAATAGAAAAAATGTAATGATAAATATTTACTTAAATAACACTAATTACTTGTTTTATTCACTTTTTTTATTTTTAAGGTGATAAAAGTGATAAGTATTATTTAATTCAATAGTTAAAATGTATCACAAAGTAACCGCCTCTGCCAGAAAATATTTAAAATGAGGAAAATTAATAAAGGGTAGAATAAATAATCACGTTAATGTTATCTTCAAATTTTAATTGTTTTAGATGGGATTTTAATAATATTTATGATATTATTATTATGATTAAATCGTTAAATAGTTAAAATGTATCACAAAGTAACCGCCTCTACCACAAAATATTTAAAATGATAAAAATTACTAAAGGGTAGAATGAATAATCATGTAAATCTTATCCCTAACTTTTAATTGTTTTAAATGAGATTTTAATAATTAAGCAATTATCGAAGAGACTTTCTAATTTTTTTATAGAGGAGGCCGAATCGGCCTTATTGAAAATGCGGTAGCCGGTGTGTCAAATTGATGGTAATTAGCCGCGTTTTAGGATAATTAAAAAATTCCTTGGTGTCATCCCGGCACTGATAGATCCCAATTTCAGATAATCTTGTGCCGCACGTCCAACGGGCTTATCACATAAACCACAATTACAAAACCAGTACCTTCTGACCTTAATATCAAGATTTAAGGAGCGATTGTCTCGAAGAGAAATTTTACTCACCCACACGTTAATTTAAATATGTCAAATATCAATATTCACCAAATACTTCCAAGTGTTACTCTTTTATTGTGATTCAAAACACTTGAAAATAAGACATAGTTTACGTATTTATTTCACGGATTTTATTTTTCAGTTAGATTATTTTGTACAACTACAAGGGTATAATTATTTTGACTTTCTCCCATATGCAAAACAAAGGGAAAGTATTGTATTTGCAAAAATTTGTAAATCAAAAAGTGTATATATCCATTTTGAGGTCCCCCGAGTTGATTAAGATCATTTTTGAAAGATGTCTGTCCCTCTATCTCCACGATCAACTCTAAACCGATTGAGCTGTTAAGATAACACTACAAACTTAAACCTTTTATTACAATGGTAGTATCCGATCAACTTTTAATAAAAATGCGGAAACCAGAAGTGGTAGTTTACTCTTAGTATTTTTTTGGATTTTCTATTTAATATTGATCATTTAAAAACATCTTGTTAACCCATTAACGGCCAAGCAATTATAGAGAAAACTCTAAAAGTTGATTTTAGGTACAATTCTGCACTTCTTTTTATGATATTCATAAATGACTTATTGTATTAAATACTCTGGATTTTTCTTTTAAATATACATTATGTAAATTTCAAGCAATTGTCGATTTTATATAAAAACGTGCAGTTTGAAGTTTAGAACGAGTGATTCCACTCCCAGACTAAGCATGAAGTAAAATTTCGAGTTTAGAAAAGCCTGAAAATTTGGTTTGGTCGCGTAGCGCGAAGCGCGGAGCGGCCAAACCAAATTTTCAGGCTTTTCTAAACTCAAAATTTTACTTCATTCGCCACGCGTATAAAACACTTAAATATTGTGAAGTTAGAAATACACTCTCATTATTATTTTTTAAAATGAGTAAATGACTTATTGTATTAAATACTCTGGATATTTCTTTTAAATATACATGATGTAAATTTCAAGCAATTGTCGATTTTATATAAAAACGTGCAGTTTGAAGTTTAGAACGAGTGATTCCACTCCCAGACTAAGCATGAAGTAAAATTTCGAGTTTAGAAAAGCCTGAAAATTTGGTTTGGTCGCGTAGCGCGAAGCGCGAAGCGCGGAGCGGCCAAACCAAATTTTCAGGCTTTTCTAAACTCGAAATTTTACTTCATGCGCCACGCGTATAAAACACTTAAATATTGTGAAGTTAGAAATACACTCTCATTATTTTTTTTTTTTAAATGAGTAATAAAAGTTAAATGAGTAATAACCGTTATTTAAATAACAAAATATTTACATTATTCTTCTTACATTTTTAAGCCTGATAAAATAATATAATATATTAAATTAACTTATTTAGTAATATAATTAACCAAACATTTATAATGTTGAGTGTACGCATCAATGGCGCTTAATGGGTTGAGAAAAATTGTAGATATTTACTTTATGTCGTAGCTCTTTTAGTTATTTTATTATTATTGTTTTAAAATTGTGAATTTTACGAATTAATTACTTTGAATAAGTGAGCTATTGCTATAAACGCCATTTTTGACCTTGTCATATTAATATTTTTTGGAAAACTGAAAACATAAGTGAGGCACGTCCAACGGACCAACAAAGTTTACCAAGAATAAGAAACATTTGTCGAAAAATAAAGTAGGTGAAAGCTCAAGTATCTAACATGGGGGAAAGTACTATGATAGACATATCAATTTTATTTAAATAAGCATCTGTTATAATATCGTCCAAAATATAAGAATTATTTTCTTACTTTTATTTTCTTTCTGCTTACCATTCAATTAGCGAGAGTGTCGAAAGGCTTGTCTCTCCAAGTTGACGAGTTTGTTCCCAATGTAAACAAGACAAAAACGGCGTAAACGCATTGAAACTAAACAAACGCAGGTACAAAAATACATGCAAGCGCCCTTATTTATAGTTGTTGACCAGATGCACCGCTTGAACTCCACTGCAAGCGAAACCAGGAGATTGTGGGTGGGGTTAGCACGTGGAGCTTCTTAAGATTAATTAATAAACAAGTAAAAATAACAATAACATTTTATTTTTTAATATAGAAAATGATTAATTATTCATTAAAATAATAGTCTTTCATTAAATTATTCAAAATAATTTCACCTCTGGTGTAACTTTCAACCTTTCTTACTTTACACTTTCCTGGACATTACCATTAATTAAACTGAAGCCGAGGTATCCGTAGGAGGTAATTACACTCTAAAACGCAATTATCTTGTCAAGAACAACGTATTTATTCCCCGGTCAAGGGTTGGTCCGGCCACTAATTATCTCTTAAAATAAAAAAATAAAAATAAAAAGTGTACATCGGAATTATTTGAATAAGAGTAAAAGAGAAAATCCCGAGGATGGGTTAATTGGAAATTCCACACTTTTTATGTGTAAGTTGGGCTAGAGGATATTTTCTTCTTTTTTTAAGTAACAAAGATTTGTTTTTTTTTAAATTTATACAAGATTTGTTGGACTGGCTTAGATTAAATCTGTATTTAGATAGATAAAGAGAGTTTTTTATATAATATATAATTTAATAGCTCAGGATGTCACTTGGTGAAATTCCATATCAATACTTTAAGTAAATAGCACACTTGGTTAAGATTATTTATTAGTTGACACTGCAACAATTGTCTCGCCATATAATGCCTTCATCAGGCAGATGAATGATGTATTTACAATCTTAAACTAGCGCTTAATTACTAATGACGAAGGGTAAGTGGGATTGGGGTTGTAGTTAATATCGTAATAAATATATAAATATATATATATATATATATATATATATATATAGGGTGTTCGATAAATAGCGACCAACGCTATAACTCTGTTAGTTATTGACCGGTTTGATAACCCTAAAAAACAAAGTCAATGGCTGTTGCAATACTATAAGTTGATAGTAATTATATATTTTTTTTAAATGAACTTCATTGCCATATTGTAGTCAATTTTTAATTTTTAAATAGCTGCATATACTTTTCTCATTTTATTATATTAGACATTGTTTTTCTGAATCCAAAAGTGCCCAAAGTGTTGATTTTAATTTCATATTCATGCCAGTAAAAAATATATAATAATTTTTTGGCAATAAATGTAGTGTGCCTTGAAACAAATTGTCCTTTTAATATTGTATAAATTGTTTATTGGTTTATATTTACTCCGTATGTTCCGTCAACTAATTTATTATACATTCACATTTTGTTATTATTTTAAATGCAACTTTAATATTTAGTAAATACTTTTCAGGCATGCGTTGATTTTAGAAAAGAGTTCAATTCAAAGTTCGAACGAGTGTTTCCACTCCCAGATTGAGCATGAAGTAAAATTTCGAGTTTAGAAAAGCCTGAAAATATGGTTTGGTCGCGTAGCGCGTAGCGCTACGCGACCAAACCAAATTTTCAGGCTTTTCTAAACTCGAAATTTTACTTCATGCGCCACGCGAATTAAACACTGAATATTGTGCAGTTAGAAATACACTTTAAAAATGAGTAATAAAATAAATATTTATTCACACATTCTCAAGTCAGGTCAAATAATACAATATATCAAACTAATTATTTGTTGGGTCGTGTTTATTCATGTTTGACATAACTTAACAATAAATGAATTTTGCACTTTTTTACAAGGTACACTAATTACAATTTTTGAAAAATCTAAGTTTAGATCTAAGATTTATTTATATTTTATTTTCGATTAAAATATTAAACACAAAACAAGAAATTGGGCATTATTTGATTCAGAAAAATTAGGTCTAAAGTAATAAAATTAAAAAATTATAGGCATTAAAAAATGTTAATTTAGATATTATTTGTCAATGAAGTTATTATTGGAAAAATCAATATTCATTTCATTTCTTAGTATTTAAAGGGCCATTGAGTTTAGTTTTTAGTTCAACAAAATCGGTCAATAAATAACAGAGTTATGAGTTTTTTTTTATCGGACACCCGGTATACATATACATACATAAAAATATATATAAAATGTTAACATATAGTAAATACATATATAAACAAACATGAACGAAAAGATAAAATATATAATATATTAAATAAAGCTAAATATAAATGAAGTAGTTGTAAACAACGGTCAATTTTCCCACTCGTTGAATAATATACTATAATCTAGCCCTTTGCTATAACATCACAATTGTTACAACTATTTTGTAATTTATATATACAAATATAACATGGAATTCATGTTTCAGGTATACTAATAAAAATAAAATATAAATAAGATAAAAACCTAAATATAGCTATACATATAATTCATACTTATTTATGTACGAGAAGGAGAAATGAACTATTACTCAATTAAATAAATACCTGTGTATTTAATTAATTATTTCATGCAAAATGGGTAGAATTATTAGCAACTCTAAGCATACGGGTCAGGGAAATATGAGCTCGCAAATGTTGCAAATATTTACGTTATTTAAATAATGTGTACGCAACAAAGCATTAAAAAATCATATATTACCTATTAATAATGAAATACTTTTAAATGTGGGAAATGGGTACTTCCACGTCAAATCAACACAGTCTTACCATCTCAGATTTTTTTATAAATTTTATACAGAAAAAGAAAAATATCTTATTTTATGATAAAATGTCAAGCCGTTTTGAAGATAATTCGGCGATTTGCGATTTTGACAAATTTTTCTGAAATTTAGATGATTATAATCTAAGTTTCAGAAAAATTTGTCAAAATCGAAAATCGCTAAAGTTTTAAATTACGATTACTAGTCTCCAAATAGAGCTAGAGATGTGAAACTAATCTCATTTTGTAGCATTTTTTGTCAATTTCTTATAATATAGAACACAAAAACTGATTTTTTAAAGTTTTTTATTTAAAGTGAAAATTTTGATTTGAAATATCTCGAAAATCACATCTTCAAAAATGTTTAAAATATTATACATGATAGTTTATGTAATTGTTGATATAAATTTCAAAGTGGAACTATAATAGATTCATATTAAAAAAAATAAACTCGTTGAGCTTTATTTAAGAAATAGTTGTATTATTACATCTAAAAAATATTTTGCAATTAAAACTAAACGAGTTTATTTTTTTCAATATGAAGCCAACCTGATCCCACTATGAAATTTATAGGAATAATTAACAATTGCTTTAACTATTTTATATATATTATTTTAATCATTTTTGAAGATGCGATTTTTGAGAAATTCAAAATTAAAATTTTGATTTTGAATAAAAAAATTGAATAAAATTGCCAATTATTGTGTTGTGTATCGTATAAAAGTTCAGGAAAGATGCTAAAAATGAGGCCTGTTTTACATCTCTAGCTCAATTTGGAAAGCAGTAATCGTAATTTAATGAGTATATCTTCAAAACGGCTTGACATTTAATCCTAAAATTAGATATTTTTGCATTTTTGTAGAAAGGCAATAACTGAACAAAATTTTAAATAATCTAAAATTGCAATTGTGTTGATTTGACAAGGAATTACTCAAATGCATATAAAAAAAACTAAACAGAAGTTAAGTTCACACTAAAACACTATTTACATTTTATTGAATGTGACTGCAGTTTCGACAAATTTAGCTTGTCATTATCAAACATTAAGTTAAGTTGCTTGTTTATAACCAACCCTTATGGTGTTTTTACACTTTTACATTTTCGGCTTCAACTTTTTGTTGGGTAATTTTTAAATAGCAAGTTACATTTGCAAACAACTAAATGTAATTTTAAGGTCACTCAAATCGATCTGTCAATTGACAATTTATTAACTGTTTTGTGTTGTAGGCGTTAGCTCTGTGGTACATCTTAAATACAATTGTAAATAAAACACTTTTCACTTTTAGAAATTTGTTTTTATGAGTTATGTGAAGATTTAAACTAAACTTGGAATGAAGCACTAACACTTTCTTCACAATAATTTAATTATTATGCAGAAAGTGCTAGTGTTTCTTTCCAAGTTTACTTTTTACTTTGTTTAACCACTGTGTTTTGCACTTAATTATGTGACTATAGTTTAGACCAGTGGTCTCCAAACTACGGCCCGCGGGCCAAATCCGGCCCGCGACTTGCATGACTCCGGCCCACGATTGCTTGCAATTTTTTTTGTAAACGTCATATTTTAAATTATTGTAACAATTGTTTCTTAAATTTTTCATAATTTTATAAAATTAATCGGATCTTGGCCGACTTTATTATGTAGAATTGTATTTGTGGCCCGCGAAGAAGATAGTTTGGAGACCCAGGGTTTAGAATATTCCTCTCATTCCGTTCTTGAGAATGACTACTTTGTTTAACCACTGTATTTTGCACTTAATTATGTGATTATAGTTTTCACTATCATTTTCAATCTGTGCTTGACAATGCCTACTAGATAATCGAAACTATAACCACATAATTAAGTGCAAAATACAGTGGTTAAACAAAGTAAAAACTGTTTTACAATGAAACACTTTTAACTTTGTTTGTATAACACGTGTTATACAAACAAAGTTAAAAGTGTTTCATTGTGTAATTAACATGTATAACGAAGTAGAAGCCTCCACAATACAGAATTTAAAAACTGTTTTATTTACAAGTGACGATTTATTGTTTGTGAACAAAGTTTGCTACTTACAATTTTTCGCAACAGCGAATGCGTCATAATAGTGTACAAGTGTATTTGCTCCATTAGTTTAGTTTTTTTTTTGGTTCTTTTGATAAATCTTCTGTGCTTTAATATGAATGGAAATTATTTCCTTTCTTTGCAAACATTACCTGCTTATTGAAAAAAAATCTTTGTTAGTTGAACAAACTGGCCAGTACCTGGTATTTATTTATGCAATGAAAAGGATTCTTCAATTCCTTGCTATTTGCACAAAGTGCAAGAAGTAAATGAAAAAAACGACGCTTTACCTTCTTACAGTTTGTACCAAAGGTGGACTGATTCATTATTCCAGAATGTACCATTTATTGCTTCCGTAACAAATTGCGTTATTTTGTAGTGTGGATGTGTTTCTTTTGACAATTTCCGACTACGGCGATTTTGTAATAATAATAATAATAGTAATAATTTATTGGTCTTAGTTACTGAATTAACAACAATAGACAAGTCAAATTAATATACAAATACAAATATAAAATTAGAGTAAAAGATAGTTAGAATTTTTAATAAAATGACATTGACATTTTTAATGCACTTATCGAAAGAACATCGATTAGTGCATAATAATAATTATACTTTATTGATGCAAGTACGTACAAAAATCTTAACTTAAGTCAATAATTATTATCTTATTGACCTAAGTAAAGAAAAAGTAGTTGCATCAATAAAGTTTAATTATTATTATGCACTACTCGATGTTCTTTCGATTAGTTTATTAAGCATTTCGATCATTTTGAGATATAGTCAAATAGAAATAATATTTATAGTATAAAGTTACATATTTGCCTGATAATAAGCCTAAGAAAATAAAAAGACACATAGAGTCCATCATTTTAAGGGATCGACAAACAGAAATAATATTTCTAGTTACCAAAGCTAGATCTTTACTTTCTTTCTTCACCTGAAGAAGCAATTCTAAGTATTATAAAATTACAGCTTCTACAGACAGACAGACAGACCTACGTCAACGCTAGTGTGGACCTTAGGTCAAGTTCTCGTGCGCTTATTTTTTTTTATTCTTGGGGCTTATAAATTAAAAGAAGATTAAAGGATGGACCTTCCGCGAGCCGGGAACAACTTATCATTACAAAACGGTTAGGATTTAAACTCCGAAGGGACGTCTCTGTCCACTTTAAAAACAACAATCAATTATCAATCTCATTTTATATGATTACAAAGATGATGTGACATGTAAGTTCAATATATAAAATTACGAAAATGTTATTTGTGAAAATGCAAACAATGTCTTAATTAATAAGACAACTTAAGACGATAATTATCCATTAAAACAACTACTTCCCGTGCAAATACACCTTCGGATATTGAATTATACAATGAAATATTTAAAAAAATTCGTGAAAAAATTGTTATTTCTCCTTTCATTTTTAATTTGTATTTGTTAGTTGGTTTGAAGAGAATTTGACCTAAACGTTACATATACGTTAATAGAGCGTTGTAACAAATCAAATTAAATAAGATTTTAAATATTTCATTGTATAATTCAATATCTGGAGGTGTATTTGCACGGGAAGTAGTTTTTTTAATGGATATTTATCGTCTTAAGTTGTCTTATTAATTAAGACATTGTTTGCATTTTCACGAATAGCATTTACGTAATTTTACATATTATGTTTAAAGTGTGCAAACTATAAGAAGCTTTGAATTTATCTTGTTTAAGTATAAATCAAAATAACTATTATAATATTAATCCCCTAGTTAAGGGAGTTGAGTATAAGTTGCAATTGAGCACAGACAAGCAAACGAAATAATTTCTGTATTGTGGAGGCTTCCACTTCGGTATACATGTTAATTTCACAATAAAACACTCTTTACTTTGATTATATAACACTGTTGTTATACAAACAAAGTATTTTATTGTGAATTGAAATAATGTAAATATGAAAATACCTCAAAGAAAAGTTGTACAATAGTTTTCAAATCTGTAATCACAGGACACCTCTCGTGAATTCTATCCTAATTGTATCACAAAAATAGACTGATTAATTGACGATCATATTTCTGTGAAATCAAATAAATGTTTAATCTAACTTTGTATCATCACAAAGATTATGATTATTAAAGAAATTGTATCACAAAAAAATAGAATGATTAAATGACGGTCGGATTTCTGTAAAATCCAATAATTTATGAATCCCATTTTGTATCATCACAATGATTAAAATTATTAACGTAACTGTATCACGAAATAAACTACATTCATTGGTGGTCGTATCTTCAAAGTGGTGAAGTAAAAACTTTATTAATTAAGTATTAATGGTAATAAACTCTGTGCACATGTTGGGTTTTATTATCTAATGAGGAGCATGGACATGTGCTTTCAGTATGTATGTACCATATAAAATTACTCCGCATTGGCTTTATGAAATAAAATAACCCTCTTAAGAGCCGTTTTATTAGGGTATCAAATGTTGCGCAAGTTTGTCAGAGAAAATATTTGTGGGGACATATTTTGTTGGTGATAAAGTTATCAATTGACATAGTTTCATTTTTATGCTCATGTCTAGAATATAGGAAGATGTTGCATGATTATTTAGTTTAATGATTAGGCAATATTAGGTCATTAAAAAAATGGTGATGTGTCCATCTTAGCACTTTTCCTGTGATTCAAACAATGGATAATTGATATATTAAATTTATTTCACTCTAACCAATTCGTTGAAAATTTCACTTGCAGTCAGTGTTTTACACGCGTGGCGCATGAAGTAGTTTAGAGAAGCCTGAAAATTTGGTTTAGTCACGTAGAGCTACGCGACATTTTAAATCTGAAATATTTACAACATGCTTAATCAAGAAGTGCAAACAAAACATTGGATTCATGATTCATCTAAACATCTAGTTGTAACTTTTGTACCGAACACAATATTTAAATTCAACGTTTGACGCCGACAGCGTCATGTCATAAACTTATGATATGGCGCAATCAGTAGTATTTTTTTTTTCTAAGTCAGAAATATTTTCTTTATGCTTGATCGAGTAGTGAAAACAAATGTTATCAAAACAATCGATTCAAGATTCATCTAAACATCTAGCTGTAACGTATAGACTTAACGCAATATATGCGTTGAGACTTTGATGCTGACTGCGCTATGCCATAAATTTATGATGTGCCACAGTGAGTAGTATAATCATTTTCTAAATATAAAATATTTACTGCATGATTAATCAAGTAGTAGAAACAAATGTTATTAAAACATTGGATTAGAGATTCATCAAAACATCTAGCTGTAACGTCTGTATTTAACGCAATATTTGAGTTGAGACTTTGATGCTGACTGCGCCATGTCATAAATTTATGATATGCCGCAGTCAGCAGTATAATCATTTTCTAAGTCTGAAATATCTACTCCGTGCTTAGTCGAGTAGTGTAAAATAATGTTATTAAAACATTGGATTAAAGATTCACCCAAACATCTAGCTGTAACTTTTGTACTTAACACAATATTTGAGTTGAGAGTTTGATGCTGACTGCGTCACGTCATAAATTTATAATATGGCGCAGTCGTAGTATAATCATTTTTTACATCCGAAATATTTCCTCTATGCTTACGATTAGTGTAAACGAATGTTATTAAAACATTGAACACTCCATTTTGCTTAAAAAAATGTATAAATCATTAAAACGAGATACATTTCTTGACTTCATCTAATGGCCGCTGCGCGAATGGAAATTATGCAATTAAGCGAATGGAAAATCGCGTTTTACGAGGGCACGCATCCGCGGACCGACCGAACAAGAAACCAACCATAAAGTGTACAATCGAAAAAGAGGCCCGTAAAATGCAATAAGTTTAAAGACAGGTAGGTTCGTTTTATAAACCCGTCTCGTCTGCCGGTCGCATTCCTCTCCTTCTCTCTCTTTCGCTCTTTCCCCGTGCATGCGTCCAGATCTTCTTATTCTTCGCCTCTCAATGAGAACTTGCTCGGTTTAATTATTACAATAGAATTCGATTTATGTTTAATGCATGCTCCCGCTGGATTTCTTCCGGGACGCTGTGATTTGCACGAAATTATAGTACGACTGCGCTATATTTATTTGGGATGCTGTGATTTTCGTGGAAGTATCCTACGACTGCGCCATAATTATTTGGGACGCTGTGATTTTCGTGAAAGTATCCTACGACTGCGCTATATTTAATCGGGACGTGTGATTTCCGTGGAAGTATCCTACGACTGAGCCATATTTATTTGGGATGCTGTGATTTGCGTGAAAATATCATCCGACTGCGCGCTATATTTAATCGGGATGCTGTGATTTGCGTGAAAGTATCCTCCGACTGCGTCATATTTATTTGGGACGCAGTGATTTACGTGAAAGTATCTTACGACTGCGCTATATTTAATGGGGATGCTGTGATTTGCGTGGTAGTATCTTACGATTGCGCCATATTTATTAGAGACGCTGTGATTGGCGTGATTTACGTGAAAGTATCTGTGATTTGCGTGGTAGTATCCTACGATTGCGCTATATTTATTAGAGACGCTGTGATTTGCGTGAAAATATCCTACGACCACGCTATATTTAATCGGGACGCTATGCGTTGTGTGGAAGTATCCTATAACTGCGCCATATTTATTTGGGACGCTGTGATTTGCGTGAAAGTATCCTACGAATGCGCTATATTTAATCGGGACGCTGTGATTTGCGTGAAAGAATCCTACGACTGCGCCATATTTAATTAGGACGCAGTGCTTTGCATGAAAGCATCCTGCGACTGTGCCACATTTAATTACTAATTATTAGAGTAGTAGCAACTTACACTCAATATAATTTGAATAAATTCGGTTTGACGAATTGAAATAATTAGTTCTAATTATAATAAAAGTAATCTCTTTAGTGCTGAAATTCAGTAACTTCGCGAAATGGAGCATCAGCCTTGAAAAGGCAACAAAGTCTGACTGACTCATGTTTTCCGTTCTTCGGCCCGAGTTACATAACCCGAGACCCGCTGTTAAATAACACATCTTCTTTAAAAAAGGAGAGATGCAATATGCAAGGTAGAGAGGCCGCATTTGCAGACGTTCGGAGTTTGTTTCTCTTCCATCTTCTTTTTCTCCGCTTTTTGCTCGCCATTCGCCTCACTGACAACGGACATCATTCATAAGCCGAAGGCGATTAATCAAACCTCACACTGAGATCATTTTTATACAGTTCTTTTTCGGAGAGTGTGCATGTGCATGTTGGAGTCTGCACGTTGTGGGAGGTGAAATTGATAAATATTGAATTTAGATAAAGTGCAAGAAATGCTTAACTGAATATTAAATTATTATTATTAAGAAAAACTACTAAATGTGTAGATATCACATGGCATTATCGTGAATAATCATCACTTTATTCCCATTCAGATTATGCTAATGAGTTATCAAGTCGACACCCATTGTGCTTAGCATGTCTTCAGATGATAATTCTCTGCAATTTCTCAAACACACAGGAAATGAGGCAATTTGTTAATTGATGGTTGCTATATTATTAAATCATCGGATTTATTGAAGTTTATAAGTGTGTCACTAATAATTATACTTTTAATTATTATATTATTGTTTTAAACAATAAATTATTATAATTCAAATTGCAATGAGTAAAGTTGACAGCCTACATAAATAAATATTTGATTAATCTTGATTACCGAAAATGTTGATGTATCTTCAAGTTAATAATATTACTTTGAGGATACACCAAAAGTTTAATATTGTTGAATATTAATCTAATAATATAAACAAACTTCAGTAAAAACAAAACAAAAAATATATTTTTATTCCGATTTAAAATAACCAGTAAGTACGTAATCTCGGTTAAATGATTATATGGCCTCATCTGAACAAATAATTTAAAATTGAACGATGTATGATGAGTCAAAGAATTACTTTTCGAAACGATAAAATTAACAGCATTTTGTACAAACATCTCTGCAAACCAAATCATATAATATATAGAAAAAATGTATCTAATATCTTAGAAATATTATATAATATTAAGAGAAAATCGAGAGCAAATATATAGATAAATGTCCCCTATTTTTAGGGATATAAATCTACGTACATATTCTATGAAAAACATGATATAATTGATATAATTTGTTCGTAAAATATCCATAAATCTTCAATAATGTCTATAATATCACCATAGTGCTTAATGTATCTATAAGTTTTCTAAATTAATATACAGAGAGTTTTATGTAACACCGAACATTTTTATAACGAGAATACTTCTTTTAAGTATACATATGCATACGTTGTACATTTTCCGACGCTCGGTTTACTAAGAGAATTCAATTTGAAGCTTTAAACAAGTGTTTTCCACTCCCAGGCTAAGCATGAAGTAAAATTTCGAGTTTAGAAAAGCCTGAAAATTTGGTTTGGTCGCGTAGCGCGAAGCGCGGAGCGGCCAAACCAAATTTTCAGGCTTTTCTAAACTCGAAATTTTACTTCATGCGCCACCAGTAAGTACAAAACACTGATTCAATGTAAAGTTTAGCGCTGTGTTTTAAGCTTGGTAATATGTCAGTGTTTTGTACCGGTGGCACATGAAGTAAAATTTCGAGTTTAGAAAAGCCTGAAAATTTGGTTTGGCCGCTCCGCGCTTCGCGCTACGCGACCAAACCAAATTTTCAGGCTTTTCTAAACTCGAAATTTTACTTCATGCCTAGCCAGGGAGTGGAAAACACTCGTTTAAAGTTCTAATTGAATTCTCCTAATAAACCGAGCGTTCGAAAATGTACAACGAAATGCATATGTATACTTAAAAGAAATATTATTAGTATGAAAATGTTCGGTGTTACATAAAACTCTCTGTATATAATATATACTTTTAAATTCGTGATTTACTTTTATATCTGTGTCACCTGTGAATATGGGATCGAGTGCAATTTTGAGTTACGTATATCAGACATTTGTTGTTTTATTAAAAATATTCAATTTGAAGCCTATAACGAGTGTTTCCAATCCCAGATTAAGCATGAAGTAAGATTTCGAGTTTAGAAAAGCTTGAACGTTTAGAAGTTTAGAAGTTTAGATCAGGCTTTTCTAAGCTCGAAATGTTACTTCATGCGTCGCGCGTATATAACTCTGATTCAAAGTAAAGTTCAAAACATATTTCGACTTCGGTTTGATTACATGTGTATTAATTATAAAAATGTTTATATGGAATATGTAGAAGTATACTTAAACGAAAAGATTCCTGCACAATATTCTTTATATAATATATAATATAGAGATATATATATATATATATATATATCATGTAATAAAATGTATATATATTATATTTCGTAAAATATACGTGTATAGTGTATAATATCTTTACATATATATTATATGTGTGTTTGCTGGAATATCGGTAGTCTAATTTAGGCACAATTACAAATATTTTATATAAATATCATATATTGTTGGTCTAATTTAAGGATAATTACAGATTATATATTGTGCAATGGAATTATCTTTTGACCTGGATAAACAAAATTGACCATAAATAAAAAAATCACCTCAGGTCGCAATGTTACCAAAGCCATAAAGTCTGGCCTAATTCGTCACTTATCTTCTCCGTAAATTTCGGACTTTGCTGTCGTTATTAAAAATTGTAAACAAAAACAATGCCGCTCTTTTTGGGTAGATATCTAACAATAACAATTTATTAATACCGGAAACTTCAAAGTTTTGAACTTGCAATTGATAATAATTTATTTGGTATAATAAGATATACCAAATAAATTATTTTTTGTGTAATGGATTTTTCCAAGCTCACACATTAAGCAATTCTAGAGTTAACTCCAAAATTTGATCTTAGGTAAAATTCTGCACCTCTTTTTATGATTTCTATGAATAACTTGTTTTAAAACTTCACACTGGATTAGTGTTTAGTACGCCTGGCGCATGAAGTAAAATTTCGAGTTTAGAAAAACCTGAAAATTTGGTTTGGTCGCGTAGCGCTACGCGCTACGCGACCAAACCAAATTTTCAGGCTTTTCTAAACTCGAAATTTTACTTCATGCTTAATCAAGGAGTGGAAACACTCGTTCAAACTTAAAATTAAACACTTTATCAACAAAAACAACGACTGCCTAAACAATTACAGATTATGCATCAGGATATGCATACTTAAAAAAATCCTTGTGTATAAGTTTTGCTTATTTATTACATTAGCAAATGTAAATGCTTAGCAAATGCAAATAGGTGATGCAATTTTGGCAATGATTAAAACCAAGACACATATTTGTCCGTTAATGCAATCTGCAAAAGCTGGCCATGAAAAAGAGAACAGACAGATGCAGTCTGCACGGAAAAATAGCAATTAATTTACATAATTCATATGCTCTAATTGTAATGATTGTAACAGACGCTGGGTTTGATTTGTCATGGTAATTAGTGTAATTTATTTGCATCTTGTTAATCATCTGTAAAAATAGATACAGAACTTTTCATATTATATACAAATTGAATAACTATCAAATTTTAATTAAATCATTTGATTTAGTTTCACTGAATTAATCGGTGCGATATTGCTTCACTGATTAATCCAGTAAAACTAAAACAAGTGATTTAAACTGTTATACCCGTTTGCACCCAAGTCGATTAACTTAATCAATGATTACTACTTATTAAAATCACAATTTTATTTACTAATTGTTTCCGCAATCGCATTTTGATGAAAGAAACATGTTTATTTTATCGTACACATTTATAACATTCTTGAATTCAAGAAATTTGACTAATAAAACGTCTAATCAATGATTAGTAGATGATTAAAGTTAATCAGTCGGGGTGCAAATGGGCCTTAGTATTTTAGTTGTTTTTAATTTGTAGTATTTTAGTAATTTAAAACGTTTTACCACTGGTTAAGTGAAAAATAATTTAATAGCAATTTCATTTACCTATACTTTTAAATAAAGGAATTTACACGTAATAATCTAACTTTTGGATCCTTATTTTTTTAATATTTTTGTTAATAAAAGTATGTAAATTATTATTAACACAAGCAAATCGAGTTGATTTTTTTTAAATTCTTTGTACGATTCTGTTCTAGTTTCATCGCAATTCTTTGCAAGCTTCTTTTTTACATTTTTAAAGTGATTTAAATCGTTCTTTTTTGCTTGATTCTATTCTAAATTTTATTCAATGTGAGCTGATTAACAGAAAATCCAATTAAATTTTTGGAGAAATTATGCTGCTGCTTTTTTAAATTCTTTGTGTGATTCTATTCCAATTTCATCGTGATTCTTTGCATGCTTTTATTTTTAAGTAATTTTAGTCATATTTTTTTTCTAAAGTCAATGACTTTGTGGCAGCTGATTAACAGGAGACCCAATTTAATTTGCGGAGAAATTATGCTACTACTTTCTTTAAATTTTTTGTATGATTCTATTCCAATTTCATCGTGAATCTTTGGATGCTTTTATTTTTAAGTAATTTTAGTCGCAATTCTTTTATAAAGTTAATGACTTTGTGGGAGCTGATTAACAGGAGACCCAATTAAATTTGCGGAGAAATTATGCGACTGCTTTTTTTCTTTGTATGATTCTATTCCAATTTCATCGTAATTCTTTGCATGCATCTATATTTAAGTAATTTTAGTAGTAATTCATTACATAATTCTATTCTAAAGTCAATGACTTTGTGTAAGCTGATTAACAGAAGACCCAATTAAATTTGCGGAGAAATTATGCTGCTGCTTTCTCCGAAAGCCCCCGCGATAAATTCCGGAGTTAACCTCAATACTGATTGCTTTATTATTATTAATTCTGGCGGTGAACGAAAACGCGCATTCGGCTTGCAAATTTTGCTCCACATTTTTACCCTCTTTTTCTTTCAAGAGATAATTAATTAAATACTGCACATTCACAAAAGATGAAAAAAATAAAACTGAAGTTTTGAGGAAACAAACTTCAGATTCCTTTTGTTGATAATTCACAAAAGATCAAAAAAAAATCTAAAGCACTCGGCTTGTAAGTTTTGCTACACATTTTAATCCTCTTTTTCTTTCAAGAGAGAATTAATTATTTAAACACATACACATACATTCACAAAAGATGAACAAAAATAATTTTGAACCAAGTATTGGATATTTTAAACATAATACAAAAGCAGAGGCATTTTTTGTTTTATTATTATTTGTTTGCATGAACCTAAAGAAATTGGCAATTATATGTATTGTTTGATTGCGTTCTAATTCACGAAAATAAGTATAGCAACAAATTGTTTACTTTTGTTTGATATCTATTTATATAAATAATTTGTTGTTCTATTTCAATCCAATAATCTAATTATTATTAAATTTGTCCCAAATAAATAATACCCATCAAAATCTAATATTCTAGAATCGTTCTGATTTACTTACGAAAAAATTAATAAACAAATCCGTAATTTACATAATTTTTACGATACACTTTTGAACTATTGTGTGTTCAAAATTTTATACAAAGCATGACACAATTTTTGTATATAATCTTTCGTTTCGGGGCGTGAAGAAACATTAATCAAATTGTGCGTTCGGAATTTAGATCGCGGAAAGGGTTATCAATATTTTTTTATAGGACGATTTGATAAAATTTATTTTCGGATGTGCGCTCATTTTTTTTCGCTTCTAAGAAATTTGTGAGTGTGCTTATCACTCGCAGATAATTATTGCTGTACTAAAAAAATAACAACAAATTCCAGAAGAAATCGTGGGTTGGTGATAAAGGAAGTTGTTGCAATAATTATTTAATTAAATTAAACTCATACATTCAATTTTACTGTACTAGTATCTGTATGTTTGACTTACAAGTATTAAAACTTAGGTATTAATTAACATTAATAAAGCGCTTACTTACTTACTTATTATAATCATTTTTAACATAAATAAAGCGCTTACTTACTTACTTATTATAATAATATTCACAGAATTTAATTAAATATATTGAAGCATAAATTTAATTAAATGCAACTTATTTTTATTAAAAGTAATGTTTGTTGTACTGCGCTAACATTTATTAAAAACATTTGTTTTTTCGAACGAGTGTTTTTCCAATCCCAGATTAAGCATGAAGTAAATATTTCGAGTTTAGAAAAGCCTGAAAATTTGGATTGGTCACTCCGCTTCGCGGAGCGACCAATCCAAATTTTCAGGCTTTTCTAAACTCGAAATATTTACTTCATGCGCCAGGCGTGCGAACCACTGTTTTAATGTGAAGTTCAAAACACTAAGTTTTCATCTTTAATAACAATAAAACAAAACTTGAAGATTTATTGCACCTCAGTTGACTTTAATCAGTGCTTATTACTTCTAAAAAACACACCCATTTTAATCGCTAATTGTTTATAGATTAAAGAAACATGTTTGTGATATACGTATTACAAATTTAGAACATTTTTATATACTCTTATTCTAACTTAACCAGAAGTTTATTCAATGATTACTGAATGATTATAATTAATCAATCGTGGTACAATTGGGCCTGAAAGTATTAAATTATAAGTCAACGATTATATTATTACTAAATAAAATAGAAAGTGTGAGGCATTTTTAAAGAATAAAAGAATTGTCACTTCTTTGATTTTTTGAAAAGCCTCACACTTTCTTTAATTAAATGCAACTTATTTTTATAAATGGTAATGTTTGTTGTACTGCGCTAACATATATTAAAAACATTTCTTTTTTTTCGAACAAGTGTTTTTCCAATCCCAGATTAAGCATAAAGTAAATATTTCGAGTTTAGAAAAGCCTGAAAATTTGGATCCAAATTTTCAGGCGATTCTAAACTCAAAATATTTACTTTATGCACCAGGCATGCCAACTACTGTTTTGATGTGATGTTCAAAACCACTAAATTTTTATCTTTAATAACAATGAAACAAAACTTGAAGATTGATTGCACTTCAATTGACTTTAATCAATGATTATTTATTATTTATAGACTAAAAAAAATGTGTGTGATTAAGTATTTCAAATTTAGAACATTTTTATATTCTCTAATACTAGCTTTACCAGAAGTTTATTCAATGATTATTGGATGATTATAATTAATCAATCGTGGTACAATTGGGCCTGAAAGTATTAAATTATATATTGTTATTAAATAAAATAGAAAGTATGAGATCTTTTTAAAAAACCAGAGAATTGTCACTTCTGTGATTCTTTAAAAAGGGCTTACACTTTCTTAAAAAGCCCTCACACTATTAAAAGGCGTTACACTTTAAAAAAGCCTCACACTTAAAAATGACTTTTTACTTCAACTGTTTGTACAAATTTAGAACATTTTTATATTCTCTAATTCTAGCTTAACCAGAAGTTCATTCAATGACTACTGGATGATTATAATGAATCAACGTGGTGGAATTGGGCCTGAAAGTATTAAATTAAAAATAAATGATTATATTGTTATTAAATAAATAGACAGTGTGAGGCCTTTTTGAAGAATCAAAAAATTGTCACTTGTTTGATTCTTTAAAAAGGCCTCGAACTTTCTTTAAAAGGCCTCACCCTTTAAAAAAGCCTCACACTTTAAAAAAACCTCACACTGTAAAAAGCCTTACACTCTAAAATGCCCTTACACTTTATAAATAATTTATTAAATTATAAATCAACGATTATATTGTTATTAAATAAAATAGAAAGTGTGAGGTCTTTTTAAAGAATCAAAGAATTGTCACTTCGTTGATTCTTTAAAAAGGCCTCACACTTTAAAAAGGCCTCACACTTTAAAAACCGCTCAGACTTTAAAATGGCCTTACACTTTTTATTTAAATTGTTTTCAGTTTAAACGAACATTGTCGTAATTTTATTAACAAATAGTTATTTATATCACTAGTAGGTGTAATAGCGCTTTTGCCCGCTGTTTGTAATTTGGTATTCAAATTTCGTTTATAATTTTGCATTAAGTTCATTCATTCACAAAAGAACAAAAGAAAGAATCTGAAGTTTTCCCCCCTAATATTTAATAAATTCTTTCTTGAATAAAAAGGAGAATATAAATGTGGATCAAGATTTGCAAGCTTTTAATTTTAGATGATATAATCTAAGCTCCAAGCAAAGCTTGAATTTCTCTAATGGGAAAATTGTATTTAAACTGTTTGCAGTTTAAACGAACATTATCGTAATTGTATTTAAAAATAGTTATTTACATGATTAGTATGCGAAATAGCGCTTTTGCCTGCCGTTTGAATCTTGATATTCTAATTTCGTTTATAATTTTGCGTTAAGTTGAGCGAGATGAATCGACTAGAAAATCAACAAATGATTTGATTTAAAACCCAATTACCGATATAATCCAAGCTCGACCAATTCGAAACAAGAACGCCGGCGACTCGACTCAAAAATCCATCAATGCGCAACTCCGACTCGGCCTCAGATTCCGCTGGTATCGAAATGAGCTTTTGTTGTTGAACCGATAAACGTTTCGCATAAATCGGAACAATAATATCGAACGTTAATTGAAAATGACGCTTAGCGCTGCCAATTAAAAATGCGCACGGAGAAATGGGTCAGATGCTGTGTTTCCTGTTATGCCGGGATAACGACTTGTATCAAAGGTGAATAACCCAACTCTTTCTCGCCAAGACCGCGCACGGCTCATACATGAACATGTTCTGGACAAGTACGCGCTTGTCGCACTTTTCTCTCGCGCAGTTTTATGACTTATGGATGCGCGGGATTATCGAAAAGGGTTAAGTTGAGGATGCGCAAAAGTCGACTCAGATAATGTTGAGCTAAGGTTAAGTGTGGAAACAACTATTCTTCTTAAGGATCTAATTAAAAATTTACTTTTATTATATATTCCAAATATTCTTGATCTCAGGGGGAAATAAATGGAATGTCTTACGTAGAATGCATCAAAATCTGGTTTACAGTTCTTTATCGGTATTGTCATTGTAATGATAATACTGCTCAAGTTTTTGCTTGCCTCTTCAGGTATTCTCATTCCATTGATTAGTTACATAGAAACTTTAACGAGAAGAAGCGACCAAGCATTGCACATTTGAACATTATTCTTGCTTGGAGAGAGAAGAGATGAATAACTAATGGCGTAGGAATCCTTGTTGGTACCACTGGCGGATTTATGAATGTATACTTTTTATCGTAATGTACGAATACAGGCGGATTTCTAGCAACATGCGCCCTAGGTTCATACAAAACTAGGCACCCCCCTTCAAACATACAAAAGAAACAATCGAAACTTTTTGCATTTCATGCGCCACGCGTATAAAACACTGATTTGAAGTGAAGTTCAAAATATACTGCTAAGATGTGACAAATCAATTTTTATCGAGATATAGTAAGAAAATGCAAAAATCACTATTTTGTGAAATTTTAGTTTGATAATGACTACTAGATAGTCGAAACTATAGTCACAAATTAAGTGCAAAATATAGTAGTTAAACAAAGTAAAAAGTGTTTTATTTACAAGTGTATTTAAGATGTACCACAAAGTGAACGCCTACAACACAAACAAGTTTTGTGAAATATTACATAAATTGTATATTATTAATATTTATATCAACTGTTTTGACACTATTCCAATATTTTGATATTTTCGACAGCATTTAACTATTTGTTCGTACTCAAAAGTGCAATTTGGCGCCCCCCTATTTGTGGCGCCCTAGACCCTGGCCTAATGGGAAATCCGCCCCTGTGTATGGAGCAATCAAAAGTTTGTGATTAGATCAAATAAAATATGCTGGTTTTGTAATTCAACAAATATTTGGTATTTTCAAAAAGTTTGCCACAGGGTCAACGATGGAAATGTTTTCCTTCGGATTTAATTCTAATTAATATTATTTCCTTTTTTTACCACTGCGAAATTTATTGATAAGTTTAATATTTCATTTCTATGTTTATCAACAAACATTTTTATAATTCATGGTTTATTCTGTGAAAAGTCAACAATATAGAAATAGAAATCCAAGAAGTTGTAAATCGAGAGAAAACTGCATAGATTAAAATTATATCAAGTGCGGTAGACTGCGTTTCCACAGATGCGACGCTTATCAATTGTTTATAATTATCGAATCATTATTTATAGTGAGCATTAATATAGGAATAACATAACCGTATGTGTCCCAGGAATTCTGCAATGAAAATTTCTGAGAATTTTATAATAAAAAAAAAATTATATTAGTTGCATTACTCAACCTGATTTTTAAAATCTAGCAAATAAACTTATTTTATAAATAACTGTAGCTATCTCTAAATTTACATTGCTAATACCGTGCGCTCATTTAAAATAAAAATTAGAGTAGGCTTTGAATTTCTAATTAGATTGGCACTACTGACTGTTAAGACATAGTTTCCCATAACCTCAAATCTATTCCATCATTCAATTAGCATTCTGAACAACCGCACAAAATAATGCCACCTACTTTATTTATAATTGAAATGATCGCACGGTATACAGGGTGATTCAGTTTGGTATCCCATCCCTTTCTAACTTTTTTATTTTGAAAGTAAAGTATAAAAAACCATATATATTTGTAAACGGCAGAAAATTCTCTATTTAATAGTGTCACCTAATTGATAATACGATGGCAACTGTCAAAGTGCCGATAGTCAACTTTTTTTTTAAATTACACCATACCTATTTTTTGTTCAATTCCGATAGAGGGCACTTTCCTGCAAATTTTAAGCGAAATTATTATATTTTTTCTTAGATTTATTATTGATGTAATTAACCGTAGAATGAATCAGAGTTTGATGATATGTGCGTTAATAAAATCAGAGAACTGAAAAAGCATTTACAGCCGTTTACATGGAGATTTTATTTGAAATTATTACATTTTTTGTTGGTATTATCTTTGAAAATTAGTGAAAAAATCAATTTCTGCTCTTGAGCTTTCAAACATTTAAATTAAGCGTAGAATTAATCAGAGTTTACGATGATGAACGCAAAAATAAAATTCAGGAATTAAAAATTGGTTTACAGTCAATTTGAAAATATCACAATTTGGCAATTTTCCACATGTTCAATTAAATTTTCTTAATTTTGCGAATGTTTAAAATTTTTAATCAACTTTATTAAATCTATACTGATAATACTGACTGCATATAACTGTCATTTGATAATATTGTCAAAATTCTGACTGCTATTTGACAACCTTGATTATATACTCAGCAAAAAAACGCATCACTTGAAAATTAACCAAAAATACCGATTTTTCAAACCGCCATAGCTCGGTTGCTTTTAGTCGAATATGGATGAATCTTCGAGTTCTGGATGGTTTAAAGTTTTTTCTTTAAGGTGATGTAAGTTAATCTGAGGCCACGTTTATTGCATTCCATAATATTTTTTGATTAATTCATAACTTCGCGCAAGATCTTTGTAGACACTCTATTTCTTACGCGTTTGAAAAAAAATAATTGAACTTGATTTTGTGGGTGGTGAGTTGAGTCCTGGATTTTTTTTTCTCTCGGCGCATCTTGGCAATATTTGACATTTTTTTACATCAGGAATTTTTTATTTCTCAGGGGGTGGCAAGGGGTGCTATAAACTTGGCGTCAGATTAACTTACATGCCCTTAAAAAGAAAACTTTAAACCGTCCAGAATTTGAAGATTCGTCTATTTTAAACTATAAGCAACCGACTTCTGCCGTTTTGAAAATTCGGTATTTTTGGTGCATTTTCTTTGTTTTTTTTTTACTGAGTTTATTTACTATTATATTTTGGATATATTGACTATTTTAGACATTTTTTAACGGAAATAGTTAAACATCCATGTTAACTTCATTTCGAGTTTAGAAAGCGATCAAACCAAATTTTTAGGCCTTTCTTAGCTCGAAATTTTACTGCATGCGCCAGGCGTAAATAACACTAAAACAATGCAAAGTTCAAATTATGCTAGTTTAGCATAATGCTTTAGTAGTATATTCCGAACTTGTTTTAGACGCGTGGCGCATGAAGCAAAATTTCGAGTTTAGAAAATCCTGAAAATTTGGTTTGATCAAACCAATTTTTCAGGATTTTCTAAACTCGAAATTTTACTTCATGCTTAACCAAGGAATGAATTCACTCGTTCAAAGCATCAAATTAAAAGGTTTTATAAAATAATCGAAAACCTTATCATTTACAGTGTATCAGTATATAAGGCCGTAACAGGAAATGGTAAACATTTTATTTTTGACTACCTAACAGGGCAGCTTTTACATAGAAAATTTAAAATTTTGAAAATTTCTCCTGGCTACGGCCTTGTCAGTATACATATTGCTGGCTTCATATTACAAGGTTCTATGTGACATTTTTTTTGTATGCACATAGAGCCTTGTAACATCAAAAATCGAAAATGGAAAAAGTATCACATAAATAGAACCTTGTAATATTAAGCCAGAGATATGTATACTTAAAATATAAATTCTCTGTATATATGTAATTAAATGATTGCAAAAATGTAATCTACACTCGCAGCCATAAACATTATGGCACATGATTTTTATCTGATCGTAATCAATTTTTAATGGAAGTTTGATCGCTGGTCTCGGATTGGTAATAAATTTCGAGCACAGCTCGGAAGAATACATTCTGGGAAACGGTACTTGAGGCTTAATTAAGCCCATTCGGTATTTATTCGCCTTACTGAACTTGCTTATTGTAATTAACTTGATTTAAACGTTTGCATTTTGGGAGTAATTGCCGTGATTGAATAAATAAATAACTCGATTGTGATTTAATTGTATGAAATATTGTGAAAATTTATATAGATAAAGTAATCTCATATAACAATTATTAAATGTGCATGTAGAATCATTCTAATTTGACGAGCAATAGATGATCTAATTTGATGATGACATACAAGTCGGTGCTAACCATCGTAGCCATCAAAATGTTCAATTTTACTTTGTAAATGCTGTCCTATTTTTATATCTCCCCTCGAAATGTTTTTCTGGCTATGACTTTGGTGCTGGCCGACATTTGGAATATAATAACAGTTGAAATAAGCCGACATTTGAACTATAATGGCAGTTGACATAAGTTGGCGCTAACCGACATTTAGTCTATCGTGTCAACTTGACATAAGTCGGCGTGAGCCGATATTTGGACTATGACAGGACTATGACAGTTGACAATGGGACTATAATATCAGTTGACATAATTCGGCGGTAGCCGACATTTAAACTATAATGACAGTTGACATAAGTCGGCGCAAGCCGACATGGTTAAATGTCGGCGTGCAATCTTGACACGAGTTTGAATTGAACTAAAATGAGATCGCCATGTTATTGTTTTTCTTTGTGACAGTTACGATACCTATTTTAATAGTTGTGATTTATTTTAAAGTAACGAGTGTGTTCCACTCCCAGACTAAGCATGAAGTAAAATTTCGAGTTTAGGAAAGCCCCGCGTATACAAATTTTCACGGGGCTTTTCTTAACTCGATATTTTACTTCATGCGCCACGCGTATAAACCACTGATTTACAGTAAGTTTAAAAATATATATGTGATAGTGATCAATATTTACCGAGATGTAGCGAAAAAATGCAAAAATTACTTTTTTGGTGAATAGTTTTGGAATAATAATTGTAACTTCGTACTCTTTGTTTATCTTTTCCTTGAAACAATACAGAAGGAAAATATTGTATGTCTAGAGTACAATGGAAAATATTGTAGGTTGGCAACTCTGACATTATATATGACGTTTTATATGTCAATTTGTAAAGCGTGTAGCCAACTTAAATATTATAAAAGATAAAATCATAGCACTCTAGAGGTACATACGATATTATTTTCGTGAATATGTTCAAAAACAACATTTCAGCATTATATCGGTTATGTTTCATTTTGATTAAATTTAAACTAATCTTCATATTAATTATTATTATATCCATTTGATGATGGTGTGCATAAAGAACTTCTGTATTTATCTCATTCAAACAGTTTGCATTTTCTTTCCACCGCACGTATGAAATAAATTGTAAATTAGTGAAATGCAAGTCGCGTGGGTAAATTTTAATGTTTCTTTTTCAAGGTGAGCTCAGTTTACACGCAGGCTCCTTTTTCGGTGCACGGATGAATTCATTTAGACGTCCACGTTTTTGAGAAATATTATTAACTGCGCGTTTGTTAATGTGACATTCGGTGGAAATAATTTAAGGAATAATGTTTAATTAATTTTATTTATTGCTTCAGTTGCAGTTTGTATACCCATGTAGAAAAACATATAAAATGCACAACCAGACAGAATAATTTAATAGTTAATTCAGAGGAAAATAAATTATAATTCATGTACATATTTTTATTGGTCATAATAATTAATTTACAAATCTAAAGTAATTAATGATGAAACGTATTATTAGGTGCGATTTGTTAGTTTATATTACTCTATAATACCGTGCGATCCTTAAAAACATGATTCAGAGTAGGCTTTGAATTTTAAATAAGATTGGCACTACTGACTGTTAACACATAGTTTTCCATAACCTCAAATATATTCCATCATTCAATTAGCAATCTAGGCAACCGCACAAAAAAGTGCCGCCTACTCTAAACCATAATTTAAATGATCGCACGGTATAATACTGGGTGGTGCGTGCGAAGTTCCTTTTTTGAAAAGGGCGCAGTAAAGTTAGTGAGAATAACAGAATGGTGAGGAAGGACTTAAATCGGAGGGCCTGGATGGGAATTTTGTGTCCCTACTTCTTTTAATCGCAAGACAGAATAATTTAATAAATACTATAATACCATGCGATCGTTATAAACATGATTTAGAGTAGGATTTGAATTTTAAATTAGATTGGCACTACTGAGTGCTAACACATAGTTTACAATAACCTCAAATATATTCCATCATTTAATTAGCATTCTGGGCAACCGCACAAAAATAATGCCGCCTACTCTAAATCATAATTTAAATGATGGCACCGATAATACTGGGTGGTGCGTGGGAACTTCCTTATTTTGAGAAGGGTGCAGTGAAGTTAGTGAGAATAACAGAAGGGTGAGAAAGGACTCAAATCAAAGGGCCTGGATGGAAATTTTGTGTTCCTACTTCTTTTAATCGCAAAAATGCTTCGGCACAGGGAGCAGCGCGCTTTTACTGCAGAAGTCTATTTCTTAGGCCTACTTTTCACAGTAAACGTAAAATCAGATTTTTATTGAAAAATAATCCAGGAGTATTTGTTTTGTCTACTCTTAAAGAACACAGCTAGAACGGAAATGCTTTTATTCAAAGAAATCTTTCTTCCCCCGTGCTTCTGATCTCAAATCCCAAATATTTAACAATTGTCCACAGACACAGGAAGACCCACAGAACAACATCCGAGCCGAAATTTTTAACATAATAATAATGATAATATAATAATATATTTATTGGTGTTAATACAGAATCATTTATACAGGCCATAAGTAATTTTGATTAATACTATGTATAATCAAATTTATGATAGCGACCACTTAACACATTAAAAGTATACATTATTTAAATGCAATTAATTACATATTATTGGTATGAAATAAATATTTACTATGAACAAACAAAACATGTTAAAAATCTGGTTTTTATATACAACCATATTTTTAACATGTTTTTTTTTTTTAATTTTTGGACGAAACTAACATATTAAAAGCATAAACTACAAATAATTGGTATAAAACAAACAAACAGAACATGATAAAAATATGGTTGTATATAATAAAATTTTTTTGGACAAAACTAACATATTAAAATTTGTATTTCTTGTACTCCTGAAAGTATTCCTAGAAGGAATAGAAAGCATTTTGAACCAAAAACGTTTGACATCAAACTTTTACATTTTTTGATTTTAGCTGTTGAATTTGTGTAGGAAGAGCATTACAAAATTGTATACTGTTGTATAGTATTTCAGTTTTAGCTTTTATAAGCCTTAGAAATTGTATGCGGATATCATTTTTTGCTTTTGTATTGTGCTCATGATAAAACCTATTATTTTCGTATTTATCTTTATTGTGTGTTAAAATGCAAAATGATAATGAAGGGCGACATTTACAAGATGTTTTTTTGCAAACGATATAAAATGAAATTTCACATATTGTACGATAGGAGAAAAATAACAGTTAATAGTTTTAGAACGGGTAAAGTTTTTTTATTTCATTTTCAAAAATGGCAGTACCCACGCCCCACTCTGTATAATATTATAATCGAAATATCACAATTGCCAGGTTTTGCGATTTTATTTATTCTTCTAACGAGTTTTTCTACTGATTATAACAATTTGGATTTGGGTAAAGCGTGTGTATTATTATTAAAGCAGTAAAATTATATTTTAAAGTTAGTTAAACATTTCAGAAAAAAAAAAAAAAAGGTGAGCACGCATTTACTTGTGCTCGTTTTAATCTGTATGTTTTGTCGAACTTATGAAATTACCGAAACCAAACAAATTTGCACGCACGAAGGCCAGAGATATGAATATCTAAAAATATCAGCATAGGTTCGTCGTCTCACCCACCGTTGAAATTATGCAATCGCAAATGAAAAATCAATCTTTTCAGATCAACATTTGCGTTAGTACAATTGTATTTCTAATATTTTTCATACAGAAAATTATACTGATTACATAAAGTATGAATTATATTATTATATTTTATGCTCGCCAAGTGTTTAGTCAGAAATGAGTTCAAGCAAATTAACTCTTGAACTACTTTCTGACTAAACACATGGCAAGTATACAATCAAATCAGTTTGATTTGCTTTTGTGAAACAACGCACAATAATTAATTTTTGCCTAAGTGTACAGAGCCTTCATAAATGTCCGAACTTTTTCAAATAACGCGCCAAAACATTGTTAGTTATTTTTACTGTTTGAAGGTGTCAGTAACCTGTAATTTCTTGTTGGCGTTCCGATTTCGTTTATACCAATTTGTGTGTTTTGCATTTCTCCATTTTATCTTGTTTTCTCCATTAAACATAACTTGCGATGTTTTGGCGCGTTATTTTAAAACGTTCTATCATGTATGAAGGATCTGTATAACTAGGCAAAAATTAAATACTGTGCGTTGTTTCACAAAAGCAAATTAAATTAATATGATTTTATAATTTAATTTGCTAGATTAATGTTGTCTTTAATGGCGATAATTCTGTATCAATAACTTACGTGATGAGTAGGAGAAAGCTTCCCCTTATCAAAGATTCGTGGTAAATGTGGAAACGGGTATTATCTCGAAGTCTACACAGGAGCGTTGTTTCACAAATGGAAATTAAATTGATTTAATTTTTAAATTAAATGTGCTAGATTAATGTTGTCTGTAATGGCGATAATTTTAGGTCAATCATTTACGTGATGAGTAAGAAGAAGCGTCCCCTTATCAAAAATTCGTGGTAAATCGTGGAGCGTTGTTTCACAAAAGCAAATTATTGATTTAATTTTATATTTAAATTTGCTAGATTATAGTTGTTTTAATGGCGATAATTCTGGATCAATAATTTACGTGATGAGTAAGAGAAAACGTCCCCTTATCAAAGATTCGTGGAAATGTGGAAACGGGCATATCTCGAAGTCTGCACAGGAGCAGAACATGAATGGCTTCCTATAAATGAATGGACTAACCATTGAACCGTTCGATGAATGAATTTTAATGAATGTAAATAAGACCGCCAGCGGAACAACAAAAGGCGATCCGGTCGCAACAATTTCCATTCTCCAATCTCAATTGTAATATTCAACATAACAAACAAATTAATAATAGTTTTAAAGATGATATCGACACTAGCGATATACAGGGTGTTCCAGCGAAACCGCACACTTAAAGTGTATGGACTTCTAAGTAATGTATTGTAATGAAATTTGAAGCTTCTATGTAATCGTGTGTGCTCCTTCCAATGAAAGCAGAGCGGCCAAACCAAATTTTCAGGCTTTTTAAAACTCGAAATTTTACTTCATGCGCCACGCGTATAAAACACTGATTTAAAGTGAAGTTAAAAAATAAACTACTAATGCAGTATGGTAAAGATATGTATTTTGAGTGTTGTATACGCGTGGCGCATGAAGTAAAATTTCGAGTTTAGAAAAGCCTGAAAATTTGGTTTGGCCGCTTCGCTGCGCGTTGTAGTTCTAGTAAGTGCATTTTTATAGACTGTGCCAACTGGCGTGGCACGGGGCTCGTATATATTTTGTCGATTAAAAATGTATAATTAACGCTCACAATTTCAATTGATAAATTTCAGGTTTTCGATTGATTCTTTGCAAATGTTGGCACGCGTTTGTAATTGTGTTTCATAGCGTGTTTGCGCTCGTTGCGATTGCAAGTACTTAATTGCACATTTTGTAACAGCAGGCCAATTTACAGTATTATTATGATTAAGAAGGGAGCGCAACAAAGTTAGTTTGTAGATGTTTTAACAAGCCGCTAACATTCGAAACAAATGCTCAAAACTTCAAATAGAATTTCTAAACGATAAACTAATAATTAAAACACTTGGTATTGTTTCACTGTATAGTGAAACAATACCACGTATAAGACACTTAGTATTATTTCAGTGAATAGAAAAATAGTACAAAGTGATTTAATTATTAGCTTACACTTCAGAAATTATATTTAAAGTAAATAGTTTATTGTTTATTGTTTAGTAAAGATACTAAATTTCTGATAAACTAAAAAAATATCCTTACATAGTTTTGCCCTTAATTCTGAATAACTATCGTAAATTGAATTCAATATTCCAACACTACCATTCAATAGATACACGTGCATTGATTACACTGATTTACAATAGTTCTGGATATTTAATTAAAACACTTGGTTTGTTTCACTAATTTACAATAATATGGTTAAGTGGGTTTTCATTGTTATTCTTTTCTAATATGGGTACGCTGGATTTGAACCCCATGCTCATTTGGGCCCATTTTTTAAATATTTAAATAGCTGATCTCAAAATGGGCATTTTGAGCCCCCAGTAACTAAACCTTCCTTGACTTCTGGTCTCAAAAATGAGCCATGTTTTTATTTATTTCGCGCTCGAAATTAAAAGACAAACGGCCCTTCTAGAGTCAAAATAAACGCCTTCAGACAGCCGACTGGCCGTCAGCGACGGCTGTTAGTAGTTTTGCTGGGAAATTTAAAATTGTCAATCGACGACTGAATTTTGATTGCGAGTCGCAATTCGCGATTCTTGATCATCATGCAAACTAGTTACACATACAAAATGCAGTAATAATACATTTATTTATAAATAATATAAATAAGATGGGAACGACTAAAATGTCCTCCTCTTCGAGACTCTGCCCTTTCAAACAAAAACAAAACCAAACCATTTTGCGATTCTTGATCATCATACCATCAAATTACAAATACAAAATGCAGTAATAATACATATATTTATAAAAAATATAAATAAGATGGGAACGACTAAAATGTCCTCCTCTTCGAGACCCTACTCTTCCAAACAAAAACAAAACCAAACAATAACAAAAACATGGCTCACGGTTTTTAGGATTGCTCAAAAACTAAGCAAATTAATTATATTCTCTTTTTTGATTCTAAAAGTATAGATCTGTGCCTTTAAAATGCACCTTTATTCGCCGGCCAGAAATCATGGAAAGTTTAGTTACTGGGGGCCCAAAAATACTACAAATAGTCCGTTTGGACAAGACTTGATCAAAACATCCACACAGTTTCTCTAAAGAATGCCTAAGAATGAAATTTTAAAGAGCAGAGATTTCTTGTACAAAATTAATTCTTTTGTTTAACCCATTAAGTGCCATTGATGCATACACGCAACTTATCATGTTTTTGTTAATTATATTGCTATATAAGTTAATTTGATATATTATATTATTTGACCTGACTTAGAAGTGTATAAGGAAAACTGTGAATATTTTGTTATTTAAATATTTCGATTATTCCTCATACAAAAAAGGGCAGTGTATTTCAAACTTTACATTATTTTAGCGTTTTATACGCGTGGTGCATGAAGTAAAATTTCGAGTTTAGAAAAGCCCCGTGAAAATTTGTCTCGGGTCGCTGGCGCGACCCTCGGCAAATTTTCTACGCGGGGCTTTTCTAAACACGAAATTTTACTTCATGCTTAGTCTGGGAGTGGAAACACTCATTGTAAACTTCATATTGCACGTTTTTATATAAAATCGACGAATGCCCAAAAATTTACATCGTATACATTATGTATATTTAATAGAAAATTCACAGTATATCATACAATAAGTCATTCATAGAAATCATAAAAGTAATTGCAAAATTTGAACCTAAAACCAACTATTAGAGTTAACTCTATAATTGCTCGGCTGGTAATGGGTTAAGCAAAGTGAGCTTTGGAAAGAAAACTAACACGATTGATTTCAAAGAAAATATGTACAATTCGCGAAACGTTAAGCACACTATTTTTAATGTAAATTGCATATTTTAATGGAGAAACTGCAAAATATTACTGATATTTGAAAAGTTCTAAAAGTTAGTACATACGAATAAATACTTTAATTTTTTACTTAAAAGAAATTATAATAATCATGACAAAAAAGTAAATAGAGGACCAGCATTACTGGCAAAATTAGTGTGGATCATTTGATAGGGCCCCGTTTTGACCACTTTGAGATAAGATATCTCAAAATCACAAACGGGCCTCGGATTCGGATTCAGCGCACCCAAATTAGGAAAAAACAACAATAAAAACCCACTTAACTAAGGGGTTTTTGTTTATCAGTGGTATTATTGTTACAAAATAAGCAAAACATAAAAACAACAATTTACGAAAGCGCACTTATTAAATTCTAATTAAATCCCATATGAAGTTACCCACTTCCCAGTACATCTACGTCGAACCTATTTTCATCTAATGCACAATCATCCAACGGTCTCCGATTTCAATTTCGACGAAACGCATTTGAACTCCCCGCGCTCTGGGAAAAAGAACTAAATTGCAGAGCCGCTTGTATAAAATTTTATTGAGCACGCATGAAACCGAGAAAAAAAACGAAACGGGCGGAATTTTAATTAAAAGCCCGAACAAAATTGCAGACCGGGGACGTAATGAAGAAATTATTGGGATAACACTAAATAATTTCTTGTTTCCATCGTGCGATGAGTTTGGAAATTTGATGGCGGAGAAAAAAAAAACGTAGTCGATTTAGCGGTTGGTTGGAGGTGAGGAGTTTTAAATTCGAGTTGGTTTAGGCGGTGAAGCAAGGCTTGCTTTTTGCTGGTGTTGAATGTTAGTTACACATGTTGTAACATGTATTTTTATTAGAGATTGAGAGTGTTGGAATCAAAGTAATAATCTGTGAAGAAATTGATGATGTTATTTCAGACCAATAAAATGAATCTCTATCTCCTTTTTAACCTTCAACTTAATCTTGAAAATGGTGAAATTGGCATCAAGCCGAAACTAGTCGAAAATTAAATTTATTAGTAAAACAAACCAAGTGAATTTAAATTAAGAACTTATATACAGAAAGTTTTTGTTCTAATTATACATATCCTAATTACATGCTGTAAATCTTAAGATATTCGTTGTTTTTTAAGGAGATCAACGTGAAGATTTAAACTAGTGTTTTCCACTCCCAGACTAAGCATGAAGTAAAATTTCGAGTTTAGAAAAGCCCCGTGAAAATTTGTCGAGGGTCGCACAGCGACCCGAGACAAATTTTCTGGGCTTTTCTAAACTCGAAATTTTACTTTATGCGCCACGCGCACAAAACATTAATTTCTAGTGAATTTCAAAATATACTTCTAAATCAGAATAAAAAATAAACTGCTAAAGCAGGATTATAAATATACTGATAAACAATAATATTTTGAAATCTCTTATTTAGTTAGCATTTACTTTGTAGAATAATAATAAGACATATTGACTTTGGTTTATCACTTTATTTGAAAGTTTAAAACAAAATGGTTCCTCCCAACCTTTAAACTAATCTTGAAAATGGCATAAAGCCAAAACTAGCCAAAAATTAAATTTATTAGTAAAACAAACCAAATGAATTTTAATTAATAACCTATTTACAGGGAGTTTTTCTTCAAAGTATATATATCTAAATTATATGCTCTAAATCTTAAGATATTCGTTGTTTTTTTTTAAGGAGATCAATGTGATGATTTAAACGAGTGTTTTCCACTCCCAGACTAAGCATGAAGTAAAATTTCGAGTTTAGAAAAGCCCAGTGAAAATTTGGCGAGGGTCGCGCAGCGACCCGAGACAAATTTTCTGGGCTTTTCTAAACTCGAAATTTTACTTCATGCGCCACGCGTATGAAACACTGATTTCTAGCGAAGTTCAAATTATACTTCTAAATCAGAATTCAAAATAATCTGCTAAAGCAGGATTATAAATACTGCTAAACAATAATATTTTGAAATCTTTTATTTGGTTAGTATTCACTTTGTGGTTCATCTGTATATGAAATAATAATAAAACAATTAACTTTGTTTTATCACTTTATTTAAAAGTTTGAATAAAAGTGGTAAAAGAAAGTTAAAGTACTTCTAAGAATATTTTGAACATCACTTGACATCAGTGTATTATACGCGTGGCGCATGAAGTAAAATTTCGAGTTTAGAAAAGCCCAGAAAATTTGTCTCGGGTCGCTGCGCGACCCTCGCCAAATTTTCACAGGCTTTTCTAAACTCGAAATTTTACTTCATGCGCCACGCGTATAAAACACTGATTTTAAGTGATGTTCAAAATATTTTAGTGTTTATATTTTAGTGTTTACCCTTACCTAAATGGTTTTATTAAAAGATTAATACATATAAACTCGAAATTTTACTTCATGCTTAGTCTAGGAGTGGAAAGCAGTTGTTAAAAGCTTTGGATTAAACTCTTAAAAATTAACGAATTTGTATACTGAAGGAAAAATTATATGTATTAATCTTTTAATAAAACCATTTAGGTAAGGGTAAACACTAAAATATAATCACTAAAATATTTTGAACATCACTTAAAATCAGTGTTTTATACGCGTGGCGCATGAAGTAAAATTTCGAGTTTAGAAAAGCCCAGAAAATTTGTCTCGGGTCGCTGCGCGACCCTCGCCAAATTTTCACGGGGCTTTTCTAAACTCGAAATTTTACTTCATGCTTAGTCTGGGAGTGGAAAACAGTCGTTAAAAGCTTCAAATTAAACTCTTAAAAATTAACGAATATGTATACTGAAATGTAAAATTCCTTGTATTAATCTTTTTATAAAACCATTTAGGTAAGGGCATAGATTAAGAATATTATATCGATCAACTACTTCCGAAACCTCGTAAGTCCAAAATGCCAAATTTTGCACGAGACACAAAATATAAGTTAATTATTATGTGAACTGCGTAATCCTTCTGATTATTTTTATGGTACGTATAACTTCATCATGAGCGATTTTTGTATCTGTATTTTGATTAGATGGGTTATACTAATATTGGTAAATTTATAATATCTGACACAGGATCACAGTTTTTTTAAATCTGGTCCTACGAGGTTTCAGAAGTAGTTGATCGTTAGAGGAGTACATGGTAATAATATTGGTCCTCATTTATCTCTATTTTATAATACACCACGTAAAAGATAAGAAACGTATTGAAGACACATTTATCTCTTTATGAAAACGATTAATCAGAGATAAAGTCAAATCATCTGGGTAATAGCCAATAAATATAATTGGTCTACTTTCTTGTGAAGTAGTTCTTGGTAAAAGCCAATCAAATTTGTGTACTTCTTCATGAAGATCTCTTCATTAAGTCATTTGGGTAAAAGCCAACAAATTAATTAATCAATATTGAGACGTGTTTCAATGTTTTTTACTATTTTATTTTAGATCCCGGTGTCGGAATTTTTTTTTCGAGTTTCCGAGCCTCCTCCGGGGAAAAACGCCACTGTTTGTAGACGAACGTATTCCAAAACTTTTTTCCAACAAGTGCCAAAACAGGCTATGTGAATTTGATCGATTTGCTCTAGCGCCGCAAATAAAAAAGTTAAGACCCCATTTACTCTTTTCCCGGCATGCCACTGGAGTGTTTGGAGAGTTTCATCGTGCTCTACACCGCATCTATATGGGGTTTCAAGAAAAAAAAATGTCTAACGGTAAATTTTGAAAAAAGTTGCTTCCTTCGAGCAAATATGGTCGGTGCGCCACTGGTCAATTTTGAGGATTGAACAATCCATCCCACTTAATGAACAATTAGGGGGGTGGCGGTCATTTGCGTCTTGATGACTAAAAAGTTGAGCCTCCGTGTGCGCCCCCTGAGTACGGCGTTATGATTTTCGTATTTACTGTAGTTTCTATGTAGGGGTTGGAAAAAAATAATTTTAGAATCGGATAATTTTGAAAAAAGTTGCTCCTCTTGAAAAACCTATCGGTACGCCACTGACCTCCGTCAATGCGCCGTTTAGCCCTTGATGTATGGAAACGAGCGTCGAATATTAGAAACTTTTCGGTGAACTATAAGGAAAACGGAGGCCCGTACGCTACTGCGCATGCGCAGGTTCGCTTCGGCTTTGTTCGGAAGAGATCGGGCGCAACTTTTACTACGGAGCGCCAAAATTGGTATATTTTTATCTCTTCCCGTTCGGCCGCCATAATTGAAAGAAGGTCGAAACTTTAAAATTAAATTAATAAAAATCTTTTCCGGGACATCTGCTATAGCTTAGTAGGTGCGGGAAACTTAGGACTACGTCCGGTCAAAATTTAGGCCAAAGTTACTGGGGATCTTCGGAGATTACCCCATTATGACACTTTCCCATAAGAACACATGTACATTTTTGCGACTTTCAAAAAATGTTTTGACCCTGAAGACGTCAATTCGAAACGTCGAGATTTTGATAGATCGTAGCGGGCACGCGGCCGGTCCTTTCATATTTTTTTGGTGTTTTTGGCTCTTCCGGTTTCTGCGATTTCGGCGTTTCCGTTTCCCCTATAAGAGCCCGTGTAACTTACAATTATATTATATTTTTGTAGGCCCCATAGAAACACGTCGTTGAATTATTAAAATAAAATGGTAGAAAACATTGAAAGGCATCTCAATTAATATGGATTACCAAGTAGTAACGCTCAATAGTATAGAAATTTTGCCAACAAATTGGTCTCCTTATTTTTTTCATCTTTAAGTTGATCTCATCAACATTTGGGTAAAAGCCAACAAATTGGTCTCCTTATTCTTTTTCATCTTTGAGTTGGTCTCATTAACATTTGGGTAAAAGCCAACAAATTGGTAATTAATATAGATTACCACATAGTAACGCTCAATACTATACAAATATTGCCAACAAATTGGTCTTATTCTTTTTCATTTTTAAGTTGATCTCATCAACATTTGGGTAAAAGCCAACAAATTGATCTCCTTATTCTTTTTAACCTTTTTAATCTTAGCATTTTGGTAAAAGCCAACAAATTGGTCTCCTTATTATTTTTCATCTTTAAGTTGATCTCAATAACATTTGGGTAAAAGCCAACAAATTGATCACATTATTCTTTTTCATCTTTAAGTTGATCTCATTATGAACTCATCTGGGTAAAGGCCAAGGAAATTATTCTCCTTCTCATTCCCCTCTTCTTTTTCATCTTTAAGTCAACCTCTTTATGAATTCATCTGAATAAAATCCAAGGAAATTCTCCTACCCATTCTTCATCTTCAACTTAATCTCTTTATTAAGTCGTCTGTGCAAAGGCAAAGGTTGCAGTTTTGCAAGGTGACGTCACCATCTTACTTGCACTTGCGTATTTTAATGAGAAAGCCGTGATCCGGTCGCCATATTCGGTAATGGGGTCGAGTCGGCTGGGCATGCAAACACTGTGTTTACACTCCGACGCATACCATAATAAATAGCCTCTCTTTACTTACCCCATAACGTTTTATGTGCGTCGTTATATTAGAAGGAGGAAATTGCTGTAAATCAAATCTTGCTTGAAGGGAATGAACAGTTTCAGATGCATACGAGGTATGGATTATTTTTTTTTATAAAATGCACACATGTTCTATATTTCAAATAGTTTCTCTTTATACTCGCAAGGTGTGTTTATTGTGGATATAAGTCTACTTAGATTCAAGGTCATCAATGTAAATCACATTTAATTTGTTACAAAAAGGAAAACATTGTGGGCATTCAAATATTTAGAGTAAACCAAGAAAAATGGGAAGAATATATATTTTTATTTAATTTATTTATTTTAACACACAAAACAAAGAAAATGCAAAGTATACAAAGAAGAAATTGGCTATGAAGGAATTACAATTTTTCCTAGGCTTGCTTCTAGAAGAATAACATGAGATGAGTTTTTTCTAAAAAAAAAAACAAATGAAAAGAAGTCGGAAGGTATTATTGATTCTTGTTGTTTTTTGTACACAGTGGCGGCCCTAGCAACATATTTTTAGGTGTTGCGAGATCTTATAATGGTGCCCCCCCCCCCGCGTTTCGTTCCGTTTTCGGCGCCCCAAATTTTTAAGTAGTGCGAGATCTCATGGTGGCACCCCTCCGCCCGGTGCGGCCGCACCGCTTGCACCGCCCTAGGGTCGCCACTGTTTGTACATACAATATTTACCAAGTTTTGTATTATATTGATGAAAACTAATACTCGATTTTGTGATTGCTCTGACAATAATCCAACTTAGCCCACCCTAAGTGCATTATAATACTAGTACAGTCCGTAATTGATTTATATTCACAGTTTCATCTGTACGAATGAATACAAATTCCGTAGATTATCTTGATTTATTGTTTTTAAACTTTTCTGTGTATTGTGCGGCAGAGTTCGAACACCTGTAAATGCGACAGTGAGCTCATATTATATCATTTTATATAAATCAGAGTGGGCCGCGCGAGGCTCATTCGTGGGCTAAAATACCACACGTGGGCTCTTTCCTTATCGATAATCTAATATTATACTTTATTAGAAAACTCCAATAAATTTATAAAATAAACAAATTAAATGAAGTGGATATAATTCTCTTTGCTTTATAAATTTCAATGCGAAAATAAGCAATATCATTAATTAGATAAAGAATATTTGAATTATTCCTAGTAAGACAAATTAGTTGATTCCGAAAAGTATCACACTTTAAACTTGTTACAGTTTTTACATTTAAACAATCATTTATCGATTGATAGCATTCATTGAAACCGTTAGGCTTCTATTAGACGACACTATTTTCCAGAGCTAGGCAGGATTCGAATCAATCAGGATTCGAATCCTGGATTCGAATCCTTTTAGAGGATTCAAAAGAGGCATTCGAATACTTTAGTTCAACTGGATTCGTGATCCAGATTCGTTACATTTTTTAAGAGGATTCGTATTCGAATCCAAATGTGGGTGATTCAAATCCATATAAAAGGATTCGAATCCTTATGAAAGGATTTGAATATTTATAAAAGAATTCGAATATTTATAAAAGGATTCGAATACTTACAAAAGGATTTAAATCGTCAAAAATAATTCGAATTAATTGTGAGGATTAACATGTAAAATGTCTTTTGTGTTTTTAAATTTCTCGTTAAATCAGTGTTTTATACGCGTGGCGCATGAAGTAAAATTTCGAGTTTAGAAAAGCCCCGTGAAAATTTGTCTCGGGTCGCTGCGCGACCCTCGACAAATTTTCTACGCGGGGCTTTTCTAAACTCGAAATTTTACTTCATGCTTAGTCTGGGAGTAGAAAACACTCGTTTAAATAAAGACAACCTTATACAAGACTGTCTCAGTTTAAACCGAGTCGACCTTGTACAGTAATGACTTTGATTTTGACGTCATGTGAGAATTTCCGCGCGTGATAAGGTCGGCTCGTTTTAAATCGAGACAACCTTGCACAGTAATGATCTTGGTTTTGACGTCACGTACGGATTTCCACGCGTGACTACATCAACCAAGGTGTGTAAGTAAGTAAGTCTTGATTTATGCCGAGCCGACCTTGTATTGTTTAATTACCTTGATTGTTGACGTCACGTGAGGACTTCCACGCGTGAGGTCAGCAATCAAGGTGGTTAGTGTAAAAGGTTGTCTTAATTTAAAACCGAGTCGATCTTGTTAGTTTAATTACATTTACTTTTTACGTCACGCGAGGAATTTCGTGTGTGGCGTCAGAAAAACTCTCTGTATTGCTCGGGACATAGATATTACTAATAAAATCAAAATGAATTTGCTATGAAATTCAAACATAATAAGTATAAACCAATATATTTTCAATATCACAATATTTCAGTGTTTTATCCTTTTCGCTACGCAACTAAACCAAATTTTTAGAATTTTCTTAACTCTATATTTTACTTCGTGCGTGAACAAGGATAATAAATCTATGTTAAATAACAAAAATTAACATTTCTACAGATATAAACTTTTTGTCTCGTGTAATATTAGGTAAAAGTAATGTCATACTATGAATTGGCTGCCATTTTGTTATAAATGCAAAAATGGGTACTGTTTTGACTGAAACTTAATTTAAAGGTGTAAAATTGGTAATAGAAAGTTAAAGAAATGATATCGGTCAAATGACCATTTTGAATTATTGTTCGTAAAACATCTGGCCCCAAATTGGTGATTTCTTCTTCAATGTTGGCTTTCAAGACTTGCAAGGTTTGTGGTTTGTTGTGGTATATGCAAAATTTCAAAAAGATCCACAGGGAGTGGAAACGCTCGTTCGAAACTTCAAACAATGCTTTGATAAGAACATTAAATGACTAAAAATGTTTTTAGAGATAATAGTCTAGTTTTCAAAATTATGTTTAATATTATTTAAAGTAAAACTGACATGGTAGCCACAATCTGAAATGTTAAATTTTTCCGACATTTCCCTGATTCAAGATTTTTTCCCTGGCGTTTTAACACGAGAAAAGGTCATTGTCTTGACAATACGTTTGCGAATATTAGCACAGAAAATATTACTGTAACACCTCTTGACTCGGGACTGTCGGATCATATAGGAATTTCTCTCAGGATTGAGTTAGATATAGCACCACAGGTAAGGATACCACTGATTATCCGACCTATATATTGGTACAATCAAAATTTAAAGGAAATGAGGGAAACACTGCTACTACTGAAGGAAGCAAGTAATCCCCTGATATAAAAATAAACTACGTAAATTATAAAAAATCATACAATAACGCAATAAAATCAGCAAGAATAAGTGCAAACGTAAACTTTATCAAAAAATCAAATAACTACCCCAAAGCTCTTTGGTCAATGATTAAATAAAATAAAGGTGCCACTAGTATTATTCCTATATCACCTGATGAGTTAAATATTTTCTTTAGCACAGCTGCAGAGAGGATAGTCGAGAGTCTTCCGGTGTCTGATAATGATCCTATAAAATTGATGTGTGCAAGCCCTATATGCACCGTAGATTATTTCAAATTTCATGAGGTTAGCCTGATTGAGGTAAGGAATACTATACAGAGCTTAAATAATTCAAATGCTAAGGATATTTATGGCATGACAACAGGGCTCCTAAAAAAGATCACTAATGTACTTATACTCCCCCTTACTAAATTATTCAACTACTGCATCAATTTTTCAGTTTTTCCGGATAGCCTCAAGGTGGGTTGCATCATTCCAGTCTTCAAGAAAGTACAGACCCTAATAACTAAGACCGATCTCTTTACTGCCTATTTTTTCCAAAGTCCTGGAAAAAGTATTATTCAAACAGATTACTGACTTCATTGACAGATATGACATACTAAATAAAAATCAATTTGGCTTTCGCGGGGGAATGTCTACTGCTGACGCGGTCGCTGCCTTACTGGATAACGTCCTGGATGGATTTAACTCTAGCGAGTCAACAATGGCGTCTTATTTCGATCTCAGTAAGGCATTCGACTGTGTCTCACACGACGTTCTTCTGCGTAAGCTTTACTTTTTATACTTCCATCCTACCAGTAGCCGTCTCATTGGGTCATATCTTGTCAATAGACGCCAGCGAGTAAAATTAAATGGCTGTCTGTCGGCGGAGGAGAGCACATTTTATCACGGGGTACCAGAGGGTTCAATTTTGGGTCCCTTATTATTTCTGCTTTATATAAACGATCTGCCGTATCACGTGAGGAATGCAAAACTGATCCTCTACGCCGACGACACCACATGCCTGAATCAATCTTCTGGAATCCAGAGTTTGGTCGCCCGTAATGGGGAGGCAAATTAGACTTTCTTTGAATGCGGGAAAAACTGTAAACCAGGTATTCTCTTTAAGCACAGATGCCACAAACAACTGTTCAATAAAGTTCCTGGGTATCAATTTAGATTTAAAATTAAATTGACATGTCCATGGTGACTACATTTCAAAAAAACTATGCTCTGCTATCTTCCTGTTACGCAATCTGACGAATTCCTTACCTCAATCTTCTCTAAAAACAGCATATTTTGGTATGTTTCACAGCCACATAACCTATGAAGTAGTATTGTGGGGACACTCGTCTATGATGACTCGCCTATTTTCTCTGCAGCGTCGTGCCATCAGAGTGCTGGCAAATGCCTGCTACAGAGATGATTGCAAACAATTCTTCATTAATATGGGAATACTCACTTTACCGTCTGTCTTCATTCTGGAGTCACTAAAGCATATTCGCAAACGTATCGACTCGTATACTACCCATCAACAAATTCACTGCTATTCCACAAGAAATAGCAGCCTACTTTATCCTGAATATCATCGCATATCCAAGGCGAGAAGTGCCACCAACTATTATGGTCCTAAGTTGTTTAACTTATTGCCACAGCACATAAAACACCTGTCTGTGACAAATTTTAAGACAAGGATTAAAGCCTACCTCTTGAAAAAAGCATTCTATACCATCGATGATTGCTTGTCCAATAAGTTCCTAGATTTTGTGTAATTGTTTTTCTTTTATCTGTCCATATATATACATATATACATGTTCATGTTGATTGTATACTTTTATAGATCAAAACATGTTAAAGGTTTGAACTCTGACGTGTGTAAACTACTGTAATAACACTTTTATAATAAAACAAATTAAAAAAAAAATAACTTTCATCTGTGGGAAACCTCCATTTTGTTAAATTGTTTTCATTGCTTTTGTCAATATTTAAGTTAATTTTATAAATGTTTACGTGTTTTGTAATTTGCCTGCTGATTTTGACAAATATAATAATGTCATATGGCTTTTTTGTTAGTGTTTTGGTCAATTTGAATATAATTTAATGACTTTTCTCTGACTTTTCCGGTTTTAATGATATTCAGTAAATTTTTTATCTACGTAGTTTTTAGGCATTCGTCGATTTTATATTAGAGTTCAATTTGAAGCTTTAAACGAGTGTTTTCCACTTCCAGACTAAGCATGAAGTAAAATTTCGAGTTTAGAAAAGCCCCGTAAACATTTGTCGAGTTTTCGGGCTTTTCTAAACTCGAAATTTTACTTCATGCGCCACGCGTACAAAACACTGATTTGAAATGAAGTTTAGAAACACACAAATACATCTTTAATCAGAGTAACAGGGAATCAGATGTTTAGTCTGTTATCAACGATGTTCAGTGTTAATATTTAATAATTAGGTTTTAAATATTTCTGTTAAAACAACTGGTAACAATATTAATATATAAATGGTTGAAAAATTAATAAAATCAAATTTATTCTTAAAGGATTTGTATTCGTGATTCGAAAAAACAGGATTCGTATCTTTGATTCGAATCACATTTATCTCTTACGAATCCTTTATTCGAGTATTCGTGATTCAAGTCATATTAGGTGATTTGGATTCGTGATTCGAATTCTTTTTTCGAGGATTCGTCCCAGCTCTGCCATTATCTTGTACAAGAAAATAGTATACTATTTTCTATCACGGTGTACCAAATAGAACATGTTCTATTTCCATTATACAAAACTGTACAAGATTTGCGTTTAATCATATTTTGTGTATTACACCATGATAGAAAATAGTATACTATTTTCGTGTACAAGAAAATAGTGTCGTCTAATACGAGCTTTACGTGAATACCCGAATATTATCGCAATTTGTATCTTGAAAATCAAGTATTAATTATGAATTTTTGAACAACTGCTTGCCACTTACAATAGTATTATAAACAAGCAAAGAGAGTGCGTTTTAGTTTTTAGTCCTCAGAAACGGTCTATTCACTTGTTAATTATTAGGCTCTAGCTACAAAGTCCATTGTTCCAATAACAGGATCGTAACTCTTGAAAATCTATTTTCCTCCCCCATAACCTATAAATATCTTAACGGCCTTCCGTCTATTCCGCACTCAACTTCCTCTATACCACTCACATTCCTTCAGAGTTTGTTTCAACTGATTAATATTTCAATGGAAATTGACTAATTCAAACTTGACTTGAAAGGTAAAATAAACTTAAATATATATCCTATCGTTTTTGCTACACTTTCTATAAAATCTTCATTTTTTAGAAGTGACAAATTCGAATGATTTATACAAGTCCACACATTTAGAAAAATGAAAATAAAGTGAGCAGTAAACTCGTTTGTAATTAAAGAAGCGCGGCGTTGAGCCTTTATGATGTTATGGGGAAGTGTCGACTGTGATGTGTAATTTACAAGATGAAAGATAGACACGAGTCGCATGGGAAACGAGTTATGATGGAGTTGATTACTGGCTGAATACACATCAATAAATTGCGTTGGGTAGATTTATGAAATTTTGATAAAAATTGTTAGATTTTTGCCCGGTATTATAAAACGTTTTATTCCCTAAATAAAATTTACTTTGCGAATAAATTAATTTATTTCAAAGATTTCGGTATTATAAACACAACTTTATTTGGCTAATAAATCTCCTCAGTAAATTATTTGTTTGTTTTTCTACCAAGTAGATGTTATTCTCTAAATAATTTAACAGTTACAAGTCAAAAGTCTATTATATTATTATATTTACTTTAGATTCTACTACTTGTATTTATTAATTTCATTACGGTTATCATGTCTACCATATCATCCGTGTCAGATTTAAGTTCGCTCATAGTATCTTCCCTGACAGTGATTAATTCGAACCACAAGACATTCTAAGGAGTCGAAGACCTAGAGTTTTTCAAATTAGACATAACCAGGGATTTTTATACTTATGAAAACGCTATTTTAAAATTAGTTCCATTTAAAGTTTTAAACGAGAGTTTTCCACTCCCAGACTAAGCATGAAGTAAAATTTCGAGTTTAGAAAAGCCTGAAAATTTGGTTTGGTCGCGTAGCGCGAAGCGCGGAGCGACCAAACCAAATTTTCAGGCTTTTCTAAACTCGAAATTTTACTTCATGCGCCACGCGTATAAAACACTGAAAACACTGAAATATTGTGAACAAGTGAACTTCACTTAAAATCACTGTCTTGTACGCGTGGCGCATGAAGTAAAATTTCGAGTTTAGAAAAGCCTGAAAATTTGGTTTGGCCGCTCCGCGCTTCGCGCTACACGACCAAACCAAATTTTCAGGCTTTTCTAAACTCGAAATTTTACTTCATGCTTAGCTTGGGAGTGGAAAACACTCGTTTAAGTCTTTTCTAATTTCTAATAAGCTTTCTTTTTCTTGTTCTGTATAATTCTGTCCTATTCCACGGTTAATCTCTATAATTATAAGGAATTATACTAAATTTCCAAATTGATTGACCATTTAATTTAAAATATTGACAATTTAATTTAAAAAATTGGTGGTTCCAGCTATGGCCACAATGAAAATGTTTAATTTCGGTCTGTAATCTACTAATTAAATTATTTATTTCTAGAACTGCTATTTATTTGCTAGGTTTGCTTTATAATACGCAATTTTATGTGCCCATTAGTTTACTAGGGAAATAAATTTACTCCACAAATAGTTATCTAATGATTTATTAATCGTTTATAATACCGGGCATAAGTACATCTCATTCTGGTCATTAATATCACAAGAAAACTAAGAAGAAGGTGCATCTAATATAGAAATATATTGGATGGGGGAAATGTGTACAAAATTGACCATTGAATATTCAAGAAAACTAGTATCAAACTTAAGGATTTTATTAAAATTAAGGAGCACTTTAATATGGTACAAATCAACACAAAATACAATCGTTTATAAACCTGTATGGTGAGATGGTTAAATTAAAGTCAACACATTACTTTTCTACCCTGACGTCATTAACTTCTATTTGTTTTCAATCAATAGATTCTGGTTGATACAGACCATCTCTAATTTTTTAGCACGTCGAATGTTAAGTTAGCGTTTCTATCATCATGACGCCTGTCAAAATACTTCAAATTCGTCAATTTTATGAAAATGCTTAAAATATCATTCGAATTGTGTCGAACCTATTTAAAAAAGAAATATTTTGGAGTTCTAATAGTTGGCGAATAGTTTGCATTAAAAGTAAATGAAAGAATAAATGAAACGTTAAAAATAAAGAGGATTCTTAGAGATTGATCACTTACAATTTGTTGTAGAACCAAGAGGAAATTATTGTGATTGTAAACGTATATTTTCTTAAATATTTTGACTAACTGAATACGGAGCACATTGCTAATATCAAATTTAACTGAGGTTTACTGTTCTGTCGGTTTTAGTTTGTTCTCGTTTGTCGTTTCTTGTAAATTAATTTGATTGCTCACTGACACGCTTATCAAAAAAAAATCAAACAAAAACGAGGATATGCGTTTATGATACTGTGTTTTGTTTTTTGTGACATCAGGCTAAAAGGGTAATGTGTTGACTATATTTTAGATAAGATTCTGTTATAAAACAAAGTAAAAAGTGTATTATTGTGACAATATAAAACATCTCTGAGCTATAATATTAAAACAATGTACAATCCTTCTTTCGAAAAATCATTCAAATCCTTTCAAAACAGAAGATTAAAAATAACTGTTATCTATATAATTCCATTACCAGCCGGTATTAATCATCTCAAACAGCCCGCCTCTGAAAAGTAGATTAGAGCTAAAGACCGCAGAGAAACATTACCATTCAAATCCCGGCCTCGGCTGTCCGAAGAAGAAAAAAATAGATAAGCGAGAAATTCTGTGTCCCCTGGGCCATCTTCGTGGCCGGCCATTGTGTTCCCAGAATCGGATTTCGATTCCAGTGCAGCATATTGCACAACGCAACTCCAATTAAGCTCTAAGACTAGGAAAAACGTTGTGTAAGCGTGTGCGCACGCTGAGATCTTTATCTTCACGCGTTAAGTTAACTCGTTCGCCGAGGTGGATGACGGTAATTGACAATAGCTGACACAATAGGTGGAAATATTTATTGTGGATGTTCAGTGTGTTTACATGAATTGATCAGTTAGAACGGAAGGAAAGTTTTTGCCTGAAACTTTTTCTTGTATTCACATATTTGTTATTTGTCTCGGAGAGAATAAAAACAGTAGTGAAACAAACCAAGTGACTTATATTCTGTAGCATTACGTTTTGATTATCTTTTGATTTTTTGTATTAAAAAAGCGTGCTGTGAAAAACATAACCAGAGAGAGCATATAATTATTATTTTAGAAGAAAACTAAATAATCGATTTGGATTTTGGTTCTCTAACAATACTGGCTTTGCATCTGGGTGACTTAGATATTGATAATTGAATTGAAGTGATTTACTTTTAAAATTAGTCAGAGAACTAAAATCCAAATCAATTATTTAGTTTTCTTCTAAAATAATAATTATATGCTCTCTCTAGTTACGTTTTTCACAGCACGCTTTTTTAATACAAAAATCAAAAGATAATCAAAACGTAATGCTACAGAATACACTATTTTAATTTTGAGGGGTTGGTATCCCTATATTTTACTCGTTTTAGACTACGGTTTTAAAAATAAATTGACTTTCAAAACCAATCCTAAACCTTTTTAAATTAAGTTTGAAAAATCCTGTCGAATGCAAAACCTACTACATTTCTCGGTTGCAAAAGCAGACATATTTTTTCAGTTGCTAAACCTGCCAAATTTTTACTTAGTTTTACATAATTTAGATAGTGATAGACTGTAACGTATTCAAGTTCAATGGAAAAATCTATAGCCGGACCTTCGGCACTGCTATGGGAAATCCCTTATCCCCCTTTTTAGCTAATATTTGTCCAAATCACTTTGTAAATAATGCCAAAAATACCTTAACCCAGTTCCCAGATACCGGGAATTTTCCTTTTAAGTATACATATGCATACGCTTTTTTGAAAGAGTTCAATTTGAAGCTTTAAACGAGCGTTTCCACTCTCAGACTAAGCATGAAGTAAAATTTCGAGTTTAGAAAAGCCTGAAAATTTGGTTTGGTCGCGTAGCGCGAAGCGCGGAGCGACCAAACCAAATTTTCAGGCTTTTCTAAACTCGAAATTTTACTTCATGCGCCACGCGTACAAGACACTGATTTCAAGTGAAGTTCACTTGTACATAATATTTCAGTGTTTTCAGTGGTGAATACGCGTGGCGCATGAAGTAAAATTTCGAGTTTAGAAAAGCCTGAAAATTTGGTTTGATCGCTCCGCGCTTCGCGCTACGCGACCAAACCAAATTTCCAGGCTTTTCTAAACTCGAAATTTTACTTCATGCTTGGTCTGGGAGTGGAAACGCTCGTTTAAAGCTTTAAATTGAACTCTTTAAAAAAAGCGTATGCATATGTATCCTTAAAAGAAATATTCCCGGTATATGGCTCCGTTATGTTGATGACGTGTTTGTCGTAATTAAATCAGATTTTAATATTGTTTCTTTCACACCATCACTCAATAGTTTTTATAATAGTATCAAATTCGCCCATAAAATCTAAGAGACTAATTTATTACTATTTTTAGACCTTCTTATTTCAGAAAACAATAATATACTAGAGTTTAATATTTTTAGAAAGCCCACACATACTTTTAATTATCTTCATACAGATTCATATGTTCCTATGAAATATAAGTTGGCAGCTTTCAATAGCCTCATCCACAGAGCCTTTAGCTTACCCTTATCTACTAAAAATAGGGATAAGGAATTCAAAATCATACACAACATCGAGAGAAACAGGCATACCATTCAAAAATTAATTAATAAACATGCTTTTAGATACAAACTGCATAACACCACTTCCTTAACACCTATCAACTCGAATAAAGATACAAAATTCGTAAGATTAATTTATTCCCCTACTTCAGAAATTCATTTTAATACACTATATAGAAAATGTAACTTAACACCGGCTTACTATGTTAATTCAAAACTAAGTCAATTACTAAGGAATACGTTTGACAAAAAAAGAAGATCTAGACCAATCGGGCATTTATTCAATTAGTTGTTGTAATTGTGAGAAAATATATATTGGTCAAACGCAACGTAATTTACGAATTAGATATAAAGAACAGTTAACTCTTGCTAAAAATGTGTATCCTGAAAAATCAGCCGTAGCTAACCATTTAATAGAAACGGGGCTTAACTCACAATTGAAAATATCAAATTATTGAAACAATCGTCTAATTATCAATTAAACATGTTATAGACAATCGAAATGAAGAAATCCAAAAACAAATTAATGAATTTTGATCTGAGTCCACTCTAAAATATTTTGCTAGATTTAATCTCTCTACCTTAATTTGGATTTCCCCTTAATACGCTTATCCCATCCATACCGTTACCCTTATTTTCTTTGATCCTTCTGGTAATTTATGTTTTTTTCAAATAATATGAACGTTACCTACTCACGAGAAGTTGGCCACACATTTCCAGCCACGGATTTTGGCGCCTCCACCATCTCACTAATTATGAACAATCTCATTAAATAAATTATATCTCCCAAGGCACATACTTTATTTTCGAAATATCTTCACTGATTCTTTAAACAATATATCTAGAACAATATATTTCTGTTAGCGCATGGCCACCACATGCACCAAATTTAAAAAAATCATATCTCCCAAGGCACATACTTTATTTCCGAATTGTCACCACTACTTGTTTAAACAATATATCTTAAACAGTTATAAATGATCAGAAAGTTATAACTCGCATTTGTTATATTATTTAAACAATATATTTCTGTTAGCGTATGGCCACAACACGTCACAAATTTAATAATTCATATCTCCCAAGGCACATACTTTATTTTCAAATTGTCATCACTGCTTGTTTAAACAATATATCTAGAACAGTTATAAATGATTAGAAAGTTATAACTCTCATTTGTTATATTTTTTAAACAATATATTTCTGTTAGCGTATGGCCACCACACGTACCAAATTTAATAAATTCATATCTACCAAGGCACATACTTTATTTTCAAATTGTCATCACTGCTTGTTTAAACAATATATCTAGAACAGTTATAAATGATCAGAAAGTTATAACTCTCATTTGTTATATCTTTTAAATTTAAATTTGGTATGACCAGAATGTTATAACTCTTATTTGTTATATTTTTTAAACAATATATTTCTGTTAACGTATGGCCACCACACGTCCAAATTAAAAATTTCATACCTCCAAAGGACGTACTTTATTTTCAAATTGTCATCACTGCTTGTTTAAACAATATATCTAGAACAGTTATAAATGATCAAAAAGTTATAACTCTCATTTGTTATATTTTTTAAACAATATATTTCTGTTAGCGTATGGCCACCACACGTACCAAATTTAATAAATTCATATCTACCAAGGCACATACTTTATTTTCAAATTGTCATCACTGCTTGTTTAAACAATATATCTAGAACAGTTATAAATGATCAGAAAGTTATAACTCTCATTTGTTATATTTTTTAAACAATATATTTCTGTTAGCGTGGCCATACGATAACAGAAATATATTGTTTAAAAAATATAATAAATGAGAGTTATAACTTTCTGATCATTTATAACTGTTCTAGATATATTGTTTAAACAATCAGTGAAGATATTTTGAAAAAAAAGTATGTGCCTTGGGAGATATGAATTTTTTAAATTTGGTATGTGTGGTGGCCATATGCGCGACATATTGTTTAAAAATATGACAAATAAGAGTTTTTACTTTCTGATCATTTATAATCGTTCTAGATATATTGATTAAACAATTAGTGAAGACATTTTGAAAATAAAGTATGTGCCTTGGGAGACATAATTTTTTTAATGAGATTGTTCATAATTAGTGAGATGTTGGAGGCGCCAAAATCCGTGGTTGGAAATGTGTGGCCAACTTCTCGTCGGTACCATACCTCCACTCCCATACCTCCACTCCCACCGCTTTGTAATGTAATCCGTTGTGTAGATATTGTGTTGAATGTTAGATTTGTATTTACTATTAATCCATTGATAATCAATTTATTTAAAAGACGGTGCAAAATAAATTTTTTAACATTTCACCACAAGTTTGTCAAAACACTGGTTTCGCAACTGGGAGACCAGAGCTGGGACGAATCCTCGTGAAAAGGATTCGAATCACGAATCCGAATCACCTAATATGATTCGAATCACGAATACTCGAATAAAGGATTCGTAAGAGATAAATATGATTCGAATCCTGTTTTTTTGAATCACAAACACAAATCGTTTAAGAAAAAAATTGATTTTTTTTTCAACCATAAACATATAAATATCGTTATCAGTTGTTTTAACAATAATATTCACAACCTAATTATTTATTATTAACACTGAACATCGTTGATAACAGACTAAATTTCTGTGTTACTCTGATTAAAGATGTATTTGTGTGTTTTTGAACTACACTTCAAATCAATGGTTTATACTCGTGGCGCATGAATTAAAATTTCGAGTTTAGAAAAGCCCCGTGAAAATTTGTCTCGGGTCGCTGCGCGACCCGAGACAAATTTTCTACGCGGGGCTTTTCTAAACTCGAAATTTTACTTCATGCTTAGTCTGGGAGTGGAAGACACTCGTTACTTTAAAATATGTCACAACTGTTAAAGTATGTATCGTCGGATGCCCGTCTTCAGGGGTGATATGTAAGCAAATTATGGGTCCTAGGAGTTGCCAAATAAGTGAGTTACTTAATTGTTTCCAAGGCACTCTTTGAAAAACCAAAAGATTAAAATTTTACATATAAAATGTACAATAAACTATAAGTGTGAGACATCATTGAATTCAGTAAAAAATATTTTTCCAAAAAATATCAAAATCCAAAATGGCACCCATAAGAAAAACAAAAGTTAGCTATGGTCCCTAGGTAAATGTTATAGTTATCTTAAAATAAAATATGTTACTAGATTTATCGTTAAAAAGTGCCTATAATGTCAAAGTTGTAAATGTCTGGATTCAATAGTTTTTGAATAAAAAAATAATAACGAATTTTCAAAAATACGTTTTTTGACAATATCTTATTAAGGAAATAAGATATTTCAAACTTGTTTTGGGGTTATTATTGGGCCCTAAATTATGCAACTTTGCCCCATTTTAACCGACTCTCTATCTCTTTATATAACCGAGATCCCCATACATTCCGTTTAAAAACTGACACCCAGTATAATAATAATAATAATATAAAATTTATTGTATTGTTATTTTCTAAATATTTTAATTAAATAAATATTTTACATTTTTTAGCGTATATTTACGACTCTATTAAAAATAAATAGTTATTTCAGTAATTCAATATTAATTATACCATCAAATGTCTAAAAGTCTTGCGTTAAAAATCACTAGAAATCATTAGATGTTTTTTTATTAAACGAATTTCACTATGGCTTTTGACGTCTAAGTCAAAAAATGTTTGAAACAAAAGTTGTAGCCAACGAAAAAATATACCTCTTTTTCCTAAACACTTTTCACCTCAGCTCTTTTGTTTTTGAATTAGAAACTAAAAAATCTAGTGGACATCAACAACTCACCGATTATGGCTTTCGACGTCTAAATGAAAAAATGTTTCAAACAAAAGTTGTAGCCAACGAAAAAATAAACAACTTTTACCTAAACACTTTTCAGCTCCGCTCTTTTGTTTTTGTTCAATAAACCGAGAAAGATTTTTTTGAAAATAAATACACAACTTCATGATAATTCAAAAATTTACGAACGAGTGTCTCCACTCCCAGACTAAGCATGAAGTACATTTTCGAGTTTAGAAAAGCCCCGCGTTGAAAATTTGTCTCGGATCGCGCAGCGACCCGAGACAAATTTTCACGGGGCTTTTCTAAACTCGAAATTTTACTTCATGCGCCACGCGTATTAAACACTGGTTTCAAGTGAAGTTAAAAATATAAAAACATATTGAAAATGTTTTCAGTTTTAAAAGTTATCAAAATATGTCAAAATTATTTAAAATTGCCAAAAACATCAAAATGACCAAAATGACTTCTCGTAAATATAAAACGTCAAAAATTCGGCGTGTTGATAAAATCGATTTACGTTAAAATTATCATTTTATGTCAATACGTGACAGTTTGACAAAAACGTTCTTACAAAAACGAAAATTTCTGTTAAAATCAGTAATAGTGTCAAAAATATTGAAAATTTCATCAACATTCGATAAATTAAGGAAAATTGAGGAAATATTGCAAAATCTGATAAAAATTTAATTAATCGACGAAAATCTCGAAATGATGATAATTTTATGAAAATATCGATTTGTTGAAAATCTTATAAAAATGTTATATATCGACAAGTTAAGTGGAAAAACAATTAAGCATCTCAAATCTGGCAAAAATCATCAAAATTTATCAAAATGTCAAATTTGACACAAATCATTAATTTAATTGATTTTATTACTTACAAACGAGTGTCGTCCACTCCCAGACTAAGCATGAAGTAAAATTTCGAGTTTAGAATAGCCCAGCGTAGAAAATTTGTCGAGGGTCAAATTTTCACGGGGCTTTTCTAAACTCGAAATTTTACTTCATGCGCCACGCGTATAAAACAGTGATTTAACGAGAAATTTAAAAACATATAAAACAAATTTTTCATGTTAATCCTTACGATTAATTCGTATTATTTTTGACGATTCAATTCCATTTGTAACTATTCGAATCCTTTTATAAATATTCGAATCCGTTTATGAGGATTCGAATCCTTTTATGAGGATTCGAATCCTTTTACGAGGATGCGAATCCTTTTATGAGGATTCGAATCACCAGCATTTGGATTCGAATACGAATCCTTTTAAAAAAGTGTAACGAATCCGGATCACGAATCCAGTTTACCAGTTTAACTAAAGTATTGGAATACCTCTTTTGAATCCTCTAAAAGGATTCGAATCCAGGATTCGAATCCTGAATGATTCGAATCCTGCCCAGCTCTGTGGGAGACTCATTTATCTTAAAATTGCAACATTTTTTGTTTCCGTTGTCCGTTCATCACCTCAAACATCATACAGCCAAAGTGTGTTATTAAACATTCCTGGCGGGCGCAGCGAGTACTTTGCTTGCAGACACGTCAATTAGCACTTCATGGTTGAACTTCTTGATTTATGCTAACAAGTCTATACCACTATTACATTCACCATAGGAAATAAATTCAACCATGTTTTACGACGGACGCCTCACTGTGGTCTATTAATTAATTGTTCAAACTAACCATTAGTCGGTGTAAAGTATGATACGCTAAAAGATAGAGGATTTATCTTTGAATATCGTGAGGATCTTAAAAAAGATGGCTAAGATAAGAGTTGTTATGCAGGAAGGAATTGAGTATATCATGTTACATAGGCTTTGTGGATGTGTGAAAATTGTGTGAATAATTAAAACGTTCAACTTTGAATAATTTGCACCCACAAATAAAATAATGTTTGAATAAATTATAACAATGTTTTTGAATTATTATTACTTCTTTTTAAAAACAATTCTCAACACAAACAACAGTTTTAGAACTTGTGTAGCATTAAAACAAAGGTATACATATCCCAATTACAGCGTAGCGACCCGAGATAAATTTTTTGGGCTTTTCTAAACTCGAAATTTTACTTCATGCGCCACGCGTATAAAACATTAAACTATTGTAAAATGTATGTATATTTACACTTCACTTGAAATCAGTGTTTTACACGCTTGGCGCATGAAGTAAAATTTCGAGTTTAGAAAAGCCCAGAAAATTTGTCTCGCGAGACCCGAGACAAATTTTCACGGGGCTTTTCTAAACTCGAAATTTTACTTCATGCTTAGTCTGGGAGTGGAGAATACTCGTTTCAAGTTTCAACTTGAGCTATTTTAAAAAACAACGAATATCGGAACGTTTACAGCGCATTCATATGTGTACTAAAAAGAAAAATTGACTAGTGTAAACTTTAAGTACTGGCACGCAATAAAAAAAAAATAACTATACAAAAATTACTCTAAAAAAATAACTATATACTTAAATCTTCGGATATACGTAGTTTAATAAAAGAGTTAAATTGGAACCTTTAAACGAGTATTCTCCACTCCAAGACTAAGCATGAAGTAAAATTTCGAGTTTAGAAAAGCCCTGTGAAAATTTGTCGAGGGTCGCGCTAGCGACCCGAGACAGATTTTCTGGGCTTTTCTAAACTCGAAATTTTACTTCATGCGCCACGCGTATAAAACACTGAAATATTGTAAAATTTATGTATATTTACACTTCACTTGAAATCAGTGTTTTACACGCGTGGCGCATGAAGTAAAATTTCGAGTTTAGAAAAGCCCAGAAAATTTGTCTCGGGTCGCTGCGCGACCCTCGACAAATTTTCACGGGGCTTTTATAAACTCGAAATTTTACTTCATGCTTAGTCTGGGAGTGGAGAATACTCGTTTCAAGTTTCAACTTGAAGTATTTTAAAAAACAACGAATATCGGAACGTTTACAGCGCATTCATATGTGTACTTAAAAGAAAAATTCCCTGTAGTTTAATTCTAGAACGAATTTTGCAAGAATTCTTGTATGTGTAAAACGGCTTTTAACAAAAACGGTGCAACATAACTTTTAAATTACTTCAGATGCAACAAGAGTAAAGTTGACCCACTGAGCAAACAACAAACAAATAACGTTATATCAACATTTGTTGTTTTAATGCTGATGAAATATTACTTAAATCGATTTGCTCAGTTAGGGAAACACATAAAAATGCGATGTTACCATTTTTATTTTATCAATAATTGAAAACTGACTAATATCACGGATTTTAAACTAGGGACAACACGTTATTAAATTACTAGTTGTAAACTAACAATAGTAATCTACTAGATGTTTTATTTATACGAAAATATTGTTATCGTCCTTAGAATCGCGTTGTATTTTTTGTATAATATCGTATGTTTAATAAAATAAAACCTCTAGAGTGCCATGGAATATATTGTAGGTTGGCACATTATAATTATTATGTCTGGCGTTTTATATGCCAATTACTAAAGTGTGTAGCCAACTTATATATAAAAAAATATTAAATCATGGCACTCTACATGTTTTTTTTTTATTGAACATACGATATTTTGGTGAAGAAAAACACTTGTTTTGTTCCATCTAAAATCATGGAACAAAACAAGTGTTTTTCTTCACCAAATTTGTACATCCGGTTAAATCAAGAGTGTAGCGCATCAAGCATTAGTTGTATACTATGATCTATTAATTAGGCTGTAACTATTTTATTAATAGATTATAAAATACTGTTTTAGCAACTTCTAACGTCTATTAATACAGCAGCAAGGTAAAATTAATTAAAATTAAAAAACTATCAACAATTTAAAAATATATGTTTATACTATTTTAAATATTTAATTGATGAGGCGGATACATGATGAAACTCCATATCACTATTTGAAATAAAACAACGCAGTTGGGAGGGTTTCACTTTTATTGTTGAACACTGCAACATGGTTCACCACACAGTATCTTCATCAGGCAGATGAAATAATTATTATTTCATCTGCCTGATGAAGCCACTGTGTGGTGAAACATGTTGCAGTGTTCAACAATAAAAGTGAAACCCTCCCAACTGCGTTGTTTTATTTCAAATATGTTTATACACTGTGTTAAAATTCAACTTTAAAATTAAAATTTTGATAGAAGAAAAAAATTAACAAGGCTTACTAGCTACGATCACAACCAGTCTGTAGGGCACTCTCACTTTAGTATAGTTGTTATTATCGTCCTCAAAGCACTCTTCGATGAAATTCAAGTTCCTAACTTCGTCTATAAAGTCCATCAAGTAATCGTTGTGGAGATCTTTGGGAATGTTGCCGATAAATGGATTGATTGCGATTACGGATTCTTCAAATTAAAATAAATATACAGATCATTTTTAGGAAAATAAATTATAATAAATAACTTGGAATTGATCGAATACGAATAGTTCAAACAGTCGAATATTTTTTAATTTTAAAATATCAATACTAAATTTTTCGCATATTTGAAACGATTTGGAAACGCACAATTTGTATTGTTGACTAATTACCTAAAAATGTATATTTGATTCCGATGTTCGCAATAAAAAAACGTTTAGTGCAAACGAACATCTGTTTCAGTTTTCTTAATTTACCATTTACACTACGAGAAAAATAAATAAACGTGTGACTTTGTATGATTATGTAAGCATGACCCAAAAATCTTAGCCTACGTTAAAAATTTAAATGTTAATACACAACACCCAATTTTAACCAACGCCACATTTGCTCCACGGTTATCGACACAATATAAAATTTCGGTTTTAGAAGAGACATTAATTTAAAACTACAGAACACAAATTAACTGTACGATGAATCAATTTCTCACTTAACCCGTGGTGAAACATATTTAATTAATATAAGAACATTGATTAAAATACTCGGTTTGTTTTACCGATTTTACAATCAATGTTGTATTATTATAAATTGACTGTTTTCTATTTCTATCGTATGTTCAATAAAATAAAACCTCTAGAGTGCTATGGAAAATATTGTAGGTTGGCAACTGTGAAATTATACATTATAATTATTAGGTTTGACTTTTTATATGTCAATTCCTAAAGCGTGCAGCCAACTTAAATTTTTAAAAAGATAAAATCATGGCACTAGAGGTATTTTTTTTTTATTGAACATACTATATAAGTTTCGAACAGGTATACCTACATAATATCGGATGTCCAACGATTATTATAGTCCTTGATGGCTGTGGAATAAAACATGAGTATCGATTCTTACTTCAAAATTATTGAATCTGACGTTTGTGAAGTCATAACCTTTTTCAGAGAAGTAAAAATCGACATTCATGTTGAATTCCACAGCCACCCAGGACTTCAATCATTGTTGGACACCTGATACTTCTCATCAATAACTCAACATAGATTTTTTCGACAACACGATTAATTCTCATCAAGTTATACCGAACGAATTCTCACACCAGCGCAAACAGATAATTGCATATCATACGGTCCCGGCAAATCTGTGCCCTTAAATGGAGTGAAAGGACAAGTACCAGATTTTTCTTCTTCTCCCCATACTGAGATATATGTATCGCATGCACGTACTCAAATAAATCATCGTTGTATTGTGTCTTGTTCGTGAACTGGAGGCAATTTGGCACACGGCCCACAGAAATTTCACGAATTCTATGGATATCGATGATCGCACAGAAGACCCACACACTCTCGTTTGCATGTTAGAAGAGAAAAATGTATGCAGGTGGTTATTAATGGGGAATAATGAGCTCATTTTATAGTTTGAAAACATTTGCATATAATTAAAAAAAAATAGAAGTATACATTACGAGTGCTTAGAGAAGTTATAAAATACATTTGTTAATTTAAATCGTGGCGTTTAATTTAATTTATTAATTGAATTGAATTTTTACGAACTTCCAAGATTTCTAAAATCTTGACAATTTTCGTCTATTTCTCAGATTTCCGTTAATTTTAAAAATATTAATACTTTTCATGAATTTTTAAAAGATTTTTTTCTCAATTGTTTAATGAATTTCTTAGATTATCATTAATTTAAAAAATGTCAATACTTTTAGTGAATTGCCAAGATTTTATAGTTTGAAAACATTTGCATATAACAAAAAATAGAAGTATACATTACGAGTGCTTAGAGAAGTTATAAAATACATTTGTTAATTTAAATCGTGGCGTTTGATTTAAATTAATAAATATATTTTATAACTTGTATAAACAGTTTAGGATTTTAAGGTGTTGAAGGAATTACCTAATTATAGGAAAGAATTTATAGATAACAGAGCTGGGACGAATCCTCGTAAAAAGAATTCCAATCACGAATCCGAATCACCTAATATGATTCAAATCACGAATATCCGAATAAAGGATTCGTAAGAGATAAATATGATTCGAATCAAAGATTCGAACCTTGTTTTTTCGAATCACGAATACAAATCCTTTAAAAATAAATTTGATTTTATTATTTTTTTTGCAAAAATTAACATATAAATATCGTTATCAGTTGTTTTAACGAAAATATTTAAAACCTAATTATTTATTATTATTAACACTGAACATCGTCGATAACAGACTAAGTATCTGCGTTACTCTGATTAAAAATGTATTTGTGTGTTTTTGAACTTCGCTTCAAATCAGTGTTTTGTACGCGTGGCGCATGAAGTAAAATTTCGAGTTTAGAAAAGCCCCGTGAAAATTTGTCTCGGGTCGCTGCGCGACCCTCGACAAATTTTCTACGCGGGGCTTTTCTAAACTCGAAATTTTACTTCATGCTTAGTCTGGGAGTAGGAAACACTCGTTCAAAGCTTAAAATTGAACTCTTTTATAAAATCGACGAATACCTGAAAAATTACGTAAATCAAAAATTCACTGAATGTCATTAAAACCGGGAAAGTTAGAGAAAAGTCATGGCATTTTATTCAAATTGACCAAGACACATTTGTCAAAATCAACAGGCATCATAAAAATGACAAAACACGTAAAAATGTATAAAACCAACTTAAATATTGACAAAAACAATTAAAACAATTTACCAAACTGGGGGTTCCCCACAGAAGAAAGTTATAATTAAAGATCAGGGAAAAAATTTTGAATCAGGGAAATGTCGAAAAACTTTAATATTTCAGATTGTGGCAATCATGTCAGTTTTACTTTAAATAATGTTAAACAAAATTTGGAAAACTAGATTTTTATCTTTAAAAACATTTTTAGTCATTTAATGTTCTTATCAAAGCAATCAGTTTGAAGTTTCGAACGAGCGTTTCCACTCCCAGATTAAGCATGAAGTAAAATTTCGAGTTTAGAAAAGCCCCGCGTAGAAAATTTGTTGAGGGTCGCGCAGCGACCCGAGACAAATTTTCACGGGGCTTATCTAAACTTGAAATTTTACTTCATGCGCCACGCGTATAAAACAGTGATTTAACGAGAAATTTAAAAACACACAAAACACATTTTTCATGTTAATTAATTAGAATTATTTTTGACGATTCGAATCCTTTTGTAAGTATTCGAATTCTTTTATAAATATTTGAATCCTTTTTTAAGGATTCGAATCATCCGCCTTTGGATTCAAATACGAATCTTTTTAAAAAAATGTAACGATTCCGGATCACGAATCCAGTTTAACTAAAGTATTCGAATGCCTTTTATGAATCTTCTAAAAGGATTCGAATCCAGGATTCGAATGCAGGATTCGAATCCTGAATGATTCGAATCCTGCCCAGCTCTGATAGATATTGAGTGCTTAGCAGAGCTGGGCAGGATTCGAATCATTCAGGATTCAAATCCTTTTAGAGGATTCAAAAGAGGCATTCGAATACTTTAGTTCAACTCGATTCGTGATCCGGATTCATTACGTATTTTTAAGAGGATTCGTAGTCGAATACAAATGTGGGTGATTCGAATCCTTATATAAAGATTCGAATCCGTATAAAAGGATTCGAATATTAATAAAAGGGTTCGAATATTTATAAAAGGATTCGAATATTTACAAAAGGATTTGAATCGTCAAAAATAATTCGAATTAATTGTGAGGATTAATATGAAAAATGCCTTTTGTGTGTTTTTAAATTTCTCGTTAAATCAGTGTTTTATAGGCGTGGCGCATGAAATAAAATTTCGAGTTTAGAAAAGCCCAGAAAATTTGACGACGGAAATGTTCACGGGGCTTTTCTAAACTCGAAATTTTACTTCATGCTTAGTCTGGGAATAGAAAACACTCGTTTAAAGCTTCGAATTGATCTTAAAAAAAACAAGGAATATCTAAAGATTTACAGAAAATAGGCTGTTTTGCTGAAAACACTATTTCTACTAGCAGAAACAACTAGCACTATTACCAGCCAGAACTTCTAGATCAGATGGTTGTAGCTTCAGATATCTTCCTACTAGCAGACGAGACCTGTACTAGTACTACTAAGTACTATTAGCCGATAGAACCACTACTACAAACTGTAACGTTTATTTTATGTATTTTTATTTTATATTATTTATTTTTTATTTATTTGTCCACTAGCAGAAAGAACTGCTGCTATTAGCAGACAGAGCTTCTAGTTCCGTAGACAGTACTACTACTACTACTGGTTGCAGAAAAAACTAGTGGTAGTAGAATAAAAAACTACTATTAAGCTGAAAGAACAACCAAGGCCGCAGCCAGAAAGAAGAATCGAAAGGGGTTATAAAAATTTCATGGGGGGGCTTAGGAAAAAATATTGTTTTTGCTCTTGCAGTCCCGCTTTTACATACAAAAATGTATTATTTTGAAAATATCAGGGGGGGTTTGAACCCCCCCCCCGGCTACGGTCTTGAGAACAACTGCTACTAGCTAAAAGAATTACTACAGCAGAAAGAACTACCGCTATTAACGGAGCTTCTAGTTCAGATGGTTCTAGCTTCAGATGTCTTGCCATCAGCAGACAGAACCTGTAGTACAGGTTCCGTCCGTACTAGTAGTAGAAAGACCTACTCGTAGTAGAAGGAACAAAATAGTAGTTGTTCTTTCTACTACTGAAAGGACGAACGCTAGTAGCACAAAGAAATTGTACTTCTAGCTGAAATAACTACTACTACTGATAGAAACGTTTACGCTTTACTAGAACACGCTATTTCTACTAGCAGAAACAACTATCGCTATTGGCAGACAGGGCTTCTGGTTCAGATGGTTCTAGCTTCAAATCTTGCCACCGGCAGGTAGAGCCTATACTACTACTAGTAGCAGAAAGACCTAGCAGTCTTTTTTTATAGCAAAAAACACTATTTCTACTAGCAGAAAGAACTACTGCTATTAACAGAGCGTCTAGTTCAGATGGTTCTGGCTTATCGTGTCTTGCCACCAGCAGACGGGCCTGTATTACAACTAGTTGCAGAAAGTCCTAGTAATAGTAGAATGAACAAAATAGTAGTTGTTTCATCTACTATTAAAAGGACGATTGCTGCTAGCAGAAAGAACTTGTACTACTAGCTGAAAGATGGATAGTTTACTTCTTTAAACATATAACGCATTTATACTAAAAGATTAAAAATACATGCTTTTTCTGTGTCGTCGCCTTGTTTGACAAACGTTAATTGTGTATAATATTAATTAACGAGTGTTTTTTGAGAATGAATTGTTATCTTCATTATGGTTTATAATTATTCATATTTCTTCGGAGCAAACAGATACAGGCAGTTTTTCTTTTAAGTATACGTATTCCAAATTTAGCCTATTTTCTGTAAATCTTTAGATATTCCTTGTTTTTTTTTTTAAGTTCAATTTGAAGCTTTAAATGAGTGTTTTCCACTCCCAGGCTAAGCATGAAGTAAAATTTCGAGTTTAGAAAAGCCCCGTGAAAATTTGTCGAGGGTCGCTGCGCGACCCTCGACAAATTTTCGGGCTTTTCTAAACTCGAAATTTTACTTCATGCGCCACGCGTACAAAACACTGATTTGAAGTGAAGTTCAGAAACACACAAATACATCTTTATTCAGAGTAACAGGGAATCAGATATTTTGTCTGTTATCAACGATGTTCAGTGTTAATAATAATTAATTAGGTTTTAAATATTTTTGTTAAAACAACTGGTAACGATATTTATATATTAATGGTTGCAAAAAAATAATAAAATCAAATTTATTCTTGAAGGATTTGTATTCGTGATTCGAAAAAACAGGATTCGAATCTTTGATTCGAATCATATTTATCTCTTACGAATCCTTTATTCGAGTATTCGTGATTCGAATCATATTAGGTGATTCTGATTCGTGATTCGAATCTTTTTTACGAGGATTCGTCCCAGCTCTGGTGCTTAGCACTAGAAATGTACAACTAACAAATAAAAATAAAACTGAAGTAAGAAATACAAAGTTTTCCATTGTGATAACAAAGGGGATTTAAAAAAAATCCAACATCTTTTATACAATAAATATAAGTTGAGTTCATTTAGTAAGAAATTAATCATTTAGCGAGAAGTTAATTAATTTATATTTATATTTATTTATTTATTTCCCACAGGCCAAAGCCTTATTATAAGGACAACTTAAGAACGAGGTTATATTATTCTAACTTAAACAAAACATAATTAAAAATTGTAAAATTCAGTGCACATATTACTGCAAACATGAAATTATTGAACTTACAAATTCTTAATTATTTAAACAAAATATTTCAATGTTGCCTTGAAATACATGGTAGCAGGAGGTAGCAGCAGGAACGTTGAAATTGATTAAATTTAAGAAGGCGGTATTGTCTACCAGAAAATGAATGATTTTATACAAGTCGTAATTGAGTATAAACCGATGTCTGTCGTGAATAGAATACATATTGAATTCTGCCAAAAGTGAATTATACGACTTTGTATGGTCCGGATAGGTTTTGTGTTTCCGAAAAATCATATTTAGATACTTGTTTTTCTTTTATTAAAGAATTAATCGCTCTTAAACATTTTGATAGAATTGATTCATTATCAAGCATTGAATTGAGTGAAAAAGTTACTGCTTCAATAAATCTGAAGAGTGATTTTAATAAATCGAATACGGAAACGTTGACTGGTAAAACGACAGGCCAATCCCCTGAATTCATTCGTGCAATCGTCGTCGAAGTTCTAATTAAATAAGCGTGTTTATTCTTGAGTAGAGTTATACGAGTGCAACAGAGTCGTAATTTATGCTTCGAGTCGTGGGTGTTCTTTTATACGGGTCGTAAATATTCGCTATCAAGAAGTTACGGGAGTTCGCGATTATGATAGTTTTATACGCCTAGGGATGGGCTTTTATATTGATATTGTATGTTATGGGCATGTAACTTTTTTTTCAAACAATAATAAAATTATGATGATTTGAATACGATTTGATTATTGATAAATTTATATTAATCAAGATAGGATTTCTTATAATAAAATATAAAAGCTTTGTGTTACATACACGGATATTTCCTTTTAAGTACACATATCTCAATGTGTACTCTGTAAATTTTCAAGCATGTGTTGTTTTTATAAAAGTGATTAATTTGAAGCGAGTGTGTCGTCCATTCCTTGATTAAACATGAAGTAACATTTCAAGTTTAGAAAAGCCTGAACATTTGGTTTGGTCGCAGTGGAGCGACGAAACCAAATTTTCCGGATTTTCTTAACTCTAAATTTTACTTCATGCGCCAGGCGTAAAAAACCAATGATCTACTAACTGAAAGATAGAGCGTAGAGAGAGAAATCTGGTGCTAACATAACTAGACAGAGATACGGGAGGTGGCACAATGGGCCTAATGAGGCCTAAGTGCAGTGCAGAACTGCACACTCCCCTTTGCATCAGAACCAACTAGACAGAGAGGGGCCGGTTTGGGTAAAACGATGACTATTGCATGCGCGTTTACGAGGATTTTATTGTTTTCAATGCGTTTTTTGAAGTGTTTAAAATACATTGAAAACTAATCTTGTGTCAGTTAGTGAAAAGTATCGATATATCAAAATATCACCTGAGATTGATAATACTGCCAAGAATTGTTTAATAACGGTTATGAAATTATAAATATTCACCTTTTACAAAATAATAATATTGATAATATTTTCAATGTTTTATACGCGTGGCGTATGAAGTAAAATTCCGAGTTTAGAAAAACCCCGTGAAAATTAGTCTCTGGTCGCGCAGCGACTCGAGACTAATTTTCACGGTTTTTTTTTATATATTTTTAACTTTACTGTAAATCAATGTTTTATACGCGTGGCGCATGAGGTAAAATTTCGAGTTTAGAAAAGCCCCTTGAAATTTTGTCTCGGGTCGCTGGGCGACCCTCGACAAATTTTCTACACGGGGCTTTTCTAAACTCGAAATTTTACTTCATGCTTAGTCTGGGAGTGGAAAACACTCGTCTTGTCGATTTATAAAAGGTTTATGAGAGTTTTGATATTTTGTGATATTTGTCGATTTATAAAAATTTCATGAGATCAATATTTCGAGATTTTCATCAATTTATAAAATGTTCATGAAGATTTTAAATATTTCGAGATTTGCGTAAGATTATCGATATTTTGAGATTTTTATCAATTCGAGATTTTCGTAAAATTTTCAATTATTGTTAATTTATAAATTTTTAATTAGATTTTCAATATTTCTAGATTTTCATCGGGTTTTCGGTATTTCGAGATTTTCATCAATTCATAAAATTTTCATGAGATTTTCAATATTTTAAGATTACGTAATTTATAAAATGTTAGTGAAGTTTTCAATATGTCGAGACTTTTGTCAAACTAGAAAATTTTTAACATAGAAATTTTCGTAAGATACTTTTATTTTTCGAGGTTTTCTTCAATTCATAAAATTTGTATACAAAGTTCTCTCGCAAAGTTCTCCCGGCATTTAAGAGGCATGTTCTTGATTGAGATCATTTCAAGCAAAAAAGTTCATATGAATATGTGTCCTATTCTCAGTATCTACAGAGCTATACACATTTCGAACTAAATTAATCTTCAATAATTTTTATTTCTATGACATCAAAAATAACAAAATCAATGACTGTAGACTAATAATTTATAAGAACATAGTCATAGATGTTCAAAAAGTTACCTCCTTAACAAAATAAATTACTGTAGACTAATAATTCTTCAATAACTTCAATGTATTTGGCCGCACGCCTGTGGATACCACGCGTTCCATTTTTTATTTTTTTGTTATTTCGGCACATATTGATATAAACATTTTTGCTTAAAATGATGTCAAGAAAATGCACCTTATGTGCCGGGAGAAGTTCGCAAGACACCCTGTATTATATAATATATAAAATTACGAATATATTATTCGTGAAAATGCAAACAATGTCTTAATTAATAAGACAACTTAAGACGATAAATATCCATTGAAACAACTACTTCCCGTGCAAATACACCTCCGGATATTGAATTATACAATGAAATATTTAGAATCTTTTTTTAATTTGATATATTAATTGAATTGATGTATTAATTGAATTTTCATCGATTTTTAAAATCTTGACAATTTTTACTAATTTCCAGGATTTCTAAAATCGTGACAATTTTTACAAATTTCCAGGTTTTCTAAAATCTTGACAATTTTTGTCCATTTCTCAGATTTCCGTTAATTTCAAAAATGTTGATACTTTTCATGAATTTTCAAAAGATTTTTCCTCAATTTTTTAATGAATTTCTTAGATTATCATTAATTTTAAAAATTTCAATACTTTTAGCGAATTGCCAAGATTTAGATTAATTTTTAAATATTAATCCTTCTACTTATAATCTTAGCGCTATTCCTGAATTTCCAAAATTTCTTTAAATTTTCAAGATTTTTGTAAATTTTTAAAATCTTGATACTATTCATCCGTTAATATTGAAAATCCTGACGGATTTCCTCAATTTCTTGAATGTTAGAACTTTTCATAAATTTCCTAGATTTTTGTCAAATTTTAGAATAATGCTGACGTTTTTTCGTAGATTTGCAAGGTTTCAATTTTAATTACTTTTTAAAATGTTGACAAATTCGGTTAATCTTTGAAAATGTCGACTCCTTTCGTGAACTTTAAAGATGTTTAGTAATTGTCAACATGTTTAAAACTTTTATTATTTATCTAAGATCTTCGTAAAATTTAAAAAATGTTGAGTTTTTAGTGAATATCCAAAATTTTCGTTAATTTTCAATTTCTCGACGTTTTTCCATGAAATCTCAAGATTTTCGTCACTTTTAAAAATGTGAACTCTTGTCGTAAATGTCCAAGCTTTTCATCGATTGTTGTAAAAATTGATGATTTCAATTTTAAATGGAAAAAGCCATATTTTTTGCGTTTATATATATATATATATATATATATATATATATATATATATCCAATGACCCGCTCTACCCGTTTTTTTGCGTTTTTAGCGAATTTCATTTTTTTTTTTTAATATTGATCATTTTATAAAACAGAAACAAACAAAATAAGATATTTGTCGAACGAATGTCTTTTACTCCCTGATTAAGCATGAAATAAAATTTCGAGTTTTTCAAAATCTTAATGCTTTTCGTGAAGTTCCAAAGATTTCCGTTAACTTTCAAATTGTTAAACGATTTTCATAAACTTTCTAGATTTTCGTTAATTATCAAAAATCACGAATTTCTTAGAATTTAGTTATTTTTAAAAAATGTTATACATTTTACGAATGAATTTTTAAGACTTTCGTCAATTTGTAAAATCTTGTTTATTTTCGTAAATTTCCAAAATTTTCGTTACATTTAAAAATGTTGACGCTATTCGCGAATTTAGAAGATTCTGTCGGTTTTCCTGAATTTCCGTTGATTTTAAAAATCTTGTCACACTAGGGACTGCCCGCTGTTCTAAGAATTTGGATTTGCCTTTTAACAGGAAAATAGGGTTATGACTTACTGTTTTCTTCTTTTTAATATGCATTATGAAATTGAAAAAAAAATGTTTTTACTATTTAACCAATACAGTATGATTCATTAACCTCTTTTCTAACTTTAGAAATAAAAAGTAGATTTAAATTCAATGTACTTTTCATTGCCAAAGTTAGAAAAGAGGCTAATAAATCACCCTATATTAATTGCTATTTAACTATAAGTCATTTAGTGATCTGTTTTATAAGCATGATAATATTTAGTAATTACCTGATTATTGACTACTGCAACATTGACTATAAGTCTCAAATACCCGGTATTATAAAACGTTTTATTCCCTAAATAAAATTTACTTAAGGAATAAATGAATTTATTCCAAAGATTTCGGTATTATAAACACAAAATAACTTTATTTGGCTAATAAATCTCTCAGTAAATTATTGGTTTGTTTTTCTACCACGTAAATGTTACTATCTAAATAATTTGACAGTTAAAAGTCAAAAGCCTATTATATTATTCTAATTACTTTAGATTCTACTACTTGCATTTATTCATTTCATTACGGTTATCATGTCTACCATATCACACATATGTCAGATTTAAGTTCGCTCATAGTATCTTCCCTGACAATGATTAATTCGAACCACAAGACATTGTAAGGAGCCGAAGATCTAGAGTTTTTCAAGTCAGACATAACCAGGGATTTTTATACTTATGCATACGCTTTTTTTTAAATTAGTTCCATTTAAAGTTCTAAACGAGTGTTTTCCACTCCCAGGCTAAGCATTTTACTTCATGCGCCACGCGTATTAAACACTGAAAACACTGAAAACACTGAAATATTGTGAACAAGTGAACTTCACCTGAAATCAGTGTCTTATACGCGTGGCGCATGAAGTAAAATTTCGAGTTTAGAAAAGCCTGAAAATTTGGTTTGGCCGCTCCGCGCTTCGCGCTACGCGACCAAACCAAATTTTCAGGCTTTTCAAAACTCGAAATTTTACTTCATGCTTAGCCTGGGAGTGGAGAACACTCGTTTAAAACTGTAATGTCCAGTATTATAAAACGTTTTATTCCCTAAATAAAATTTACTTTAGGAATAAATGAATTTATTCCAAATATTTCGGTATTATAAGCACAAAATAACTTTATTTGGGTAATAAATCTCCTCAGTAAATTATTTGTGTGTTTCTCTACCAAGTAAATTTTATTCTTTAAATAATTTGACAGTTAAAAGTCAAAAGTGTATTATATTATTATAATTACTTTAGATTCTACTACTTGTATTGATTAATTTCATTGCGGTTATCATGTCTACCATATCATCCATATCAGATCTAAGTTCGCTCATAGTATCTTCCCTGACAGTTATTAATTCGAACCACAAGACATTCTAAGGAGTCGAAGACCTAGAGTTTTTCAAGTCAGACATAACCAGGGATTTTTATACTTATGCATACCCTTTTTTTAAATTAGTTCCATTTAAAGTTTTAAACGAGTGTTTTCCACTCCCAGACTAAGCATGAAGTAAAATTTCGAGTTTAGAAAAGCCTGAAAATTTGGTTTGGTCGCGTAGCGCGAAGCGCGGAGCGACCAAACCAAATTTTCAGGCTTTTCTAAACTCGAAATTTTACTTCATGCGCCACGTGTAGTTGACACTGAAAGCACTGAAATATTGTGAACAAGTGAACTTCACCTGAAATCAGTGTCTTGTACGTGTGGCGCATGAAGTAAAATTTCGAGTTTAGAAAAGCCTGAAAATTTGGTTTGGCCGCTCCGCGCTTCGCACTACGCGACCAAACCAAAATTTCAGGCTTTTCTAAACTCGAAATTTTACTTCATGCTTAGCCTGGGAGTGGAAAACACTCGTTGAAGTCTTTTATAATTTCTTATAAGCTTTCTTTTTCTTGTTCTGTGTAATTCTGTCCTATTCCACGGTTATTCTCTATAATTATAAGGAATTATACTAAATTTCCAATTTGATTGACAATTTAATTTGAAATATTGACAATTCAATTTTAAAAAATTGGTGGTTCCAGCTATGGCCACAATGAAAATGTTTAATTTCGGTCTGTAATCTACTAATTAAATTATTTATTTCTAGAATTGCTATTTATTTGGTAGGTTTGCTTTATAATACGCAATTTTATTTGGCCATTAGTTTACTAGGTAAATAAATTTACTCCACAAATAGTTATCTTATGATTTATTAATCGTTTATAATAGCGGGCATAAATATGATAGAATTTTGTCATTAAATTACCTATTGACATTTATGACTTTTGAATCTTAATAAATAGCTTGACTGCCTTGATTGGACCATCGTAGGATTCTGTCATATTATATCTTCATTAACCATGTTTTGACTATTGTTTATTAACCATGTTTTGATTGATTGTCTGACTATGTTAGGATTTTGTCTGATTATGTCTATATGCACTGTATTTCGACTATTCTGGTATTATGACTGTAAGTCACTTAAATCACTCGGTAGCCGACATTAAAACTATAATGAGAGTTAACATAAGTCGACGCAAGCCGACATTTAACCAATCGTGCCAACTTGAGACGAGTTTGAATTAAATTATAATGAGATCGCCATGTTATTTCTATTTCTTTGTGGCAGTTACCATACACATTTTAACACTTGTGACATATATTAAAGTAACGAGTGTCTTCCAGTCCCAGACTAAGCATAAAGTAAAATTTCGAGTTTAGAAAAGCCCCGCGTAGAAAATTTGTCGAGGGTCGCGCAGCGACCCGAGACAAATTTTCAAGGGGCTTTTCTAAACTCGAAATTTTACTTCATGCGCCACCCGTATAAAACATTGATTTACAGTAAAGTTAAAAATATATAACGCATAGCTGTGATAGTGATCAATATTTACCGAGATGTAGCGACAAAATGCAAGAATTACTTTTTCTGTGAATAGTTTTTTTTATAATAATAATAATAATTTATTACGGAATCACCTTTTTAACAAAATAATACAAACAGATATATATCAGTGTTACAATAAAATAAATCATAACATATGCAAATAAATTAAACCAGAAATAAGAAATAATATAAACTAAAACTAAAATTAAATCTTACCAATAACAGATGAAATTAAGAGTTGTGTGTATATACCGATCGACAATAAATTGGAATAATAATAATTAATAAAAGTAGAATAAATTTAGTTTGAGCAACTTTTTCATATTGTTGATATATAAATCATATCTTTAACGAGAAAAGTGCTATGATGGACATATCAACTTTTTTAAAAAATATTTTATAATGAGTGTTGAGTGTTTGCCTCTCCGTTAGTCTCTTGGCTAGTTGTAATTCAAATAAACACGCATAAAAAGATGTAAAGTAATCGCTTAACAATTAATTAAAGCTACTCAACAATCCATCATCCAACATCAACACATCAATTTATTGAAATGCAGATGTTAACAACTGTAACAAGCGCACAGTCGAGTTCAATCCAGTCGCCACTGACATAATTCCGTGCAGGATTATCATTATTAATCGTGCGGAGAAGCTTTTGCGGCGAAGGTCGGACGGACGGACTTTCTCCGAAAACCGCGAGCAGACGAGGTTCTCAAGTTCTTCTGGGGTTTCGTGTGGGCAAGGAAGAAATTATTTCGCGGCGCGTCCTTGGGCTGGAAACGATGGAAAACGTGGGCTTTCGACTCGCGCTGATAACAGCTTAAGCTAATTAGTGTATCTCTTTCTATCGCTGTTCCTTCCGTTTCGTTTGATCCAATTACGCAATCGCTCTGTTCTTTTTTTTTATTCCGATACATCGCTACCGCCGCGAATTGTATATGATTAGTGAATAATCATGTGATTGTTTGAATTGCAGCGTTTGTTTCAGATTTTAAAATCGTAAGAGCAGTTTAACCCCAAGTTAGAAATTCGTTTTAACTGTGAATGTTATTATTTTTGGATGCGTCCCACGTAAACCTTCATCACTATTTCAAGGATAAACTCGAAATTTTACTTCAAACACAGCAACAATGGTTATCAGCAACCCAATATAAATTAACGGTACTGGATTGCCTATTAATAATATTTTTACCTACGCCCTATCCAGTAACCGCAACATACCACACTGTCATCTTGACGCGTATGATTGACATTACCTACACATGCACGCAATAGCTTTGACAAGTATATTACATGCTGACAGCTGGACAGCTGGACAGCTGATTGATTACTGCACAACCAAATGACATTTCTTTGATGTATATTGATCAAGTAGTCATTTAGTTGTCATCAATGTCATGTTACTTTTAAAAATTATTGAATAAATATGTTGTTTTTTCATGCTAATTGTTTATTTTATTAGGGCGTAGGGAAAGTATCGTACGTTTCTCGAGTGGTATGGCAATTACATACTCGCGGAATACTGCACTCGCCGCTGCGAGGCTCGTGCGCAACATATTCGCTCATATGTAATATACTGCATACCAGAGCTGGGATGAATCCTCAAAAACAGGATTTGAATTACGAACCCGAATCACCTAATATGATTCGAATCACGAATACTTGAATAAAGGATTCTTAAGAGAAAAATATGATTCGAATCAAAGATTCTAATCCCCTTTTTTGAATCACGGATATAAATCCTTTAAAAATAAATTTGAATCTATTATTTGCAACCACTAACATTTTTAATATCGCCGTCAGTTTTTATTAACAAAAATGTTCAAATCCTAATTGTTTACAGACTATATATCAGATTAATTATTTTAGTAAATGATGATATATAAGTATTAGTATCAAACCATTGATAATGGACACTTCGTGTCCGAAATGTACATTTGGTTACAAAATAAAGTATTGAAGAAAGGTTCTAAGTGTTTTTTAATCAAAGTATAATTATCTTCAACTAACTCAATCAATCCAAATGATATATAAGTGTTTAAACTTCAGGATAAATCAGTGTTTTATACGCGTGGCGCATGAAGTAAAATTTCGAGTTTAGAAAAGCCCCGTGAAAATTTGTCTCGGGTCGCTGCGCGACATTCGACAAATTTTCTACACGGGGCTTTTCTAAACTCGAAATTTTACTTCATGCTTAGTCTGGGAGTGGAAGACACTCGTTACTTGAAAATACATCACATCATAGTGAATAGTATTAATATTGAAAATATCGGTAATTTTCGATTCCAGATATTTTAGATATAATATTTACAATTATTTATTGCTGTAAATTATTTTTTAAGGGCTTTCACCTAAGATTGATAATATTTCCAAGACTAGTTTAATGCCGGTTATAAAATTATCAATATTCACCTTTTACTAGTAAATGGATAGAAATAAACTCGATTTTAATTGTTTTTCACAAAAACCAGACATGTAGAATAATTTCAAATCTGTTGGTTATTTATTTAAGGAAAAATGCTCTTTACAAATTGAAACCAATTAAAAATATAGGTTCATTCTATAACTAAAATTACTTGAAAAGAATTGCTACTTAAAATAAAACCCAAAAAGATCAATTTTGTTAATTTAATAATGTTTTGATAGAAATGTCTTACACGTGACAAGAAAGTATACTAACCAAGTTTACAAATATTTTTTTTTAAGTACACATACAGATTGTCCCAGAATAGGTGGAACACATTTTTATTTACAACTTTACGAGAAAATATTACTCTATCTGGCAGAAAGACCTCGGGTCGGTAGCTTATGATAGGAGAGTTTTAAATACAAAATCGTATTATATTATACAATAATGTACTTAAATTCCTTGAATAAACCATTTTTCAGAAGTTCATCTACAGGGTGGTAATAAAATATTTAAAACTTCTGACGAGTGTTTCCACTCCTTGATTAAGCATGAAGTAAAATTTCAAGTTTAGAAAAGCCTGAAAATTTGGCTGGCGCGCAGCGAAGCGGAGCGACCAAGCCAAATTAGACTTTACTAAACTCGAAATTTTACTTCATGAGCCACGCGTACAAAACACTGATTTCAAGTGAAGTTAAAAATATACTATTAAGACTGAGAATTTTTCAAGTTTAAGTAACCGAATATGCATTCAAATATTGAATTATTCAAAAATTTTAAATATTAAATTTTCGATAATTCAATATTCGTATAAAAACATATTTAAATATGAATAATTTTGTGATTCAAATATTTATATCAGAATATTCGACTATTTGAATTAATCGGATTCGAATCCTAGCCTTAATAGCGATAATTCGAATTATTTGGCAGGATTTTAATCCTTTATGAGGATTCGAATCCTTTTATAAGGATTCGAATCACCTACCTCAGGATTCGAATACGAATCCTTAAAAAAAAGTAACGAATCGGGATCGCGAATCCGTTTTCACTAAAGTATTCGAATACCCCTTTTAAATCGTCTAAAAGGATTCGAATCCGGGAATCGAATCCTAAATGATTCGAATCCTGCCCAGCTTTGCTGCATACCACACTCGGGATGTAATATATTATAAACAATTAGTTTAATGCATTTGACACGCGTTTTATTCAGGTGTACAAAAAAAAGATCCCTGCATACCGATCAAATCAGGTGCACCTTCATAATCCCAACAGGTACTGGTATAAAAAATATGTAAATTAAAGAAAACATTCAGAAGGGTCGGAGTATCCAATTAAAAGTTAATTCACCGTCACCACTACAAGAGTTGAGTGACAATCATGTTAATTAATAGACAAACAGTAAATTGAAAAGCATCCAAACATCTCTCTTGTAACAACAACTAGAATAAACCCGTCTCACTCGCTCTAATCATCTTTATTCCCTTCTCTAATCCACTCTTTATAATCGACAGTACACTACAGCACTAGCAATTAGCCGTCTGGTAAGGATCGAGCATCTCTTCGAGTGGTTCATGTTTACACGCTTTGTAAACTCTAGGTTAGATCCGGCCACATTTTATTTATTATCTGGTGAATGCATCGGAAGGCGGATAAGTTAAGTTGTTTTATGGATGCACGAACATCAGGAGAACACCCACTGTACGTGGTTTTTCTATAACTCAATCAATCGTGCGTAGATAGGAAAAATTGTTGAGGGTTCGATTTGGGAGGGAATTAAGACCACACACTGTTTAGAGAACGTTTCAATTGCAGTTACAACTGTTGGGACCCTATCAAACAATCCACATTATTTTTACTAGCTGTAATACTGGTCTTTTATCTCTTTATTTGGCATAATTTTGATAATCTCTTTTAAGTAAAAAATTAAAGTACTTATTCGTATGTACTAACTTTTAAAAATGTAAATACCTGTAATATTTTGCTGTTTCTCCATTAAAATATGCAATTTACATTAAAACTACATAAAAAAATATAAAATATTTTGTTTAAAACCAATCGTGTTGGTTTTGTTTTCAAAGCGTACTTTGCTTAAACAAAAGAATTAATTTTATACAAAATATCTCTGCTCTTTAAAATTTAATTCTTAGGCATTCTTCAGAGAGACTGTGTGGATGTTTTGATCAGGTCCTCAACTGTTGAAGGTTCATGTTGTGCTTGACACGTGAATTGATCAAAATTAAGTTTGTGTATAGTATTCCACTACCAGATTAATTAATTAACGATCGTAGATGTTACAATATTCTCCAGGTAGCAATTCGAAGTAAGTTGAGTCTAGTTCCAGGCAGTCTTTCGAAAAAAATCACGTTCATTTCACGTCGTAAAATTAATAGTTAGTCTGTTAGACTAGTTTTAATAGCCCTAAGATACAGGAAGTTTTTCTTTTGAGTATACATTATCCCACTTACAAGGCCGTAGCCAAAACAAAATCGGAAGGGGTTATACAAATGTCGGGGAATCAAGGCTTTGAACCGTTATTTTTTTCGTTCCGTTTTCGTTCCAAAAAAATCACGTTTTTTTGCGGTTTTCGGTTCAGCTTTAATTTTTCAAATGTTTTTGTTTCAATTTAAACAAAAAATGTTGATATGATTATCATACACTGTCCTCGGTATAGATATGATGATTTAAGTATTAAGAATATAGAAAACTGTCTCAAAACTAAATTTATTCTACTTTTATTATTATTATCGCCTTTACAAAATATTTTTTTTACAATTTTTCGCTATATCTTAGTAAATATCTATCACATCTGAGAAGTATATATTTTACATTTTACTTTAAATCAGTGTTCTGTACGCGTGGCCCATGAAGTAAAATTTCGAGTTTAGAAAAGCCCCGTAAAAATTTGTTTCAACACACTTGTGTCATTACGTTTCGTGCTCGTGTCGTGCTCGTATCGTGTTCGTGTCGTTCTTCTTCGTTCGAGTAGTATCTTAAGGAGAGGATATTTTTTAGCGATCTTGCATAAATCATAAACTAAACCTAACCAGTAAATTTCGAACTTCAGACTAAATTAGTGTATTATACCCGTGGCGCATAAAGTAATATTTCGAGTTTAGAAAGCACCGTGAAAATTTGTCTCGGGTCGCTGCGCGACTCTTGACAAATTTTCTACGCGGGGCTTTTCTAAACTCGAAATTTTACTTCATGATTAGTCTGGGAGTGGACGACACTTGTTTAAACTTCGAATTGGACGATTTCATAAACTATCTAAGTAACTAGTAACTACCTACTGAACACGGACACATTTTAAAGATTGCTCGAATGTTGAATATGATACATATGATATCTTATAGACTTCGCTTCACTTCCCTTCTTTTAGATAATTACGAGACCAGTACGACACGAGCACGAGACGTGCATGACACGAGATGAGCACAAGACGTGCACGACACGAGACGAGCACGGGGCGTTCAACACACTCGTGTCATGAACGTCTCGTGCTCGTATCGTCTTCGTGTCGTGATCGTCTAGTCAAAAGTGTGGTATCTTAAGGATAGGATATTTTTAGCGATCTTGCATAAATCATAAACTACCGTAACCATTATATTTTGAACTTCAGTCTAAATCAGTGTTTTATACGCGTGGCGCATAAACTAAAATTTCGAGTTTAGAAAAGCCCCGTGAAAATTTGTCTACTTTGGCTATAAAGATTTTCATTAATTTATAAAATGTTCATGGAATGTTTAATATTTCGTCAATTTATCAAATTTTCATCAGATTTTCAATATTTTTATTCAGATTTAGAACAATTTTCAAAAATTAATTCGTAATTTATCAAATTCACATAGAAAGTATTTTTTTTTAGCGACAATGTTGAAAAAAATCATTTTGTCAGTAGCGCACATTTTGTTGCACAAATTAACTTCAATAAGTCACTCTAATGACCCGACACAAATTTTCTGGGTTTTTCTAAACTCGAAATTTTACTTCATTCGCCACTCGTATAAAACACTAAAATAATGTCGAATTTATGTATATTTAGCTCATGAGTTTAGAAAAGCCCAGAAAATTTGTCTCGACAAATTTTCACGAGGCTTTTCTAAACTCGAAATTTTACTTTATACTTCAGAAATGGAAAGCACTCATTTAGAGCTTCAAATTAAACTCGTTTAAAAACACAACGAATTTCTAAAGATTTAAAGAAAATAAGCTGAACGTATACTTTAATGAAAAACTCCCTGTATACCTTGGTTAATAAAAAGAAAAATCACGTCGAATACACGAATTACATTGACGAATTAGGAAACTAATGTTGTAAACCTGATTCATAAATTACTATTCGTATTTCGTTTAAATAAATTAACCAGGTTGTTACTAATTTATTTCAATTTTCATATTCATGCAGAGAAAACTAATTCTTTGCGTGGGTTCCGTTGTTATGTCACCTGTCGTGGGCATCGCAAGGTAAAATGTACGTTAACTTGTTAGTAAACATTTGAAATGACTGCAGTTGCAATTTCCTGATGTGTCATTCGCTATTGATAGAAATCACTTCAATTGAACCGTGTCACGGGCTCAAGTGTGCATTAATTCGCGCCAATAGATCCAATCTACCACTAACAAGATCGAGTGCTAGCCGAGGAATTCCAACAATTGTTCCTGCAAAATTGACGTGAAATTTGCAGAAAACAAAAACTTTAGAACAATTTGTTCCGATGTGAAGAAATAATTTAAAGCATCACAGAAATTATGTTGTGTAACAAGTCAATTCATTTTGTCATCAGGCTACCGTGCACTGAAGATAATTACCTCCTTTCTTCAAACTATTTTTTGTTCTTCATCCAAACATTCTTGTGTCTAATAAAATTAGCTTGTTTGGCCGGTGCGCGCACGCACTCTTCATCAAAACCTCGAGGCTGAGAGGCTCGTGACCGTTCAATTTCCCTGTGTCATTAAAGGAATTTCGGAATTTCGGGATGATTTACATATGCACCATTGCGCAATGAAATGTACCTAGATCCGATGCCGTGGTAATTACAATGCCCCTTTGTTGGAAATTAAGAGTTGAATAGATATGCCTGAAGGCGTGACACTTGTTGATGAATTTGATGTATGTGAAGCTAGATACGTTTTACTGCTTCTAAAAGTATGGGCAATATTTTATTTCTTTAATAAGATGCATTTTTAAATAAAATATTGCTGCCGGTATGTAAACGATCAATAACTTGTTCTTTTAATTATACGTAGATAAAATTAATCTTTCAGATATTGTTTAAGAAACATGTTTGAGTTTCTTTATGAACGTTTTAATTAGAGCTGGGATTCAAATACAAATAATTCAAATAGCTAAATATAAATATTTCAGTGACTATTTTTCAGATATTTAAATAATCGAATATCCAAATATTCTAACTTTTCAAACGAATATTTAAATATTCCAACATTTCAAATATGTTTTTGAATAAATATTTGAATACTTTAATTTAATAAATGCCTAGCCTTGATAGTATATTTTAAACTTCGCTTAAAATCCGTATTATATTTCGAAAAGCCTAACAATTTGGATTGATCGCGTAGCGAAGCAGAGCGACCAAACCAAATTTTTGTATTAAAAAAACGATGCCGATTTCATAAATCTAGTTGTTTACCAATTTCTTTTAGGTCTACATTAAATATAGGTATATAACAATAAAAAAATTCGCACGTAGGTGTAAGTATCATACATGCATCTGGCTACTGTCGGACAATCTGGCCTCGAAGGCCGAAATTACTCTTGTATCTTGCGCAAAAGACGTACGACCATTTTCGGCAAAATTATCCGCTGTCAAAAAAGTTATTTGGGTAAAGGGCACGGTTGTGCAATTTCCATTGTCATCGATCGTGTGGTGTGGTATGTGTGTGTAAAGGATGGTCCTAATCAACTTCCACAAGAATATCTGTGATTTCTGCGTCAATTTCCTGAATGTGTGGAGGTTATTGTAACCGGATACGTTATCTTCATGCAGTTTTGTTCCCCGAACCATTATCTTCATACATGCGCACACCATTACTGATAAACACGCTCTTCATTCATTTAAATGTTATGACCAAATATTTGTATTTTTTTGTGTGTATTAAATAGGAGTACAAATTACTTACAATAATTTAAATGTAAATAAAAAACAATAAGTTATTTTATGCTAATGGGGGATTTTCCCACAAAAATATACATGTGCAGAAAATCTCTCCCACGGACATACCTCAAATAGCGCGCGTTTTCTTGTAATCCATTTACCTCCTTTATGGACTGGTTTCTCTCATACTCTTGATACAAATCCATAATTCCTCGCCGTTTTTTTTTTTTTTTAATTCAATCCAGTCTACTTTTTAAACATTATATCTTGGATTACTTTTTTTAAGCAAGGTTAATCAGAAATTCATCAAATCAAAACGCAACCCACTGTACAATATGTATTCCTCTAACAATACTTGTTAATTGTGTTGCATATCCTTATACAACTGTATGTCAATCGTATAAAGATATACAACCCAAGATACAAGAATTATTCAGAAATGTACACTTCTGTGCAATAAAATTAAGTACACAAAATATGTTATAGTTAAAACGGGACATGATGAGTTTCCTAGTTACGTAAATATGTCAATTTTCTTAGTGTCAAACAACAACAATTCAAAAATTCGAATGTAACTAAAATGAAAGATGGTTTTTCTGTTAGACAAATTGCTCGATTGGTGAACATCAATGAAGACACTGTTTTTAGAGTTAAGAAACGTTGCGAGCAGGAAAGAAGTGTTATGGTGTTTTATTATTTATTGAAACTGATGCTAGGCAATTAAAACAGACCGAATTATACAACTAGGATATTGTGAAAAATAGTTATAAGACTTGTACTTAATTTTATTGCACAGAAGTGTACAATATCCATTATTTGCTAGAGATTAATAATATTATAGTTTCTTACTAGGACTCGTGAATTATTTTTTTATTAGGCGCGTTAAATCAGAAATTCGTCAAATTAAAACGCAACCCAATGTACAATTTGTTTTCCTCTTACAATACTTGTATATTGTGTTGCATATCCTTATACAACTGTCAATTGTATAAAGATATACAACCCAATATATAAGAATTGTTTAAAGATGTACAATGGCTATTATTTGCTAGAGATTATTAATAAATTTAGTTTGTTATTAGGACTCGTGGCTATTTTTTTTTTTAGCGCGTTAAATCAGAAATTCGTCAAATTAAAACGCAGCCCAATGTACGATTTGTATTCCTCTTATAATACTTGTTAATTGTATATATATATATATATATATATATATATGAATTGTTTAAGGATGTACAATGGCTATTATTTGCTAGAGATTATTAATAAATTTAGTTTGTTATTAGGACTCGTGGCTATTTTTTTTAGCGCGTTAAATCAGAAATTCGTCAAATTAAAACGCAGCCCAATGTACGATTTGTATTCCTCTTATAATACTTGTTAATTGTGTTACATATCCTTAGACAACTGTCAATCGTATAAAGATATACAACCCAACATACAAGAATTATTCGGTGATGTACAATATCCATTATTTGCTAGAGATTAATAATATTATAGTTTGTTATTAGGACTCGTGGATTATTTTTTATTAAGCGCGTTAAATCAGAAATTCGCCAAATTGCAAGCAAATGTACAATTTGTATTCCTCCTACAATACTTGTTAATTGTGTTTGAAATCCTTATACAACTGTCAATCGTATAAAGATATACAACCCAATATACAGAGAGTTTTATGTAACACCGAACATATTCATCCAATGCAATTTGACACCTGTAATTTTTAAGTTATAGGTAAATTGGGTTGCCTATAAAAATTGTGGCCAATCAATCGTAATTAATGCCGTAACTTATACATACAGGGAGTTTTTCTTTCAAGTCTACATGTAAAAATTACAGCGTATATGCCGTAAATCTTTAGATCCTCGTTGTTTTTTTAACAGAGTTCAATTTGAAACTTGAAATGAGTGTGTTCCACTCCCAGACTAAGCATGAAGTAAAATTTTGAGTTTAGAAAAGCCTGAAATTTGGTTTGGTCGCGTAGCACGAAGCGCGGGGCGGCCAAACCAAATTTTCAGGCTTTTCTAAACTCGAAATTTTATTAGATGCGCTACCGGTACGAAACACTGACATACTGCGAAGTTTAAAACACACCGCTAAACTTTACATTGCATCAGTGTTTTGTACCGGTGGCGCATGAATTAGAATTTCAAGATTAGAAAAGCCTGAAAATTTACTTCATGCTTTAGCCTGGTCTGTTTTTTAACAGAAATCAATTTGAAACTTGAAATGAGTGTGTTCCACTCCCAGACTAAGCATGAAGTAAAATTTCGAGTTTAGAAAAGCCTGAAAATTTGGTTTGGTCGCGTAGCGCGAAGCGCGGAGCGGCCAAACCAAATTTTCAGGCTTTTATAAACTCGAAATTTTACTTCATGCGCCACCAGCACAAAACACTAACATACTACGAAATTTGAAACACACCGATAAACTTTACATTGCATGAGTGTTTTGTACCGGTGGCGCATGAAGTAAAATTTCGAGTTTAGAAAAGCCTGAACATTTGATTTGGCCGCTCCGCGCTTCGCGCTACGCGACCAAACCAAATGTTCAGGCTTTTCTAAACTCGAAATTTTACTTCATGCTTAGCCTGGGAGTGGTAAACACTCGTTTAAAGTTTCAAATCCATTAATAAACCGAGCGTTGGCAAATACACAACGTATGTGTACTTACAAAATCCTAGTTATGAAAATGTTCGGTGTTACATAAAACTCTCTGTATAAGAATTATTTAGAGATATACAATAGCTATTATTTGCTAGAGATTAATAATACATTTAGTTTGTTATTAGGACTCGTGGATTATTTTTTTAAGTGCGTTAAATCAGAAATTCGTCAAATTAAAACGCTGTCCAATGTACAATTTGTATCCCTCTTACAATACTTGGTAATTGTGTTGCATATCCGTATACAACTGTCAATCGTATAAAGATATACAACCCAATATACAAGAATTAGTCAGAGATGTACAATAGCCATTATTTGCTAGAGGTTAATTTGTTATTAGGACTCGTGGATTATTTTTTTAAGTGCGTTAAATCAGAAATTCGTCAAATTAAAACGTTGTCCAATGTACAATTTGTATTCCTCTTATAATACTTGTTAATTGTGTTGCATATCCTTATCGTATAAAGAACTTAATATACAAGAATTATAAAAGATGTATTGTACGTTCAATAAAAAATCTGAAATTATATTATAATTATTATGTCTGATGATTTATATGTCAATTCCTAAAGCGTCACATTTAATTAAGAAAAGATTAAGGGCCAGTTGTTGAATCGTGGCTTAAGATACAGTTTCCGTAAACTGTAGTTTTAGATAAGCTGCACTTTAGTTGGTAATGTGTTTCTAAATCATGTTAAGCCAAGCTCATTTAAGCGTTATGTTGGTAGTAAATATGCTCTGTTTCAATATGGTACATTTGATACTGACAGACCTGTGCTGTAGAAAATAAATCTATTTGTTTGTATGATGGTAAGTAAATCGGTGTTAAAATTAACCTATTAAATAATAAATAAAATGCACATAAAGTTCTGTAGCACGTAGGGCACGTCCGTGATAATCTCATGTACCGTGTGGCAACAAATGTCATCATTATGACAACTATTATGACAGTTCTCGTGTCATTTATCTATAACTTGTTTGCGTATTTTATGCAAGAGATTTTAATAATACCATTGCTGCATGATTTGTTCTGCCTGAAGGATAGGAACAGGAAAATATATGTAAAATTAGTAGGATTGGGTAAACTAAAAAACAATCTAAGGATTTGTTATAATAATTATGTGACCAAAATGCTGAGCCAACAAACGTACAAGCTCAGGAATGATTTATTGACATCTATTAAGATATAGAGATAATCGAGACGATTTTCTAAGGAAAACTTTAAAAATTACCTGATCTTTATTCATCAAGTGTTTATTACAAGTAAGTTTTGTACACATAACACATACAAAATGCACTTAAAATGTGGATTGGAAGAATACCATACATGTTATATATAGCATTTTTGCTTACTGAATCGGCTCAAATATCTACTTTATTGTCCATACCATATTATAAACGTCAACTATTTTTGATGTTTGAGGTTATGAATTCGAGTTTAGCGTGTTAAGCGGTGGTGGCCGGCCGCTTTTGAAAACTCGAGTTTAAACCACTGCTTAGTATTAAGTCATGATTGAAAAACACAGAAATGTATTTAAGCCTAGTTTAAGTCTAAACTCAGCTTAAGCTACAATTCAAAAACTGGGCCCACATCATGGCACTGTAGAAGTTTTTGTTTGTTGAGCATACGATACAATTACCATTATTTACTAAAAATTAATAATAGTTTGTTATTAGGTGTGAGTATTCGCTCTTCCATGTGGTATTATTGAACATGACAGAAACGCCCGAGCGCATAAAATCATAAACAGTGCGTTTTCTTTTCATGCGCCGCGGCACGAGCAGTAAACCTAAATTGTCCACATGGTGTAATAACTATTAATAGCCAGCTGGTGTAAACAATAACATACAGAAATGCACAACTTCTCAAACGCTGCATGCGAAAGAAGAAAAAAATGTGTATAGCAGAGTTTGTATTTTAGAAATAAAACAATTTAATTTTGTAAAGCAGAGTTTGTATTTTATATATTAACAGAATTCGAATTTTGAAAACATACAATTGGCAAGTGATGTAGAATGAGTTTTGGCCCAATCAAAATCTCAAATTATATATGTAGTATACAGGGTAACCAAAAATGAGTGAAAAGATCTTGAACAAGTTTCTCATCTTTCACGTAGTAAAACATATTTAACTATGATTTGAAAAATAAAACACTTGATTTGACAAATAAAGCACTAATAACCTTTCTTCACACTTTTATTTAAATTACCAAATGTACATTTCGGACATTAAGTGACCATTATCAATGGATTAACACTAAATACAAAACAGAAATTTTAAACAATACATAGACAGGCAGATTATAATACAAAAGCGGTGGGAGTGCAAAAAGAGAAAAATCGTAAATTAAGAGGTGAGCTGAGGGAATGAGGGTAGCGGTACAACCAGGTAAAGTGGATTAGGGAAAAAAACACAGATTAAGGTGGTGCAATTAAATCTAATAATGTATTGTGAAGTGGACTTAAATCAAAATGCAATCATTTATTTTCATGTTTTTTCATTTTAATGGCTTCTAACATGTTTAATCGATAATTTGATAATTGTTTTAATAATTTGTATTATAATCTACCTGTCTATATATAGTTTAAAATTTCTGTTTTGTATTTAGTGTTAATCCATTGATAATGGTCACTTTTTGTCCGAAATGTACATTTGGTAATTCAAATATACGTGTGAAGAAAGGTTATTAGTGCTTTATTCGTCAAATCGAGTGTTTTCTTTTTCAAATCATAGTTAAATATGTTTTACTACGTGAAAGATGAGAAACTTGTTCAAGATCTTTTCACTCATTTTTGGTTACCCTGTATACTACATATATAATTTGAGATTTTGATTGGGCCAAAACTCATTCTACATCACTTGCCAATTGTATGTTTTCAAAATTCGAATTCTGTTATTTTTTAAAATACAAACTCTGCTTTAAATCATGAGTGAAAAGATTTAGGTAACGTGATTCGTTAGGTGATATTAAGTAGAAATTCTATCCTCATAAGGCAAATAAGAATTAATTAACCATCCAAATGGTTACTCGATAATGCCATTACCAATCAACTAATATTAAAAATGTTTAGTCGATCATTTATAAGATATTTTCTATTTTATATTGAATTGTTTGATTTTAGCAATTTTCTTGGAATCGTCAATTTTGACGAAAATTTGCTATTATTGCTTCCGTAAATAAATTTAATTTTTTTAAATCAATTTTGGTTTTGATTCGGGTGTGTGTGATGTATATTTTATTTTTAATTTATGATGAATTTATCAATTTCGGCAAATTGTTCTTACATTTATCAATTTTGACGAATATTTTTTTTAACATTATTGTTTGTGAAAATAAATGTAAGTTTTTTTAAATCAATTTTGTTGATTTGGGTATGTCTGATGTTTGTTTGTGAAATTTAGTTGTATTTCTTAATTTTTGCGATTTTTATGTTTTTTAAGTTTGCTAATTAATAAATTATCATAATAAATGTTCAGATTTCTGTTATTATTGCATGTAGGGTATTTATTAGTACTTGTGTTATTATTCATGTTCTTAATTTTTGTCAATATTCTTGTTAAAATTATCACAAAATAAAAAAATTGCTTGCATATTTTGAACTCTCGCTGAACCAGTGTTCATACGCCTGGCGCATGAAGTAAAATTTCGAGTTTAGAAAAGCCTGAAAATTTGGTTTGGCCGCTCCGCGAAATTTGGTGAGATACAGTGAAGACCAAACCAAATTTTCAGGCTTTTCTAAACTCGAAATTTTACTTCATGCTTAATCTGGGAGTGGAAAACACTCGTTCAAAAATCAAATAAAGCACCAATATAAAAGATTTGAGTGCTCCAAATATTAAAAATTAAAATCATTTTACAACATTTTTAAAATCATTTGCCATTCCCTAAGCTTCTCAGTGTTATTTATTTATTTGAAGAATTGGCTAGTCATTTTACTTAGAAACACAACTCTTAAAACAACCAATTTTAATACAAATGTGAAAATCAAACATATAAATCTACGTAGAAAAGACAACTTATGCCCGGTATTATAAACGATTAATTAATCATTAGATAACTATTTGTGGAGTAATTTTTTTTACCTAGTGAACTAATGGGCAAATAAAATTGCGTATTATAAAGCAAACCTACCAAATAAATAGCAATTCTAAAAATAATTAATTTAATTAGTTAGATTACAGACCGAAATTATACATTTTCATTGTGGCCATAACTGGAACCACCAATTTGTTAGATTGAATTGTCAATATTTTAAATTAAATTGTCAATCAAATTGGAAATTTAGTATAATTCCTTATAATTATAGAGAATAACCGTGGAATAGGACAGAATTACACAGAACAAGAAAAATAAAGCTTATTCGAAATTAGAAAAGACCTAAACGAGTGTTTTCCAGTCCCAGGCTAAGCATGAAGTAAAATTTCGAGTTTAGAAAAGCCTGAAAATTTGGTTTGGTCGCGTAGCGCGAAGCGCGGAGCGGCCAAACCAAATTTTCAGGCTTTTCTAAACTCGAAATTTTACTTCATGCGCCACGCGTAAAAGACACTGATTTCAAGTAAAGTTCACTTGTTTACAATATTTCAGTGCTTTCAGTGTTAAATACGCGTGGCGCATGAAGTAAAATTTCGAGTTTAGAAAAGCCTGTAAATTTGGTTTGGTCGCTCTGCGCTTCGCGCTACGCGACCAAACCAAATTTTCAGGCTTTTCTAAACTCGAAATTTTACTTCATGCTTAGTCTGGGAGTGGAAAACAATCGTTTAAAACTTTAAATGGAACTAATTTTAAAAAAGCGTATGTATAAGTATAAAAATCCCTGGTTATGTCTGATTTGAAAAACTCTAGGTCTTCGACTCCTTAGAATGTCTTGTGGTATGAATTAATCACTGTCAGGGAAGATACTATGAGCGAACTTAAATCTGACACGGATGATATGGTAGATATGATAACTGTAATGAAATTAATAAATACAAGTAGTAGAATCTAAAGTAATTATATTAATATAATACACTTTTGACTTTTAACTGTCAAATTATTTAGAGAATAAAATTTACTTGGTAGAAAAACAAACAAATAATTTACTGGGGAGATTTATTAGCCAAATAAAGTTATTTTGTGTTTATAATACGGAAATCTTTGGAATAAATTAATTTATTCCTAAAGTAAATTTTATTTAGGGAATATAACGTTTTCTTAAAAGATTTTCTTAGTGAATTTGACATTAAATTGTCAAAATGAACACAAATTGATTAAAAGTTATTGATAGATACTTGAATTGAGGAGCTTATGATAATAACATGATATGCAACAAGTAAACAGAACTGAGATATTTGACTTTGAAATTTGGAAAAAAAATTTAAAATGTATCACTATGATATTAAGGATTAATAGTAGATTGTTTGAATAATACAGATTTTTTTGGTTATGTGGCTTATAATGTTATTACACAATTATCAGTTATCAGTTAAGTTTTTAATTTTTGTCGATATTGTTAAAATTGTCGATGCTTTTTGGATGATTTGATTTTTTTTTTTATTTTTTTACGTTTTTTTTTTGTCAATTCGTGTTAGTTTTACAGTATTATTTGAATCTGAAAAGTTTTGTCAATTATTCAAGTATTTGTTTTTTTTATCTTTTTGTTTCCGATTTCTAAAATTTACAGAAATAAACTAACATTTTGTCGATATGCAGTTGTGGTTAGTTTTACGTTCTGTTAGTTACATTGTCCTCTGATATTAAAACAATAGTTTTATTCATTCGATTCCAACTATTTCTACGTAACCTAGATCTTGGTGATGGCATTTCCTTATAAACTCTGTTTTTTTTTTATATGAACAAACTTAGGGTGTATTTACTGCGAACAGTTGCAGTCCAGCTTCAACAGTAGGGTTTTAAAAACGTCAAATTTTGAGATATTTGTAAATGATTTTCAATGTGACAAATAAATCATAATTTATCAGATAAATTGTCAAAATGCAGAGAGTTTCAAAGAAGAGAACGCTACAACTTGTAACTAAACAACACATATTTAAATCAAAATTTGAACAGAAAAATGATTAGATAATGAAGAAAACAGATATTGTAAAGTCAGGACAAGGTTAGGACAAATCTAAAGTTGGATAATGTCAAACATCACCAAATGTATACCGTTTAAGTCAGGTTTTTTGAAGAGAGGTTATAATATTGAATGACAACAAAAATATTGGAATGAAAGGAATCATCGAAAAAGAAAAAGATTTTCATTTTTGACACATCAAATGAGAATTAACTGACAAGTCCAAAGATTGACACGCATTTAAAAATGTTTAGGTGTCCCAACATTTTGTTTTCATCGATGGTACCTGTTATTTAATTAGTGACTATTATAGAAAGGTGCATTTTTTATTAGGGTTCTAAAATTAAAATATATAAAATCTTGAACACTGGATACAGAAACTTATCAACTAAAGTCCATTTGATTTTTATATTAATCCTCAACTTGTTCTTAAGTTGGTAAAATACAATATTTTAGAATAGGGATTTTGGTGAATGTTGGTAGTTAGTCCTAAATGTCATAGTGACATTGTCATTTCAATTTTGATTTGGAAATCGATGCTCGTCATTCTCATCAAAATGTCTAAAAAGAACGAAATCTTAGCAAACAATCGAAAACCTAGGGTGATTTTATCCCCTTGGAAAAAAAAACAGCAGTGGTGAGATACAGTGAAGACCTTAAAACTCAAAACAAGAAAGCTTTGAAAGCTTTGTGAACTTCTAGGGTTTTTGATGTAAGTTTTATCTATTTATTTTTAAATCATCATTTTCAATACTCAATTAAATTAATTTGCCGAAATAGGAAATCATAGTTTTTCGAATTAAAAAAAATGAGGTAAACAGTAAAGTTAAAGTTCAAAATAGTCGTGGCTGCAAAAAAGGTTATTTTCATTTCAATTTTGATTTGGAAATCGATGCTCTTCATTCTTATCAAAATGTCTAAAAAGAACGAAATCTTAGCAAACAACAGTGAGTGATTTTATCCCATTGGAAAAAAAACAGCAGTGGTCAGATACAGTGAATACCTTCAAACTCAAAACAAGAAAGCTTTGAAAGCTTTGTGAAAGAACTTCTAGGGTTTTTGGTGTAAGCTTTATCTATTTATTTTTAAATCATCATTTTCAATACTGATTTAAATTAATTTGCAGAAATAGGACATTATAGTTTTTCGAATTTAAAAATTAAATGTGGTAAACAGTAAAGTTAAAGTTCAAAATAGTCGTGGCTACAAAAAATAATCTTACATTAATATGTCAGAATCTAGTAACTTATTAAGGTGATTCAATAAAATGTATTTATTATACTTGATGATTTTTCACTGAAATTTTGACATTGACAATTAATATAAAAATCAAATTAACTATACAATGAATTTTATTTCTATTTATGCCCGGTATTATAAAATGCTTTATTCCCTAATGCCCGGTATTATAAAACATTTTATTCCCTAAATAAAATTTACTTTAGGAATAAATTAATTTATTCCAAAGATTTCGGTATTATAAACACAAAAAAACTTTATTTGGCTAATAAATCTCCTCAGTAAATTATTTGTTTGTTTTTCTACCAAGTAAATTTTATTCTCTAAATAATTTGACTGTTAAAAGTCAAAAGTGTATTATATTATTATAATAATTACTTTAGATTCTACTACTTGTATTTATTAATTTCATTACGGTTATCATGTCTACCATATCATCCATGTCAGATTTAAGATCGCTAGTATCTTCCCTGACAGTGATTAATTCGAACCACGAGACATTCTAAGGAGTCGAAGACCTAGAGTTTTTCAAGTCAGACATAACCAGAGATTTTTTAACTTTTGCATACGCTTTTTTTAAATTAGTTCCATTTAAAGTTTTAAGCGAGTGTTTTCCACTCTCAGACTAAGCATGAAGTAAAATTTCGAGTTTAGAAAAGCCTGAAAATTTGGTTTGGTCGCGTAGCGCGAAGCGCGGAGCGACCAAACCAAATTTTCAGGCTTTTCTAAACTCGAAATTTTACTTCATGCGCCACGCGTATTAGACACTGAAAACACTGAAATATTGTGAACAAGTGAACTTCACTTGAAACCAGTGTCTTGTACGCGTGGCGCATGAAGTAAAATTTCGAGTTTAGAAAAGCCTGAAAATTTGGTTTGGACGCTTCGCGCTACGCGACCAAACCAAATTTTCAGACTACCTGGGAGTGGAAAACACTCGTTTAAGTCTTTTATAATTTCTATTAAGCTTTCTTTTTCTTGTTCTACTAATTAAATTATTTATTTCTAGAATTGCTATTTATTTGGTAGGTTTGCTTTATAATACGCAATTTTATTTGTCCATTAGTTTACTAGGTAAATAAATTTACTCCACAAATAGTTATCTAATGATTTATTAATCGTTTATAATACCGGGCATTAATGGGTTAATTGAATTGTCATATTACTATTATATTTCTCTTCATATAACCTAGAAATTAAATGTTGATGTACAACACACCATGTTGTTAATCTTGTCCTAACCTAAAACACACAACCTGCATCACACCAATAAATTCTTGAAATATCAAATTTGATTGGTCATATTAAAAGAAAACAGATTATATGTATTTTAACAAAATAATTATACTTCTGGATCTGGATCTGAATGATATAGGGGGTGTGTACCTAGACACCAATGGGCCCTTTTTTCTGCATTTCTTTTTATAATTTCTATGAATGACTTATTATATAACATATTCGATTTTTTTCTTTTAAATATACATAATGTATACGCTGTAAATGTTCAGGCATTCGTCGGTTTTATAAAACAGTTAAACTTAAAGTTTGGAACGACTGTTTCCACTCCCAGATAAAGCAAAGTAAAATTTGGTTTGGTCGCGTAGCATGTAGCGCTACGCGACCAAACCAAATTTTCAGGCTTTTCTAAACTCGAAATTTTACTTCATGCGCCACGCGTATAAAACACTGAAATATTTTGATGTTAGAATTACATAGAAAAATAGTTGAACATAGTTTTTAAAAATAATCGATATATTTAAATATAAAAATATATACAATTTTCTTCACATATTCTTAAGTCAGGTCAAATAAAACAATGTATCAAATTAGCTTATTTAGTTAGTAGTAGATACAAAAAAATAATTATAGCGCTTATTGAGTTAAAGGAATATAATATGGCTTGGTCGAAAAAAAAATAATTTAAACAAAATTAGTATCTTTTTTAATACGTACAATTGAAATAATATCTGAAATAAAGATTTAAAATTTCTTGACAGCTAATGAAATGAGCTGATGATTTAAGCGTCTTTTTAGGGTGTCGTAAAACGAAAAGAAATTCCGGTCATTCATGTGTGAAAACAGGAAGACATTCGGTAAGAAAAACAAGGGGCCTAAAATAACAACAGCATTCATAATTTATGTTATTGTTAGAAAGGTCCTTACAGGGATGTGGCCGTCTGTGTAAACACACGATTTGTTACATTAAAATTAATTTTGATAAATTATACACAAAACACATATCCTAGAAATTGTTCAGATTAATTAATAAACGAGGCATTCCAAGAAAATAAACTGAATTTTCAAAATTTAACACTACAAATATTTTGTAATCTTTATTGATCCAGAAATGTGCATAAAAAAAACTATTTTATGCAAAAAATAATACTACAAATATTTTATGATCATTATTAACCCATTATGCGCCATTGATGCATACACGCAACGTTATTAATTTTTGTTGAATAAATTAATAAATAAGTTAATTTGATATATTATATTATTTAACCTGACTTGAAAATGTAGGAAGAACAATGTAAATATTTTGTTATTTAATTATTTCGATTATTACTCATTTAAAAAAAAATTATGTCAGTGTATTTCTAACTTCACAATATTTCAGTGTTTTATACGCGTGGCGCATGAAGTAAAATTTCGAGTTTAGAAAATCCTGAAAATTTGGTTTGGCCGCGTAGCGCTACATGCTACGCGACCAAATCAAATTTTACTTTGCTTTATCTGGGAGTGGAAACACTCGTTCCAAACTTTAAGTTCAACTGTTTTATAAAACCGACGAATGCCTGAACATTTACAGCGTATACATTATGTATATTTAGCGACCAAACCAAATTTTGAGGCTTTTCTAAACTTGAAATTTTACTTCATGCTTAGTCAGGGAGTGGAAACACTCGTTCTAAACTTCATATTGCACGTTTTTATATAAAATCGACGAATGCCTGAAAATTTACAGCGTATACATGATGTATATTTAAAAGAAAAATTCACTGTATGTAATACAATAAGTCATTCATATAAATCATAAAAAGAAGTGCAAAATTTTACTTAAAATCAACTTTTAGAGTTAACTCTATAATTGTTTGGCCGTTAATGGGATAATCAAGAAATGTTGATAAAATATGTGTAATGAGAAATCTCATATTTTATAATTGGAGTAGGCTCTGATTTTGTTTCGCACTTGGTAGTATTCAAAAGCTGTGACATCATTAACTCAAATTATCTGATTTGTCAAGTTAACGTCTGTGTGTTAAATTTTTTTAATTTCGAACACAAGATTTTCTTGACTGAAAGTTACTTTAGAAATACCAAAAAGCAAGAAAATGGGGAATGGTCATAGGCTACTGCACAATGTGTCCAAGATTTTCAAGTGCCTCTCCCAAACTTTCCAGCCGATTATAACCTAAAATAAAAACATACTGTGTTATGCAAAAAATAATACTACAAATATTTTATGATCATTATTAATCAAGAAACGTTGATAAATCTGTGTAATGCAAAATCTCATATTTTATAATTGGAGTAGGCTCTGATTTTGTTTCGCAGTTGGCAGTATTCAAAGGCTGTGACATAATTAACTCAAATTATCTGATATGCTAATTAACGTCTTTGTGTTCAAAATGCTTGATTTAAAACACAAGATTTTCTTGATTGAAACTTACTTTAGAAAGGATAAATTAAAAACAATTGGTTTGTTTCACTATTTGTGATTCATACACGATTAGAAGAACATAAGAAATCAATTTTAAATAATAAACATAATACAGGAATTGCCAAACACTGTATTAACAACAATCATTTTATAGATACCAATAATATTAAGATTTTATGCACAGGTAATAAGGGACCAATATTAAATCTCAGACAGGGCTTAGAAATTAATAGAGCCATAAAATGTGGAAAGCACCTCGTCAACGACAACGAGGAGATTTGGAATTCCCCAATTGCAAAATCCCTTATTACCTGATTATATATATAAGCCGGTCGGTTTCTTCTGTAATCCACTCTTGATAATTCCGTAAAAAGCAAAACTAGAGAAAAAAAACAAATAGTGAAACAAACCAAGTGTTTTTAATTTTTCCTTTAATATTATTTCAAAATGTTTCACCAAAAGTTAATTTTCGTATTTAATTTATATATAAAATAAAGTAAAGTAATGTATGCATGTTATTACCATAAGATTTGCAATCGTAGGTACAATAATTATTCAAATCAATAAAAAGCTTAAACAAATGATGAAAATGCAATATACAAAATTCTAAAAAATGACAAATAATTAAAATAAGAAAAAATAGACAAACATAGTATTTATGACATAAAGATATAAAGAAAACACTACTTTCTGATACCCCTTTAATTTTACTTCTTAAACGCTTATATTCGAATTAATAAGCAAATTTAAATCAAAACAAATTCAACATTCCAAATGCGCTAATAGCCCAGCCACAGAAATTAAATTATGTAAAATATTAACTTTTTTTGGAATAATAAAAATTAAAAATTTGTTGTTTTTTCAACAGTTAAGTTTGAAGCTATAAACGAGTACTTTCTACTTATAGGTTAAGCATGAAGTCATATTTCAAGTAGATAAAACCCAAAAAATTTAGTTTGTTCCCTTCACAAAGCGGAGCGTCCAAACCAAAGTTTCAGGCTTTTCTAAACTCGAAATTTTATTTCATGCATATAAGACACTGATTTCAAGTGAAGTTCACTTGTTTACATTATTTCAGTGCTTTCAGTGTTCAATACGCGTGCCGCATAAAGTAAATTTTCGAGTTTAGAATAGCCTGAAAATTTACTTGATGCTTAATCTCGTTTAAACCTTGAAATACAACTCTTAAAAAAAAAATGCGTATGCATATGTATACTTAAAAGAAACACTCCTTGTATATCGTACAATTTAATACATAATAATTCAACTTTTGCAAATCATCTGTTGAAAGTAAACAATAAATTTCGTCAAGAATGTACTTTCAGTAATCCATCTTACCGAAAAGGGTAGAAAAATAGATTCACTGGAAGCCCTTGAAATCCGCATAGCAAAAATTAATCCAGGAATTTCCATCCTTAGGGACCAGGTTGACCTTATGTTTCTTTGGAGGTTTTTAGATTTAGTATAAAAGCCGTTTATTTTGAAAGTGGCCTTAATCCATTTTTAAATTTTTTTGGCTGTCATAATCTTTATAATTTGAAGTTTTCTGTTATAAAAAACAATTTGTGGTTAAGTATATTCAAAATATATAATGTATATTTTAATTATGCTCAACTACAACTTGTTGTTTGTGTCTAAAAACCTAAAATTATAAGGGTTACTATAGTCAACAACAAGAAATTGAGAAATGGACCTAACTCACTTTTAAAATAAACGGCCTTGTAGTTTAATAATGACTGCCGTGTAATTAGAGTAAAAATAACAGTAACACAAGTTATTCAAGAAATATTACTTTACAAATATTAAAAAGCAAAGAAATGGGGAATGGTCGTAGTCTTCTTCACAATGTGTCCAAGATTTTCAAGTGCGTCACCCAAACTTTCTGGCGATTATAACCTAAAAACTGACATACGTGTCATTTGTCAGATCATAGCATTTTATTAATCTGACAAATGACACGTGCGTCAGTTTTTAGGTTATAATCGGCCGGAAAGTTTGGGTGGCGCAGTTGAAAATCTTGAACACATCTAAACCCTGTTTTTTTTTTAATATGACTAAATTTAGGGTGTATTTACTGCGAACAGTTGCAGTCCTACTTTAACAGTAGGGTATTTTAAACATAAAATTTTGAGATGTTGGTAAATGATTATCAATGTGACAAATAAATCATAATTTCTCAAATAAATTGTCACGATGCAGAGATTTTCAAAAAAAAAATGCTACAAATTGCAACTGTACCACACATAACAAGGATTTTTTCTTTTAAGTATACTTTCACATATTCCATATAAACATTTGTAAAATTAATGAACATGTGATCAGAACTAAGCAGTATATTTTAAACTTCACCTAAATCAGTGTTTTATGCGCGTGGCGCATGAAGTAAAATTTCGAGTTTAGAAAAGCCTGATTTGGCTTGGTCGCTCCGCTGCGCTACGCGACCAAGCCAAATTTTCAGGCTTTTCTAAACTCGAAATTTTACTTCATGCTTAGTCTGGGAATGGAAAACACTCGTTAGTTTTTAAATTGAAAGTTTTTAATAAGATCACGAATGTCTGAAAATTTACATTGAAAAAAAGTAACATGTATGCCTAAAAGAAAAATTCCTTGTATTTAGAACTTATTTAAAATTTTAACATATAAATGGGCAGATAATAAAGAAGACAGATATTCCTGAGCAAGGAATATTCCCTGATTCTCCTATCCTACCTGATCCTCAGAGACACTTTATTAAAATTGTAGTAGATATAAACAATTTGAGGCGGCACCGCCTCAAATTGTTTATATCTACTACAATTTTAATAAAGTGTCTCTGAGGATCAGGTAGGATAGGAGAATCAGGGAATATTCCTTGCTCAGGACATTTGTAATCGTAATCTTTGTGAGTTAATTGAATTGTCATATTAATGTCAGATTTCCCTTCACATAACCTACATACAAATTAAAAGTTGATTTACATGTGATTAATCTTGTCCTAACCTAAAACATACAACCTGCATCACACCACTAAATTCTTAAAATGTCAAATTTGATTGGTCATATTAAAAACAAAACAGATTATACCCTAAATTCAAACTTCATGGCTTGCTTGATAATAATTCATTTGATCGCCCGGTACTATAAATATTCTGTGATTATTGTTGATCCAGAAATACTCATATAAAACTGTGCTTTGCAAAAACGAATACTACAAATATTTTGTGATCATTATTGATCTAGAAATGTGCACACGAAAAAAAAACTGTGTTATGCAACATCCTATTTATGGACTTATCTCACGAATCGTCGTTTACGACAATTTTATGCACTTCCATTAAGTTTCCAGATGTTTCCCGTCAGAACAAGGAGGCTCGTTGTGATTGTTTATAAATTACATGGTTCTCAATTACCGCCAAGCGAAGTGTGTAATTTAAAATTGCGTCAGTTGCGCAATTGTTTTGTCTGCAATTAAATAAATGAAAATACGTGTCGCACAGTGGGGTGTTTTCCTAATTTAGGTCAAAAGTATTCTTTCTTAAAATCGTTATATACACAAATAATTGACTATAATTATTTATTTTAGAAAAATAGCAATCAGATTCAGATGTCAGATTGGGCTCATTTTTTTACAATTGTTATAAAATTAATAAACTTTATTTCAACGTTGGAAAGAACAATATTGATTGAGTCTTGGGAAAATTACAGTTGTTTAAAATTACCTGAAATTTGAGTATTTGTACAAAGTGCGGAAGTTATGTGTTTAAAAAAAATCGCAAAAAGTGAACATATCGTCATATTTTGATAAAATTCATAGTAGTTGTTAGGAAATTAATTGAAGGGCTTATTGTAATAACATGATAAGCCACACAACCAAAAAATGCTGTATTATTCTTCGATTTAATTAAGCAGTAATATAAATAGCTACAGTATGCTTTTATTCCCATGCAAACCGAAGCTTTCAAAACTTGTCAAACAATCTACTATTAATTCTTAATATTATAGTAATACATTTTAAATTTTTTCTGAATTTCAAAGTCCAATATCTCAGTTCTGTTTGCTTGTGGCATATCATGTTATTATAATAAGCCCCTCAATTAAACTTCTTTTAACGTTGAAAAATTCAAAATTGACTGACTCTTGGGGAAACTGCAGTTGTTGAAAGTTGGCTGAAATTGGAGTATTTTTTACAAAGTGCGGAAGTCGTGTGTATAAAAAAATCGCAATTCGACACATTCAGCAGACGTGTTTCAGACTTCTTGGTCCGCATCGCAGTAGCCTAATGGAGATAAAGCTACAGTCATGAGGCCCAAGAAGCCCGAAACACGTCTGCGAAATAAATCATCTTGAATCAAATTAAGAGAATGCGTTTTTTGTTGTTTTCTTTTTTTTAAATCACTTCCACTCAACCAGATGTCTTCGGGGACGAGCTGCTCAATCTGCGTGTCCGCGTCTCTGTTCTCATCGTAAAAACATGTGCAAACAAATCCGCTGGCTGAAATTACATCGTAAAAAAGAAGCCGCCGAAGTCGTGTTTTTTCTGTTTTGTTTCGCGACTTTAATTTATGGATAAAGTATGATTTATGTCCAGTCGTTACCCTAGTTGCAGGCCTGAGGATTCTCCGCACCACATGTGCTGGATGCATCAGGTTTTTTTATGATTCCGTTATGCGCTTCAAGAAAAAAAAAAACGCAAATTTTCGCGAATTATTTATCTTGATGAAAACAAAAAACGCAAGCCTTGTTTAACGAGTTTTTTACCTCAGAATTTGTAATGCATACCCGAAATATTGGACAAATATAACAAAAAATATGCTGCGTTAAGTTTTATTGAAATAAGTTAAATCATAAGTTCTTCAGTTTTAAACAATTCGTAAATATATAAATAAAAGCTTCTACAAAGAAATGATCAACTAAAAATATGCTACATCAATTTTTAGATAAGTCAGGGCCCGTATTAACAGTAAAGATGCAATTTGTCATCGGTGAGAAATTGCGCTGAAATAACGTCATTTTACTCCAAATAGTTGGGTAAATTCTTCCCCAAATGACGTCATTTCAGTTCAACTTCTCACTAATGACAAATTGCATGGGTGCTGTAAATAGCCCCCTAGATCATTAATACTATCAGTTTTAAACAAATTATCAAATTTCTAAAACAAAGCTTTTACAAAGAAATGATCTCCAATCGTAAGAAATACTTGCATCTTCCAAGACTAATGAATAGCAGAATGTATAACAAATAAAACTCCAAGTATCATCATTGCTTGTAACATAACAAGTGAAGATCGGAGTATCACTATTAACCATAACAAAAGAAGCTCTGAGTAACATCATTATTTCAAACATAACAACTGATGATCCAAGTATCACCATTGTTTGTAACAAAACAAATGAAGCTCTAAGTATCACCATTGTTTGTAACAAAACAAATGAAGCTCTAAGTATCGCCATTGTTTGTAACAAAACAAATGAAGCTCTAAGTATCACCATTGTTTGTAACAAAACAAATGAAGCTACAAGTATCATTATTGTTTGTAACATTACAAATGAAGCTCCAAGCATCATCATGATTTATAACATAACAAATAAAGCTCCAAGTATCATCATTGTTTGTAACATAACAAATAAAGATCCGATTATTGTCATTCGAGAACATCTCGCATTTCAATGTCTTTATCCCAATTCTATGAAACCTAAGACGGCAGTTTTCTAACGATAATAAGCAATTAGTCCAATGTGAGCCATTCAAAGTAGCAACTTCCAAACGATAGCTTCTGACCTCCGCAATCGGGAAAAAATTATTTACGCTCAAGTTGGCCAATTCAACCGAATTGTGACATATATCACAAGTTTTTAGATCCGTTTTTCATTTTTTTTATGGCCCAAGGAGACGCTGATAGCCTTATTACGAGACCTTTGGATGTTTGGTCGTTATCGAAAAAATGATATTGGCTCGCCGGCGCACGCACATTTGGTGTGGAATATTTACGCACAAATAAATTTCGCAACGGATTGATATATGTGCTTGTGTGTATTCGCGGGGTAACATAATTGCTGCCCGCACAAGGAGTTAGAGTAAAAGAGCTCGAGGAAATGCGTGTAATTTATTCAGAATGGTATGTGGAGTGTTTTGAAATTCAATTACACGTTTGGTGTTTACCTGGTAAATAGTGGGTGATGTTGGATGAAACAATTTATTGGAAGTTTACAAATATTTCATTGCTTTAAAAAAAATGATTTGAAGTTTTAAATGCGTGTTTTTTCATTCCCAGATTAAGCATGAAGTAAAATGGCTGTTTAGATAAGCCGATATTATACAGTATCATACATAGGGTGCCCCACTAGTGCGCTTTACTAGTTTGATGTCCCACTAATTCACCTTACTAGTGGAACACCCAGTGTATTGTTTCATTTATTATTGTTGTAATTAATTTACAAGTCTTTAAAGATTCGAACGAATGTTTCCACTCCCAGATTAAACATGAAGTTAAATTTCAAGTTTAGAAAAGCCTGAACATTTAGTTTGGCCGCGAAGCGGAGCGGTTAAACCAAATGTCCAGGCTTTTTTAAACTCGAAATTTTACTTCATGCGCCACGTATATACGACACTAAAATATCATGAAATCCGAAATATTTTTGTTTATCAGTACATTTTTAATTCTACTTGAGCAGTTTATTTTTAATACTGATTTAGTAGTACATTTTAAATTTCACAATTAATCAGTGTTTTATACGCGTGGCGCATGAACTAAAATTTGGAGTTTAGAGAAGCCTGAACATTGGTTTGGCCGCTATGCTTCGTAAAGCGACCAAACCAAATGTTCAGGCTTTTCTAAAGTCAACATTTTACTTCATGCTTAATCGCGGAGTGGAAACACTCGTTCGATACTTCAAGTTGAACACTTGTAAATTATTTACAACAATAATAAATGAAACAATACTCTGGGTGAACTAGGGGGGCACCCCACTAGTAAAGCACACTAGTGAGATACATTATGTATGATGCTGTATAATATATATATATATATATATATATATATAAAATTTCGAGTTTAGAAAAGCTTGAAAATTTGGTTTGTCCGCGTAGCGCTAATTGTTCTTGTTCAAAACTTCAAATTAAACTCTTGTAAAAAAACCAATGACTGCCTGAATTTGAATAGCGCTGAATATCTACACTTAAAAGAAAATTCCTTGTATGTATAAATAATTTAAACAGCCAACAAAATTTGAAATATTCAGGCTTTCCGAAACTCATGCGCCAAGCGTTTATAACCCTGATTTAAACTGAAGGTAAAAATATGATTTAAACCAAATTAACTGCAGTTTGCTTTGCTGGCGGTATATCTAACTAATATCAAGCTCCTGACCTCGAACCCGGTTTGCATCAGTCATCCGCGTTACGGGTTGGTTTTAATTGCCGCAGCGAAGAACACTTCGTGTAGCCTTTCAACTATCCCTATAAATCACACTCAACTGCTGCCAACTAAATATTGCCTATTCCTCCGGCAGATATTCACTTAAGAGTCTATAGGGAGAGTATCTGCCGACGACAGTTAACTGCGCGAAAAGATAATTTAAACGGCATTCAATCTTCTTGTAAATAAATAAGCGGATGAATTAAATACTCTAAGTGCAGAAAAGCAAAACGACCAGTAAATTTGTCTTGAGATAAAATGAAAAGTGCATTTTTTTATACATTTCATTTATATTGGTTTTAAACCATTCCATCATTTCACCTTTATATTTTGTAATTTAACTATATTTAGACGAAACAAACACTTCACACACATCCATGGACCCAGGTTTTGTACTTTAAAATGATCCCGTCCGGCGGGACTCGAACCCGCTACCCCTGGGTTTGGAGGCAAGGCCTCTACCCACTACCCCACTGGGGTCCCCTAATGTCCAATAAATCTTTTATATTCAAACGAATATTTAAAATAAGTTTTGAAAAGTTTTCAATTATCAGTTATAATTATTATTATACAATATCATACATAGGGTGTCCCACTAGTGTGCCCTACTAGTAGGGTGTCCCACTAATCCACCTTTCTAGTGAAACACCCAGTGAAATGTTGGTTTGTGAGTTTTATTTATTATTAATTAAATTTAAACGGCATTTAATTTTCTCGGAAATAAATTAGCGGATGAATTAAACATTTCAAGTGCAGACAAGCAAAACGACTATAAATTTATTTTGAGATAAAATGATGAGTGCATATCAAAAAGTATTGAAATCTTTAATACTGCAACGAACTATTAAAATAAATTCGGCGGATTGTTCAACAGACAGGCTTGATTTCAAGCCAAAACTTGATGAGTGTTACTCAGTGCATTATCGTGCAAAAAAAGACTGGATCTCGATATTCGGGTTGAAAACAACAAATTTTCGCGAAGAATGACTCGAATCGGTGCTTTGCTAATGTTTAAAGCCAATTCCATCATTGTTAGTTAAACATTTCGGTCATTTACCATAAAATCAGGTACTTTTTTTATCATTGCAGGTGTCTGAGCAGAGGTTGGCTTTCCTGAATGTCCAACTTCTTTTTACCTTATAAAAAAACGTTTATGGTACAGACCAGAGCTGGGACGAATCCTCGTAAAAAGGATTCGAATCACGAATCCGAATCACCTAATATGATTCGAATCACGGTTACTTGAATAAAGGATTCGTAAGAGATAAATATGATTCGAATCAAAGATTCGAATCCTGTTTTTTCGAATCACGACTACAAATCCGTTAAGAATAAATTTGATTTTATTTTTTTTTTTTTCAACCATTTATGTATAAATATCGTTACCAGTTGATTTAACAAAAATATATAAAACCTAACAGACTAAGCATCTGATTCCCTGTTACTCTGATTAAAAATGTATTTGTGTGTTTCTGAACTTCACTTCAAATCAGTGTTTTGTACGCGTGACGCATGAAGTAAAATTTCGAGTTTAGAAAAGCCCGAAAATTTGTCTCGGGTCGCTGCGCGACCCGAGACAAATTTTCACGGGGCTTTTCTAAACTCGAAATTTTATTTCATGCTTAGTCTAGGAGTGGAAAACACTCGTTTAAAGCTTCAAATTTAACTCTCTTATAAAATCGACGAATGCCTGAAAATTGCGTAGATAAAAGATTCACTGAATATCATTAAAACCGGGAAAGTCAGAGAAAAGTCATCGAACTATATTAAAATTGACCAAAACACTAACAAAAAAGCCATATGATATCATTAAATTTGTCAAAATCAGCAGGCAAATTACAAAAAATTTATAAAATTAACTTATTGACAAAAACAATGAAAACAATTTAACAAAATGGAGGTTTCCCACAGAAGAAAGTTATATTATAAGCCCAGGGAAAATATCTTGTCACCATGTCAGTTTTACTTCAAATAATATTAAACATAGTTTTGAAAACTAGATTATTATCTTTAAAAACATTTTTAGTCATTTAATGTTCTTATCAGAGCATTCAGTTTGAAGTTTCGAACGAGCGTTTCCACTCCCTGTGTGTCTTTTTGAAATTTCGCATTTACCACAACAAACCACAAACCTTGCAAGTCTTGAAAGCCAACATTGAAGAAGAAATCACCAGATGTTTTACGAACAACAATTTAAAATGTTGTAAAACGAGCACAATTAACATTAACTCAGGAGATGGTCATTTGACCGATATCATTTTTGTAACTTTATATTATCAATTTTACACCTTTAAATTAACTTTCAGTCAAAACATTGCCCATTTTTAACATTTCTAATAAAATGACAGCCAATTCATAATATGACATTACTTTTGCCTTATATTCCACGAGACAATAAGTTTATTTCTTAAGAAATGTTAATTTTTTGTTTCTTAACATAGATTTACTGTCCTTGTTTACGCACGAAGTAAAATATAGAGTTTAAAAAATTCTGGAAATTTGGTTTAGTTGCGTAGCGAAACGGATAAAACACTAAAATATTGTGAAATTGAAAATATGCTGGTTTATACTTATTATGTTTGAATTTCATAGCAAATTCAGTTTGATTTTATTAGAAATATCTATATCCCGAAAAATACAGGGAGTTTTTCCTGATATCAATCATGACATTCCTCGCGTGACGTGAAAAGTCAATGTAATTAAACTAACAAGGTCGACTCGGTTTTAAATTAAGACAACCTTATACACTAACCACCTTGATTGCTGACGTCACCCGTGGAAGTCTTCACGTGACGTCAACAATTAAGGTAATTAAACAATACAAAGTCGGCTCGGTTTAAATCAAGACAAACTTACTTATACACCTTGGTTGATGTCGTCACGCGTGGAAATCCGTACGTGACGTCAAAACCAAGATCTTTACTGTGCAAGATTGTCTCGATTTAAACCTCGATTTTATCACGCGCAGAAATCCCCACATGACGTCAAAATTAGTCATTACTGTATATGGTTGTCTTCATTTAAACGAGTGTTTTCCACTCCCAGACTAAGCATGAAGTAAAATTTCGAGTTTAGAAAAGCCCCGTGAAAATTTGTCGAGGGTCGCGCAGCGACCCGAGACAAATTTTCTGGGGTTTTCTAAACTCGAAATTTTACTTTATGCGCCACGCGTATAAAACAGTGATTTAACGAGAAACTTAAAAACACACTAAAGACATTTTTCATGTTAATCCTCACAATTAATTCGAATTATTATTGACGATTCAAATCCTTTTGTAAGTATTCGAATCCTTTTACAAATATTCGAATCCTTTTATAAACATTCGAATCCTTTCATAAGGATTCGAATCCTTTTATATGGATTTGAATCACCCACATTTGGATTCGAATACGAATCCTCTTAAAAAAAATGTAACGAATCCGCATCACGAATCCAGTTGAACTAAAGTATTCGAATGCCTTTTTTGAATCCTCTAAAAGGATTCGAATCCAGGATTCGAATCCTGAATGATTCGAATCCTGCCCAGTTCTGGTACAGACTAACATTTGTACTACTTAATCATCGCCGTACACTAGAGGCATCAACCGGAATATTTCTAATGCTCTTTTACCAAATTTTGCGTGGAATTTAATGATCCCTCTTTGTTCTATGTTAAAATTTTAATATTGAATCCAAAAATGTTTAGGAAGAAATGTCATAACTTTGTTATTTGTCAACCAAATGTGATGACATTTCAACAGATAATAGAGATAAGTTCAAAACACTTGCAATTCGACCACATAGATGGCGCCACAGCCTTTTGAAATATGGTGCTAATACTCAACATTAATGGACTGTGTATTGTTAGTTTACAAGTCCCATTTATTATTGTTTTGTTCTGTAATTGGGCTGTAGTCCGTTAGGTAACACTAGCCGAATGTTCCACTAGTGCACCTAACTAGTGGGACACTCTGTGTGTGATATTGTCGGTTTGCAAATTTAATTTTTAATTGTTTTGTTCTGTAATTGGGCTATAGTTTGTAGGGTAGTATCACAACACATATATATTCAGTTAGCCAGTCTCTGTATTAAATTTGGTAACAGCGTTTGGATGCTGTATCTAGAATCGAGACCGGTGATTGATGTATATAGTTGTCTGTCTTACTCGTACCCCACATCCTGACCATAGTTTCTCCTCTTCTACTCGATTTCCAGTTCTCCCATATGCATTGGCTCCCCTTGGTGACATTCACTATTATTATTATTATTAAGCTAAGATATATAACGGCCGAGCAAGTATAGAGATAATTCTAAAAGTTGAAAATTCTGCACTTCTTTTTATGATATCTATGAATGTCTTATTGTGTTATATACGGTGAATTTTTTTTAAATATACATATTGTATATGCTGTAAAATTTCAGGCATTCATCGATTTTATATAAAAACGTGCAATATGAAGTTTAGAACGGGCGATTCCACTCCCAGACTAAGCATGAAGTAAAATTTCGAGTTTTGGCCGCTCCGCAAAGCGGAGCGGCCAAACCAAATTTTCAGGCTTTTCTAAACTCGAAATTTTACTTCATGCGCCACGCGCTTAAAACACTGAAATAATATGATATTATAAATGCACTCACATTATTTTTTTTAAGTGAGTAATAATTGCAATTTTTAAATAACAAAATTTTTACATTTTTCTTCATACAATTTTAAGTCAGGTCAAATTAATATATTATATAATTAACTTATTTAATAATTTAATTGACAAAAAAATAATAATGTTGCGTGTATGCATCAATGGCGCTTAATGGGTTAAGTTTATCAAGCAAAATGATTACTTTTATAAGAGATAATTAATGTTTTGTTTTGTAATTGGGCTATAGTCTGCTGGGTAACACTAGTGGGGTGTCCTACTATTGCACCTTAATATTAACACCCTGTGTGTGGTTTTTTAAGTTTAATTTATTATATATTTGTTTTATAAACTGGGATGTAGTTCTGTAATTCTAGTCTTTTTGGGTAATATTGATAATTATTAGTATTAAGCTAAACTAGATGATATTTCGATTGATTATTCTTAAGTTTATCAAGCAAGCTTAATTTCTGATGAGTATTTTGAGTATTTGTAGATAAGTAATAGCTTTTATAAGAGTTAATTAATTATAATTAAATTTATCGAAACAATGTCGTATAAAATTTCTTAATTAGCAAGATCTCTTCCCAAAAGAAGAGCGGTCCAGATAAACCTCACCATTCCAAGCGTGACGAACTTCCTCCAATTAAGATAGCCAACACCCGAAATAAGGCAAACACATTCAAAATATTATCTCAAAATCTCAATCAAAATGCATTTCCCTTAAAATCCACTTAAGCAAGATGCGGCTGTTTAGATTATGGGAAATTAATTTTCTTCTCGTTCGATTTGAATAAATTTCATGGAATCAGTAATGGTGGAGGAGGAGGAGGTATTTATTTCCTTACTCGAGGGTAAGAAATTTCGTTTGCGTGGGACGCGAGCTCGTGCAACGCGCTGGAAGCGGCTTTTGTCCCATTTCGTGGGGCAACAGCCCACGTGATTGGGATTCTGTGGCGAGTTGCGGTCGACACCATTTTCGGAAAAACGGTGATGTAATCCGAACGTGGACGTGTGTGTTCAATGGATTTAGATTTGTGGCAGGTTAAGATAAAACTTAATTTCATTAAGGATTCAAAATAAATTAGATTTTTTTTCAACAATGTACGAACTTAATATTTCATTAATGCAATAACGCAACATTATTATTTGTTGTTTGTTAACTAAATTATTAAATAAATTAATTTGATACATTGTGTTATTTGACCTGACTTAAGAATGTGTGAAGAAAAATGTAAATATTTTGTCATTTAAATATTTTTATTGTTACTCATTTAAAAAAAAAAATTAAAGTGTATTTCTAAGTTCACAATATTTCAGTGTTTTACACGCGTGGCGCATAAGGTAAAATTTAGAGTTTACAAAAGCCTGAAAATTTGGTTTGGTCGCGTAGCGCTACGCGACCAAACCAAATTAACAGGCTTTTCTAAACTCGAAATTTTACTTCTTGCTTAATCTGGGAGTAGAAACACTCGTTCGAAACTTTAAATTAAACGCCTTTATAAAACCGATGAATGCCTGAAAAGTTACAGTCTATACATTATGTATATTTAAAAGAAAAATTCCTAGTATGTAATATAATAAATCATTCATAGAAATTATAAAAAGAAGTGCAGAATTTTACCTAAAATCAACTTTTAGAGATAACTATACTGCCTTTCAAAAAAATCAGAACACAAAGTATTTATTGGACGATTTTAATGAAATTTACAGAATTTGATCATGTAAATGAACTGCATCGATGATCAAAAAATCAATTGTTTTGGTTACTATTTAATGGTATTTTTCCTTGATTTCACCATTATGAAGAGCTGCTGATTTTTTAATGTAATTGCTTCTAATATCCAAGTAGCCTCTGAGTAGTTTGACGTTTCATTTTGTAAAACATAAAAAGATGCCCCGTGTTCGTCGGCGTGCACAATATCATCATCTAAGTGAATTTGAAAGGGGTCGCATTATTGGAATGCGAGAAGCGGTTTTTTCGGTTCGTGCTATTGCTGAGAGGCTAGGCCGTAGTGTATCGGTGATCGTACGCTGCTGGTCTAGATGGTCCGAAGCTGGGGAGAATCGACGTAGACTTGGATCAGGACGTCCAAGAAGCACCACTGAGCGTGAAGATCGAGCTCTTCGTCTTACAACTTTAAGGGACAGATTTACAACGTCGCGGGCATTGGGAAATGAGTGGTTGGCTCTAAATGGCCAAAGAGTATCCATGGCTACTGTTTACAGAAGAATCCGCAGTTTTAGTACAAGATCCTACCGTCCACAATTGTGTCTACCTCTTACTCCGCAGCATCGCAGAGCAAGACTCGATTGGTGCAGGGAAAGACAACATTGGACCCATGAATGGAATAACATTATCTTCAGCGATGAGTCTCGGTTCTGTTTATGGGCTCATGATGGTCGTAGAAGAGTGAGACGTCGACGCAGTGAACGCAGAATTTTACAATTTGCTGTTGAAAGACATACGGCTCTTACACAGGGAGTTATGGTTTGGGGGGCGATAGCATATGGTAGTCGGTCTCCTCTAGTTTTTTTAGAAGCAAGTCTTAACGCGATTCGGTATATTGACAACATTTTACGGCCAGTGTTAGTGCCCTATGTAAATGGCTTGCAGAACCCCATTTTTCAGCAAGATAATGCTCGACCTCACACAGCGGCCATTGCAAGACAGTTTTTTGATAGTGTCGAAATCAATTTGTTACCTTGGCCATCTCGTTCTCCAGATCTATCGCCAATAGAACATGTTTGGGATATGATAGGTGTTAGAATAAGTAACTTACAGCGCCCCGCTAACACTGTAATGGAACTTAGAGGTCAAATTATCGAAGTTTGGAATGAAATACCCCAAGTCGATATTGACAGCCTGATTTCTAGCATGCCTCGACGTGTTAATAAGTGTTTGGGAAATCGTGGAGGCCCATCATATTATTAATTTTTATTCATTTGTTTTTTGTTTTTTAAGTTGATCTTTTGATCATCGATACAGTTCGTTTACATGATCAAATTGTGTAAATTTTATTAAAATCGTGCAATAAATACTTGGTGTTCTGATTTTTTTGAAAAGCAGTATATAATTGCTCGGCCGTTAATGAGTTAAAGCCGAAACTTTAATGATTAAAAATCATTTTACTTAAGAATGATATCTAGCACCATCTATTGCTTAGAAACACACTAAATTTTGAGCAATAGATGGCGTTACGCATTATTCTCAAGAATAATTATTGCATATTGACATTCAATGACAAGAGTTGCAATCAGAAACAAATATAGTTATAAAAAATAAATGAAATTACCAATTCTTAGTTTATTGACATATAATTATTTATAACTGTGGAATTCTAATAATTGTTTGTTTTTTATAAACAACGAAAGCCGCAAACGCTCATAAACAATATGTGCATTGCGGTTCGGCAGTGTTAAATCATTTCTTAAAATACGACCGTGCTAAAGCCGGAAATATAAACTTTTATTGTAATCGCGGTGCATCGAGTTGCAGCGGGCAGTTTAATTTATTGCCACACGCATGTATTATGTATGTGCACAATTTCGAAAAACGAGGCCGTTATGATTCTAATCATAGACCGATAATTTGTAGGTAGTGAAATCAATCGTTGACATCTCGTTTGTTTATAATAGCAACACAAATCACGTGCTGTAGAACTAAAGAGAGAAAAACGATTAACACCCGTTTTTGTATATGACTAGGAGGAACGTTTCTAGGATTCTAGTATCGATAAATTGGTTTACTGATAAATCGTATAAAAATGCTCTCCGGAATTATTGGTAATTGGCCGATGTTTTACTGGTATTTCGGGAAATTAGATAAAGCTATTTGATCGGGATATATGCATCCGTTTCTAATGACGTATGTGTTTTTAAACTTAGATTTCTAAGCAACGATTATAAAAAATAAATTGATCTGAAATAAATGATAAATAAAATCATTTATTTCAGATCAATTTATTTAATACAACATGTATATAATAATTTCCTCAATAAATTAAAGCAACATAAAAAAGAAATAATGTTTTCTATGGAAGTAATACACGGATTTATGTAATCATTTGACAGTGTTCCATTATTTAATTTATATTTAATTTAGGAAACATTATTTTTTTAAATACTGTCAATTTATTTGCAAAACTTTAATGTACAATATGTATAAGTTTCTATGCTCTATTTTCATTATTGTGGAGATTTAATCGTTGTTCGTTCTTATGGCCAAATAACATGTAAATTTCCGACCCTAAAATAGGTGTTTCTACGCGTGGTGCATGCAGTAAGAATGTTAATAAAAAAATGTTTCGGTGTGAGTTACGTGAAGATAAATTTAATATTAGATAAAACAAATGATCCTTTTCCTCCACTGGTGTTTATTTTAATCACGAAATGTACAGTCGGCGCAACCCAAATTTAATGGTGTAATTTACACTTTGCATCATAGTCGTTCGTCGCAATTAAATTTGACAGCTCTCAACAATTATTGTCAAAAATTGCCGATGACGCCTCTCTTTGTAATACCACTGACCAAAGCCAGAACTACAGGAATGAATTTCAGTAATAAATACCATTACAACCAAAGAGCGTTCACATTTGGGTTGCGTCGACTGTACATTTCGTTCACCATGTGAACATTTTCAACAGTTGTACTAAACTGGTACTAAACTTAGTACAACTATTGAAAATGTTCACTTGGTGAACGAAATGTACATCTAGTGATTAAAATAAACCAGATGAAAAAACGATTACTTGTTTTATTTAATAATAATAAAAAATCTCTAAAAAAGACAACTATTTGTAGCAACAGATTTGTTTTTTTTCTGAAGAGTAATATTATCAATATGACATATATTCTTTCATGAATATACGACGAAAGCAGAGAATGTTAATCCCATCGAAAATATGATGTTAAGATCTGGTTTTAAGACCTCAGACACACAAATCAGCTTTCATCTCCTGCCCGTAGATCAGTATCGCCTGGGGTCGCTGTCCAAGCGGTTGACAGGCCACAAATAAAGCTAGTTCCCATGAAATGAACGTGATTGTCCCGCTTATCTTCCATATTACAATGATTTCTTGAAATCCTACTATGATTCTGTGCCGGATAAACGGAGATCGGAAATTTCACAGTAATTTATTTGATAATAATAAAATGTCTCTACAACTCGGTTAAGAAAAATGCTTTTCTACAAAAATATCAAATGTATATACAAATGTATAAACATGAGCGAAAACCGTTACATTATTGTCTAAGCACTTAAGAGCGCAAATAACCGCGGCCTTCTGTTAGATAATCGCTGGAGGAGTGCTCCGTGATTGCTCATATTTACATAAATACACAGGGAATTTTTCATTTAGGTGTACTTATTCTTATGCATGCTGTGTAAAATTTCAGGCATTCGTTGCTATTTTTAACAGTGTTCAATTTGAAGTTTCGAACGAGTGTTTCCACTCCCAGACTAAGCATGAAGTAAAATTTCGAGTTTAGAAAAGCCTGAAAATTTGGTTTGGTCGCTCCGCGAATTAAAAATACACTGTCAAGGAAGAATATATTGAATTTCACAATAATTCAGTGTTTTATACGCGTGGCGCATGAAGTAAAATTTCGAGTTTAGAAAAGCCTGAAAATTTGGTTTGGTCGAGCGAGCGACCAAACCAAATTTTAAGGCTTTTCTAAACTCGAAATTTTACTTCATGCTTAATCTGGGATTGTAAACCCTCGTTAGTAGCCTCCAACTGAACTTCAAAATGCATGCGCTGAATCTGGGTATTTATACTTGAAAGAAAAATGTCCTGAATATTTATCTGCAGCATAACCAATAAAAAATCTCAAGAGCCACGATTAGAAAGAATTGATATTTTAATAAGTTAAATTTGTAATAGATATGAGTAAAATGTGTTTTCTTTTAAAAAAGGCTCATTTTATTTTACAGGTCATTAGACAAATTTTTACCTGTAATTTGATAAATGTAGGAATTTATAAAGTGAAATTCAATTTAATTTCAATATCAAAAATATAAACCAAACCTACTTTCACTTTGTATAAATAAAATTGTGAATAACTTTTTTATTTTCAACAAAGTGTGTTTATTTTCACAATTGTTTCGCAAATTTATTGCTTCTTCAGGTATATACAAAGAATGAAAGTTCACCTGAAGAAGCAATACATTTGCGAAACAATTGTTGTGAAAATAAACATACTTTTTTGAAAATCAAAAATTGAACTAGGAATTTTATTTATACAAAGTGAATATGGATTTTGAACACCTCAACGCCTTATCAATCAACCTGTTAAAACCTACTTTTATAACAAACTATCGTATATAAAATAAATTAGGGCAAATAACCCAATTGGATCTATAAACATTTAGTTATATCACCGTTCATATATATGGTTATATATTATTTTAAGTCCTTTCAATTTGTATTGTAATATTCTTACTGTTAAATTATATTGTATGTTCAATAAAATATAACCTCTAGAGTGCTATGGAGTATATTGTAGGTTGGCAACTCTGAAATTATACATTATAATTATTATGTCTGACGTTTTATATGACAATTAATAAAGCGTGTAGCCAACATAAATTTTAAAAAAGATAAAATCGTAGCACTCTAGAGGTTTTTTTTTATTAAACATATGATATTTTGCAAATGGTTCGCCGTATATTAATAAAGATGAAACTTAGAGACCCTTTACAATTTACCATAAATAAGTAAAGGATTTTCACCTCTAAGGATAATTATAATAATTTTTTTGGTAAATTATAAAGGGTTTCTTGGCATGTGGGTGCATTTATTTTTAAAATATACGATAGTTTGTTATAAAACTACGTTTTGTTTAGTATTTGGTTCTAATTAATTTGTACTAAGTTTTCTGTCAATAAAATAAAACACTTTAACTTTGTATAACACAATATTTTTTTTATTTTTGTGACTGCAGTTTCGGCAACTAAACTTGCCATTATCAAACGGAATGAGTTGCCGAAACTGCAGTCACAAAAATAAAAAAATATTGTGTTATACAAACAAAGTTAAAGTGTTTTTTTTTATTGAATTAACATGTATAACGAAGTCGAAGCCTCCACCGTTCATAATTTAAGTTTACTGTTCTTTAAATTTGAATACTTAATTTTATAACAAAACGTATAAAAGTGCTTCGATTTATTTTTATATGATAACATAGTTGATATTTAACTTCAATACTTTCACTTTTATAGTGTTAATATTAAATGGAGAGTTAAACTCCATTTGAGATGAGAATATTGATAATTCAATAATTCAATTCAAGGAAGTCTCAAAAAAAGACAATTTTTAAACTGGTAATTCCTCATCAAATTGAAGATACAACTATTGGTACCCTCAAAATTCGGTATAACTATGTAGGGATTTTAAACATGTATCTTCAGTAATGAAATAAACCAATTTCTTTTCTTTAAAGACAATTTTTAAACTGATAATTCCTTATCAAATTGAAGACAAAACTTTTGGTACCTTCAAAATTGGGTATAACATTGTGCGAATTTTAAACATGTATCTTCAGTAATGAAACAAACCAATTTCTTTTCTTTGAAGACAATTTTTAAACTGATAATTCCTCATCAAATTAAAGATAAAACTTTTGGTACCTTCAAAATTGGGTATAACTATGTGGGGATTTTAAACATGTATCTTCAGTAATAAAACAAACCAATTTATTTTCCTTAAAGACAATTTTTAAAGTGATAATTTCTTACCAAATTGAAGACAAAACTTTTGGTACCTATACAATTGGGTATAACCTTGTGGGGATTTTAAACATGTATCTTCAGTAATGAAACAAGCCAATTTCTTTTCTTTGAAGACAATTTTTAAACTGATAATTCCTTATCAAATTAAAGATAAAATTGGTACCCTTAAAATTGGTATTAACGAAACGAATACTATTTCTCAATATCCGAATTTGAATTCAAGTAAATTTATTATTTTAAGTAACAAAAAACCTAAAAACCACGAGAAAGATGAGAAACTTATTCAAAATCCACTCAATTTTGAATAAGTTTCTCATCATTCTCGTGGTGGAAAATGTTTAACTATTATTTTAAAAAGAACACACATATTTCTTGAATAATTTTCTCACTTATCACTTGGTGAAACATTTTTAAATATTGATGAAGGTTTGAATTAAATTTCACTTGGTTTGTTTCACAATTTTCTCTTTACTATTTACTCGACTAGTTTCGCGTTTTACAGCATTACACATAATTACACAAAATTAAATATATTTTTATATATTTAACTATTATTTTAAAAGGAAAATACTTGATTAAACAGTTGGAATAAGAAAACAAAATATTATTAAAATTTAACCAAGTCTTTTCTTTTTGAAATCATTCTTTGTTTATTTAATAATCAATCAAATGCGCTTAATTTTAATGAAATTTAGTTAAACTGTGAAGAACTATTTGAAAAAATGTGTAGACTATGATATTTTAAAAATGTCTGTTTGCTTTATAAAATAAAAACAACTTTGTTTTATAAATAAAAACAACTTTGAATTATAAAATAAAAACAACTCGAATGTTTACATAAAAAAAAATCATAAAAATATCTAAATATACATCTTTCACAAAGATTTCATTTAAGTAAGTGTTTTCTTTACCAAGTGTGTTAATTTGGCAAAGAAAACACTTAGCTAAATTTCACTATTTTGTTTTTTTTATTACTTTTCCCCGTATGTAATACAAAGGGAAAGTATTGTTTTCGTGAAAATTTTCGAATCAAAAATTTTAGCGGAAATATCCGTTTTGAGGTCCCCTGAGTCGAATAAGACCATTTTTGAAAAATGTCTGTCTGTCTGTCTGTGTGTCGGTGTGTGTGTCTGTGTGCGCTGTGCCGCAAAAACCGCTAAAGATATCGAGATGAAACTTGAAACTTTAGCTTTTTGTCACAATCGGAAAAACTGAAAAGCTTTTGGTGAAAATCGGAAAACCGGAAGTGGTACTTTACTCCTAGCGTTTTTCAGTTTTTTCAGATTTTTTCAATAAATGTTCATCAAACAAAAAATTCTTTCAAATAAATGTTGTAGATAATAACAAAATAAAGATGTATTGTTCACTTACTTTTTGTCATAGCACTCTTAGTTTTTGAGATATTTCAAAAGTTGTGTGTTTTATCTAGTTATTGGTGTGTGACAGTGTATGTGTCGATACAATTGAAAAATGTTTCAAATAAAAATTGTAGGAAATAAAAAACTAAAGATTTTTTGTGATTCACTTTTTGTCATAGCACTCTTAGTTTTTGAGATATTTAATAAATAGTGTTTTTTATCTAGTCATTGATTTGTGTCAGTGTGTGTGTTGATACAATTGGAAAATGTTTCAAATAAAAGTTGTAGGTAATAAAATATTAAAGATTTTTCGTATCTTCACTTTTTGTCATAGCACTCTTAGTTTTTGAGATATTCAATAAATAGTGTTTTTTATCTAGTCATTGGTTTGTGTCAGTATGTGTTGATCCAATTGAAAAATGTTTCAAATAAAAGTTGTAGTTATCAAAAAGTTTAAGACATTTTGAAAATAATAATGCTACAAATATTTTAAAAGTGATTTAATACGCAATTTACGGGGGAAAGTACTATGATGGACACATCACCATTTTTCCAACTGGTTTCGAGTTTTAATATTTTATTTCTTGAGAATGACTCAAAATCGAAACAAGTTTTAGTAAAAACCAAAATATTAGTGAAATTAATCAAAGTGTTTTCTTTTTAAAATCATTGTTGAATATTGGTGAATAAAACTAAAGATAAGAAAATATTATTCATGATACACTTGGTGAACTTAAGATTTTATAAAACCAAACGCTAATAGTTAAAGAAGAGTTACCTTATTTTATATTTTCATTAAAAATGAAAGACAAAAAACGTAAACTTTCTCTGAGTTCAAAATATATGTAAAACTTATTTTCCTTTGAGGAATCTTAAAATGTATTCAATTCAGTAAATATTCGTACATTCAGTAAATTTCATGTTTATTTATTTTACGAATAAAATAAAATATAGAGGTATCCAAAAATATTAATTAAATAATCTGTTCATTTTTCATTTATAATTCATGAGCCTACAACGAAAACCAGCCAAGTTAAAATTTGCATTTTATAACTACCAAGTCTGTTATTCCTCATTTTGAAATGCCTAGTTTATTTAAAAGGGGCGTAGTAAAATATTAAGAAGGTGTCATATAAAACGTAACATTTAAAATGTAAAAAAATAAGTTGTATATATATTACACTAAAAAAGACTGTCTTAACTTTTTATTTGTATCGTTAGATGTACATTTCGAGACACAAAGTGCTCATCATCAATAACAAACTGTATATTCATGTTTATCCCAAATTGAAATCGATGTTCCCCAAAAAAAGTATGTTTGTGAACTTAGCTAATTTTTCTTGCACGCTCGCTATAGTTTGTCTAATTTTTTTTTACATTTTTGCTTTCTTATAAACATGTCGAGATTTTTAAAAGTAAAAATCACTGTAAATAATTGAGTCGCCTATTTCCAAAAACCCCTAAATCCATTGCTTTCAAATTGTTTTTTAGGTTTAGGGAAAGAGGCGACTTAATTATTGTTTTTCAAAATTTCAACATAAATATGGTTATATTGTGTACTTAAAACTTATCGAAATATTTTAACTATTTTCTTGGATAATTCACTAAATTTCATGTTGATCCTTTGATTTTTTTAGAGTATTTTAAATATAACATTCATCGCGTGTTTTACGAATAAAATGAAATATTGAATACATGAAAAAAATTAAAGGTATCAAAAATATCCAAAAATATTTGACGCAATTTTGCAAACATATTTTGTCCATTTTTTTTTATATTTGATTCTTTATAATCATGTCTAGATTTTTAAAATTAAAAATAACTATATATTTTCTATGGAGATATTTTAACTATTTTCTTAGCCAATTCACTAAATTTCATGTTAATTGAAAACTTCTTTGATTTTATAGAGTATTTCAAACATAATATTTTTCATGTATAGTTTCATTTTCATGAAATGTCATCGTTTTGGTTCATTTTGAAAAGTTCTATTATGGACTATGTTTTATTTTCTATTAATTGTACACCTTCCGATGTATGCGCTGTAATTTCAGACATTCATTGTTTTTTTTTTACAAGTGTTCAATTTGAAGTTTAGAACGAGTGTTTCCACTCCCAGACTAAGCATGAAGTAAAATTTCGAGTTTAGAAACGCCTGAAAATTTGGTTTGGTCGCTCCGCGAAGCGGAGCGGCCAAACCAAATTTTCAGGCTTTTCTAAACTCGAAATTTTACTTCATGCGCCACGCGTATAAAACGCTTAAATATTGTGAAATTAAAATATACCACTAAATCAGTATTTAAATATTTGCAGTTTATACGAACATTATTGTTATTTTATACATTATATTAAAAATTCACTGCTAAAGCAGGATTAAAAATAGACTGTCTAAGAAGAATATATTGAATCTCACAATAATTCAGTGTTTTATACGCGTGGCGCATGAAGTAAACTTTCGAGTTTAGAAAAGCCTGAAAATTTTGTTTGGCAGCTCCGCTTCGCAGAATTTTACAATAATTCAGTTTTTTATACGCGTGGCGCATGAAGTAAAATTTCGAGTTTAGAAAAGCCTGAAAATTTGGTTTGGTCGCTCCGCTTCGCGGAGCGACCAAACCAAATTTTCAGGCTTTTCTAAACTCGAAATTTTACTTCATGCTTAGTCTGGGATTGAAAACACTCGTTAGTAGCTTCAATTTGAACTTCAACAACGAATACCTAAAAATGCATACAAATCAGGATATATATACTTAAAAGAAAAGTTCGCTGTATTCTCTCCTCACATCTCACACATCACTTGCAAGAAAACCTCTTTCAAACAACAAATTTATTCAGAATCCAAAAATACCACCCTCCCTATTAAAGGTGGTTTGTTTCACATAAATTAAAGTTACTTCGTTCACAAAAAAACGCAGACACGTGTAAAAGTGTAAACATTTACGAAAGTGTCGAAAGACGTTCAACATTTCATCAATTCCGCGAGTTCATTAACAGCGACAGGATCAATTAAAAATTTATTTACACTGACCTTTTCGATAACACAAAGGCAATAGAGATAAAAGTGCGTAATATATAAATATATTTTTTTTATCTCCACCGTTTGTTATTTAAAGAATTTTTAAAAGGCTATATAATTTTTCTTTTCCGGCGCTTTTTCATTCAGGAATATAAAAGTCTCTAATATTTGTCATCTCCAGCGTTTGTTCTTCGATTTCTTCTTGGATGAATTTACGAAAATTATGCAATCGCCCTCGTTTCTCGATTCTTTGCGGTTTCTGCGCTCACTTAAGTATTTTAATAAAGGTGTTGTTTTAAAAGACGCGTTTGTATTTTTCTCGTATACATTAAAAGGTGCAAGCGAGCAATTTCTTCCTCTTGCTTCAACTTCTTGTAAAAATTGTTTGTAGGTTTTATCGCATTCTATTGTGCCGCATATCGGATCTGGCTTTTTTCTCCTCTTCAATATTACTTTTTGATTCGGTGCTAATTCTATCTTTGGTTTATACACATCACCTAAGAACATTTGTTTTATACCGTGCGATCGTTTAAATGATGATTTAGAGTAGGCGGCACTTTTTTTGTGGAGTTGCCCAGAATACTAATTGAATAGTGGAATGAGTTTGAGGTTATGGTAAACTATGTGCTAAAATTTCTTGAATTAATTTCTCATCTGGCACTTGGTTAAACATATTAGAATATGTAAAGTTATTTAAATTAAAAAACACTTGGTATTTTTTCACAAATTAAAACTTTATTCCGACTAGTTTCGGTTTGTTAGACCATTTTCAAAGGAGTGCGACATTCCTTTGAAAATAGTGTAACAAATCGAAACTAGTCCGAATAAAGTTTTTAATTTGTGAAACAATACCAAGTATTTTTTAATTTAAATAACTTTACATATGTGTTGAAAAACAGTAGTGCCAATCTTATTTTTAAAATTTAAAGCCTACTCTAAATCATGTTTTAAACGATCGCACGGTACAATGCAAGTGCAAAAATGATTATTCGATGATTTTATTCTAGAAGAAATGAGTTAGAATTTATAATGATCCCAAATATTGATATTATTAACATAAAGTAAACTTGAATTTGCTAATTGTTTGCAAAATGTCTTAAATAGACAGCGTTTTTACAGAAAGTCGGTATTAATTCGTTTATATTGATTGATATTACCTTGTGTTGTTCCAATAATTTTTAGCATTTGATTTTGCTTTATAAACACCAACATCGATTCATAATTGTTAAAATTGATGTAGGCTCTTGTGGACTTTACAATCGTTCCACTCTCCACCAAATAAAAATGATTGTACGGAGGAAGAGCGTGAAAACTGTAGAATAATTCCGTTTCGTCGACGCCTTTCGGTAAACCTCTGATAATTACACGCGTTGGTGACTTTTCGCTTCTTAAACTTGTCATTTTACGAATACATAAAATAACCACTAAGTCGAAATGTCAGATTGACTTATGTCTGAATAAATGTAATGATTCGCAATTCAATTAAAGCCTTCTATAAACTATTAATTAAAATACTTGGTAAATTTAACAAGAATGTAAGTAACATAAAATGCTTTGTGTTTAATTAATTTCTTACTTAACACGTGGTGAAACATTTTATACTATTAATTAAAACATAAAGTTAGTAAGAATATGAATTTGTGTACAGGGTGTTTTTTTTTCGTTGATATTATAGGGTATAGGCTAAACCAGTGATGGGGAAACTACGGCCCGCGGGCCAAGTCCGACCCGCGGAAAGGTTTAATCCGGCCCGTTTAAGAGTGCCGTCGTGAGAATGTTGAACGCGTTCTTACTTCGTAATGTGACGACCCGCATAAAAACTACCTACCTACGATTAAGCATTATTCTCTGGCCCGCTACGATTGTCTGGTTATTACAAATGGCCCGTCTTAAAAAAAGTTTCCCCACCACTGGGCTAAACGGTAAGAGATACAAAAAAACTAAGATATGTTTCCCGTTCTCTTCTTTAGTGTTTAGTTTAATGGCGCAATCAGATCTATATATAGGCTAAACGGTAAGAGATACAAAAAAACTAAGATATGTGTCCCGTTCTCTTTGTTAGTGTTTAGTTTAATGGCGCAATCAGATCTAAGCTAACTAGATTGGTTTACAAGATACAGGGTGATTCTCAAAATGTGCCGATTTTAATTATCCCTTGTGAATTGGTTATTTATGGAGAAAAAAAAGTTAAATACGAAAGTTTTATGACTTTTTACGTAGAATCTAGTAGTGTACTTAATATCGATGTTTTCATTTTTGGATATTATCAAAACTAGCATTTTCCTAAATTGGACAGCCTATATCTGAGCATCTCAAAAAAATGCATTTTTTCTTGTGAATGCAACAATATGTAACACTTAAGATTTTGCTCTGTCCTAAATAGCAAAAATACTAAAAAACAAAAAAAAAATGATTTTCTAGATGGCCATGAGTTGAATTTTTTAAGCGTTTGTTTTGTTTTTTTTACATGTCATAAAATTCAATAACAAATACGTATTGGTTTTAATATTCCGTTGTTAACGAAATATTTTCGATTATATTTCTTTAAAAAAGGAGTTGAAAATGAACATTTTTTAAAACTATGAAAAATTAAACATGTTTGAGATTGAGTTATAAAAATAAAGACGCAATTTTAGACCTATATTTTAAGCGTTATCCGGAACGACGACAGCCAGAAAACAAATATTTCAAAGATTATATCACAACTTAAGTGAGTATGGATCATTTGGAAAACCAAGAGATAAGATTTAGAGTAAAGAAAATAGAGAAAGAGATGAAATAAATTCATTAGCTTCTGTTATTGCTGATCCGACGGTATCTAGCCGCAATATTAAGAAAGATATTGCTTTAAATGGGTGTTTTACAATCCCAGGCTAAGCATGAAGTAAAATTTCGAGTTTAGAAAAGCCCCGTGAAAATTTGTCGAGGGTCGCGCAGCGACCCGAGACAAATTTTCTGGGCTTTTCTAAACTCGAAATTTTACTTCATGCGCCACGCATACAAAACATTAAAATATTGTGAAATTTATGTATATTTAAACTTCATTTGAAATAAGTGTTTTATACGCGTGGCGCATAAAGTAAAATTTCGAGTTCAGAAAAGCCCAGAAAATTTGTCTCGGGTCGCTGCGCGACCCTCGACAAATTTTCACGGAGCTTTTCTAAACTCGAAATTTTACTTCATGCTTAGTCTGGGAGTGAATAACACTCATTTAAAGCTCCAAATTAAGAAGCAACGAATGTCGGAAAATTTGCAGCCCATGCATATGTATACTTAAACGAAAAATTCGCTGTATAAGTCTATGAGATAATTGTAAAGTTATTATATATTTTTGTTTGTTTTTTGTAGTTGTTGTTGTTTTAATTTATCAATGTTCCAATATTCTTGTTAACTAGGTTTTTAATATACCTATTATAAAAGAAAAGAATAATCATTCAATTCATAGCCATCTAGAATTTTTTGTTTGTTTTTGTTTCTTGGTATTTTAGCTATTTAGGACAAAGCAAAATATTTAGTGTTACATATTGTTGCAATTTCAAGAAAAAATGCAATATTTTGAGATACTCAGATACACGGTGTCCCATTTCAGAAAATGTTAGTTTTGATAATATCTCAAAAATTAAAATATCTATATTTTTTAAGTACGCCACTGGATTCTACGTAAAAAGTCAAGAAACTTTCGTATTTAAAATATTTTGTTATCTCTGTAAATAACCGAGTTATAAGAGATAATAGAAACCAGTAGATTTTGAGAATCACCCTGTATCTTCTAAACCAATCTAGTTAGCGTAGATCTGATTGCGCCATTAAACTAGACACTAAAAAAGAAAACGGGACACATATCTTAATTTTTTTGTATCTCTTACCGTTTAGCCTATACCCTTTAATATCAACGAAAAAACCACCCTGTACAGTACTTAATTATTCACCAGCTATTAACGACGCTACTTAAGCGAATGGGCATTAGATGGCGTTTACGCTTTCGAACATATACAAAATTAGTAGCTTATATTTAAAATATTTCACTATGGGTAAACACAAAGATTATTGCCTTAAAGCCTTGTATGTTATTTACAATTTTGTTAAGTTTATTGAAACCAAACAACGTAAGATCTAACTTTAGTAGTGTGTTTTAAACTTCACTTTGAATCAGTGCTTTGTACGCGTGGCGCATGAAGTAAAATTTCGAGTTTAGAAAAGCCTGAAAATTGGGTTTGGTCGCGTAGCGCGTAGCGCTACGCGACCAAACCAAATTTTAAGGCTTTTCGAAACTCGAAATTTTACTTCATGCTTAGTCTGGGAGTGGAACACACTCGTTAGTTTAAAATATATCACAACTGTCAAAATGTGTCTCATAACTATCAAAGTAAAACAAAAACAATAACAAGACCATCATTATAGTTCAATTTAAACTTGTGTCAACTATACACGATGAACTGAATGCCAGCAGAAAACGACTCGTGTCAAAACTTTCATAGTGTAAATGTCAATGTGAATAACCATACAAAAATGACGCATTGTGTCAAAAAAAGTTTTTTTAGACAGAATAAAAACTAATTTGTCTTGAATCGTAAATTTGTCTTCACGACAATTTTCATTGTTCGCGTATAATCGCATTTTTATCTTTCTCCGTCAACAAAAAGAAAACGTGATTTTGACGTAAAGTGTTAATTTATTTAAAAACAGATCAATATAAAAATTCACATACAACATCGACGATTGTCAATTTAGTTACTATAGTCAATGTTCTCGAAAGGCAGTCAATATAATCGAATCAATATAAAAAATATATAATATAATATAACTGTCTTTACTATACTGAAACTATATTTACTGCCTTTTGATGACATTGACTATATGTTGTAAAAGGCAGTAAATATAGTTCAGTATAGTAAAAACAGTTGCACTTTATAACGTATTTTTTATATGAATTCCGTTGACTGAAAAAATACATAAATAATCAACATGTAATCTATAAAGTCTAATGACAGTTACATTGACTATCACAAAATGTTTACTATAATTCACCTAATTGACTGGTTTCTGACTGTAATAGTATTTTGTAATTACATTTCTTTGTAGACAGTATTTTGACTATTGCAACATTAATTATAAGTCTATAAGTATGATAGGATTTCGTCATTCAATCGCTCTCTTGTCTGCATTTTGACTATTGTGACATTATGACCGTAAGTCACTTGGTTGACTGTCTTTGAGTAAGATAGGAGTTTATCATTAAATCACTCTGACAACTGCATTTTGACTATTAGGACAATATGACTGTACTTGGTTGACTGTCTTTTGAGTAAGATTTCTATCTTACTCAAAAGACAGTCAACCAAGTCATTAAATCACTCTGACAACCGCATTTTGAATATTGTGACATTATGACTGTATGTCACTTGGTTGGCTGTCTTTTGAGTAAGATTGAAATTTTTCATTAAATCACTCTGATCGCCGCATTTTTATTATTTAGACATTATGACTGTAAGTCAATTGGTTGGCTGTCTTTTGAGTAAAATAGGATTTTGTCATTAAATCACTCTGACGATTGCATTTTGACTATTGCGACAGTATGACTGTAAGTCACTTGCTTGACTGTTTTTTAAGATAGGAGTTTGTCATTAAATCACTCTGACGACATTATAACTGTAAGTCACTTAGTTGATTGTCTTTTCAATAAAATAGGATTTTGTCATTACATCACTCTGAGGATTGCATTTTGACTACTTTGACATAATGACCGTGAGTCACTTGGTTGACTGTCTTTTGAGTAGGATAGGATTTTGTCATATGACTGTAAGTTACTTGGTTCACTGTCTTTTAAGTAAGATAATATTTTGTCATTAAATCACTCTGATGACTGCATTTTGACTATTGTGTAACATTACAATTAACACTCATTGTTTTGAGTATAATATTAACATAAGTTTGCGTAAATTGACGTTTGGTCCATCATGTGAACTTGACATAAGTTGGCGCCAGCCGACATTTAGTCTATCGTGTGAACTTGACACAAGTCAGCGTAAGCCGACATTTAGTTTATCGCATCAACTAAACATAAGTCAGCGCTAGCCAACATTTGGACTATAATGACAGTTGACATACGTCCATAGTCCATTGCGTCAATTTGACACAAGTCAGCATTAGCTAACAGAGTTCTAGATATTAAGGAATTCAAGTATGTCAGGGATAATTACAAAAGATCGACCCCATAACATAACATAAAATAGCCAATATTAGTCTATTATGTCAGTTTGACATAAGTGGGGACTAGCCTATGTTTAGTCTATCGTGTTGACTTGGACAAATTTTATTTTAACCACATAATGAGATCGCCATGTTATTGTTTTTCTTTGTGACAGTTACGACACACATTTTGACAGTTGTGACATATTTTGAACTAACGAGTGTCATTCACTTCCAGATTAGGCATGAAGTAAAATTTCGAGCTTAGAAAAGCCTGCAAAATTTGGTTTGGTTGCATAGCGAAGCGGAGCGACCGAACCAAATTTTGCAGGCTTTTCTAAACTCGAAATTTTACTTTATGCGCCACGCGTATTAAAGACTGATTTAGTGTGGTGTTAAAAACACTTGCTTCATCTTGACAACAACAAAATTTACATTTTCAACAAATTATATACATTTTCTAAATATTTACGATTCCCATAAAAATTCTCGTGATTTTTGTTGTCATCAATTTCTAAGATTTTTGTTGTTATATTTCACTACGTTGGTATATGTTAGCAAAACTTATTAGTAATTTCGTCAATTATTACTGTTCCGATTTTGCAAATTATGACGACTTTTGTGGATCTGTTCAAATTTGGTGATTTTTTTTTTTTCATGGCTACTTTGAACATTTTGTTCATTTTATCCTATTTTGTTAAATTTTCGAAATTCGGTCTAAAAAGCGCCTTAACTTTAAAACGTTTCTGTCGAGTATTTTTTTGTAATTGTGGACTTTTCGGAATACTTATTAAACGCTCGTTTCAAATCTATACCAAACTTGATCTTAGCTTTTCTAAAATATTATTATTATTATTCGTTTTATTCTACTTCCCTTTGCCTGCGCCCCTGATGGAAACAAATTTTGTTTTTTCAGTGCTCGGGGTGTACATTGGGTTTTGGGTATGGAAAACGTGGCACGAACATAGGTTACCATTGCAATTGCACGGGCTTGAAAGGAAAACCGGGAGATAGTGGACACGATGGAGTTCCCGGCCAGCAAGGAGCCTATGGTGACATCGGTCCTGAAGGCCCTACAGGACCCAAGGGTGAGAAAGGAGATATGGGCGAATATGGAACACTTGGTCTCAAAGGAATTAGGGTAAGATTAATAAAAACCAGATAAAACATCAATATTCAATTAACCACAATCAATTGTATGCGTTTTATTCAACTTTTTAGGGCGATGAAGGTTTGAAAGGAGCTTCCGGAATACCAGGACAAGGTGTAAGTAAATTAGAAATTGTAAACAAACACGAAACTTCATTGATTTAAAATCAGGGTGTTCCCGGTGAAGCTGGTTTTCGCGGACCTATCGGCTTGGATGGATGCAATGGTACCGACGGCTCGCACGGTTTACCTGGTAGGATGGGTATTCATGGAGAACGAGGTCTCCCCGGGCCATTCGGAGCCCGCGGTCCTCAGGGCGAGCCCGGCGAAGGCGGAGGAAATTCCATTGGAACAAAAGGTGATAGAGGAGATTCCGCTAACGATGGCCGCCCTGGTTTACCCGGTTACATCGGACCATTGGGACCTCCGGGTTATCAAGGACCTACTGGTGAACCTGTAAGTACTAATCATATTTAAGTCAATCATGTTTTATAATAAAATTAATTTAGGGAGTACCTGGTCCGGAAGGACCAATGGGACCTTTTGGAGACGCGGGAGATCAAACGACTGGTTTACCTGGTCTACCCGGTGATACGGGCGATCAAGGTGACCAAGGAGATCCTGGTGAATTGGAAGGCGATGCGAATCAAATCAAAGAAACACCGATTTATGAGACGATGAAGGGACCGAAGGGTTTTAAAGGTGGCATAGGTGAATCCGGCGGTAGAGGACGTAAAGGTGATTTTGGAATGAAAGGCATACAAGTAAGTCTAACTAAAAATAAGCATTATCCAATCCACTAAGCATTAAATATATTAAGGGTCGCACTGGAAGATTAGGAATGACAGGAATAAAAGGTGAACCCGGCAGCGATGGTCTGCGCGGTAAACAAGGTCGGTTAGGCCCACTAGGTGCCGCTGGAGATAAAGGCGATAAAGGTGCACCTGGTTATGAAGGACGAGCTGGTAGTGATGGTGATAAAGGTTTCCTCGGAGAAAATGGCAGACTTGGCCCACCGGGTCCTCAGGGTGCAGAAGGTTCCACTGGTATTTACAACCCTGATTTAGACGAAGTCGTGATAGGCGTCATCGGCCGTCAAGGTGATGACGGACCAACCGGCGACAGAGGCATGGCTGGAATTCCAGGAAGACCTGGCCCGCCCGGCTTAATGGGACCAACCGGAAATCCGGGTCCAGCAGGAGAGAGAGGCACAATGGGAAAGAAAGGTATTTCAATCAAGGGTGAACGAGGCGATGACGGCAATCCGGGTTATCCTGGAGAACAAGGACCCCCAGGTCTGCAAGGGCCGATTGGACCGATAGGCGACAAAGGATTCACTGGATTAGATGTAGTTGGACCTCCTGGAGAAGACGGTTTACCAGGACAGCCCGGTTTCAAAGGAAGTCCAGGAGATAGAGGCGACAATGGTTTTACCGGTAGTAAAGGTTATCCTGGTTACCAACAACACCCTAAGCGCGGACCGCCTGGAGAACGTGGACGACCCGGTATACCTGGTTTGCCTGGTGATCACGGGATACCCGGTTTCGATGGTGAAGCAGGATTTAAGGGCCGCCGCGGTGATGATTGCGGAGTTTGCAGACCAGGGGCTCCTGGCGTTAAAGGTGATAGAGGCGATTCAGGCCGTAACGGCTACGCTGGTTTGCCCGGACAAGCAGGTCTACCCGGACCTAGAGGACCAAAGGGAGGTATGGGACAGGGTGGAGTGGATGGATATAAAGGACTCCAAGGAACTCCTGGTTCACACGGAACGCAAGGTATACCAGGCAGTAAAGGACAAAAAGGTGACACTCTCATGCCGCCACTCTCGCAACTCGAGTCGGAGAAAGGCGCTACAGGATATCCTGGCAAGGAAGGGCCTCGTGGAGATCAAGGGCCTGATGGTCCACCTGGGCCCATGGGCATTGACGGCGCTAAAGGCGAAAGAGGAAAGACCGGCGAGATTGGGGAATCTGGTAGAGATGGCGCTGATGGTTACAATGGAAGGTTGGGACAGAAAGGTGAACCTGCGGCGTTGCCTAAAGAATTCTTAAGAGGTGATAGGGGCATGAATGCCCTACCGTAAGTAATACATTATTTTAAGTTGAATCTCAGCTAATTATATTTGTTTGTTTTAGAGGAACTAAGGGAGATGCTGGTGATTCTGGAACAAAAGGTGAAATTGGTGATAGTGGCAGTTTCAACATTGATCTTAATGGCGATAAGGGCTTCCCAGGAGAAATCGGCGCAAGAGGTGAGAAGTATTACATGATACAAGCTCTGTTATTGACAACAAATACTACATTACACTTTCACTTTAGAGATTCATTAAACAACATTTTACGTTACATTAACCCACTAACAGCTGGGTAGTTATAGTTAACTCTAAGGCACAGTTTCATCAAAAACGTTGACATCGAGTTCAAGCCGAACTTGAGTTCAAGATGACAGCTTCTATTGTTCCAATGTCACTTTGAACGCGAGTTAAGAGTGAACCAGTTCAACTTGTTTGGTGCAACTGGCCCTTAAAGTTTATTTTACGTTAAAATCTCCACTTCTTTTTATGATTTTATGAAATCATGAAAAAAATAATTATATACTGGGAATTTTTTTTAAATATACGTAATGTAAAACATTGGGCATTCCTCGATTTTATAAAAAAAGTTAAATTTGAAGTTTCGAAAGAGTGTTTCTACTCCCAGACTAAGCATGAAGTAAAATTTCGAGTTTTGAAAAGCCTTAAAATTTCAAATTTGGACCAAACCAAATTTTCAGGCTTTTCTAAACTTGAAATTTTACTTTATGCGCCATACGTATAAAACACTGAAATATTTTGAAGTTAGAAATACACTTTAACATATTTAATAATCAAAATATTTAAAAATCAAAATGATTACACTTTCCTTCACACACTCTCAAGTCGGGTCAAATAATACAATGCATCAAATTACAACTTATTCAGTTAGTGATTGAAGAAATTATAATAATGTTGCGTTATTATTTACACCAAACAAATTAATGACTTTGGGTATCTAAGAATCACTAATAAAGTACACCCAGGCATAAATCCTCCTGCTTAGTACATAAATAACTCATTGTAAAAAACAATAATAAACTCGTATTGTATGTGTTTTATAGGATTTAACGGATTCCACGGTGTTAAAGGAGATCGTGGTGATAAAGGCCTTCCCGGTTTATACGGACCTCCTGGTTCCGCAGGCCAATCAATCGCTGGTCCGATCGGTTTTAAAGGTTATCCGGGTATTCCGGGCTCTGAAGGTCCACGCGGTCATCCAGGTCTCCACGGCAAAGGAGGTTTGCCCGGTTTACCATCACCTCCTGGGAGAAAGGGCGACCGCGGTGATACTGGAAGCAGCATCCTCAACGGTGAAATCGGCGCTTGGGGATTGCCCGGTCAAAAAGGAGAACGCGGCGACGACGGACTTGACGGATATCCAGGTAGACCGGGTATTGCAGGGCCTAAAGGAACAAAGGGTGGCAAGGGAGCGCCTGGGTTTTACGGTGCCCAAGGCGCGGCCGGTTTTAAAGGACAGAAGGGTGCGTCGTTGGCTGGGTTGCCAGGTAACGCTGGTTTTGACGGGGTACCTGGAAGGCCGGGATTGATGGGTGATATCGGACAGAAGGGATCCGCGGGATATCCAGGAGAACCAGGTGCGCCGGGTTTTAGGGGAGAGGTTGGAAATTCCGGCGTTAGGGGAGTGACTGGGGATATGGGTCCGCCTGGTTATAACGGCAGACCTGGTTTGAGGGGAATCGACGGGTTGTCCGGGTTGGAAGGCGAGAGGGGTAATCCAGGTTATGTAGGACCAACCGGCCCTGTTGGGCAACCTGGTTTGTCCGGACCTTCAGGATTGAAAGGACTAATGGGTGATGTTGGATTTCCGGGAGGTAATGGTTTCGAAGGTTTGCCAGGTATTCCTGGTGATAGAGGCGACACGGGTTTCGACGGCTTAAAGGGTACACCTGGGGATTCATCATTTAGCGGAGCTAAAGGGGATTTCGGTGATTCGGGTATTAGAGGCCCGCCAGGACCTCCTGGAAGACCAGGCCAAGATGGCTCACAAGGAGAAAGGGGTGATCCGGGTATGATTTACTTCGGTATACCCGGCATTAAAGGCGATTACGGCGACATTGGAACACCGGGTAGGTTTGGTTTAACCGGACCTAAAGGAGAAATGGGCGACGCGGGTTATTTCGGCGGCCGTGGACAGCGAGGAGATATCGGTTTCAGAGGATTGAATGGAGTCAGCGGAAGACCCGGGTTGGATGGTTACAAAGGAGAGCGCGGGGAATTGGGATTATCTGGTATACCCGGAGAGAAAGGTATTCAAGGAAATGATGGGGAGCCCGGATTAATGGGCCGACCTGGAATGCCCGGTGATTTAGGTCCAGCCGGTCAAACGGGCTTACCAGGTGCTCCAGGTGAAAAGGGTAATCAAGGTCTCCCTGGATTACAAGCATTCGGCACAGCGGAAAAAGGTGACATCGGTGATCAAGGAATCGACGGCTTTTGGGGACTAAAAGGAGAAGTAGGAGAAAGCGGATTCCCTGGACGTCCGGGAGTAAAAGGTAGTGCAGGTGATTTTGGTACACCCGGAGACCGTGGAGATAGTGGATTTGAAGGAATTAAAGGCGAAAGAGGTAGCCCAGGTCCAGCAGGGCCTTTTGGTCTTCCAGGGTTTAATCCGGAGCAAGGAGAACCCGGCATGGAAGGTTTGCCCGGCTTAGCCGGACAATCCGGCCGTGCTGGACAGAAAGGTGCACCCGGTGAATACGGCCCAGAGGGTTATCCAGGCGCGCCTGGTTTACCAGGATTTAGCCAAAAAGGGTCCAAAGGACAAACCGGCGACCAAGGTTTACCAGGATTATCTGGATTACGCGGAAACCCCGGTTTGAATGGTTACAGCGGAAATGTTGGTCAAAAAGGACTTAAAGGTTTTATGGGAGAACCCGGCACGGCAGCAAGCAGTTTCAAGGGAGAAGAAGGTGAAATCGGTTACCCTGGTCTACCCGGTTTATCCGGCTTGAAAGGAGAACAAGGCGATTTCGGATATATGGGCAGGCCAGGTTTACCCGGCGCTAAGGGTAAGCAAGGACAGTGGGGAGATCAAGGCCCTAGCGGATATCCTGGATTATCCGGAATTAAGGGCATTCGAGGAGATATGGGAGAGGTATTCTTTGATACATTCCCCGGAGCAAGAGGCGATAAAGGCTACCCTGGTGTTGACGGTTTACCTGGCTTGCAAGGTATCGGGGGAAAACCAGGGTTACCTGGACTGAAAGGTAGAAGAGGAGATCAAGGACAAAATGGGCTGAACGGTTTGCCGGGATTCCGTGGACCCAAAGGGGAGCGGGGCGAACAAGGTTTCCCCGGTTTGACCGGGTTGATGGGTCAAGTTGGATATCCGGGTGAAATTGGTGAACCGGCTCCTAGACCACCTGGGCCTAAGAGTAGAGGATTCTTTTTCGCCAGGCATTCGCAGAGTGAACGTATTCCAGTGTGTCCAAAAAATACTATCAAAATGTGGGATGGGTATTCGTTGCTTCACATCCTGGGTAATGGTATAGCGCACGGGCAAGATTTAGGCACTCCGGGAAGTTGTTTAAAAAAATTCAACACTATGCCTTACTTGTTCTGTAATTTGAATAACGTCTGCGATTACGCTCAGCGAAATGATTACAGTTATTGGTTATCAACTAATGAGCCCATGCCCGCAATGATGACACCTATACCTGCTCCTGAAGCTGGTAGATACATATCAAGGTAAGCTTTATAAGGTTTTATTTATTCTTCTTCTCCGTTTGCATTATCCATTCTGGATATTAATGATCATCATTACTATTTGGATTTTGTCCACTGCTTTTTGGAACAGTTGCGGTGAGGTGATTAGAAACTTGGCGCAGATTCTTAAGCCATGAAATTAGTCTTTTTCCTAGCACCTATCCTTCTAGAATTTAATCTATTTGTAATAAATAATTACATGTATTTTGCTTGTTTAAGGTGTTCTGTCTGTGAGGCACCAACACGTGTTATTGCTGTTCATAGTCAGAGTATGCAGATTCCAAGTTGTCCTGGAGGGTGGCAAGAATTATGGTCTGGTTTCAGTTTTATTATGGTATGTTCCTTCCATTTTTATATTGATTCTTACAAGTAATCTAACCTATTTCTATCAAGTGCTAACTGCATAAAATATTTAAACGAAATTCCTCTCTAAACTATCTTTTCAATTACATTAGAGTAATAGAATAATCTTTATCGGTTCGTAAATGAACTTGGTTCAATCTATCCAGTATGTATGTATTGCAAATATGTTTTCATTTAACGCAATCATTGTCTTAGCACACTGACGCTGGTGCGGAAGGAGCAGGTCAATCTCTTGCTTCACCAGGTTCTTGTTTGGAAGATTTCCGTCCTAAACCCTTCATAGAATGCCAAGGACACGGTAGATGCAACTACTACACAACGTCACAATCCTATTGGCTGGCCACTATCGAAGACTACGCCATGTTCTCCAAACCCAGACAGCAGACCATCAAGGCCGGCATGGACTTGACCTCGAGGGTGAGCAGATGCGCCGTCTGCATCCGCCAAATGAACATCTACCAGCAACCCCAGCTACCTCCCAGCCAAATTGTAAGACACCCACCACCACCAAGGACCAACATCTACGACTCGAACCCCTACACCGCCAACTTGAGACCGAGTAGGCCTAGAAGACCTAGGATCAGGAGGCCTCCACCAGGAAGGCAGTGATTATTTAATCTAGTGCCATGAATTTATAGTTTTAAGTTTCTGTATAATATTTTGTATTATAATGCCATTTTTTTAAGTGAATTAACTTTTAGCAAACGTTTTTTTTTTGTAATTTAATGTGTTCAAATAAACAAACTTTCCTACTTGTATAATTTGGTGCTATATTTAATATAAGACACTGCCATATAAACGAATCATATTGTTATAGATATATTGTTTTTTTATTTTAACTATTAGATATATTAAAATATGATTTAGTCAACTTTTGTACCAATAATAATGTTTACGCTTATTGTCTTCTTTTTGTAACAACTAGTGCAATTGATGAATGAAATTTTAAGATAATAAACGATCGAATTTTAAATGTTATAACTTTATTTGGCATATTCCTAACTTTTCAGTAGCTACGAATTATTTCTAAATAAGAAAACTTGAAACCTGTTTTAAACATTTGATGAAGAGAAAACTTGTCATTTTTTATGTATATAAACATTAAAAACTCCTTTAACTTTATCTTATCAATTAAATGTTGAAAGAATAATTTAAAAATTACCAGCATCAATCAAAACATGTATCATTGTTTTATTTAAATCTTGTGATAGATTAACAATAATTAAATATGTTTTTGAACTGCATATTAAATTAGTGTTTCACACGCCTGGCACATAAAGTAAATATTTTGCGACCAATCCAAATCTTCAGGCTTTACTAAACTCGAAATATTTACTTCATCCTTAATCAGGGATTGGAAAACCCTCGTTAAAACACTATTAAAACCTTTAATAACAGCACCAGATTAAATATAGTAGTGAATTATTTATTCAAGAACATTAAAATATTTAAAATATTTTAATATTCAATGTGTGAAAAATTTAGTGATTGAAATATTCGTATTTGAATAGTAATGCTCTATTCAATAAAAACTGAATTTTGGAACACTGATATTTCAATTTTGTCCAGATTACTGGAGAAATCGGATTAGCGGAGCTTTACTGTATTCGTATTCGAATCCCAACCTTAATAATTAGCTACATCAATTTAGGTGTATAAAAAAAATATGGAAGAAATACATAAACGAACAATACATATTTAAAAAAAATTATATTACTATTCAACTGTTTATAAACAAATATTTCATCGAATGACATCTTTGAATTAAATTCAAATCACATTTACAAAAGAAACTCAACAACTCTCAAATGAACTAAAGGAAACAAAAAGCAAAAAAAAAAATGACGGTGTGAAAGTTACTTAGCAAAGTTGTTGTTCAACTCGACCGTACTGCTATCCGTGAACTGCATGTGGCTGTCGATGATCTGGAAAAGCTCAGCCGGCTGAGGTATTCTCCCCGTTTCCAACTTCGACCAGACCGGCATATCATTTAGTGAAATCTCAAATGCCCCCGATTGTATCAACTGTCCCTCAACTAGGTTTGTCAGGAAAAATATCATCAGGCAGGCATATAATTTGTTCTCAGTGCACCACACCCACCAAGAAGGCTGCTGCTGGTTAATGTACGTGAATATATTTACACTGCCCAAAATGGACATTATTATTAAAAGTTTTAATATCCCCTAAAAGAAACAAAACACAATTCAGTGTAAATATACAATAACTAATATCTCATCAATTTGAGGTATAATTTAAAGCAGGCCATCCACTGTCGTGAATGCACAACGTTTAAATCTGTTCATGCCTGGACGATAGTGCATGCGTAAATTTGCATGGCTGATAAAATTTCTGTTGACGCTTTAATTTTGTACCGTCCTTCCATCATATGGTATTTGTTACTATAGTACAGCACAAACAAACGTAAACGTCAATTGCACGTTCACTTTTGCCCAAACGTACCTATCCATTAGTCGTTCATGTACGACATGCAAGTACATTGATATCCGTCGGACTTCCACGACAGTGGATGGCCTGCTTAACATTCCATAAAACAAACTCATAATGAAACGAAATACTGTAAATGATTTTCCAAAGGAAAACACTGAAAACTCACCACAGCCCTTGCGATTAACATATTTAACCCTGGCGGATCATAATTCTTCCCGACAACATTCATGTACTGATACTTGGTCCGTATAATATCCACATACTCCTCAAACGCCTTCCGATATCCACACGAATAACTAAACCAAAGAAATCCAATTACTTTAATTCAATTGAAAGGTTAGAAATGCACTCACCAATACAAAAACTTCAACGTCGGCCCCCCGACGTTCTGACTTAGCTTCGACAGCGGTAAATCGTCATCCTCCACGTTAGAACTGGCCAAAGTGTTCATTAAAAGCACAGAAGCTACGACCGCGAAGAGGGAAAACATAATTTGGTAGTTGCTTGCCATAATTTCTAGTCACAAGAAGGGTTTATTAAACTTGTTGTGTCACGGAACGAGTTTATTTGTCAATTGTTTCGCTGTAGGTTGGCAGCACTTTAGCCCGATGTTTGTTTTCTGGACGCACTTGATAACATTTCGATTATGCGTAAATGAAGGTTGATTGCTAATCGCAAAAAAGTTGATTGATATCCGCGGAAATGATCAGGATTTGTTGCTAATGATTTTTTTTTAAAAGTGGACTTTTATTATATGCAACCCAGCATACTTAACCGTGCAATCTACGAAAATCTCCCTAAATCACAACAGCGGCATCTGCTGAAAGATTCAAGAAGTATTTATTTCATAGAAAACTATACAAATTCAATTGTTGATTGTGGAAGGTACTGCCATCTGATGAATCACTAATTTAACTAATGCGTGACAGCCAGCAGCCCTCAAACGGTTTTAAGTTTTCAAAATGTTATTAATTTGTTTAATAAAATGTGCTAATAAGATAAGTATATAATTTTTACATATGCAGAGAGATTCTTGTTACACATAGAGAATTCGTATTCTCATGCAATTAGAATACGAATTTGAATCGTGAAATTGCCCACTGAACAAACACATGTTGCTACAATGTTGATATAACATTATTTGTCTGTTTTTTGTTCAGTGGATGATTGCTTAATTTTATAATGACTAAAACGCTTAGTGATGTTATACAATTGTGTGTTAATGTCTAAGAGCCAGTTGCACCAAATACGTTGAACTGGTTCAACTCTGAACTCGAGTTCAAAGTGACATTAGAACAATGGGAACTGTCAGCTTGAACTAACCCAACAAATACATTTAAGGAATGTTTCATCAACATTAAAACAACGTTTAACGTTGTTGCAATGTTAATAAAACGTTATTTGTTGGTTGTTGCTCAGTAGGAAAGTTCAGCTTGAACTCGAGTTCAACGTTTTTGGTGCAACTGGGCAATGAGTAGGTTTTTAGTTTATTTAATTCAGGCAGTTTTATGCTGGACGTTTAATTTTCAATTCTTTAAAAATCTATTAAAATTTCATAAAATTATTTTGTTTATCTCTCACTTCTTCTTTTTTCGACAAATTACATGAAAATTAATAAACTTTGACTGGTTGCAATCGAAATTTATTTATCTCAACTGGATTTTCCAAACCGTTAAATCAAAGTTTAAATTTCGTAAAGAAAAATTCTGGAGGGCGTTATTTTGTTTGAAAATTTGTAAACAATCAAATTTTCATACAATCAGCATAAAATTTATAGAATTTGCTTAGAATTGATTGCACTTACGTCTGCTTAGAAGAAATATAAATTATCACATCGGATTTTCCTAAAATATTAAGCCAATGTCAAAATTATGCAATAAAATCAACGAAGTAAATCTTTAAAAAAAATTGTAAAAATTGAGCAGAATATGAAATCAACATAAAATCTATAGAATCTACACGGAAATCAATAAACTCTGGTTGGCAATAATTGATATTTAAATATCTCCACGGAATACTCCAAAGTACCAAATCAAAGTTACAATTTCTTAAAAAAAGGCGAACACCGAAGGGGTTTATTTTAATTTATTTATTTATTTATTTACGGAATCTCCTTTTACACAAATCTACAAGGATTAGTTATATATATAGATGTAGTAAAAATTACATTAAATTATATAGAAATACAACAATAACAAAAAGTACCAATAACCTAACAGATAATGATACAAATATACTAACGGAAATGAATAATCAAGAGAACATACAAAACGGCGCATCAAAGCGTGAAAGTTAATTAATGCCTCAAATTCAAAACTATTTGAATTCAAGAAAACAATCTTACGCTTCATATAGTTTCCAGAATTTAAACATAATCTATAAAACACAGTATACGTACAGAAATATCGTTAAAAATGTACATGTATTTAAGTTAAGCATTGATGCAGCTGCCGCTTAAATAGACTGTATGGTACACCAACAAAATCGACAGTAGAGCATACATTATTGCACTGGGTGGAGATACGCGACAAGGGACTATGTTGTCCATAAGTAGTTCTATGATATACGTTATGCATTAGTTGCATGTTTCTTAAAGTCCTTGCGGGAACATGGATAATGTAGTTATTTGAGTTACGTAAACATTTTAATTCACTTGATTAAAACGCAGTTATATTCCTTTCTTCACTTTTATTTTTCGATGTTAGATGTACATTTCGGGTACTATGTACCCATTATCAATAGCTAACTGATTTATTTTGTTTAAATAATTATAATAAAATTAAAAGTTTACATAAATAATCATCATAAAATTGAGGTAGGCTGATTTTCCCCAATTTCATGATGATTATTTATGTAAACATTTAATTCTTTTTATAATTTTTGACAAAATCATTGACGCTAAAAATTTAATAAAATTTTATCAATTTAACTGAAAAAAGTACAGTTTCCCTTTCTCTGATCTGAGATTACAACGGAAATTGTCAGATTTTGATAAAATCAGCAGAGATTGTTAAGAAATTAATAAAGTTAAGAATATTCTGTAGGAAATATTTGTAATAAAAATTAACAGATGTAATTCACCGAATTTACTTAGATACAAGGCCGTAGCTAGGGGTGGGGGGAGATATGGGGGTTCAACCCCCCACCCACTGTAAAAGCAAAAACGATATTTTTATCATAAAACTCCAGACATTTTTATACCCCCCTACGATTTTTTTTTTCTGGCTACGGCCTTGCTTAGATAAATTATAATATTTTAATTTTCTATAAAGCCTTCAGCCAGCTTTAATGAAAATTAAAATATTACGATTTATCTATGTAAATTCAGTAAATTACATCTGTTCAATCAATCAATAACGTATAACTTGTATTTTTAAGTCTAAACAGTATTATATTTATTTTATTAGTGTACTTATTTATGAAATTGAATAATTTCTGTTCACTTTGATTGATTGCAAGTTGAAATTATTCAAAATGCATGGAATTCGCCATTTTGTTGAAAATTGTTCGTTTAAATTTTCTCCAACGTTAAAATACAAATTGTTTATTTCTTAAAACACTTGATTATCTGTTTGATTTTTTTTAATTAAAATTCGTTCTTTATTACATAATTTATTAAACTTTGGTTTTACGCACTTACGTGATTTTGGCATAATTTCAGCTTTTGCAGTTCTGTTTTACAATTGTTCGATTTCATTTCATTCTGCGATAGGGTTCCGCGATACCCCTGTAGGGGTTCCGCGAGAATTTAGAAAAAAATTCAAAACACCTCTCTCTGGTCGACCGTTCTGACGCCGCGTATCACGATTCACGAGGCGCAGCCGAACTTAGTCGCCTATAGTCTGTTTAAAAACTAGGAGGAGTAAGTGCCAAAGCCCAATTTACACTATAAAAAGTTACCAGAAAATCACTAGATAAATTTGGCGGCAATTTTAAATAATTTTATAATTACTCTTTAAATAATATCAAATATAATGTAAAAAATATTTAAAAATTAATAATAAATAATAATTTTTTTATACTATTTGTTTATTAATTTCAAAATAAACAAATAACTAAGTTATGGACTACATAATATTAATTAAAAAACTTAAACTTTTTTTAAATTTTATTTATTATAAAAAATTAAATATAATACATGTAAGTCAAGATCGTCATACATAGGATATTAGTCTATCTCAACGGGGCAGCAAAACGGGCAGGGTACTTGATAACAAACAAGACATTAATAAACCGTATGTATGCAAATAGAACCAGTTACCTCGTTAGCAAGTGAGGAGCACATGTCGGACTTTGTGGATCACTGAGTGGGGCAAGGGAGCACCGATTAGCATCCGCGGATCGATTACACAGTTTTGGACATTGCGCTTCTTACCTGAGCTCCAGCACCACGGCAAGGTGAGCCACTTAACGCTGGAGTCAACCAGTAATTCCGGGAATTACTGGAGGGGTACAAGACCAAGTCAAGGAAGTGTCTTGACTTGGTCTTGTACCCCTCCAGTAATTCCACTGGGCACCAGGAGAGTGTTCCACGGTTATATACGCGACACTATTCACTATTCCAAAATGCGTGCACAAGGGTAAGATACCAGAATTATAAAAATATAATTTTAAAATGTGCTTAATGTTAGTCAGATGAGTCACTTTCATCTTGAAGGGAAATTAAAAATGGTTCTATTAAATTGTCTATGGTACCATCTAATTTGGACATTTTTAATTCCTCTTTGATGATATGCTCAACACAATTTTTCCAATGCACACTTGTTACATTTTGTATTGCTTGTAATAATAGATTTTTTATATCTGCCAATTTAAACGTTTGGTTTTTAGATGCAACTTCATTTTTGATTTGAGCCCAAATTAGTTCAATTGGGTTCAATTCGCAATGATACGGTGTTAACCTTAATACCGCTTTCTTATGAATCATGGCCATTTCATCTGTTCCGTACAAATTATATTGTTCTTTGTGTTCTGATGACATTTGTAAGTTCAGACCGAACCATATCTTCATCAAATTGGATATTTTTTAATCGTAACCAATCCTGCATATCCTTTTTTTGAAGATTTGTTGGAATCTTTTCTAATTTGCGACTATGGTATGGTGCATTGTCCATTACAATGACAGCATTATCTGGCAATGTGTTTAATATATAAATTAGAAAACCATTCTTCAAATCAAGTTTTTTTACCCTCAAATAGCAACAATGCTCCATCAACAAAACCCAGCTTAGATCCAATGTGCAGAATTATAAGGCGCTTGTCTTTTCCTGATGGATTTTTGAGCCCCATTGATAGCCCTTCAGTGAATGCCTAACGCCGATTTGTTACACTATTGTCCACCCACACTTTAGATTTTGTGTGGCCTTCATTGACCCATGTTTCATATAGATAAAAAATTGGCCGTCCTTCCATTCTGTATTTCTTAATTGTGGTTAAGTATTATCTTCTCCATCGTACGATATCGTCACTTTCAATTAAAATACTTCTACGGTTTCTCGCCATATATCTATAAAATAAAACATATTTACATGATGTTCATAATATAATATGGAATTTATATAATAATGTATTTCTATCTTACTTAAAATTGATTTGTTTCATAAAACTATACAAAGTAGAACGACTCATCTTCGGTATGCCTGTATGATTATTCATTTCTTTTAAAACTTTAGTTAAAGTTGGTAGTTCATTTTTGTAGTAGAAACTATGCACTATTTGGCGCACTGATCTCTTTACTACATCATCAAAACTTGCGATTATGGGGGGTCGTCCTCCAAGCTGTTTAGGACTAAAAATCTCTCCGGATTTCCTATATTCTCTAATGGTACGATAGACAGTGGAGGTAACAACTCCTAAAAATTAAACATTTTATTATTTGATGCATATTCTTATGCCATTTAATATCTCACCCACTGCACCGACAATGTTTGATACAACAGCAGTCATTTTTGTATGTGGATCATCTTTTATCATCTGCTTGTACATATTTATTATGCACTGTTTTTCGGGCAGAGATAAATGACCCAAATCCAACCTCTTACGCTTTTTTGGAGGTGAATGTGATATTATCACTGAGTTTGTATTGTGTCCATAATCCATCACAACAATATAAACAAAACTAACTTTTAACAACACGAAAGAAACACCACACGAAAGGTTATTATGAAACAACAAAGTTGCAACTCGGTAACGCTTCGGATTAAGGCTATGTCAGCTGTTACGTTAAATAATTACGTAATTAGCATAGTGTAAAATAGGCGTGCTCTCAGCCAATCAGAGTTATAGGTTTTGGCGCGTGAAATTTAAAACGCTCCTCTTAGTTTTTAAACAGATCATAGTACAATTTTACTATGCCGCCACCGCCGATATCTACTTGTAAGCGCGTAGTCGCTTTGATAAAAGCGACTTTCGGCTCTAACTTCAAAACGTAAAGTCAAGATTGTTTACACCGCATTTTTTATATTTCTATTTTTAATTCGGCATTTTATTTATCAAAGGCGCCGACTCGAGTATTTTTCAGAATGTTCGAGATCGAGGCTAGGACTATAGAAGCGACGAGCGCGCCTCGACACTTAGTCAGTCGACGATTAGCGTTCGCAGCGATAAGCACCTACCTGCTAGATACAAATTGTTTATTGTTCTACTGCTGTATTCTGATTGTATCAGTTTTGGACATTTATTCTTTGAACTAAAATCTTCTACGCAGTAACGATCGTGCATTATTTTGACCCCACCATCCTGACATGTAACATTAATAAAGAAGAATGGAACGTTGGCTTAAAGGCGTTAAACGTGTTGCAACAACATCTTCTAACAAAGCCGAATGTTTAACAGCAGTACGCGCGGAGTATACAGTAATTACCGATCCAGACGATGATGCAATGACGTCAAGTTCCACGGTTTCAAAGGCGAAAAAAAGGAAGTATGATGAATCATATATCAGTTTCGGATTCGTTGATTCCAACGGCTCACTTCTCCGCATGTTATGTAGTAAACTGCTTCCTAATAGTTCCATGGCACCTGCCAAGTTGCGCCGACATTTAGAAACTGTACACCCCGAGTCTAAAGACGAGAATAAAGAATTTTTTGTACGTAAAAAAGAACAGTTATTGGAAAGTCTAAAAACTATGATGCATGTAACCCAAACTATCAATCAAAAGGCCACGGAGGCATCATATTTAGCAGAGCTGGGCAGGATTCGTATCATTTAGGATTCTAATCCTGGATTCGAATCCTTTTAGAGGATTCAAAAGAGGCATTCGAATACTTTAGTTCAACTGGATTCGTGATCCGGATTCGTTCCGTTTTTTTAAGAGGATTCGTATTCGAATCCATATGTGGGTGATTCGAATATTTATAAAAGGATTCGAATATTTATAAAAGGATTCGTATACTTAAAAAGGATTTGAATCGTCAAAAATAATTCGAATTAGTTGTGAGGATTAACATGAAAAATGTCTTTTGTGTGTTTTTGAATTTCTCGTTAAATCACTGTTTTTTACGCGTGGCGCATGAAGTAAAATTTCGAGTTTAGAAAAGCCCAGAAAATTTGTCTCGGGTCGCTGCGCGACCCGAGACAAATTTTCACGGGGCTTTTCTAAACTCGAAATTTTACTTCATGCTTAGTCTGGGAGTGGAAAACACTTGTTTACAGCTTCGAACTGAACTTAATAAAAAAACAAAGAATATCTAAAGAATTACAGAAAATTAGCTGATTTGCGGAAAACACTATTTCTGCTAGCAGAAACAACTAGCACTATTACCAGCCAGAACTTCTAGCTCAGATGGTTGTAGCTTCAGATATCTTGCTACCAGCAGACGAGGCCTGTACTAGTACCACTAAGTACTATTAGCCGAAAGAACCACTACTACAAAATGTAACGTTTACTTTTTTTCAGTTATAAACGATTTGTCCAGTAGCAGAAAGAATTGCCGCTATTAGCAGACAGAGCTTCTAGTTCCACAGACGGAGCCTGTACTACTACTACTACTACTAATAACAGAAAAAACTAGTGGTTGTAGAATAAAAAAACTACTATTAAGCTGAAAGAACGACCAAGGCCGCAGCCAGAAAAGAAAATCGGAGGGGGTTATAAAAATTTCGTGGGGGGGTTATAAAAATTTGGTGGGGGGGCTTAGGGAAAAATATTGTTTTTGCTCTTACAGTCCCGCTTAAACATACAAAAATTTATCATTTTGAAAATTTCAGGGGGTTTTGAGAATTAATTGTTATCTTTATTATGGTTTATAATTATTCATATTTTTTCGGAGCAAACCGATACAGGGAGTTTTTCTTTTAAGTGTACGTATTCCAAATTCAGCCTATTTTCTGTACATTTTTAGATATTCCTCATTTTTTTAAGTTCAATTTGAAGCTTTAAACGTGAGTTTTCCACTCCCAGGCTAAGCATGAAGTAAAATTTCGAGTTTAGAAAAGCCCTGTGAAAATTTGTCGAGGGTCGCGCAGCGACCCGAGACAAATTTTCGAGCTTTTCTAAACTCGAAATTTTACTTCATGCGCCACGCATACAAAACGCTGATTTGAAGTGAAGTTCAGAAACACACAAATACATCTTTAATCAGAGTAACAAGGAATCAGATATTTTGCCTGTTATCAACGATGTTCAGTGTTAATAATAAATAATTAGGTTTGAATATTTTTGTTAAAACAACTGGTAACGATATTTATATAATAATGGTCGCAAAAAATAATAAAATCAAATTTGTTCTTAAAGGATTTGTATTCGTGATTCGAAAAAACAGGATTCGAATCTTTGATTGGAATCATATTTATCTCGTACGAATCCTTTATTCGAGTCATAATCATATTAGGTGATTCGGATTCGTGATTCGAATCCTCTTTACTAGGATTCGTCCCAGCTCTGATATTTAGTTAGCTATCGCATTGCACAAGCAGGTGAAGCGCACACTATCGCTAATAATTTAATAAAACCATGTGTGTTAGACATAACAAAATATATGCTCGATGAAAAATCCGCAAAGCATCTTTCTACTGTGCCGCTATCAAACGATACTGTTTCACGGCGAATTCATGATCTGGCAAGCTACGTCAAACAAGAACTAGTTACAAAATACATGATTCGTCTTGCAAATAAATGAGTCGACGGATGTCGCTGGTCTGGCTATCTTGCTGGTTATCGTGAAATATCCATATGAAAGTTTTTTTTGAAGAAGACATGCTTATGTGTTCACCGCTGCCCACAAACACTACCAGAAAAGAAATTTTTTATAAAATAAATATATTTTTTGAGGAAAATAATCTCAGTTGGAACGATTGTATTGACATTTGTATAGATGAGGCCAAGGGTATGACATATAATTTATTGAACTTAAAGAACTTTGCATTACATATGTATAGCAAACTTACAAGGGTATGACAGCAGGAGTAGTGTCACGAATAAAAAATAAAGCGCCTAATTGTAATTCCAGCCATTGTATCCTGCATAGACAAGCACTAGCGATGAAGCAAATGCCGTCAAATCTAAAATAAGTTATGGATAAAGCGGTAAAAATAATTAATTTTATCAAATCACGACCACTACAATCCCGATTGCTCTCATTATTGTGTGAAGATTATGGCAGCAAACATATAACACTGCTGCTCCATACAGAAGTGCGATGGCTGTCTGGGGGTAAAACTTTAACCAGGCTATTTGAACTTAGAGCCGAGTTACAAATGTTCCTTCAGATACTTCTTTTAATTTGAAAGACCGTTTGTATAATAAAACTTGGTTGTTCCGACTGTCTTTTATGGTAGATATCTTTGAAAAATTGAACGAATCAAATTTATCATTGCAAGGTAATCAGACAACAGTGTTCCAGGCCTGTAACAAAATAACTGCCTTCAAAAGAAAATTAGATTTTTGGATTATTTGCGTTGGAAAGAGAGAAATAGAAAGCTTTACGTCACTGAGTGAGTTTGTTAGGGATAACGACTCAGAAATGTTTCAAGATGATGTGTTTGAAGAATTGGTCCAATATCTCACTTCGATGCGCGCATCTTTTGAGAAGTATTTTCCCGAAGAACAGAATACAAAAATGAAATTGAATTCATGGATTCATAATCCTTTTTAACCCAACTTACAAAAGCCCGAAAGTATGTCAAACGAGATATACGCCTGGTCTCTCACGCCCGACGCGCCCTCATGCGGCAAAAGCTGTAAGTTGTTGACTGGGAGTCACGTTGACAGGCGCAAGCGGTTCGCATGCCGCACAGCTGTGAAACGCGTGTTTTTGTTATTAATAAGCGACGAAATGAGCAGGAAATCGGAGGGAAAAGTGTGTTGGGTACCTGGCTGTCCCAACGCGCAGTTGAAAAATGTCGGTTTGACATTTTATACGTTCCCGAATTGTGATTATGAAGTACAGCGGAAGAAGTTGTGGATTGCGCGTGTACAACGAGAAGGGTAAGTAATAATATTAACATTCCTATTTCACCTGAATAGAACTATTCAATCAATCTGCAATATTAAAATTAAAACAAACCTCATGTTGCCAGCAGCATTCCTAACCTATAAAAGTAACAGTGATAATGCTTGGAGAAAAATAATATGAATGCAACAATGCGAATAAAAAGTCATCTTTTAATTGAAGCGTCCTTATTTCAGAGATAAAAATGGACCCTGGGTGCCAACGAAGCAAACAAGAATTTGCGCTGAACACTTTGTTGGCGGTGTGAAATCAAATAATCCCACAAAGGAAAATTTTAACCCGACAATCTTCCCGTGGAAACCGGCAAAGAAATCCTGTGAAGCTCGCAGACAGAGACTTGCCCTTTGCAACGAGAAGAAAAGTGTGAACTCGGCCCGTAATTCTGAAGGTACAACTTTAATTGAATGTCTTCATCAATAATTATTGCATAACCTTGCATGTAGTATTTCTGTTTAATTTCTTTGAGCAATATAAGTTACAAATTACATTTATATTTACGTTTCCATTTGTTTATAGAACTAGCCGAATCAGTCGAATCATCTGACTTAATGGAGGCTGGCGATCACTCCCGGCATTGCCAGAACAACGGGGTAGTTGTGAGATATCGGTGCAGACTGACGAGAGCTTATTTGGCGAGTCTGATCTGAAATATAGATAAATCGACAGCTCGAAATCCGCACTGCACAATAGTTGGCATGTTTTGCCGTCAAAACGGTATGTAACGATGAAAAACCACGATATGCCGTAACAGGTTTAATCACGACATTTAAACGGCCCCAGTCAACAACTTAGCGGCGCTGCCGCCAGAGCGGCGCTCGAATCGCGCGGCGAGGAAGAGACCAGGCGTATATGAATCTCGCAGAATCCGTGAAGAATATCCAATGCTTGCCAAAATGGCTCTGAATATTCTTCTCCCGTTCCCAACAACATGTATATTTGTGCGAAACGAGATTCTCAACAAAATACCGCAATAGACTGGACGCCGAACCTGATATGAGACTTCAACTGTCCTTTATCAAACCTGATGTCAACCAATTGATGAAAAATACAAAAACAGTTTCATATATCCCATTAGTTAGATTTGTTTTCTTTTTTAATATCTTATATTATTATCTTGTTATGTAAGTAAGTAACAAGTAACTGTTACATGGTACTTTTATTATGTTTATTAATAAAGAATACACTTTTAAAAACTATTGTTTTATTGTAGGGTTCCGTCAAGTATTTCGCTTTCCAAAAGGGTTCCGTCACCAAAAAAAGATTGAGAACCGCTGCTCTATGACTTTTATTAAGATTTATATTTCAAAATGCTTTTTAAAGATTATAAATAGAAGTATTTCTAGCCTTATAAACGGTAAAAGTTGACTTAAACAAAAATAATAAATATGGGTTTGTCTACATTTACATAAAAAAAGCACCAACTATATTTTCATAAATAAATGTTATAATAAACGAATCGGTGAAATAATTTTTTGATTGGTCGTCTAATGAGGGTTTCCACTCCCAGGCTAAGCATGAAGTAAAATTTCGAGTTCAGAGAAGCCTGAAAATTTGGTTTGGTCGCTCGATTCGTATCCTAAATGATTCGAATCCTGCCCAGCTCTGCTAAATATGATGCCTCCGTGGCCTTTTGATTGATAGTTTGGGTTACATGCATCATAGTTTTTTTGACTTTCCAATAACTGTTCTTTTTTACGTACGAAAAAATCTTTATTCTTGTCTTTAGACTCGGGGTGTACAGTTTCTAAATGTCGGCGCAACTTGGCAGGTGCCATGGAACTATTAGGAAGCAGAGAAGTAAGCCGTTGGAATCAACGAATCCGAAACTGATATTTGATTCATCATACTTCCTTTTTTTCGCCTTTGAAACCGTGGAACTTGACGTCGTTGCATCATCGTCTGGATCGGTAATTGCTGTATACTCCGCGCGTACTGCTGGTAAACATTCGGCTTTTTTAGAAGATGTTGTTGCAACACGTTTAACGCCTTTAAGCCAACGTTCCATTCTTCTTTATTAATAATGTTACATGTCAGGATGGTGGGGTCAAAATAATGCACGATCGTTACTGCGTAGAAGATTTTAGTCCAAAGAATAAATGTCCAAAACTGATACAATCAGAATACAGCAGTAGAACAATAAACACTTTGTTTCTAGCAGGTAGGTACTTATCGCTGCGGACTTTTATTAAGATTTCTATTTCAAAATGCTTTTTAAAGATTATACACTGGCGAAAGAAATTTACGCATCACATTAATTTTTACTTTCCCCCGTATGTAATACAAAGGGAAAGTATTGTTTTCGTGAAAATTTTCGAATCAAAAATTTTAGCGGAAATATCCGTTTTGAGGTCCCCTGAGTCGAATAAGACCATTTTTGAAAAATGTCTGTCTGTCTGTGTGTGAGTCTGTGTGCGCTGTACCGCAAAAACCGCTAAAGATATCGAGATGAAACTTAAAACTTAAGCTTTTTGATACAATCGGAAGAACTGAAAAGCTTTTGGTGAAAATCGGAAAACCGGAAGTGGTACTTTACTCTTAGCGTTTTTCAGTTCTTTCAGATTTTTTCAATATATGTTCATCAAACAAAAAATTCTTTCAAATAAAAGTTGTAGATAATAACAAAATGAAGATGTTCATTTACTTTTTGTCATAGCACTCTTAGTTTTTGAGATATTTCAAAAGTTGTGTGTTTTATCTAGTTATTGGTGTGTGACAGTGTATGTGTCGATACAATTGAAAAATGTTTCAAATAAAAGTTGTAGGAAATGAAAAACTAAAGATTTTTTGTATCTTCACTTTTTGTCATAGCACTCTTAGTTTTTGAGATAATTAATAAATATTGTTCTTTTATCTAGTCATTGGTTTGTCTCAGTGTATGTGTTGATATAATTGAAAAATGTTTCAAATAAAAGTTGTAGTTATCAAAAAGTTGAAGACATTTTGAAAATAATAATGCTACAAATATTTTAAAACTGATTTAATACGCAATTTACGGGGGAAAGTACTATGATGGACACATCACCATTTTTTTAATTTAAAAGTAAAGTTTTGATGTTTAAAAACAAAACAAAAATAACAACAAAACCAACTGAACTATAATAATGATTTTCAACACATTTTCTTTCATTAATGACTAAAATAATGTCATAAATAAAAAGACGAAAAAAGTTAACATGTGATTATAAGACTTAATATCTAGTGTTTCCTCCTCTTGCTCGAATAACTGCCTGACAGCGACGGCTCATACTGTTAATTAATGATCCAATTTCATCCTGGTTAATATCTTCCCAAATTTCCTGCAATCTTTGTCCAAGCTCTTGTTGATTGCTTGGACGCCGAGGAAGTGCTCTAAGGCGTCTGCCCATCGCGTCCCATAGGTGTTCGATCGGATTAAGATCGGGACTCCTGGCTGGCCATTGCATTGTGTTGATACCCACTAGGTCAAGATACTGTTGTACAATTCGGGCACTGTGTGGTTTTGCATTGTCATGCATAAACAGGAAATCGTTTCCTCCAAAGGGAGCAAAAGGCATTACGGATGGTTCTAAAATGTTTGCAATATAAGACGCTGCCGTGATGCTTCCTCTTGGTATGACCACCAACTCCGTACGAGCCTCTAAAGTGATACCACCCCACACCATAACAGAGCCTCCACCAAACATAACAGTCGGAACAATGTTACACTGCGCATAACGTTCACCTGGCCGTCTGTATACATGCATTCGTCTGTCACTGCCGTAAAGACAAAATCTGGACTCGTCGCTAAACATAACATTAGCCCAATCGGCCTGTAACCAGTTTACATGTTCTTGCGCAAATGTTAACCTGGCTCTGCGATGGTCTGCGGTTAATTGTGGTCCTTTTGCCGCTGTTTTCGGAGTTAAATTAAAACCACGTAACCTTTTTCTGATGGTAACGGAACTTACATGAACATTGTGGATCTCTGCGAGCATACTTTGTAGCCTAGGAGCCGTAATAAACCGTTCGCGTAACGTCTGCATCATTAAAAACGGTCTTGAACAGCAGTTGTGGCCCTTTTCTCCCTTGTCCTGGCCTTCTTGAGTATGCCTGAGTTTCCCGATGTCTCTTCAAGACACGGGATACGGTCGATTGATTAACACCAAGACGCTGACTGATGTAACGCTGACTCCTACCTTCTTCTGCAAGTGTAACCACAATCACAGCTTCTTCACTGCTTAAATTAAGATTCGGACGTCTATCCATATTCATTCTTCACTATTTAGCACTTAATTTTAACAATTACTTGAAAACAAACTCAAAAAGAAATTTTATATGAACCTTTCTTACAGTCAGAATAATGAAAAGTGCTTCAATTTATTTATTGACAGAAAACCATGAGAACAAAAGACAAAACACAACATGTAAAACAGCATGCTTGATAAGATTTCTTATTGTAAAAATATGTTTGTGTTCAAAGAAAACTCGATTCCAAGATATTAAAAAATCCCAAATGATGCGTAAATTTCTTTCGCCAGTGTAAATAGAAATATTTCTAGCCTTATAAACGGTAAAAGTTGACTTAAACAAAAATAATAAATATGTGTTTGTCTAAGTTTACATAAAAAAAGCACCAACTATATTTTCATAAATAAGTGTTATAATAAACGAATCTGTGAAATAATTTTTTGATTAGTCGTCTAATGAGGGTTTCCACTCCCAGGCTAAGCATGAAGTAAAATTTCGAGTTCAGAAAAGCCTGAAAATTTGGTTTGGTCGCGCCGCGAAGCGGAGCGACCAAACCAAATTTTCAGACTTTTCTGAACTCGAAATTTTACTTCATGCGCCACGCGTATAAAACACTGAGTTTAATTGAAATGTTTAACCAATTTGTTAGAGTAAAATAAATTTAGTATGCCAATTATCATTTGTTTAAAAAACGGGGAAAACGCTATGATAGACACATCACCATTTTTTTTTCTGTGTGTATCTGAAAAAACAACATTTCATTAATGTTCCAAACAAAGCCACAAGAAGAATAGGTATATAAAATCACGTATTACAATGATTAATGCTTAGCATGCTTTCTTCATCTAGGTGGTTGCATTCCATAAAGCATCAGTTTCACTTGTTCTTTTCGTTGTTTTATATTTTTTATGTGTGCTACCTACTACGTTCGGGTTATTGGTTGCACTGACCCGATAAATGTCCCCAATAATTCAATACATTATTAGTGGAACGTGACTGAAGTGGTGACTGCATTAAAAGAGAGACGTGGCTCTGGCCAGAACGGCTCCAGTTACTAAACTCTTCAATAAAACGAGCACGAAAGAACAAGAAAAAATAAAAACGAAAGAAATGCGTGGCGTTGAAAAAGCGCACAAAGGCAGCCTGTTCCAACATCCAACGCGCACACTGCCATAAATTTCTATTGATTTTTAAACAATAACACTGAAGGAGATTTATATTGGGCACGGGTATTTATAGAAAGTAGGAACGGGTGTTGTGTATATTTGTAAGTGTGTGATATATGAGGATAAAATAGAATTCCGGTTTTCGTTCATTAATAAATAATTTTGTATTGATTTTCTATAATATTTGGTTGATTTTATTCAAGAATTTTGTTCTGTTCTAAATTGGACGTTTATATACATAGAACAAATGTCTGACAATGTGTACTATTGTCAGACATTTGTTCTATGTATATAAACGTCCAATTTAAAGCTTCTAACGAAGTTTTCACTCAATTCGAGTTTAGAAAATCCTGAAAATTTGGATTTGCCAGCGCGAAAAACTTCATAATATTTCAGTGTTCTGTAAAGAGATTGGAAATACATGTATAAGGTACGATTCACGAGAGGTGTCCCATGGTTTTCTTGATTTGTAGTGCTTTCTGCACCAACACATGTAATACGAAAATAGTTTGATGTCATTCGATTACGTGTGTTTAAAGAGACAGAAAATTTCATAATATGTCTGTTATGGTTTTTGGGGTTTCTCCAGATCGAAATACTCCTTTTTTGAAATTTTTTAAACTAAGCCGGGTGTAGACATGTGTAGGACGCACAAATGTTAAGATACAGTTCTTTCGGAGACTTAGCGTACAGCCGCAAATTGTGTTTTAAGTTCCAATTTTAAGGCTATATACGTTGGTATTTTTGCGTAAATAAGCAAATTACAGGTATAAATTGTACACATGATGAAACTACCTCCAATATTATGCCGTAAATAATCCAAATTGTAGTATTATCTTCATTTATACAGCCAAAATCACAATATTAATTTCACACTAAATGTGACGTCTACTGACGTTTATTTAAACTAATGGATATATAATTTTAGATTGATTATTATCTATCTTTAGCTTATGAGTGTTTTAACTTTTGGTGTACAAAAATAGATGCCACAAGGTGTATTAAAACTTGATAAAACATCCGCTCACTAAAATGCTCTTTCAATGACTGCGATTATAACGAAAATAATAATTTTGTAATTGAAATATTCTAATTTGTCTCTAACTTCTATAACCATAATTTCTAGTTGCGTTAATGGCCAACAATTTTGTTGTTATTCCACTGCTGCAACCCGAGTTGATTTTCGTAAACGGCAAATGTGAATTTATTGAAAATCAAAAGTTAAGTGTTTACTATAATTTTATACATAACTGAGTACATAGTGATTTTATAAATACAGTATATGTGATATTGTTACGATATCACCTTACTAAAAAGTAATGGTACAATATCATAATATTATCGTTTCCGCGTAAAGGTGGCGCCATCTACTTTTTTATATCATAAATTAAAATATTTGTACTTTTCTAATGGATTTAATTTATATATCCAATATTTTAAATAAACGTCAGTACACGTCACATTTAGTATAAAATTAATATCTTGATTTTGGCTGTATAAATAAAGTTAATACTACAATTTTGATTAATTACGTCATAATTTTGGAAATAATTTCATCATGTGTCCAATTTATGCCTGTAATGTGTTTATTTACCCGAAAATACCAACCTATCTAACCTCAAAATTGGAACTTAAAATACAATTTGCGGCTAAACGGTAAGTCTCCGAAAGAACTTTATCTTAACATTTGTGCGTCCTACACACGCTTACTCCTAGTTTTGCTAACAAACTCTCAAAAACCATATTATTTCGTTCTGGAGAAATCCCTGGTTTTTAGATAGAACATGCGAAAACGTATGTTCCGGTATGCAGCTTTAAAATTTTAAGGTTAAACGTCACATCTTGACAATGTTTTCGTAAAACTAAATCTGCGAAAACCCTGAAACAAATTATTTAAATTAATGTGCACAATCGTTTTAAATGTGAGTTTAAGTGGTATAATTCCTATTTCCACATCTACTAAATAGTTCAGGTATTTACAGAAATGAATAATGCATTTATGTTGATTTTGTGTAAGCTCAAACAAAAATGTTGGTTGAATCGAAAGCGTATTCAGTAGATTTGGCAAATAGTCATCGGATTAATCTGTTAATACAGGGAATTTTTCTTTTAAGTATACATACAGGGAATTTTCCATTAGGTATACATATGCATACGCTTTTTTTAAAAAGTTCAATTTGAAGCTTAAAATGAGTGTTTTCCACTCCCAGGCTAAGCATGAAGTAAAATTTCGAGTTTAGAAAAGCCTGAAAATTTGGTTTGGTCGCGTTGCGCGAAGCGCTACGCGGCCGAACCAAATTTTCAGGCTTTTCTAAACTCGAAATTTTACTTCATGCGCCACGCGTATTAAACACTGAAAGCATTGAAATATTGTGAACGAGTAAACTTCGCTTGAAATTAGTGTCTTATACGCGTGGCGCATTAAGTAAAATTTCAAGTTTAGAAAAGCCTGAAAATTTGGTTAGGTCGCTCCGCGCTTCGCGCTACGCAACCAAACCAAATTTTCAGGCTTTTCTAAACTCGAAATTTTACTTCATGCTTAACCTGGGAGTGGAAAACACTCGCTTAAACTTTAAATTGACCTCTTTTAAGAAAACAACGAATATTTAAAAATCTACAACACGTAATTGGGATATGTATACTCAAAAGCTAAAAATTACAAGAAATTATGATTCAAAGCTTTTCTAAAAGAAAGAACACTAATATACTCTCGACCTAAACAGTATGACATTGTTATGTAACGTCAAAATTTGGCACAATTAGGAAAAATCGTTGCAGATACAACTGTCGACACACTCTCTAAAAAAATTGAACCACACATTGCACATCAATGAGTTATAGGACATCTCTTACGAATTCCACTATACCGGCTTTTTAAAATTTTGTTACATTTTTCAATCAAAACAGGTTTACCTCTAATTTGCCGGTATTGTGACAGCAAAAGCTGACATATTTTTTAGTTGCAAAACCTACCAACTTTTTACTTAGTTTTACATAATTTCTCATGTCCCCATTCAACACTATTTTAATTTACTGAAAGAACGCCGCACAATCAGTTTTTATTATTTTGCCACAAGTTTGTCAAAACTCATATAGCTGGTTTTGCACCTGGGCGACTCAAATATTATTATACTCAACATCTAATAAATGATATACTGGACATTTATCATCCATTGTGTTTAGAAAAACTGTAAACACAGGAAAAGGCCACACGTTGTATTTCATACAATGTGCACACATCCAATGGAATTGAATTATTAATGATACAACAATTAGAATTATCAGACGGCGCCTGGACGAAAGGTCCACTGACCATGTGACAGGTCAATAAGGAGATAGATAGATCTTTCGCGCAATACGTCACCTGGTCGGAGACGTTTCATTTCACAGTAATCAGCCCTTTGAACAATAGCTTCACACTTTACCATACCGTGGTAATCGGAATTTTACGCTCTTATATTTATCATTTATATTATTTATTATTCGCAATCTCACACACGCAAAACTCTTCCTGGCAGGTCTAACAGCTAATACTTAAAAGACAGTTTTAAAACTTAGTTTGAACTCCACTAATCAATTACTCGGTTGGAACTTTACATTTTTGTTGATTTGATCAATGTTTATAAGTTTATCAATTTGTCCTAATTTTCACAATTTTTGTAAAATGGTATCATATGTTCAATAAAAAACACCTCTAGAGGGCTATGATTACATCTTTTTTTAAATTTATGTTGGCTACAGGCTTTAAGAATTGTCGTATAAAACGTCAGACATAATAATTATAACGTATAATTTTAGAGTTGCCAACCTACAATATATTCCATAGCAATGTTTTATTTTATTGAACATACGATATAATTGTTTTTGACGATTTTGTTTAAAATTGAAATAACTATTTCAACTTTGTTATTTTTTGTTGAATATTAACTCATATATTCCATATAAACATTTCTAAAATGTAAAATGTCAAACCTAAGCAGTGTAATTTGAACTTCACTTTAAATCAATGTTGAAAAATTTCGAGTTTAGAAAAGCCTGAAAATTTGGCCAAACCAAATTTTCTGCGTTTTCTAAACTCGAAATTTTACTTCATGCGGCACGCGTATACCGCATGAAGTAAAATTTCGAGTTTAGAAAACGCAGAAAATTTGGTTTGGCCAAATTTTCAGGCTTTTCTAAACTCGAAATTTTACTTCATGCTTAACCTAGGATTGAAAACACTCGTTTGAGGCTTCAAATTGAAAATTTTGAATAAAACAACGAATGTCTGAAATTTTACAGTCGTGACATGTATACCTAAAAAAACAATTCCCTCTATTTATCGTTTTTGATTTTATTTTCAGTTTCCTGATACGTGTTTCGGTCTTTACAGATTATCATCAAAGGTTAAACTGATTTCTATACTGTTTCTATTAATATTTTTAACGTATTTTTTTAATTCTAAAACCTATTTTCAATAAAATTGTAGTATTTTATGTTGTAAATGAATCTCGGAAAAAACATTGAATTTGATCGATTTGTACAAAAAATTACAGACATCGAAAATATTTAAATTGCATTTTCTTTTTGGTTAAAATTGTCAATATTTACTAATGTTATTGATTGGTAAATATTTATGTTTTCGAGATTTTTTTAAAAATGTAGTATAATTTACTTTTTAGTATTTTTATAAAATTTCACATTTTTTTTTGTTCAATTCTATGGGTTTAACCGATTTATACAAAAAAATTTCATTTTCTTTAAATTTTGACGACTTTTCCAATCTCGATTTTTTTATCAATTTCAGTGGCTTCTTAAATTCATTGAATAAATATTGTTCAATGAATTGAAGAAATATCAACAAAGAAATTAATGAATTTGTCATGATTTTTATCAATTTTTGTATCAATTTTATGTTTGCTGAATTTAATTAAATCTATTTTTCTTTTATTATGTCTAGTTGGTTTTTATAAGAATTGCGTACAAAAAGAAACATTTTCGGTGTTCCAGATTCCGTAGCGAATCATTTTAATCCACATCGAAGGGGTCTTCAAGATTCTAAGCCACTTCTTCCACATCAACTGGAGAAGCCAACTTCAAATGGATTGGATGCAAGCTGAAAACATAACGGTTCTTTTTAGAACCATACAAAATTTAAAAAAGAACTTGTTTAACACTGAATTTGTTGTAGCGTTATTCTTCCCGCCAAAAGACTTCCTCGCTTTCTTTCATATTCTCCTAATGAAAATCGAAAAAACTTTGAAATAAACATTTTCGCACCAATTATTTTCTGGCATAACACATCCTCGCTTTCATATTCTCCTGGTACAAATTAAAAAAAAATCGAACTAGTTTTTAAACAAAAATGTTCGAAGTATACCATAGTTTCAATTTTTCGCGCCAATTTTTACCGGCAAAAGACCTCCTCGCTTTCATATTTTTCTGGTACAAATTGATAAAATTCCAAACCACATTTCAAACAAACAATTTCGACAAAAGTATGGTTAACATTTTTCGCGCCAATTTTTCCTGACAAAAGACCTCCTCGTTTTCATATTCTCCTGGTACAAATTGAAAAAAATTTAAACCACATTTCAAACAAAAAATTTTAACAAAAGTATGGTTAAAATTATTCGCGCCAATTTTTCCCGACAAAAGACCTCCTCACTTTCATATTCTCCTGGTACTAATTGAAAAAATCCAAACTACATTTCAAACAAGCAATTTCGACAAAAGTATGGTCAACATTATTCGCCCTAGTTTTTCTCGAAAAAGACCTCCTCGCTTTCATATTCTCCTGGTACAAATTAAGAAAATTCTAAACCACATTTCAAACAAACAAATTCGACAAAAGTATTGTTAACATTTTTCGCGAGAATTTGTTTCGACAAAAGACCTCCCTGCTTTCATATTCTCCTGGTAGAATATGAAAAATTCCAAACCACATTTATAACAAACAATTAACATTTTTCGTGCCAATTTTTTCCGACAAAAGACCTCCTCCCTTTCATATTCTCCTGGTACAAATTGGAAAGATTCCAAACCATATTTCACACAAACAATTTCGGAAAAGTATGGTTAAAATTTTGCGCGCTATTTTGTTCCGAACAAAGACCCCCTTGCTTTCTTATTCTTTTGGAACGAATTGATAGAAATTTAAACTACGTTTCAAATATTTTTCGTCAAAAGTATAGCTAACATTTTTTCAATTTGTACCAGGAAAATATGAACGCGCGGAGGTCTTTTGCCGGGACAAATTGGCGCGAAAAATTTCCACTATGGTATACTTCGAACATTTTTGTTTAAAAACTAGTTTGATTTTTTTATTAATTTGTACCAGGAGAATGTGAAATCGAGGAGGTCTTTTGTCATGTATTATTTTTTTGTGGCAGCGTTCGCAATGGGCCCGTTCATCAGAGACAACAGTTAAGAGTTCACTGACAACTGTTCGGGAAATCTCTGATGACCGGACTGTTAATTATGAACGTGTTTGGGATTTTTGTAATGGTACAATCGTAGACCGATTGGTGTTTTCAGGTTAATGTTTTCAAAATGGCCGGAGTGCCGTTCATTACCCACTGAGCAAACACATTAAAGTAATGTTTCATCAACATTAATACAACGTTTAATGTTGTTACAATGTTGATATAACGTTATTTGTTTGTTGTTTGCTCAGTGGGTAGATGCCAACATACATCACAAAAAAATCCAAAAATGTTGAATTTTGAACATTTTGATGAACGGGCCCAATGCATGTAAGTAACCACAGAAATAACCAAATACTTACAATTTTGATTACACAGAATCATTGTTGCATAAAAATAGGCGGAAGAAAAACTGGTGTTTGTTAGTGTGTCAGCTCATCAGGAATCAACAAGCTTACAACTGCGCAATCGTGGCCGATATTCGTTATTGAATGATCAATGTTATTCGTTATTGACACAATATTGATACGTATTGAATGATGCCATTTATTCATTAATGCACGTGTATTGAATGTTTATATTGAAGAATGAATGATATTTATCATTGATTCTATATTGTACAGACAATAAATACCATGATTGAGTGATGAATTATATTTATTATTGACACAATATTGTACAGAAACTGAATATTTATTATTGAATTTTTATTATTGATACAAAATTAAAAAGTAAATATTTGTATACTGAATTTCTAAATATTGTATTTATAATAAATATTAATATACCGTGCGATCGTTTAAAACGTGATTTAGAGTAGGCTTTAAATTTTAAATTAGATTGGCACTACTGTTAACACATACTTCACCATAACCTCAAATTTATTCCATTATTCAATTAGCAGTCTGGGTAACTCAACAAAAAAATGCCGCCTACTCTAAATCATAATTTAAACGATCGCAATGTAGTATGAATAACCGTAAACTATATTGTGACAATATTGTCTGCACATTGATTAACAATTTTAAGATATAAATACAGATACAATATTGCTACAATGTAACTACAAGTTTCATTTCTGCTAGGAGTTCTTTCCTTATTTCCGTATAAGGATATTTCCACGTGGGGTTCTTTCCGCGTGGAATTCTTTCCGCGTGGGATTTTTTCCTGTGCGATTTTTTGCGATGGGGAATTTTCCTGTGGGGAGTTTTCCGGTGGGCATTTTTCCTTTGCGCTTCTTGTTAAACATGTTAAACAGTATTGCTAGGATGAAAATATCAAATCGTGTCAGGAATCCTAAATAATAATAAAAAGTATAATGAACTACTAATTTGGCCACCCACTGAGCTTAATATTTAAATAGTTTTACAGATGATTTAAAAACAAGGAGAATAGAAAAATTTACATTTTAGAGTTATTTAAAGAAAAAACAACGACGAAAACACAGAGACATCTGATGTAAATAATATAGAATATTTGGCGAAACGTCAAAAATGTCATGAAATTAATTAACAATAGATTTCTGGTTTTATTTTTTAAATGTTGCAGATTTTCATCGATCATCTTCAATCGTCGATCTTTATCGTGGATAAAAAAAACTCTTTCTAAAAATAATTCACAGTAAAATCTGTTCATATTTTATTCTCACCACAGTAGGTGTTTTTTTTCTCTCTTTATATTAGCTATTAGCATGTTGTATTTTTGATAATAATGATTAAAATACCTTGTAATCGTTTAATTATGATTTAGTGTAGGCGGCATTTTATTTGTGTGGTTGTCCAGAATGCTAATTGAATGGTGGAATAAATTTGAGGTTATGGTAAACTGTGTTAAAAGTCAGTGGTGCCAATCTAATCTAAATTCAAAGCCTACTCTAAATTATGTTTTATATAATCGCACGGTATGTTGTTAACTTTTAATTAATAATTTCAATAAAACGTTGTCAAACATTGCGGCAAAATGCCAAAAGTAATATAAGTATAAATGAAATTGCAAATTCTTGGTTGCAGAATACTTCAAACATTAAAAGTGCGATTCTTTTCGCAATCTACAACAAGTTAACGTGACCGCCAGTCTAAGGTGTCAAATTACTTAGAGGGAATGGCAAAGCTATACTGATGAGAGATAAATCTCGAAACGCGTCTATAGATGGCCTGAATAATTTGACTCAAATTGTTGCATTTGCAGTAGGTTACTGTATGTAACAGCAAACACTTGTTGTATAATTCAATGTCCGTAGGGGTATTAGCTCGGGAAGTAGTTGTTTCAATGAGTGTTTGATATAGTCTTTGCAAGACTAACTTGTTGTAGATTGCGAATAGAATCGCACTTTTAATGTTCAAAAGTAATATGTTTACTTGTGAATGGGGGATTTTATAGAATGCAACATTGCAATTTACATAATCAAAAAAATGCAATGATATAAGCAAATTGTTAGTAACTTTTATAACTACCAACAAAAATATCACCCTAACAAAGTCTAGTGCGGTAAGAATAAAATGTGAACAGCGTATAGAATATAAAAGCTAAGCGACTAATAACTATCAAGAACACAGTTTGGGTTCAGGAATGCTGTTGGAACATGGAAAGCCTTGTTCAGCATTCAGGTAGTATTCCAAAGATGTAGAGACATGAATTGTGATATTTACGCATGTCTTATTGACTACAGTGTGATCAACAATGATTGCAAAATTTTATAAAATTTCCCGCCAAAAAATGTTGGTACAACTGATTATATGAAAAGAAAATCCCCTAGATTGCTTTTCCATTGGCGTAGCAAACATTTTTTCCCAAAATAAATTAAATATTTAATCATAACTATATATAAAATTTTTACAATTTTAATTAAATATACAAAGTAAATTGAAGTTAAGGTTTTGTGTATTTTTAATAAACGTAGAGTTAGCATCCCTAATTTTATAATAAATGTTGAAAATGATGGCCTTCATTTTCTAGACAAATGTTAACTCTACGTTTTTTATTTTGAAATACTCGTTGAAGCTCCTCCGGATTTATGTTCCTTATCTCTTCTTCAATTGCTGCTTTAAGCTCGTTTAGGGTATGCATTAGATTTTTAAAAACCTTATTTTTTAAATGCCCGAATAAATAAAAATCGCACGGAGTGAGGTCTGGCGCACGTGGTGGCCATAATCCGTCGCTTACCAAGCGATCATCGTAAGATTCCCTCAAGTAATTTAATGTCGCCAACGCAGTATGAGGAGTGGCTCCATCTTGCTGAAAATAACCCATTATCTGTTCGTCATCATGCAATTGATTCAAAAATTCATCTAGAATGAGTGTTCGGTAGCGCTCCGCATTGATTATTTCGTTGAAAAATATTGGGCCAATTATCCGACGTCTCGAAATTGCTACCCAAACACCAATTTTTTGTGGATGTAAATCCGTTTCAATAAAAGTATGAGGATTTTCTGTAGCCCACGTACGATAGTTTTGGCTATTCACATATCCTGACAAGTGAAACCACGCCTCATCAGTAAAAAAGGTCTTGTTTAACATACCATTATCATATAAATTCTGATTATACCAATTGCAATAACCAATTCTTTTTTGGAAATCAAGTGGCTGAAGTTGTTGAACTACCGATACCTTATACGGGTGCAAATGCAGAATTTATTTGCGGCTTTTATGCAACTCCCATACGATACTCCTGTAAAAGGATTAAACATTAAAATTTGTGCGCACCTTAAAATTAAGAACATACCCGTTTGAGCTGAAAGTTTTCTTAAAGATTTTGTTGGGCTTTGTTCAAGTCAAGTCGACATTCAACTGTCGCCAACAACCTCTTCTGTTAAGATAGGCAGTCTTCCAGCTGACTTGCCCTTACAGATACAATTATTTCCCTCAAAACGGTCAACAATGCGGGTTTTATGCGAGGAAAATGTTTTGTAAGGAATGTGGACATCGGAAAAGGCTTGAATAAATTGATTCAGACACGATTGTAATGGGTAAGTCCATGTGCCATCTTCATTCATAGTTCCACTTCGATAATGAGCCTTCAGGATGAAAGCATCATGCTGTGGTGCAAACATCACGGTAAACACAAGCGAATTCTCTTAAAATCTGTAAATTTAGGATTAAAATTAAATTTTCTAATTTTCTAACCTTAAAAACAGCAAATCACTTACCACAAAACAAATACTTATACAAAGTAGTCCTAATAAGAACTGATGTCTATGAAACAGAATGAAAAATAACTTAATTCGAAGAATGAATTAACACAATGGCAAAATACGACGCACGACGCTGCTAATGTCAAATCGAGTTACTGTTTATTAATTTTTCCTTGGCATGAACTTGGAGCGATCAAATTCCCCAGATTTTTTGGCGGGTAATTTAACTTGTCTACAATCATTGTTGATCACCCTTTACCAAAAGGCATTCGACACAGTGCAGCACAATAAAATGATAGAGAGTCTAAAAAACATAGGAATAAATGACAAATATCTTAGATTCATACCGTATCTATATTGGCAACAAACAGCCTGTGTCAAATTGAGAGATTAGAATACAGATGACATAAGAATCCTAAGAGGGGTCAGACAGGGATGCACACTTTCCCCTTTAATTTTTAACATCTACTCAGAAAATATTTTCAGAGAGCCCCTAGATCAGGGGTGCTCAACCCGTCGATCGCTGGACCAGTTTTGGTCGATCGCCTATCGGTTTCAACCTCCGGTGAGATTTTGAGAAAAATAATTGATTTTTCGGTGTGATTGGTCCAAAATATTTGTATTCAAGCTGCAATTCGTCTATTACTATTCTAAAAAAGGCAACATTGAACAAAGTTTTCGATCGTTGCACGAACAATAGAACGAGGATTTTCGAAAAAAAAAGAACAACCGAGATACCCAAATAAAAAATAATGACACTAACTTCTGCAGTGGATATTAAAGGATGGGCCATCTGTGGTTTCTTTTTGAAACTGCTATTGTATTCAGGAAAGTACACCTTTCGATTATTTATGGAAAACAATTTCAATTAAATGGCCGCCGCGGCTAGCTTGACAGTAGTCCATCCTTCCCACCCAATTTTGCTGTACTTTTTCGATTGTTTGTGATTCTATTAGGCGAATAGATCGTTGAAGTAACAACGGTCCTTAACATACCCCTACAAAAAGTAGCCCAACGGCGACAAATCGCAGCTGCGCGATGGCCAATTAATGGCTCCAAAACGACTGATAACACTGTTATCAAACTTAGTGTGCAAAAGATCGATAGTTTCACGTTTGGTGCGGCATATTGCTCCATCCTGCTGAAACCAAAGCTCGTCCAAGTCGAAATCGTCTAATTTCGGCCACAAAAAATCAGTCAGCAGGTATCTGTAGTGCACTCCATTGCGACACAGCACACTTTGGAAATAATTGTTCTATATTTTCCAACGTTGTTCCAGATTAAAACGATTCATATCTTACAGCGGAGGTTTAATACTGCATTTATGTTAATATGCCAAAAGTCATGGGCAAAAGAAGCGTAGGTAGGAGAAAAAACTCCTGGCTCAAAAACCTTAGAAACTGGATTTCTATGACTTCCACTCAGCTATTTAGAGCAGCGGTAAACATGGTGAAGATAGCTAATTTGGTTGCCAACATTCAAAGCGAATAGGAACAATAAGAAGAAGTGGTCGATAGGGATAATTAGGGTCTGTTCAAGGCTGTACTCAGGAGGGGGGATATGGGGGAATGAATCATCAAAGATCACGTATAAAAGAGAGATAATACACACACTTGTTGGAGAAGTTGAAAGGAGAAAAACGTACACCACTTATAAAACAATTGAAACATACCAGTGAAAAAAAAGAGATAAATTACTCACTCGGCCAACTAAATTTTACTCACTTGCATATTAACAATATAGTAATGTACACATATATGTTATTATGTTTCCATAGCATCCAATTGCTTTTTTGTTTTGTTACGAGGCATTTTTCGTTGAGATAAACTCAATATTACGTAACCTACAAATCTAATTTGTTGACATAAATTCAATATTACATAACCAACAAATCTAATTTGTTGACATAAACTCAATATTACATGACCTACAAATCAAATTTAAAGATATACATACAAGAAATTTGCCTGTTAAGTATACATATCCCCCTTAACACGCAGTAATTGTTCATGAATTCGATTATTATTAAAAATCGTTCAATTTGAAGCTTCTTACGAGTGTTTCCACTCCCAGACTAAGAATGAAGTAAAACTTCGAGTTAAAAAAAGCCTGAAAATTTGATTTGGTCGCTTCGCGAAGCGACTAAACAAAATTTTTGAGGCTTTTCTAAACTCGAAATTTTACTTCATGCGCCACGCGTATATAACACTGATTTCAAGTAAAGTTGAAAACACATTCTTCATTAAATATCAAAAGCTAAGAAAATCTGGATATTTGAGATATTGAAGCTTCAATATTTATAGCCAAGAATAACAATTGTTTATCAATAATCAAAATAAAAATGTTAGCAGTAAGAAATTTCGAATATTTTAGATATTGAAGCTTCAATATTTTAGAGTCAAGTATAAACAATCGTTTTTAAAGAACACTGAAGATCAATAATTACAATAGAAAACAGAAGATGAATGAAAAAACAATTACTTGTACATAAACAGAAGATAATTGATTGCAACAGGAAATAATTGCTTGTGGAAAATTCAAGATAAATAAATGAATATAAGAACCATCAAGCAACTACTTGTTAATAAACAGTAGATGAACAAGAATATGCCTTTTAAGTATACATATCCCGATTAATACGCTGTATTTGTTCATGCATTCGATTATTTTTGAATATCGTTCAATTTGAAGCTTCTTACAAGTGTTTCCACTCCCAGACTAAGCATGAAGTAAAATTTCGAGTTTAGAAACGTCTGAAAATTTGTTTGGTCGCTTTGCGAAGCAAAGCGGCCAAACCAAATTTTCAGGCTTTTCTAAACTCGAAATTTTACTTCATGCGTCACGCGTATAAAACACTGATTTCAAGTGAAGTTGAAAACACATTCTTGATCAAATATAAAAAATGTCAACAGTTAGGGAATTCGGGATATATTATGATATTGAAGCTTCAATATTTTAGATAACAATAACAATTTCTTGTTAAAATAAAAATTTTAACAGTTAAGACATTTTGAATAGTTTAGATATTAAAGCTTCAATATTTTAGAGTCAATTATAAACAATTGTTTTTAAAAAACACCAAAGATTAATGATTACAATAGATAACAGAAGATAAATGACAAATCAATTTCTTGTACATAAACAGAAGATAAATGATTGCAACAGGAAATAAATGCTTGTAGAAAATTGAAGATAAATAAATGGATATAAAAAAACAAGGCCGTGGCCAGAAGGGGAGGATATGGGGGTTCAAACCCCCATATTTTACTATGTAAAAGCTGCCCCGAACTATAAAGATTTGTATTTAAGTTGTATTGTACTAGTTTTAAGTTAAGTTTGTATATTAAAATTAATATTTGAAGGTTGAGTGGAAGAGCAGCAATTTCTATGGCATATATGCTGAACTCCGCCTTTTTTACTTGTTACGTATCTACAGAGAGATTTATGTAACACCGAATATTTCCAATGTTCATTTTCGTCATTCTATATATCAAATAAAAGCATCCAATACGATTTGACACCTTTTATTTTTAGGTTATGTGTAAATTAAGTTGCCTATATGACCATTACAAATTGTAGCCAATCAACCGCAATTCATACCTCAACTTATACATACAGGGAGTTTTTCTTTGAAGTATACATGTCCCAATTACACCGTACATGCCGTAAATGTTTAGATAATCGTTGTTTTTTTTTTTTAAAAGAGTTCAATTTGAAACTTAAAACATATGTGCTCCACTCCCAGACTAAGCATGAAGTAAAATTTCGAGTTTAGAAAAGCCTGAAAATTTGGTTTGGTCGCGTAGCGCGAAGCGCGGAGCGTCCAAACCAAATTGTCAGGCTTTTCTAAACTCGAAATTTTACTTCATGCGCCACCGATATAAAACACTGACATATTACGAAGTTTTAAACACACCGCTAAGCTTTTTATTGAATTCGTGTTTTGTACCGGTGGCGCATGAAGTAAAATTTCGAGTTTAGAAAAGCCTGAAAATTTGGTTTGGCCGCTCCGCGCTTCGCGCTACGCGACCAAACCAAATTTTCAGGCTTTTCTAAACTCGAAATTTTACTTCATGCTTAGCCTGGGAGTGGAAAACACTCCCTTAATGTTTCTAATTGAATTCATTTAATAAACCGAGCATCGGAAAATGTGCAACGTACGCATATGGATGCTTAAAAAAATTCTCGTTATAAAAATGTTCGGTGTTATATAAAACTCTCTGTATATATAATTATACCAGTTGTTTTTTTTTTTCTAGTGAATTATGTATGTATTGCGGAAAATAAAGATTTAAAAAAAGTATTTCATTCGCGTGGCGTATGAAGAAAAATTACGAGTTTAGAAAAGGTTTGGCCGCTCTGCAACTGGTAACTAAACCATTTTTTCTTTTTCGAAAATTCTTCTTCATGCTTAATCAATGAGTGGACACATTCATTAGAATCTTTAAATTTAACGCATTTTAAAAACAACGAATGCCTGAAAATGTATATATCGAGGTATGTATACTAAAAAGAAAAATGCCTTGTTTATCTAAAAACTACATTAAGCTCAATAGAATGAATATAGAGAAGCAAGTCGCGATTCCCGGCAGCAGGACTAGAAAAGCTCAGGTGTATCGATCCGCACTCACTCCTGCTGCTGCACCGGAAAAGGCGTGCGCCCTACGAACCACACCCCGCGTCGCCATTTCTGCGCAGCCTCCCGCCCGGATTGGCTGGAGCTTTCGCCCTGCGGTTCCTTCCGGAAATAGCCTGCGGGCGCGCTCTCGCGCCGAATTTCAGCAAGAAGATAAATGAAAAAAAAACGAAGCGGGGACCTCACATGCCGTTTGTTTTGCGAGAGGCCGCATTCCGCCGTATGAAAATATTTACCTCGGCACGGCCGATGTGTACAAAACTATTCCCCGATTCCGAAGGAAAAAGCTTGTAAACACGGCCGGAGTTGGTAACAGTCGGAAAATGCGAAACGCGAAACCTCGGCAGGAATCCTGTGTTTGTTTGGAATGGGATTGTTCATTTGTTTGAAAAATTCGAGGGGGTGTTTGTAAATATGGATCGTATGATGATAATGTGTCACTAGAGCGGAATACAAACGTAAATATTGGAATATAAACAAGTTTTATTAAACATACTTTAAAAAAAAAACAAATATACGTTATCAATTGCTTTCTTGAAATCCAGAAAATATATCACACGTGTATGCAGAGATATTCTGTTTTAAGTATATTTTCATATTCTAAAGCAAACTGAAATAATTTTGAAAGCCCAAGATTTGGTTAGACGAAATAAACGTTTTTAAAATTAACGTGAGATAAAACCGCAGCATATTTTGAACTTCACTTTAAATCAGCGTTTATAATGCGTGACGCGTGAAGTACAATTTCGAGTTTAGAAAAGCCTGAATATTTCAGGCTTTTCTAAATTCTAAATTTTACTTTATGCTTAATCTGGGAGTTGAAAACTCTCGTTAAAATCAACAAAAATCTTAAAATTTACTGCTTATACCTATATCGGTTCATGTGTACTTAAAATAAATTGCGCATAATTGTGCAATTTGACAGCTTCCTAATGTGTGCATATATCTTGCAAACTGGCTGCAGAAAGTCTCATTTATAGACTTTAAGTTTGGTACACTCGTTTTTATACGTTGGAAGTATTATTTTGAGCTTTTTGATTACGCGCTTATTGCGCATTGAAGTCTCCCATGGAAATTACATTGATTTTTCTTAACACTAGAGATTGAAAACAAAAAATCTTATGAGAAAGAATAATAAAACATACGTTTAGTTGTGTATAAATAACCAATTACAAAATATAAATAACCGTTTTTATACTTGCCAAATAGTGCATATACCGGGTGTTCACTTGGCGGACGCAACATAGGAAATCGCATGTTAATTTTGAAGTGTTCAAATATAGGCTTCCCTGTTTATTTTAAAGACAAAATGTATTTAACTTTTTTGTAGAGGGAAAAGTTCTAAATTTATCAATGTTCACACTTAACACTTAACGTTTCTCTAAGTTAAAATAATTAAGAAAAAGTAATGTGATTCTATAAAAATAATGACATACCATGGAATTGATTAAACAACTGCGGATGTCAAAATAGCACAAGATATTGCTGTTACTTAATTAAAGACAAAAAACATAACGCAAACATCGTAATAACTGTGGTTTGCATAATACCATTTTATTTGGAGGATATTTTCTTATAAAGTGTTTTAAATATTAATTTCGCCTTTTCGCACCTTCCTCAAATATGTATTTACATTATACAGAGAGTTTATTTTTTAAAGTATACGTATTCCAAAGTCAGTCTACTTTCTGTGAATGTTGAGATATTCCCTGTGTTTTTAAGTTAAATTTGAAGCTTTAAACAAGTGTTTTCCACTCCCAGACTAAGCATGATTTTTACTTCATGCGCCAGGCGTATAAAACACTATAATATTGTCAAATTTATAATTATTCGAACTTCACTTAAAATCTGTGTTTTATGAGCGTGGCGCATGAAGTAAAATTTCGAGTATAGAAAAGCCCAGAAATTCGACTTGTCTTGGCCCACAAAAAGTAGAAAGCAATAAAAACAGTTCATATATTTCCACTTACAATAAGTAACTGTTCACATATTTTCCCTCACGGAAAATATTATATTTTCGGTTTAGGCCGCATGAGGATCGCGGGCCGCGTGTTAGTTTTTACTAGAAATTTTTTGCTTGTCAGCTGTTTATATTCACTTGCATTTGCATTTTGACTTTTCAATAGACAACATTGTTAAATATTTGACTTGTATTCTTGGTATTATGAGAATAAGCGTTTATATTGGTATATTGGAGGTAGAAAATAGATTATAAAAGAAACATTTAGTGATTTACTTAAACGGGTAGTTAATTTAATTCAACACATTACCCTATTACCCTGACGTCACAAAAAACAAAACACCCTATCATAAACGCATTTCTATGGTTTTGTTTGGTTTTATTTGAGAAACCTGTCATTGAGTAATCAAATTATTTCAAAAGAAGGAACTACAAACAAGAACGAAGTGAATCGCACAGAACAAACCTCAGATATATTGGATTTTACTAATATGCTCAGTATTGGATCAGTTACAATATTCAAGCAAACAATAATTTTCTCTTGGCTCTACGACAAATAAGTGATCAATCTCGGTGGATCCTCTGTATTTTAAACATTTCAATTATTCCTGTGATAGTAATTTTAATTTCAATGAAGTGTCATGCAATGATGTTAGAAATAAGTATAAATGAAATTGCCAATTCTTGGTTGCAGAATACTTCAAACATTAAAAGTGCGATTCTTTTCGCAATCTACAACAAGTTAGTCTTACAAAGACTACATCAAACACTCACTGAAACAACTACTTCCCGGGCTAATACCCCGACGGACATTGAATTATACAACAAGTGTTTGCTGTTACATACAGTAACCTACTGCAAATGTAACAATTTGGGTCAAATTATTCAGGCCATCTATAGACGCGTTTCGAGATTTATCTCTCATCAGTATAGCTTTGCCACTCCCTCCAAACAATTCGACACCCTAGACTGGCGGTCACGTTACCGTTCAAACATAAGTATAAATGAAATTGCCAATTCTTGGTTGCAGAATACTTCAAACATTAAAAGTGCGATTCTTTTCGCAATCTACAACAAGTTAGTCTTACAAAGACTACATCAAACACTCACTGAAACAACTACTTCCCGGGCTAATACCCCGACGGACATTGAATTATACAACAAGTGTTTGCTGTTACATACAGTAACCTACTGCAAATGTAACAATTTGGGTCAAATTATTCAGGCCATCTATAGACGCGTTTCGAGATTTATCTCTCATCAGTATAGCTTTGCCACTCCCTCCAAACAATTCGACACCCTAGACTGGCGGTCACGTTACCGTTCAAACATAAGTATAAATGAAATTGCCAATTCTTGGTTGCAGAATACTTCAAACATTAAAAGTGCGATTCTTTTCGCAATCTACAACAAGTTAGTCTTACAAAGACTACATCAAACACTCACTGATATAACATTATACTTATGTTTGAACGGTAACGTGACCGCCAGTCTAGGGTGTCGAATTGTTTGGAGGGAGTGGCAAAGCTATACTGATGAGAGATAAATCTCGAAACGCGTCTATAGATGGCCTGAATAATTTGACCCAAATTGTTACATTTGCAGTAGGTTACTGTATGTAACAGCAAACACTTGTTGTATAATTCAATGTCCGTCGGGGTATTAGCCCGGGAAGTAGTTGTTTCAGTGAGTGTTTGATGTAGTCTTTGTAAGACTAACTTGTTGTAGATTGCGAAAAGAATCGCACTTTTAATGTTTGATGTTAGAAATGTTATTTGCAATTTAAAAACTGGGAATTGTGTTGACATATATGGAATCTCTATTAATCTAGTAAAAATATGCAAGGAGGCTATTCTTCCTCAAATAACCAAAGTAATTTATCAGTGCATCAGGACGTCCACCTTTCCTGATGCAATGAAAGTAGCTGCTGTAGTACCTGTTTTTAAAAAGGGGGATAGAAAAAACGTGAATGACTACCGACCCATTTCGTGTCTGCCTACTTTCTCAAAAATTTTAGAAAAAATACTATACAACCAGATGGTGCAATACATGGAGGAACGTGCACTTCTTAATTGTAACCAATTCGGTTATCGTGAGGGTGTCAGCACGTGTGATGCACTTTTATATCTGGTAAACACTATTTTGGATTCATTTGAAGACGGAGGCTTTGCAATGACCACTTTCTTGGACCTGTCGAAAGCATTCGACTGTGTATCACATGATATTCTCCTAAATAAACTTGAATGGTATAACTTCAGTTCATCTAGTGTATGTCTTATAAATTCTTATCTCATTGGCAGAAGACAAATGACTCGGATAAATGGTAAAACATCTAAACCAATAATGATTAAATTTGGGGTACCGCAGGGATCAATCCTAGGACTACTTCTGTTCCTGATATATTTCTATGAACTGCCAGTATACATTCTCAAAAAAACGTTATCCAATATGCTGATGATACAACTTTGGTAAGTGTTGATAACGACCTTACCACAGTTTCTACTTTGAATGTCAGTTCTTCGGCAATGGTCTTTGAGTGGTTTGCAGGCAACCGTCTTCATCTAAATCCGAATAAAAGGGTAAATGTATTGTTTGTTCACTTTAAATAAAATTACTAACACTTATTCACCGCACGTCAAATTTTTGGGAATGTGGGTTGATAAAGAGTTGACCTGGGTTGAAAATATCAATCAACTTGCGAAAAAGCTATGCTGCAGCATCTACCTTTTACGTAATCTGTCTCGTTCAGTTTCTCTAGATGTTCTTAAAACAACTTATTTTGCGCATTTTTAATCTCGGATTAGTTATTGTCTGATTATATGGGGTCATTCACCGGGGTAGCAGCGTATCTTCAAACTGCAGAGACGGGCAGTTTGCATCCTTGCTCATGCTGCTTACAGAGCAGACACAAAACCTCTATTCGTAAACATGAACATTCTAACCCTTCCATCCCTATACATATATCAATGTTTAATTCATATAAAGAAAAATATCAGTGAATATCGCCAAATAAATGTTATTCATAACCATCAAACTAGGCAAGAAAACAATATCCATATAGACATGATGCGCTTAACTAAATTTCATACTGAAGCTAGATATTGGGGACCCAAATTTTTCAATAATATCCCCGACGTTATTAAAGAATTGCCAATACAATCATTTAAAGTTTGTATAAAACGATTTTTATTGGAGAAAGGATATTTTAGCTTTGATGATTTTCTAAATGAATCTAATTTAAGCTCAATTCTAAAAGCTATCTAATATCTGATGACGTTTTTTGTTTTCCAGAACATAACTACCTCGTTTTAATGTGTTTTTATTGTTGTTTCTAATATCCTGTATACAAAACAGTTGCCAATTTTAATATTGTTATTAGCACAAAATATGAATGTTCATGTACATGTAAGCATATCATTTCTGTGAGTGTTATATGTTCAGCGGGTTTCTATAAGTGCTTTCTCTTCACTTTTTGTATAGTTATACTTATAGTATGTTTAAACTTCTATATTATATATATATATATATATATATATATATATATATATATATATATTGCTACTAGCAAATATCTATTACTTTTTCTTACATGTATTTATATTCATTGTACGTTTATAATTTTGTATTGGCGTAGTTTCCATTGACCTGTGTTCCACAATTGTGTTTAGCATTAATAAAGTATTATTATTATTATTATTAACTTACTTTTAATGCAAACCTTTCGCCCACTATTGGAAATCTGATTTGTTTCTTCTTTAAATAGTTTCGCCTTAGTTCGAATGAAGTTTTGAACATTTTAGTAAAATTTGTGCGTTTGAAGTATTTTGACAGGCGTCATGAATGTCATGATGATAAAAATGCAAACTTAACATGCGACGTGCCAAATAATTGAAGATGTTCTGTTTCAAACCCCAATTCATTGATTGAAAACAGATAGAAGTTCATGACGTCAGGGTTGAAAGGTAATGTGTTGACTACACCAACTGAATTGTTGATACACATTAAGGGCCGTTAGCACCAGATTGAGTTAAACTCAAGTTCAGTTGAACTTTCGATCATCCTTACCTCGAGTTCAACGAGGCGCGGGTGGCATCGAATGACGTTCAGTTGAACCGGTTAATTTATATTTTTTTTCAAGTTTGCAGTCATAAATCTAGGGAATTTTAAGTTTATATCATATATTTGACGCACTCACGTTTGTAACCAACCACGGGAAATGTTTATTCGTTATATTTTATAACAAAATCGCTGTCAACATCTACGGGATTAATAAAGGCTATAATCTGTTTAAAAACTAGAAGGAGTAAGTGCCAAAGCCCAATTTACACTATAAAAGTTACCAGAAATATCACTAGATAAATTTGGCGGCAATATTAAATAATTTTATAATTACTCTGTAAATAAAATCAAATATCCATTTTGTACTTCTTAATTGTGGTTAAGTATTTTCTTTTCCATCGTACGATATCGTCAGTTCAATTAAAATGCTTATACGGCATCTCGCCATATATCCGTGAAATAAAACATATTTGCATTATGTTCATAATATAATATGGAATTTATATAAAAATGTGTCTTTATCAGAGCTGGGACGAATCCTTGTAATAAGGATTCGAGTTACGAATCCGAATCACCTAATATGATTCGAATCACGAATACTCGTATAAAGGATTCGTAAATATGATAAATATGATTCGAATCCTGTTTTTTCGAATCACGAATACAAATCCTTTAAGGATAAATTTGTATTTATTATTTTTTTGCAGCCATTAATATATAAATATCGTTACCAGCTGTTTTAACAAAAATATTCAAAACCTAATTATTTATTATTACCACTGAACATCGTTGATAACAAACTAAATATCTGACTCCCTGTTACTCTGGTTAAAGATGTATTTGTGTGTTTCTGAACTCCACTTCAAATCAGGGTTTTGTACGCGTGGCGCATGAAGTAAAATTTCGAGTTTAGAAATTATTTTTGACGATTCAAATTCTTTTGCAAGTATTCGAATCCTTTTATAAATATTCGAATCCTTTTATAAATATTCGAATCCTTTTATAAATATTCGAATCCTTTTGTAAATATTCGAATCCTTTCCTTATCCTTATAAAAGGATTCGAATCCTTTTATAAGGATTCGAATCACCGACATTTAGACTCGAATACGAATCCTCTTAAAAAATGTAACAAATCCAGTTGAACTAAAGTATTCGAATGCCTCTTTTGAATCCTCTAAAAGAATTCGAATCCTGAATGATTTGAATCCTGCCCAGCTCTGGTCTCCATCTTACTTAAAATTGATTTGTTTCATGAAACTATACAAGGTATAACAACTTATCTTCGACATGCCTGCATGATCGTTTACTTCTTTTAAAACTTTATTCAAAGTTGGCAGTTCATTTTTATAGAAGAAACTGCACGGATCTCTTCACTACGTCATCAAAACTTGTAATTATGTTCTCCAAGCTGTTTAGGGCTACAAATCTCTCCGGATTTCTTATATTCGCTAATGGTACGATAGACGGTGGAATTTACAACTCCTAAAAATTAAACATTTTATTATTTGTTGCATATTCTTATGCTATTTCATATCTCACCTACTGCACCAACAATGTCTGATACAACAGCAGTCATTTTCATATAAGGATCATCTGTTATCATCTGCTTATACATATTTATTATGCACTGTTTTTCAGACAAATATAAATGACCCAAATCCAACTTCTTACGCTTTTTTTGAGGTGATGGTGATATTATCACCGAGCTTGTACTGGGTCCATAATCCATCACAACAATATAAACAAAACTAACTTTTAACAATTGTAAAGAAACACCGCACACAAGGTTATTACGAAACAGACAAAGTTGCAACTCGGTAACGCTTCGAATTAAGGTTATGTCAGCTGTGGCGTCTAATAATGACGTAATTAGCATAGTGTAAAATGGGCGCGCTCTCGGCCAATCAGAGTTGTAGGTTTTGGCGCGTGAAATTTAAAACGCTCCTCCTAGTTATTAAACAGATTATAATCACATGTAAAAATATGTTATTTTTAACAAATTATTTCTTTCTTATGGGATTATTATTATTATTATTAAAAATAAAATGTGTGGTTATGTTTGACTAAACAGTTAAGCGGAAGATCTGGTTAACTTATTAGACAGGTTAACTTCTTAGTCAAACATAACTACACATTTGTATGATGAGCGACTTGAACAAGTTCAGCTAAATGGTGCAACCAAAAATGTATGTTAATCTATTTCAAGAGATGAACTTGAGGTTAACTAGTATGGTGCAACCGGCCCTAAAAGAGAGTTTGAGTTATACACTTGATTGACCACAAAACTAACTACTAATGTGTATTTATAAAGCAGTATTTTTTTTCCTAAGATACAAATCAGGAAAAACAATTCTCTCATAATCTTAGCAGAAAATCCTCTACCAGCATTGAAAGCAATTTTTTATAAAGCACTAATTCTTCTTGTCTTTGGATCACATTAGGTATACGCATTCTCTCTAGATTTTAGCAGAATCGCTTTTGCCATTAATCGAAGTTTCGTTGTGAATATGTATTTTGATTGATTGCTTAATAATTGACACAATCGCAAACTAAATACAAAGCTTTACTACTCAGAAATTTTAATCTTTGGATTATTTTTACAAAATCCAGTTACGCCTCGTTTCTTTGATGAAAAACTATGTTCGAATCGCCGTTTGCTTTTTAAATTGTGAGTCAAACGTGCGCTTGGTTCGCCGAATCAGCAACGACCTACTAGCCTGTAATAAATAGGCGATTTCGAGGAGGTAAGCAATATTTCAACACGGCACGCTTTGCCAGCTCTGCCCTTCTTTCATTGCGCATTGTTACGAACGCTCGCCGTTTCTTATCACCGAAATGAATTTAATAAAGATCCGGTTACGGAACATTTTCACGGTTACGGCGCAGCTTTCAATAGCCGTGTATCGTGTTTCAGCTAAATATTTACATTCTTTAGAAACGTTACACATGTAAGAACATTTGACCCGTTAAAAAAAAGAAGAAAAAGAAAATATTTGACCATTAAAGTTATAAAGCAAGAGGAATAAGAAGGGCACTTAGCAAGCAGAATACTTAAACCACCACAGATATTTAATAAGAAGAAGAAGTAAAAACTATTAAGAGTGCGCTATAGAAACTAAGAATACTGATTGTTTTGATATAATTTTGAATTTTTTAATTCTTTCTATACACATCTGTCTAAAATTGAATTGCAGAGGGTATGAAGATTTGATTTGATTTTTTATTTAAGTATAGTTAAAAATAAAATTAAAATTTTTAAAAACTGTAAAATGTGACTTCATCATGTAATAGGCCTAATACAAATCAAAGTTTTTAAAGTTTTAGAAAAATGATAGTTAAATTCGTCACAAAATGTATATCCTACTTTCCAGTGCCGTAGATAGTTTATTGTGATGAGGGAATTTGAGTTAGTATTTTGTTTCATACATTTATTTTTGTAAAGTTATACAAAAACAAGTACAAACAATTGTGACATTCTCATTTAAACAATTAGTGATTGACGTACTAAATGTATTTTACTTGGTAATTGGTTAAAGACCATTTCACATTAAATCAGGGTTTTTTATCCGTGCCGCATGAAGTTAAATTTCGAGTTTAGAAAAGCCTAATTAGGCTTTTATAAACTTGAAATTTTACTTCATGTTTAATCTGGGATTGAAAACACACGCAGTTTTTTTTATTGTCAAATTTATGACTAAAATAAATAGGGTTGATGTTTTAGTTAACTTTTGGCGTATAGGATTTTCTTTCCGGTTTGACTAGGTTTTAGTTCGATAACATTAAAAAAATTATAATAGCAATTTTTATGAATTTCATACAAGTAAATCTGAAGTTTAGTTCTTGTTTGTCCAGAGTAAGGTAGTTTAAACAAAAATAATGCAAATTCAAAACTATTTAAATTCGAGAAAATAAGCTTACGCTTCATAGAGTGTGCACACTTTAAACATACGTCTTAATAAGACTACTTAAGAAAATAAATACCCATTGAAACAACTACTTCCCGTGCAAATACACCTCCGTATTTGAATTATACAATGAAGTATTTAAAATCTTATTTGATTTGTTACAACGCTCAATCAAAGTTTATGTATGCAAGGTAGTTTACTTTTACATACTGTAATTGAAAATCCAATTTTTTTTAAATTACCATTTTTAATTATTCAGTCCAGAAAATGATAAAATTGTATTGTTAATTTAAGTTGTGAGACACTTTAATTCAAAGGCTTGCCTTGGACACTTTAATTGAAAGGCTTGCCAAAAACGTATCGATAGTCGAATTTATTTAAAATTCTCAAGGTCCACTAAAAAATAAGCATATTTAATATTTGACACAAAAAATATATAATTCTTTCATGTCTTAAAGTTATGAAATTCTAGATTTGCATAAATGAAAATATACAATAGAATATCGAAAATGTGTTTAGTATTTGTATTTGTTCATTTATTATGAAATCTCCAATTGAACACAATACATTAATAACGTAGATAACGTGTTAAAATTAAATACAGAGATTTTTTTTTTAAATAAATATGGAAACGCGTTTTTAAATTAATTTATTTTAAGCTTTTAATGTTTTCCACTCCCGGATTAAGCATGAAGTAAAATTTCGAGTTTAGAAAAGCCCCAAATTTTCAGGCTTTTCTAAACTCGAAATTTTGCTTCGTGCGCCACGCGTATTAAACACTGAAAACACTGAAATATTGGTAACAAGTGAACTTCACTTCAAAATAAATCACTAACAGAAAAGTAGCCCTTTATTTCATTGTCGTAATTTTCAAGACTCATCCCCAATTCTTAAATATGTTAAACTTAGGTACAGTAAGCCTCCAAACATAACCTATTTTATTCTTATATACGTTGTGAATACTGCTAAGATTTTGACAAAGTTTTCGAAGTATGACTTACATTTGAATTTTTCACTCATTTTTGACGTCATCACTTTCCGACCCTATTGAAACCTTTTTAAAAGTCATAAAAATACAGTACACATTAATTCTAATGTCTCTTTGGCGCCATGATACTTTTTAACCATCAGAGAAATAACGACTCATCGTTTTTCCGGATTTTATAATACATAATGTAAATAACGAATACTTCAATTTCGTCCGGATTACTGGAGAATCAGGATTACTGGAGTTCGAATTAGCGGAGCGCTTACTGTATAAAGCAAAACTAATGCCTCCTAATAAACATATTTCTAGGATTAAACGGTCTATTTGTTTAATAGCCATTTTTGTAATCCGGACATTTAGTCTAAAGAAACTACTAAATGTATCCAAACTTTTGGCCTATACTGTATGTATATCGTCTGTTTAAAATTATAAGTCATTAAGTACATTTAAAGTTGTTAACACTGAAAATATCCAATCAATTATCAAGTTAATTATAATATAACAATTTATATTTATTACTGATTCACCTTTTTTACAAGATAAATAATACCAATACAAAAAAATATGTATACGTTAACAACAATAAATATCGATAAAATTAGTTAGTTAAACCGCAATGTACATTAAACAAGAAATTTTAACAAAATAGATATCAAAATATTATTTTAATTCAAGATTAATAATAACTAATGTTAGACAGACCAAGACCATACAAACATCTTCTAAAATGAAGGAATGATGGTTGAAACAACATACTACTTCTCACAAATAGAAAGACTGGTATTCCTTACTTCACTTTTTATTTTTATGTTAAATGTACATTTCGAGACACAAGGTGCTCATTATCAATAACAAACTAAATTCTTAAAACTATGTGCGCGGTATATATAGTTGACGGGTTATCGGAAAAACCAAAAAGTAATTAAACCTATTGTTAGCGGCTAAAGGCTCGAGATGGGTGTCGGTGTCATTACATTATCTGCGGGGTGGGACGGCGCGGGCGGCTTATGGATCGGGAAGTTGGTCGGTAGAATTACATTCACTGCAGGATTATTTTTGGGTAACAAATCTAATAATGGATTAAATAAGGGACTAAGATCGAAATTCAGCAAAACATTTTTATTTTTATACATTTCAATGGATTCAAGCATATTTAATCTACGATGACTTGATTGCTTTAAGAGTTTAATATTGTTTACCGAGAATGTGTGTCCTGTTTCAATTGAATGGTGTGCAACTGCTGATTTGTCCGGGTTTTGAATTTTAAAATAATACTGGTGTTCTTTAAATCTTTTTAATATGTTACGTTGTGTTGGACCTACGTATATTTTATTGCAATTGTTGCAGTTTATTGAGTAAATTCCGGATTTTTCTAGGTGGTTTGTTTCAGTAAATGTGTTGCCAAGTAAACATTTTAATTTTGTGTTGACATAAAATGCAGGAGAAAGGTTGAATTTATTCAATAAACCACCAACTACTACTTCTATTGTGACACAATTCATTACCCAAACGCATCATCCTTGATAACGGATTGTAAAAACCATAATTAGTGGAATGGAATTTTATTTTAAAAGCGCATTTATTAGGTCTAAACTCTCTGGACGGCACATGAAAATTCAACTGACTTAAAAGATCAGCACAATCAATGTAACTATTAAGCAGTGTATAAATAAAACACAAATCAAGTATATGAATTTGTGTTCAGTACTAACTCATTCGCCGGATAACTATGTACGCGTTTCAGGCTTCAACGCCATCATCAGTATAGTCCCGAACCAGTGCTTTAAGAACCATTTATTATGGCCTGTGCAATTTACAGTTGTTCAAAAGCGTAAACGCCATCTAATGCCCATTAGCTTAAGTAGCATAGTCAATAGCTGGCAAACTAAACATTTGTATACAGCAATTGTTGGTCCACAATAGAGTACTGAATTTGTGTTCAGTACTCATTCATCCACTGGATAACTATATACGCGTTTCAGGCTTCAACGCCATCATCAGTATAGTCCCGAACCAGTGCTTGAAGAATACTGAACATTTTTGACCATTTATTATGGCCTGTGCAATTTACATATGTTCGAAAGCGTAAACGCCACCTAATGTCCATTAGCTTAAGTAGCATCGCCTATTGACGATGATGGGCATTAGATGGCGTTTACGCTTTTAAACATACACAAATCAAATGTCAGCATTCGATTAATTGTTTGTAAATATTAAAGATTATATTTCATCAATTGAAGAAGCTACTGAATAGCGAAACAATTGTAGTGATTAAATAAATAAGCTAAGAATCATAAATAATATACTATTTTTATGTATTCGATTTCGCGAATAATTTCTTGAGAGAAAACATTTTTTTGGAAAATTAACAGATGTGTAATCAATATAAAATTGATAACTGTATGTTTTTGAGTTTACGTGAAGTGATTATTACACTAAAAAAGACTGTTATTCCTTACTTCACTTTTTATATGTATCGATACATGAACATTTTGAGACACAAGGTGCTCTTTATCAATAACAAACTTATTATTAATAATGAGCACCTTGTATCTCGAAATGTACATCTAACGATACAAATAAAAAGTGAAGTAAGGATAAACAGTCGTTTTTAGTGTAATATAAAACTGAATGAATTTGCACAAAAATACTTTACACGAAATTCAAATATTTTGAATTTTATTTGTTGTGTCTAATGTTAAAGAAGTCTTGCCAGATATGGCAATTTTGTAAACCAAATTGCCATATCTGGCAAGACTTCTTTAACATTAGACACAACAAATATTATAAATAAGAAATAGAGTTGAAAAAATATATGTACCTACTCGTATTTTTAAAGTGCAAAGTTAGTTTTTAAAATAAAATGAAACCTCCACTAGGCAAGTAAAAATTATAAACGAAAAACAAAATCATTTGAAAAGTTTGTCAATTTTATATTAAATTGTCCAATTAACAAACCAAAAATCTTTCTATAAATCTAAGCGAATACATGGTTTGTTAGAATTATGTTTATAAACGTGAATAAGGTATGTTAGTTTTCCGTAAACTCTGGGGTCCCACAAGGAACCCAATTTGGGATAATAGTATTTATACTTGTTGTAAACGAAACTTTTAACAAGTGTTTCCACTCCTTTATTAAGCATGAAGTAAAATTTCGAGTTTAGAAAAGCCTGACAATTCGGTTTGGACGCGAAGCGCTACGCGGCCAAACTAAATTGTCAGACTTTTCTAAACTCGAAATTTTAATTCATACGATACGCGCATGAAACACTGATTTAAAGCGAAGTTTAAAAATACATAAGTAGATCTTTAATTAGAATAACACTGAATTAAATATTTAGTTTGTTATCAAAGATTTTTTTTTATTAATCATAAACGTTTGCCGTTTTTCATCTTTACTTATGAATATGTAAAGCGTTTTTTTTTGCTCTTCGCTTATTGTGGTCCAAGGCAACTCGTCTTTGGAGAATGTGGCGCAGCAAAGGTAAAAAGTTGGACACGCAAGCTCTATATTTTACTACAGATGTGCCAACTAAATCTTCGAAAACGTGAAAAAGGTATCTTAGTTTTGAAACCGGTTTCCGTAACCTCTGGGGTTCCTCAAGGAACCCAATTGAGGGCAATATTATTTATACTTTTTGTAAACGAAACTAACGAGTGTTTCGACTCCTTGGTTAAGCATGAAGTAAAATTTCGAGTTTAGAAAAGCCTGAAAATTTGGTTTGGGCGCGTAGCGCGCAGCGCTACGCGGCCAAACCAAATTTTCAGGCTTTTCTAAACTCGAAATTTTACTTAATGCGCCACGCGTATAAAACACTGATTTAAAGTGAAGTTTAAAACTACATAAGTAGATATTTAATTAGAATAACACTGAATTAAATATTTAGTTTGTTATCAACGATTTTTATTATTAATCATAAATGTTTGCCTTTTTTCTTCTTCACTTATGAAGATGTAAGGCGTTTTTTTTTTTGCTCTTCACTTATTGTGTCCCAAGACAACTCCTCTTTGGTGAATGTGCCCCAGCAGAAGTAAAAAATTGAACACTCCTACTCTATATTTTACTGCAGATGTGCCAACTAAATTTTCGAAAGCGTGAAAAAGTATCTTCATTTTGAATCCAGTTTCCGTAACCTCTGGGGTTCATCAAGGAACCCAATTTGGGCCAATATTGTTTATACTTTTTGTAAACAAAAATTTTAGCGAGTGTTTCTACTGCTTGATTAAGCATGAAGTAAAATTTTGAGTTTAGAAAAGCTTGAAAATTTGGTTTGGTCGTGTAGCGCTACGCGGCCAAACAAAATTTTCAGGCTTATCTAAACTCTGTGTAAAACACTGATTTAAAATGAAGTTTAAAAATACATAAGGAAATCTTTAATTAGAATAAAATTAAAATAAATATTTAGTTTGTTTTCAGCGATTTCTATTGTCTAACATAAATGTTGCCTTTTTTTCTCTACACATATTATTCACAGCTTGTTTAATTTCTTTTTTTGTATCTGGTTGTATCGTATGTTCAATAAAAAAACCTCTAGAGTGCCATGATTTAATCTTTTTTTAAATTTAAGTTGGCTACATGCTTTTGGAATTGGACGTAATAATTATAGTGTATAATTTTAGAGTTGCCAACCTACATTATATTCCATGACACTCTAGAGGTTTTATTTTATTGAACATACGATACTATATTATAATTGTGCCACTATTAAATGTTACATTTAATTGTTGTTTCTTGCATGCTATATACTATATATATTTTTTAAAAGGTTTATTTGGTACAATTACAATGATATAATAATTTTTTTCATATTTTTTACTTTTTTGCCAACTTTCCTTTTTTTTACTTTGCTTTTATTGTTACTTTGATAATTGTTATTTTTAATACAATGTTTCCCTGTAATTGGATTTGTTGGGAAATAAATAAATAAATTAGTGAATGTGTGAAGCGCTTTTTTGCTCCTCATTAATTGTGGCGAGTTGTCTTCGTCTTTGGTGAATGTTGCCTTGCAAAGGTAAAATGTTGGACGCTCCTGCTCTATATTTTACTGCAGATGTGCCAACTAAATCTGAATCTCTGAGATCTGGATCTCACATGGTAGTGAGATTTTCATATAGTTATAATGAAAAATATTGTTTTAAAATATTTATATATTTTTGTAGAAACAAACTGCAGCACGCGTCCGCATGTTTTGGCTAATTAAATTTACGATAAATATTATTAGTAAGATATATAGTGTTTATTGCTGGTTATTTATCAATATAGGTCGGTTGTTTTACAATATAGCAGCGGAGCCGAAAAGCGCCAAGCGCTAAAATGGGCGTGACGTTTCGACGGTAGGCTAAGCTTTCCTCGCCCCCACCGCCGGCCGCTGCAGGACGGGCCCCTGCTGCGGCGGCCCTGCGCCAACCACCACTACACTCCATCCGCCGAGAGAGCATTTCGCTCGACGTCCGCGAACCCAGCCAATTTCGTGCACCGTTCAGGCGCCGGAACACGCGGGAAACGCGAGCTTTTCCGACGGCGGCGCGCGACACTATCAAATTTTTCTTCGTCCTTACAAAAAGATATGACTTTCGTTTCAGACTTTTATTTTCGTTGAGTGTGTGCTTGTGATTTTGTGTTTATAAGGATTTTTGTTCGAGGGGTGTTCTCAAGATGAATACTCTACCGGAAGCGCTTAATTTCACCGGGAGGTCCATCACGATGAGTTGTATCACCTCGAGTACTAATCACATCATGTCCCCTAATACGGTAAGTCATATTAAATTTTATCACTTTAGTAGATTTGAAACAAAAAGTTACAACAAGTAATGTTTTTATTTTGTAATACAAAAATAATAGTTAAATCTTTGCTGTGAGCGCAAAATTATAATGTTTGCATTGCACTAAGTTGAACTGAGTTCAAGATTGTGACGTCACTAGTTAAAGTTAGTGCAACTTTACATCGATATCCAGTTTATGAACCGAACAGACTCAGTGTAAATAGTGTAAAAAGTGCTGCATTAGTTCATGTAACGAACAGACGTATAGATTTACGATCGCAAGTTAAGAGGGTTTTACCGCTCATAAGTGTTCAAAACGTGTTTGTTTCATACAAGACTTAATAATTGATTAGGATTCGCAGAAAAATGTATAATGTGTATTAATCGCCTCTATTAACATAGGGTAGACAAAATTAAACAAAATACGCGCCATGATTAGTAAAAGAAATTAAAATAGCCCGTTTTTAAAATTGCTATCTCTTCTTCAATCTTTAATTCAAAATATTTTAGTTATTTAAACTGATCTGTACTTGTGAATTTAGTAATCGGTTTAAAATTTCTAAAATAAAAATCTGTTACAAAAAAACTACAAATGCAGACAAAAAATCGATACGACAAAAGTCTTATAATTAAATCTATCGTATGTTCATTAAAAAAAAACAACCTCTAGAGTGCCATGGAAAATATTGTAAGTTGGCAACTCTGAAATTTTATATTATAATTATCATGTTTGAAGTTTTATATGTCAATTCATAAGGCGTATAGCCAACTTAAATTTAAAAATAATTAAAATCATGGCACTCTAGAGGTTTTTTTTTTTATTGAACATACTATAGTTTACGCATACAAAATTTCAACATTTTTAGACCATAATTAAAATAATTTGTAAAAACACTTTTTACTTTATTTAACCACTGTATTTTGCATTTAATTTGTGACTATAGTTTCGATTATCTAGTAGTCATTATCAAACTAGCTAGTCGAAACTATAGTCACAAATTAAGTGTAAAATACAGTGGTTAAACAAAGTAAAAAGTGTTTTATTTACAAGTGTATTTAAGAAGTAAACGTCTACAACATAAAACAGATATATAAAAAAGTTTTTGAAACGAGGCCGGTGAAGTTGCATTAAAGCGAAAAAGTGACAACTAGAATAGTCAAGTTTCCGTTGTGTTTTGGAGCTGTAACCAAATAAAATTCACCTAGATCAATTTGTTTCGGATTTTTTCTTTCAATTATACCTTTATATAACAAAGAAAATTGCTTGAATTTTGAAAGCGCAGGATTTGGTTGGATTAAATAAATATATGTAACATGTTTTAACGTGAGATAAACTAAAGCAGTATATTTTTAACTTCAAATTAGTGTTTTATACGCGTGGCGCATGAAGTAAAATTTCGAGTTTAGAGAAGCCTGAAAATTTGGTTTGGTCGCGACCAAACCAAATTTTAAGACTTTTCTAAACTCAAAATTTTACTTCATGCCTAATCTAGGAGTGGAAACCTTCGTTCTAAATAAATGCTATTAATTTTCCATGCATTAAATAAATATCTTTTACCTGTAAAGCAACGTAAACGTGATTTTCAGGAAAATTATCTGTAAACCAGTTTAGAATCACAAATTTACCGAATTACCGGTAAAAAAGTACACAGAGAGTTTTTTGTAACACCGAACATTTTCATCCAATACAATTTGACATCTTTAATTTTTAAATTATGTGTAGATTAGGTTGGGTTATAAATTGTAGCCAATCAATGGCAATTAATGCCTCAACTTCTACATACAGGGAGTGTTTCTTTCAAGTATACATGTCCCAATTACAGCGTATATGCCGTAAATCCTTGGATAATTGTTGATTTTTAAAAAAGTTCAATTTGAAACTTGAAATGAGTGTGTTCCACTCCCAGACTAAGCATGAAGTAAAATTTCGAGTTTAGAAAAGCCTGAAAATTTGGTTTGGTCGCGTAGCGCGAAGCGCGGAGCGGCCAAACCAAATTTTCTGGCTTTTCTAAACTCGAAATTTTACTTCATGCGCCACCGGTACAAAACACTCACAAATTACGAAATTTAAAACACACCGCTAAACTTTACATTGAATCAGTGTTTTGTACCGGTGGCGCATGAAGTAAAATTTCGAGTTTAGAAAAGCCTGAAAATTTGGTTTAGCCGCTCCGCGCTTCAACAACATTGGTCCCAAAATGGAACCCTGAGGCACCCCCAGAGTTACAATTATAGGTCCTGAGATGGTAGTTCTACCGTCATTTGCTATACGAACATACTGTGCTCTATCCTCCAGATACTGATGAAACTAAATTCTTTTTATTATTTGACATATCGCAATACAATCGCGACAAAACAAAAGCATACTACTGGCCTACTAAAATTTAATTGCGACTTATGCGCGCATTATTCCCTGCATAAATGCGACGAAAAACGAATTTTCGAAATAATTCGAAAACTAGTTGATTTAGGAGTATAGTTTTATAATACTTTTTTGTAGGAAATTTCCCCCCCAATCGTACCATGTGATATTTTACTTCATGCGCCACCGGTACAAAACACTCACAAATTACGAAATTTAAAACACACCGCTAAACTTTACATTGAATCAGTGTTTTGTACCGGTGGCGCATGAAGTAAAATTTCGAGTTTAGAAAAGCCTGAAAATTTGGTTTAGCCGCTCCGCGCATCAACAACATTGGTCCCAAAATGGAACCCTGAGGCACCCCCAGAGTTACAATTATAGGTCCTGAGATGGTAGTTCTACCGTCATTTGCTATACGAACATACTGTGCTCTATCCTCCAGATACTGATGAAACCACCGCTAGGCAACTCCTCTGATCCCGTATCTGTTAAGCTTTTCGATCATTATTTCGGTATCTACGCAGTCAAATGCTCGACTGAGATCAAAAAAGAAGCCAATCGGATTCTCGCCACTATCCAGGTATTTGATCACTGCGTCGTAAAATGAATGGATAGCTGACATAGTTGATTTTCCAGTCATGAATCCATGTTGACTTTCAGTCAATATATGGTATTTTTTTAAAAGATATAGTTTGCATTTTCACGAATAAAACATTCTCGTAATTTTATATATTATATGTATGGAACCTCAAAGTTGACAAATATGCAAAAGCAAATACAAATTTACAAAATTCAATACATACAAAATTATTCAACATTAAATAACACGAATATGCAGGTTTTGCTGTTTTGAAATGGATGTATCTGAATGGATTTTTACGCAGATTCCAAAAATGGCCTTCAAATTTCCGTAGCACTTCACGAATGTTATTTGAGTCGCCTATTTCCAAAAAAACTATTTTTTTCAAATAGATTTAGGGGTTTTTGGAAATATGAGACTTATTTTTGTGTCAATTTTAATAAACATAGTTAGATAAAATAAAAATCATCGATTTATAAACTTCGAAAATATCAATCTTCTAATACTTTTTGTTTATTTTGTGTTATAACTAAGATGAACAAAATGTTTTTAAAACTCGACACGAAATCAGTGTTCAATACGCCTGGTGCATGAAGTAAATATTTCGAAAATATAAAAACGATTTAAAATTAATATCGACTTTCTGCAAACATTTAGTCTCATTAAAAAGTGTCCAAATATTCACTGAAACAACTACTTCACCAGCTAATACCACGACAGATATTGAATTATACAATGAATATTTCAGTTACACGACAGATTTACTGTTCTATGCATAATTTATATGTAAAATGCAACATCATTTATATGCAAAATGCAATATTAGGTCAAACAGGAAATTGAAATAAATTGAAAAAATTTTAAAATTTAAAATGTATAATTCAATCATTTGGATCTGGAAAATTTGAATTGGTCGCGTAGCGAAGCGAAGCGACCAATCCAATTTTTCAGGCTTTTCTAAACTCGAAGTTTTACTTCATGCGAAACGCGTATAAAACACACATTTAATTATAAGTTCAAAACGTACTGCTTCAGTTTTAATTAATTTTACAAATATACAGGGTGTCTACGCTAAACCGTTCGTTAAAAGTTTATGGGGTTGCCGTTGCACTAAAAATTTGAAAAAAATCCTTGTCATACGGTTGAATCAGTTCTCCTCATGTGGAATATTTTAAACTTTATATCACTTCCGGTTTCACCGGAAGTATCACCAAATTTTGTTATTTTAAATGGAACACCCTATATATTAGTATTTTTTTGGATTTCTCGTTTAAATTGCAACATATTTTATTTGAACATATGTACATTTATCTCTTATAGTTTTCAAGCAAAACAAATATTTCTAAAATTCTGACCTCTAAAAGGCATCTTGAAATCTGTTTGTAACTTTTCTTAAGAATAAGATAAAAATATGATTTATATCTCTACTTGTACCTAGAGGATGCCTCTATGAGTGTATGAATTGGAAACTGTCAATTTTGACAATAAGTGTTCTTAAAATGTCAATATCGAAGTGCCCTCTTCAATATCTCGTAATTCAACTTTTTTAAATAGAATGACCCATTTTTTATCACGTGGTACTATTGGGGAGAAGATTTCCAACAAAAAAATATTAACAACTATACTCGTAAAGCAAGTGGTTTTCGAATTATTTCGAAGATTCGTTTTTCGCCGCATTTATGCAGGTTATAATGCGCGCCTAAGTCGCAACTGAATTTTAGTAGGCAAGTAGTAATGCTTTTGTTTTGCAGCTTATGTAATGCGAAATGTCAAATAATAAAAACAATTAGTACAAAGTTATACAGAAATCAACAAAATGAATAAATACACGCATCAACAAATTATCAATGTATTCTTTATAGATGGCAACTGCAATAGGTACTCGAACATGTAGAATATTTAATGAAACTTATCCACATTTGCCGCCGATGAATAAAACAAGGTTTAGAAGATTGGAATCAAATTTTGTTCAATTGGCAGTTGCCATGTATAAAGAATACATTGAAAATTTGTTGAAGCGTGTATTTATTCATTTTGTTGATTTCTGTATAACTTTATACTAATTATTTTTATTATTTGACATATCGCAATACAATCGCGACAAAACAAAAGCATACTACTGGCCTACTAAAATTTAATTGCGACTTATGCGCGCATTATTCCCTGCATAAATGCGACGAAAAACGAATTTTCGAAATAATTCGAAAACTAGTTGATTTAGGAGTATAGTTTTATAATACTTTTTTGTAGGAAATTTCCCCCCCAATCGTACCATGTGATAAAAATTGGGTCATTCCATTTAAAAAATTGAATTACGAGATATTGAAGAGGGCACTTAGATATTGACATTTTAAGAACACTTATTGTGAAAATTTACAGTTTCCAATTAATTCACTCATAGAGGCATCCTCTAGGTACAAGTAGAGATATAAATCATATTTTTATCTTATTCTTAAGAACAGTTACAGACAGTTTCAAGATGCCTTTTAGAGGTCGGAATTTTAGAAATATATTTTTTTCTTGAAAACCATAAGAGATAAGTGTACATATGTTCGAATAAAATATGTTGCAATTTAAACGAGAAACCCAAAAAATTACTAATATACAGGGTGTTCTATTTAAAATAACAAATTTGGTGCTACTTCTGGTGGAACCGGAAGTGATATAAAGTTGAAAATATTTCACATGAAGAGAGCTGATTCAACCATATGACAAGGATTTTTTTCAAATTTTTAGTGCAACGGCAACCTCATAAAATTTTAACGAATGGTTTAGCGTAGACACCCTGTATATTTATGAGTCTTTCTTAATTTTGGTCTAAAAACAAACTTAAGTTAAAGAGCGTACTCAGATCTAGCTTTGATTTGATAAACAATGAAGAATGTGAGTAAGAAGCAAGTACTTTATTAATGTTAACATCTAAGTTTACATACGTCAAATGGAATGGAATATATCTGTTTTATTAGATGATTTAAATTTGTTTCCTAGAAAAATTCTATCAACTCCTCAAACTTGCGAAGTTACATTTTCACCATGACATTATTAGAGGTATAGTAAGTTTTACACTTTCCACTATTACTAATTCATTTCGTCAAATTAGGTAAGGTTAGTTTAGTTTATTATATAAACATTACCTTATTCTACGTATTTCTAGTGTCATATTGCTATTGTTAAGTTAAGCTGATCAAAAACATGTTTACTCAACCACGAATGTAAAATTGTTCTTGGAAATAAATAAAGTATTATTATTAACATCATCCATATACTTCCGGACTGCTGCAATTTCTTGCACTTAAATGCACATTTAAACTTTTAGTTAATTAACGGATTGACTTGTGAAATAGTGATATTGTTTACAGTTGAAAAAGTTGAAAATATGAGTTATGTGAAATGCCTGTTGCTTCAAATTAGGCATATTAGACGAAGATAATTCATGTAATTCATCACTCCTTTTGTTTATCCAAATGTGAGTCCAGCGGTTTACAAAAACGAACTTAACTGAGTTTAACTGAATTTTAAAATTAGGCATATTAGAAGATAATGCATGTAATTCACCATAGATTTAAATAATTGAAAAAAAACAACAAACTGCTAGACTCAGTTGAATAAACAAAACAAAAATTGCACGATTTTATCTGAATTTGACAACAAAACATCAACAGTTTACTACCTTACAAAAATTGGCGTAAATTATTTGAAAATCGAAAATAATTCGTCATCCATTTTTTCTTCAAACTGCTTAGTTTACTAAGCACAGCTCGAATTTAACTGAATTTGTTAACAAATGTTCACAGTTTACAAATTATGTTCAAATTTGCTTGAGTAAAGAAAGTCTAACACCTAATAGTGATACAAATAAGATTCATGGGCAGCGAAACATTAAATAAATACAAATAAAATACATGTATTATTTCTGAAAGCTCTCTGAAATATTAAATAATTAAAATAAATGTATTAACCATCAAATTTCTTTGGGAGCTCATGAGTAATAAATAACAAATAAAACACACGTATTATTTCTCAAAGCTTTAAAAACTCATAAGTAACACAAAACACATGTTGTCTTATTTCTTAAAGCTCTTTGAATGCTCGTAAGTGATAATATAATGAAAATCCCTTTGAGTTTACGAAATTCCAGCGTTTTTTTTTTAAATTCATTTTTAATCTTCTGTATTTTTCGTCCTTTTAATTAATCTCATTGTTCATTTCTTTTGATATTTCCTGAAAACTTTATGAAAATCGAGTATTTCTGTAACTTTATAATTTCTTTTAATAATATACCTACGTGAATAAAGCCCATTATTTATTTTCATAGATCCTGAAAACCTCATTAAAATCGAATGTTCTTGAAAAGACTTAAAGTCATAGAAATGAATCTCATTTTTCTCTTTTCGTAGTTCCTGAAAACTTCATGAAAATCTAGTGTTTCTATAACTTTAATTGATGTTGTTTTTTAAATAGTAAGTACCTGAGAGCAGCTCGTTCTTTATTTTCATAATTCTTGAAAACCATATTAAAATCTAATGTTTCAGTAATTTTCAATGATTGTTTAAGGAGTACTACACGAATTTACAGTTTTTTTTAATTGACTCAAATTTGTGCTCCTGTAATTTATTTCGTAATTGAATATACAAAATTATTAAAAGCACATTCTATCTTTTCGACAACTGTAAATCTGATAAAAATCAGTAATTTTATTGATTTTTCGTATGCGATATGAATGTATCGTTTGTCTGGTGATTTAACAATTTTAGTCAACTAGCAGCATTTTTAATTTATTTCGCAGTTAAGTAAACTTAAATTTTTGAAGATAATAACGACTAAGCAAAAACTCTTCCTAGATCTAGAAATCACCGAGCAAGCTAAGTGGCTTTTCTATATTCCCAAAAAATGCATAAAACGTGATTTAAAAATATCTATATTGTGGTTGAAGGTGTTCACTTTGTGGTATACCTTCAATTCACTTGTAAATAAAACTTTGTTTAAATTAATCCTGACTCGAAAAAAATCATTAAATGCTCAAAGCTTTAAAACAAAGCATTCCATTTAACATAAGTGATTCTATTTAAAAGCAAATCAATTAAATATTAATTAATTCGTGATCCTTGTGCTGTAAAATAACGCATGTGCCAACATCACGCCTCCCAATTCATTGGGATTAAAGCCAGAGCATACATTTAATTTACTTTCGCGATGTTCACAAATCGATTTATCGCGGAATAATTGGTTCTTGTTCGATATGCAAAAGGCCCATTCTTGATCCTGGATAACAATGGATATATTTGTGAACAACATTAAAACCTAATGAAGAAGTTCTTTCTGTTAATCCGAGCGGATTGTGGGTGTTGTGTATTGGCTCTGGCCAAGCTTAATCCTCTTGCAACCAAGGTCGAGCAGCGTAGAATATACTTGGAAATACTAAAGGTCGTTCTACAATCTCAATTCTAACTAAAGGGTGTCCCAAAATTAACGCAAGATTTGAATTAAATAGAAAACACAGTTTTTAGTCTCTGGATTCTTATTTTTTTATTGAATCATAAAATATAAAGGATAGGGTTGTTCATGGAATAAAACATCGGGCAAATGGCCTCCACGGCTTCGCTGGCACATACGCATTCTTTTGTCGAAATTTTCCATGACCATTCTGCATAAATGTGGCTGAATTTCGTTAATACAGCGTTTAATTTCTATCTGTTGTGCACGGATGGTTGTGAGCTTGTTGACATAGACCTTTGCCTTCAAATAGCCCCATAATAATAAATCTAATGGTGCTAAATCACACGATCTAGGGGGCCAATTCTGATCACCGCAACGAGAGAGTACACGACTAGGAAATGTATTATGCAGTAATTAAATTGTTTTCTATTTATTTCTAATCTTGCGTTAATTTTGGGACACCCTTTATAACTTCAGAACATTCAAGGTGCCGAGACTTTACGCAATCTACAACAGGTTTGTCTTACAAAGACTAAATCCAACACTCATTGAAACAACTATTTCCCGAGCTCGTACTTCAACGGAGATTGGATTATATTATTTTAATGTTTTGCAGTTTCCTACAAGCAAGTATTGGCAATTTCATTCATAGTTGTACAGAGAGTTTTTCTTTTGAGTATACATATCTCAATTATAGGCTGTAAGTTTTCAGATATTCGTTGGTTTTAAAAAACAATCAATTTGAAGCTTTAAACGAGTGTTTTCCACTTCCAAGCTAAGCATGAAGTAACTGAATATTTGGATTTGCCGGGGCGCGCGAGCGAAGCGAGTCGCGCCCCGGCAAATCCAAATTTTCAGGCTTTTCTAAACCCGAAATTTTACTTCATGCGCCACGCGTACAAGTCATTGATTTCAATTTAAGTTCATTTGTTCCCTATATTTCAGTGTTTTTTAGTGTTTAATACGCGTGGCGCATGAAGTAAAATTTAGAGTTTAGAATAGCCCAGAAAATTTCACGGGGCTTTTCTAAACTCGAAATTTTACTTCATGCTTTGCCTGGGAGTGGAAAACATTCGTTTCAAGCTTCAAACTGAACCTTTTCTCAAAATACAATGAATAATTGAACATTTGCAGCACATCATTCAGATATGTATACTTAAAAGAAAAAGTCCCTGTATATAACTACAAACTTCATTAATAATAATAATAATCCTTATTCTCAACCTCTACAGGCACTATTAATAAATACAATATATTTTTGTATCCCACGGCAATATACTCTATGTTCGAGCATCGGGGTACCACAGATTCAAGTACTGGGGTGCCACGAGGTTCGAATTTAGATACACAAAATTTAATGATTTCAGTGTTATTTCCAAAGGTATGAAATTTTCGCAAACTTTTTTAAACAGGAATTATTAAAATTGTAGCTTTAAAACTTGTATAATACTCTTTCAAAAAAATGGAAAAGAAATTACGCAGGATTTAAAGAATTTGCAAGAAATTTAGAAAATATTGCTGTTCTTCGATTATCTTGTCCATATTGTTTTATTCAGCATTTTTTTGAGAAATAGGACTTAGATATCTGTGTATTAAAATCGATTAAAAAAGTCACGGATTAAATGATTTGGAAAGAAAACACTTGGTTAAATTTCACTAATATTTTAGTTTTTTATTCCAACTAGTTTCGACTTATAGTCATTCTTAAGGAGTACAGAACTTTACATTTTTGCAAACATTATATAGAAGAAGAGAGGTTCATTTGTATTTTATGGCAATAAGGGCTGTCATGGTGGGTGAGCTCCACAAATCTTCGATGTCATAACTATTACCTAACCATAAAATTTAAATTAACCTCTCTTCTTGTATATAATGTTTGTAAAAATGTAATTTCCTGTACTTCTTGAGAATGACTCAAAGTCGAAACTAGTTAGAGTAAAAAAACCAAAATATTAGTGAAATTTAAGCAAGTATTTTCTTTTTCAAATCATAGTTAAATATGTTTCACCACGTGAAAGTAGAGAAACTTGTTTAGGATACTTTAAATGGATTAAAAATAGTTTCTATAACATATAATATTACGATAATGTTCGGATAAACTGCAAACAATAAGTCTTAATTAATAACAAATATTCATTTCTTTGAGCTGTTTCTCTAATCTTCAGGATTGAGAAAACCTATGGATTGCATTGTTAGATAAAATATTTTTATTTTAATAATTGAACAATCTATTGAATCATCTATATGTGTAGAGACTTTGTTGAACATTTTATTAATAACCATGACCGGTTGTTATGATGTTAATGACATGGTAATTCGATCCGAATCCTGTGTCGATGGCTATATTTTTTCCTTTTCTAGGAACGCTTCCAATAACGTTTAAACGCGAAATGTCACGCGCGCTTTAAACTGTGCTTCGGTCAGTCGAAACACCTGTTTGACGTCTCTGTTTGCGATCGGGCACTTTTTTTCGTTACGGCGGGGGGCACCCCGTATCCAAATTTGTTTCAAGCCAAATCGACCGACTCTCCCGTTAATTGTTTTTCGAATGGACCATAAGGCTATTAAAGAAACACAAACATAATTCAATGACAGAATATAAAAGAAATGTTGATTACAGTCCTGTTGCACTAATAAAGATTAAAGTGGGTTTATCTCTGAACTCGAGTTCAAGATGACAGTTCCTATTGTGGCATTGTCACTTTAAACACGAGTTCAGCGATGAACCAGTTCGAAGTGTTTGATGCAATTGCACCAAAAATGTTCATGTTTGAACTCTAGTTCAAAACTACAGTTTCCATTGTTGTAATGTCACTTTAAACTTGAGTTTAGAGATGTACCAGTTCAACGCGTTTGGTACAACTGGCCAAAAATGCAGGTAAAATGTTTTAATAAATACCATGCGATTATTTGAATTATGATTTAGAGTAGGCGACATTTGCACCAAAAATGTTCATCTCTGAACTCGAGTTCAAAACTACAGTTTCCATTGTTGTAATGTTAGTTTTAACTTGAGTTTAGAGATGAACCAGTTCAACGCGTTTGGTACAACTGGCCAAAAATGCAGGTATGGATATGTTTTAATAAATACTATGCGATCATTTGAATTATGATTTAGAGTAGAAGACATTTGCACCAAAAACGTTTATCTCAGAACTCGAGTTCAAAACTACAGTTTCCATTGTTGTAATGTCACTTTTAACTTGAGTTTAGAGATTGACCAGTTCAATGAGTTTGGTACAACTGGCCAAAAATGCAGGTATGGATATGTCTTAATATATACCATGCGATCATTTGAATTATGATTGTGTAGTTGCCCAGAGTGCTAATTAAATAAAGGAATAAATTTGAGGTTATGGTAAAGTATGTGTTAACAGTCAGTAGTGCCGATCTAATTTAAAATTCAAAGACTACTCTAAATTATGGTCTAAACGATCGCACGGTACAATACATTTTTTTACCCTACGACAATACACTAAATTCTAGCCTCGGGGTACCCCGATTGAAGTAAATACACACGATTTAATTATTTCAGGATTGTTTCCAAAGGTATGACATGTCCGCAACTTTTTCTAAACAACGGAAATTAATAAAGACATCAAAATGTATCTTTAATGGGCTGTACTAGGATTGATGCGCTTCTAGGGGGGGCTATTTTAGATCACTGTAGTTTTCGGCCTTGCTATACATAGTTTTAAAAATGTTCTTCATTTTGTCCAATGTAATTAGCATCAGTCATAAAACATAATATTGACTAATCTAATTAATGATGCGTAGTTTTATTAAGATGGGTTACGACTTTTTCTAATTACAACAATTAATCATTGACGGTTAGCTCGAAATTATTTCATCAATAATTTACTATAAAACCTTTGCGTAACGCGCAATCGACGCAAAATGCTTGAGTGTGCATTATTAATTAGTTCACACAAACAAATCGGACACTCGAACAAGGACTCTCGCTAACTATAACAAACGCGAATCGTTTCGTGGACGGCCGATATGAATTACAGTTTACCCAGAAAGAATGGAAAGTAAATCCGGACGCGTCTCAAGTTTCCTACACTTATTTATTTTTCCTAATAAACATAAAAATAATCAGATTATCGTTATCTAATGCGAATCAATTTCGTATTTTCGCGAATTTAAATAATTTGATGATCAACATTTTATTTTGTAGTAGGTACGTAATATTATACAGGGATTTTTGTCTTTTAAGTGTACATATCACGATGTATACGCTGTACATTTCTAGGCATTCGTTGTTTTTATAAAAATGTTTAATTTGAAGCTTCTAGCGAGTGTTTCTACTCCCAGATTAAGCATGATGTAAAATTTCGAGTTTAGAAAAGCCTGAAAATTTGGTTTGGTCGTGTAGCGCTACGCGCTACATGACCAAACCAAATTTTCAGGCTTTTCTAAACTCGAAATTTTACTTTATGCGCCACGCGTATAAAACACTGAAATATTTTGAAGCTCACAGTATACTGCTACTGTTTGATCTCACGTTAAAACTGTGTGTAAATGTCTAACTAAAAGTTGCGCTTTTAAGCCTTAAGGCAATTTGCTTTAGAATATGTAAGTATAGTTACTCATAAGAAAAACTTATGTATTTAGAACATCACAATACCTGTTGCTTTGGGATATGCAAGTATTTTTATAAGAAATATCTCTGTGTTTTTAATCTCACAATACCTTAGTGTTTTGTACGCGTAATTTTACTTCATGCTTAGCCTGGTAGTGAAAACACTCGTTAGAAGCTTCAAATTAAACACTTTTACAAAAACAACGAGTGTCTGAAAATTTACAGTGTACCTGTAGATCAGAATATTGATTCTTATAAGAAAAAACCCTTGTATAGCGAAAAATAACATGCTTTGGAATTTCGCTGTCATTTCATTATTTACGCAGAGATTTATTTCATTTTTTTTAAAATAAGAAGGCAAGGGATGTCTGTCCTTTGTCCCAAATCTTTACAGTCACAAGATTTTCTTACAAAAAAATGTACAAACTATTTCTCAAAAATTGGCATAAGTCCAGATACTTTTTCAGTGTACTATTTTTTGAACTGTATTGTTTAACTGATGAATTAAAGCTATTAGCAACCTTAGTAAAGATGGCTTATCGAATTCAGTCACTTTCATGAGCAGAACGAACAAGGCACAGTGGCCAAACATTTCTTTTTAAGAAACTAAAACAAGAGACATCAAATTTAAAATTTGTCGCAGAAAATTTATTATATTAAAAAACTTATAACGTGCTGCATTTTTACATTTGTTGTGTTACAAAAATTGTATTTTGCTACAAATAGCATATATTCCATACAATGTATTTACTCGCATTACGAGTAAAAATAAACCCATTACATTAGCGCAGTTCCAGCCGAGGGAAGGAAAGGAAGAAAAAATAAAACTGCGTGGTGAATGCAACAGTTCCGCTCTATTCTAATACCGAGAGTCGTGGTCTTGGGCATGCACTAAAAGACCGAAACGTTTCGGACATGCACGCAACAAAGGGCGCACACGCACACTCCGTCCACCTTCGGACGAGGTGCAGTTAAAATTCCTCCATCGCCGTGTTTACCAAAGCGAAACACTCCGCGATGCCAATAGACCATCAACAAGCACCAAGCACCAACTAAAAGAGGTTTGTTTCTGTAAATACTTTCACGGTCGGCGGGACTCTCTCGGCTTAATCGCCTATAAACAATGCACACCCAACGGGTTAGGGATTTATTCGAACACAAAAAAATGATTGGGGTACGTGCTGGAAATTCCGTTTAATTCCAAATAATCGTAAGCTGGTCACTGATCGTGAAATTGCAATCTCGATTGTTATTCTTGAATTGAGCCTCGGGGCACACCAGATTGCAAACTCCGAATTTTGTTTAGCCTGTAAGCAAACCAAATTCAAATAATCCCTGATATTTTTAGCCTGCGGGCGACCCAGAATCAAACAAGCTTGGTTGAATCATGGAGGCGTTCTTTATATCAAATATACGCTGAAAGTTTTAGCATTGGGGCAACACAGAATCAAGTAAACCCTCCATTTTTCAGTCTTGGGATAACTCAGATTCAAGTAAACTCTGCATTTTTTAGCCGTGGAGCCAACCAAATTTAAATAAACCCGGCATTAAATTTTGAATTGTAAACTCATCTAACACTTGCTGAAGCATGTTTTAACACTGGATTTAAAATAAAATAATAATTTTAAACTAGTTTTAAATACAGTGTTAAACCCTGCATTTTTTAGCCTTGGGGCAGATTTAAATAAACTCTGATATTTTTTAATTTTAAGACAACGCAGATTTAAAGAAACTTTGGAATGTTAGCCTTGGAGCAATCATTAAAAAAACTGTATTTTTTCGCCTTGGTACAACTCGGATTTAAATAAACTCTGAATTTGTAAGCTTTTGGAACAATCACGATTCAAATACACTCTGGATTAATAAACTCTGATTTTTTTAGTCTTGAGGCAAAGCAGATTCAAAGAAACTGAAATGTTTGCCTTGGGGCAACCCAGATTCAAAGAAACTGTATTTTTTGGACTTGGTACAACTCAGATTCAAATAAACTGAGTTTGTAAGCTTTCGGAAAATCACGATTCAAATACACTCTGAATTTGAGCCTTCGGTCATCCCAGATTCAAATAATTTGATTTTTAGTTAGAAATGGGTTGCCCCAAGCATCAAATTCAGAGTTCTCGATGCTCTTTATAATTTTTCTAAATATCTAAACCGCTTTTCCATCTCTAATATTATTCATGGATAAGTTCTCGATTCCGTTCATAGACATAAAACGTTTCAACTCGGATTTAAATAAACTCTGAATTTGTAAGCTTTTGGAACAATCACGATTCAAATACACTCTGGATTAATAAACTCTGATTTTTTTAGTCTTGAGGCAAAGCAGATTCAAAGAAACTGAAATGTTTGCCTTGGGGCAACCCAGATTCAAAGAAACTGTATTTTTTGGACTTGGTACAACTCAGATTCAAATAAACTGAGTTTGTAAGCTTTCGGAAAATCACGATTCAAATACACTCTGAATTTGAGCCTTCGGTCATCCCAGATTCAAATAATTTGATTTTTAGTTAGAAATGGGTTGCCCCAAGCATCAAATTCAGAGTTCTCGATGCTCTTTATAATTTTTCTAAATATCTAAACCGCTTTTCCATCTCTAATATTATTCATGGATAAGTTCTCGATTCCGTTCATAGACATAAAACGTTTCAGGCTTTAAAACGCGTGACATATTTCTGGTAATTGTTGAAACGTGATGTCCAACCGGCTTTCAACATAACCAGTGATTCACACAGCGATTGTGCACAGTTTCAATGTCCACGCGAAATGCGTTTGTTGTTAAAAAAAATGCTTACGTCGATTATTTAATTAAATTTCAATCATCTGGAAGTTTATCTAAGATATGCGACATTAATTGGCTTACTAAGATATTAAAGTTTTACAATACATATTAGAAACTGGTATTTCAAGATCGTATGGATTGAGAGGCGCGTTTCGGACTTCTTGATCATCACCAGCGTGGTCTGATCCAATATGCAATATTGATTGGCCTACTGAAGTACTTTATCATCTGATTATTTAACGCGAAATCATAATGTCTATTGCTCATTTGAGTCAGTTTAAGATGAAATATAGTGTGGATGTTTTAATGAGGTCCCGCATTTCTGATAAAAACAAAATAATATTCATCTTAAACTGACTCAAATAAACAATATACATTATGATTACGCGTTGAATAATCAGATGATAAAGTACTTCAGTAAGCCAATCAATATTGCATATTGGATCAGACGGGACCCTATGAAAATATCCACACTATATTTGCCACCCGTAATGCTAGTCTTGTATCTACTTTTTGACATAGTTTCGATAATTTCTTTTAAATAGAAAATTAAAGTACCTACTCGTATATACTAACTTTTAGAAATTTAAATACCTATAATTTTTTGCAGTACCCCCATTAAAATATGCAATTTATATTAAAAATAGTGTGCTTAATGATACCCGAATTGTTAATATTTTCTTTAAAACTAATTGTGTTCGTTTTATTGCCAAATACCATTTTGCTAATACAAAAAAAAAACAATTTTGTACAAGAAATCTCCGTTCTTTAAAATTTCTTTCAGAGAGACTATGTGGATGTTTTGATCGGGTCCTAGAAATGCCATGTATTTGACATGTATTTGTAGACTTAAATAAGATAAAATTATATCTTAATATTAATTATTGATTATATATTCGTGATTATATTGTATACGTGTATTTTTTTATGCTAGGAATAATTAAAAGAGCTGAAGCGAAATACACGAACAAATGAAATCCGAATAATTGACGGTGATATAGTGCTTACATGTGACAATTTTCTTAGATAATCATGCAGAAAATCAAAGGGACACGGACGGACCACCAACGCTTTCGATTACCATAAGAGCGAGCCGTCGAGCCGGCCGCGGTCATTTCATTCCATTTTGCTTTTGAATGTTCTCTATCGAAATCATTATTAGTAATGCAATTCACTCGATTGTTACAATCGAAAAATATTACCAATCAAACATTTAATGTATTGATAAACAAGATTGTGGAGTCTGGGGTTCCTCGAGCTCCCAATCCAGAAATCGAGGCGTTTGAGATTCCACAACTTAATCTCTGGTTCCTCGAGGTTCCAATTTATAAATCAAGGCATCCGAGACATAAAAATTAATCTCGTATCTGAGGTTAATCTCTAATCTGGGGTTCCTCGAGTTTCCAATTCAGAAATCGAGGTGTTTGAGACTCCATAACTTAATCTCTGGTTCCTCGACACTTTAAAACGTAATCTCGTATCTGAGGTTAATCTCTAATCTGGGGTTCCTCGAGGTTCCAATTCAGAAATCGAGGTGTTTGAGACTCCATAACTTAATCTCTGGTTCCTCGAGGTTCCAATTCAGAAATCAAGATATCTGAGAGTTCACAACTACTCTTATCTGGGGTTAATCTCTAATTTGAGGTTCCTCGAGGTTCAAATCCATCTCTGGTTCCTCAAGGTTCCAATTCAGAAATCAAGAAATTCGAGACCTTACAATTCAATCTCTAATCTGAGGTTAATCTCTTATCTGTGGTTCCTTGATGTTTAAATTCAGAAATCGATGTGTTTGAGACTCCACAACTTAATCTTTGGATTCTCGAAGTTCCAATTCAGAAATTAAGCCATCCGAGACTTCACAACTTAATCTGGGGTTATTATGACGTTCATTGAAGTTCCAATCCAGGAATTGAGACCTTTGAGGCTCTGCAACATTATGTCTGGTTCCTTGAGGTTCCAATTCAGAAATCAAGGCATCCCAAACTCCACAATTTTATCTCTAATATTAATATTAAGTTAAGTTAATATTAATCTTTAACATTAATATTAAGTTTGGTTGAGATTATTATTAGAGATTAGATGAGATAAGGCAGAGGGCAGGGAACATGGAACAAGAATAGAATAATGTATTAGGTGTAAAATGGGGATAAAATGTACCACGTGAAATGTGGTTTGGTACTGTATATACAGGGAATTTTTCTTTTAAGTATACATATGCCACTCCACTCCAAGACTAAGCATGAAGTAAAATTTCGAGTTTAGAAAAGCCTGAAAAGTTGGCGTGGTCGCTCCGCTTCGCTACGCGACCAAACCAAATTTTCTGGCTTTTCTAAACTCGAAATTTTGCATCATGCTTAACCTCGAAGTGGAGAACACTCGTTATAAGCTTTAAATTAAATTCTTAAACAAAAACAACGAATATCTGGAAATTTACAGCATATAGGTGGGATATGCATACTTTAAAGAAAAAACTCCCTGTATATGTAAAAAAAGTTATGCCAAATAAAGGTTTATATTAGTATTAGAGATTAAGTTTTAAAGTCTGGGAACTCTTGATTTCTGAATTGGAACCCCGAGGAACCCCAGAGTGTCCACAATCTTGTTATCGATACATTTTGTATTATGAATAACAGAAATAAAAAAGCCAGTTCAATTTATTGAGAGTTGTTATCGGTAACACGGCGAAACCAATAAATATTTTATTTGCAATCAAAGTAATGCTGTAATTAATCGTCGTCGCCGGGTAAACGTTCCATGAAACATTTAGCGTTAATGAAATGGGCGATTTTAATTAACAGCTAGTTACGGAATGAAATTATTTACTGCCGCCAGCTCTGTTAAACAATACGGCTATATTTCAATATTGCGATTTGCCTGCTCTCATTTATCAAAATCAAGTGGTTTTTATTCCGTTGCCGAATTGAAATATTTTGTATCAAATATTAATATAAGTTTTTTAGTCTCGTCTATGAATGCGTATTAATTCTTGAATCTTGGAGGCGTTCACTTCGTGGTACATTTTCAATTTGATATAAAGAAAACACTTAACTGTTTTTTTATACCACTTTTATTTTACTTTTGTGACTAGTTTCAATTACACGGTAATCATTGTCAAACTAAGTGTTAGTTTGACAATGATTACCGTGTAATTAAAACTAGTCACAAAAGTAAAATAAAAGTGGTATAAAAGAGTTAAGTGTTTCCTTTATATCAAAGTAGGTTTTAATTTCGCGGAAATAAATGTAAATTATTTTTTAAGAGCCTGTTAATCAATTCAAATACACTCTGTATAATACAGAATATTCCATATTATAAATACACAAACGAATCCATATTATATTTCGTAATTCAAAAACAATCTTCTGAATCTGCATGTTTACAATCCATTTCGATGAATACGCAAATTTAGAACACAATTTTCTGTATCGGTTGCTTCTCCACAAACACTAAGTAACACACAAATGTACAGCCATTATCTATTTAATGAAATCATTAGATGGTGTAAACTATCCACTTGATTTATTAATGAAATCGATATGTAATGGATTACATGAAATGTTTGTAAATAATCCGCAATCGAAAATAAACAAGTGAATGTTTACACTTTGGTGTGCGCGCATACATTTCGAGAGGATGCCTCTCTTTGTGTGATGCCACTGATCATAAAATAGGATGGAACTATGTTTTCATTGGGCGCGATGTGTTTGTAAATATATTAATTATATCATCAGATTGGCACTAGGATGTAAAACACGGTTTAGCCGACGACCAACGGTTTCTAATCTTAAATTTTATTTCGTTGCGTTTTCGGTTTTAATTTAAACCGACGAGAGATCTTGTTGTTTTGATTAGGTTGTATTAAATTTATCACTTTCAACATTTTTCAATTGTAAACAAAACTATAAACAGTCTAGGGCTGTAATATAAATCATTTCCTACATTCATTGGGCCTGTTTATCAGAGACAACAGTTGGGACTTTACTGCCAAGTGTTGGGGAATTCACTGATGACCGGATTGTTAATCGTGAACGTGTTTGCGATTTTCGCAATCGTACAAAGTATTAGTGATGGGCAAGATCAATCAAAAAAGATCGATTGATCAATCCCTGCAAGCGATCGAGCCGCTCGATCTTTTCGTGTCACTCGATCTTTTTGATCGGCTCGATCTTTTTGATCAGCTCGATCTTTTTGATCGGCTCCATCTTTCTGATCGATTCGATATTTTTGATCAACTCGATCTTTTCAATCGGCTCGATCTTTTCGGGTGGCTCGATCGTTTCAGGCAGCTCGATCTTTTCAAACTTGTCGAGCTAGTCGATTGATCAATATTTTACAAAATTTTAGTCGTGAAGATGGTGTTTTCTTTTTACTAAATAATTTGTACTTAGTTTTCTTAAATATTGATAGTAATTTTATTTTGTTAATTATAACATACACAGAAAATAAAATGTTGTGGTATGTGTACATTATTTTTATTTTAGAGAAACAGAAAATAATGTACTGGGAGTTTTTTTTATTAAGTATACTTATTCCAAATTCAGCTAATTTTCTATAAATCTTTAGATATTCCTTGTTTTTTTTATGTTTAATTTGGAGCTTTAAGCGTGTATTTTCCACTTCCAGACTAAGCATGAAGTAAAATTTCGAGTTTAGAAAAGCTCCGTGAAAATTTGTCGAGGGTCGCGCAGCGACCCGAGACAAATTTTCTGGGCTTTTCTAAACTCGAAATTTTACTTCATGCGCCACGCGTATAAAACACTAAAATATTTGAAATTTATATTTGAACTTCACTTGAAATCTGTGTTTTATGCGCGTGGCGCATGAAGTAAAATTTCGAGTTTAGAAAAGCCCAGAAAATTTGTCTCGGGTAGCTGCGCGACCCGAGACAAATTTTCACGGGGCTTTTCTAAACTCGAAATTTTACTTCATGCTTAGTCTGGGATTGAAAAACACTCGTTTAAAGCCTCAAATTGAACTCTTAAAATGAACGAGTGTGAGAAAATTTACAGCTTATGCATATGTTTACCTAAAAAAAATTCACTGTATACAGGGAGTTTTCCTTTTAGGTATACATATTCGTTGTTTTTCTAGAAGAATTCAATTTGAAGCTTTGAACAAGTGCTTTCCACTCCCAGATTAAGCATGAATTAAAATTTCGAGTTTAGAAAAGCCTGAAAATTTGGATTGATCGCGTAGCGAAGCGAAGGATAATACTCGTTTAAAGCTTCATACGTCACACTAATTTAAAGTGAAATTCAAAATATACTACTTATTTCATATGTGAATCATGTTTGAATATTTTTTAGCATATGCGCTGTACAAAAAAAAAAACAAAATGGAGTTTAAGATTCCTCAACTTTTAAAAATGTAAAATATGCCAAAACACGTCTTTAAAATTTCTGAATGAAAAATGAAAATCTGTGATGCGGCCCTTAGAACATTCTAAGTGTTAATTTTGGCTCTCGAAGCAATTTGGGTTGGCCAGCCCTGATGTAAATATTGTATTATGGCAGGTCGGGAAACTTCTAGTCTGCAATTTATTTATTAATTCTCACTTTTTCGTATTTGTTCAATTTTTAATTACAATTTCAATATTAATTATAATTACACTAAAAAGCATAATTTACACTTATTATATTAATTCATTTAGTCATTAACTAACGAGTATTTAAATAACAAGTATTTTTTTAGTGATGATCAAATACGTTCGTGTGCGCGATCCGCTAGATCCTTGGAAATGATCGAGCTGCTCGATCAGCTCGATCTTTTTGATCGGATCGATCTTTTTGATCGGCTTGATCTTTCCGAGCGGCTCGATCTTTATGATCAGATCGATCTGCTCGATACTTCAACTGATCGATCATTGCTTGATCGATCCTTGAGATACTCGATCTTGCCCATCACTACAAAATATACCAACCGGCGTACCGTTCACTAGATACCAACATACATCAGAAACAAATACAAACATGTTAAATTCAAATTCAAAACTATTTGAATTCGAGAAAATAAGCTTACGCTTCTTATAGTTTGCACACTTTAAACATAATATATAAAATTACGAAAAAACTATTCGTGAAAATGCAAACAATGTCTTAATTAATAAGACAACTTAAGACGATAAATATCCATTGAAACAACTACTTCCCGTGCAAATACACCTCCGGATATTGAATTATACAATGAAATATTTAAAATCTTATTTAATTTGATTTGTTACAACGCTCTATTAAAGTATATGTAACGTTTAGGTCATCTTAGGTCGTCTTAAGTTGTCTTATTAATTAAGACATTGTTTGCATTTTCACGAATAGTTTTTTCGTAATTTTATATATTATGTTTAAAGTGTGCAAACTATAAGAAGCGTAAGCTTATATTCTCGAATTCAAATAGTTTTGAATTTGAATTTATCTTGTTTGAACTGTACCGTAAGGTAAATAATAAGGGCTCACATTCTTCATACCTGCTAATGACATAATCCCCTTTTTTACCTATAAATACCGACCATCATTTTCACTCATTCCATTTCTGTGTACCTGTTCATTCCACACACACACCACTTTTTCCAAGTAAGTTTGTTTAAATTTTATTTCTAATTTTTTAAACGTCATAAGCAAAGCTATACTGAAGAGAGATAAATCTCGAAACGGGTCTATAGATGGCCTAAGACATTAGTTTTAATCCAAGTCCTTTTACTTCTAATTTGTTGCTATTTCTCCTTTCATTTTAAATTTGTATTGTTAGTTGGATTGAAGAGAATTTGACCTAAACGTTACATATACTTTAATAGAGCGTTGTAACAAATCAAATTAAATAATATTTCAAATATTTCATTGTATAATTCAATATCCGGAGGTGTATTTGCACGGGAAGTAGTTGTTTCAATGGATATTTATCGTCTTAAGTTGTCTTATTAATTAAGACATTGTTTGCATTTTCACGAATAGTTTTTTCGTAATTTTATATATTAAATACAAACATGTTGAATGTTGAACATATTAATGAACGGGCCCATTAGGTTTGTTCGTTTGTACTGCGCTACGTTGAACTGAGTTCAAGTTTGTGATGTAATTGGACAATAAAATTATTGTTTCACTTCAAATCATTAATTTATCTAACTATATATTATAAGAAACTCTAAATTTAAGCTCATGTAAAATATACTTGGGATGCCAACGATTTAATTAAAATTTACTTGATTCGGTGGTGCTTCAAGGCTCGCATTTAGAGATAAATAAAATACAAGAAATGTTTTTTTCTGTATATTCTGTAAATTTTCCGACATTTCTTGTTATTAAAAAGGGCATGAAGCGAGTGTTTTTCACTCCCAGATTAAGCATGAAGTAAAATTTTGAGTTTAGAAAAGCCTGAAAATTTGGATTTGCTGGGGCGCGTGAGCGAAGCGAATCGCGCCGCGGCAAATCCAAATTTTCAGGCTTCTCTAAACTTGAAATTTAACTTCATGCGCCAGGCGTATAAAATACTGAAATAGTGTGAAGTTCAAAATATACTGCTTGTGTCTGATTTCATGTTAATTGATTTAATAAATTTTTATTTAGATTAATTAGAAATTCTGGAGCAATTTATTTTGGAATATATAAAGAATATTTAAAACACATATGGGCAACCCCCGGCCCGCTGCAAGATTTGATCCGGCCCGCGAGACATTTTGAAAAAACCCAATTAAAAAAATATTACATTAGGTACTTATACTCACGGGAGTGACAGTGAGGCGGCAAACATCAAATTCTTTGATGTTTGCCGCCTCACTCTTTGATAATCGCCGCCACTCGACTTGCTCGATCAAATTCTTTGAGGTTTGCCGCCTCACGGGCGACACATCAAAAGATTTATTGCTTCTCAATTATTCTAAACTAGTGTATATTGCCTATATAAGCGGGTGGGTGGCCCGAACGTTAGTTCAGTTCTATTTGAGCTACCGAGGTGATAACTTGGACAAGCGATATCCTAGCGAACTGCTCGAGCCGTCAACTTACTTTGTGACTTTGTGTGCATCTTGAGTGGTTACTAACTATAGTTTGTTATTAAGTTTATTGAACGAAAAGTAAACAAATATGATGTCTGGTGGAAAGAAACGAAAAGTAGATACAGAGGGTCGCCATTTTAAAGAAAAATGGACTGAAGAATTCTTTTTTATCTTGCACAATGGTAAGCCTATTTGTTTGCTGTGTAATGAATCCATTTCAGTAATGAAGGAATTCAATATAAAGAGGCATTACTCAACTAAGCATACTACGCTGCACTCACTGACAGGACAATTAAGAACAGACAAAATCCAGAAGCTTACCGCAAATTTGGAAAAACAGCAACAAATGTTTCATAAACAAAGAACACAACTTGATAATGTTGTGAAAGCTAGTTTTATAGTTAGCTCAAAATTGGCAAAGGCATTAAAACCATTTGCCGAAGGAGAATTTATCAAGGAGTGTATGTTAGAAGTTTGCGGTATTATGTGTCCTGAAAAGAAAAAAGAATTTGAAAAAATTAGTTTGTCAAGACGAACTGTTGTTCGACGTATAGAACTGATGGCTAATGATATAAAAACAACATTGACTGACCGTATGGCTGGTTTTGAATCATTTTCCATAGCATTAGACGAGAGCACCGACACCGATTTGTCTGACACAGCTCAACTGGCTATATTTATTCGAGGTGTTAATAAGGAGTTCACTGTTACTGAGGAATTGTTTGCTTTACAGTCGCTAAAAGGAACCACTACAGGAGAGGATATTTTTATTGAAGTTCAAAAGGTATTCACAAGTTTTGGCTTGCCGTGGTCAAAATTAATTGGAGTATGCACTGATGGTGCACCTTCTATGGTCGGCTTACGTAAAGGTTTCATCGGAATTTTGATAGAAAAAGCAACAGAATTAAATGTGCAAAAAGATGATTTGATAGTCCTTCATTGCATTATCCACCAACAGAACTTGTGTTCTAACTCCATTCGACTCCAGAATGTTATGAATGTGGTAGTAAAAACCATCAACTTTATTCGATCCCGAGGGCTTAACCATCGTCAGTTCAAGGCGTTTTTGGATGAAATATCAGCTGAATATAACGACGTAACATATTATTGTAAAGTCAGATGGCTGAGCAAAGTAAAAATGTTGAAACGGTTTTACGAGCTTAGAAATGAGATAGCAGACTTTATGAAAATAAAAGATAAACCACTATCTGAATTAAGTGACCCAAAACGGATATGTGACTTAGCATTTCTGGTCGATCTTACAGGCTATTTGAATGATTTAAATTTGAAACTTCAAAAACAAGGACAGTTAGTAAATGATTTGTACAGCCATTTAAAAGCGTTTCAGATCAAACTACGCTTGTGGGAGTCACAGATGCTGTCTGGTAACAGTTACCATTTCAACACGCTCTCTGCGTATGAAAATATTGCTTATGCTCAATATGCTGAAGAACTCAAGTTACTGTCGGAACAATTTTCGAACAGATTTTGCGACTTCAAAAACATGGAAGACTGTTTCAGTTTATTTGCTACTCCTATAACATATATTGTAGCTCCAATACACTTACAAATGGAGTTGATCGAGATTCAAGAAAACTCACTCCTAAAATCCAAATTTGAAGACCTAGAGTTGTGCGATTTCTACAAAAAATACCTAGAAGAAGACAATTTTCCGCAACTTAGAAAATTCGCAAGAAGATTGATTTGTGCGTTTGGCAGTACTTATAAATGCGAACAGTTCTTTTCATTGATGTAAGTTAATAAATCAACACATCGTACAAGATTGACTGACGATAATTTGGAAAATTCTTTACGTCTTTGTGTCAGTGGAATTAATCCAAATATCGATGGATTAGTTTCCTAAATTCAACCTCAAGTGTCTCATTGATTTCGGTGTATTTAACTTTCGTAGTTTGTAACAATTGCAAATTTAACGATTTAATTATAATGTACCATTTTTCTACATTTCATTTTGTTATTTTCATAAATTGTACTATAATAACATTGTCGTATTATTTCATGCCTAATATCTATCGCAAAAAATATTATCACTACTTTAAAATGCACTAAGTACTTTTAAACGCGGCCCGCGAACGTATTTGCACGCTAAAGTTTGGCAATCAACATGTCAAAGGTTACCCATACCTGATTTTAAAGATAAAATCTTCGTATGTATTTTAAATGTAACTTTAAATCGTAAATCAAGGCCTTTTTTTGATAACCTAATAAGTAGGTAATGAAAACTTACAAAAGCCCAGAAAAAATATTTATTGATACTCCAAAATAACATAATAAAATGACAAAGTATCAGTTATATCTTTAAAAATGTAATGTCTAAGGGGGCGAAGTCACCTCCCCATTCTCTTTTTTGCTATGTTTGCACTAATTAAGCCTTGTATAAAATAAAAACGTTTTGGACACTTATAAGCGGTAAAACCCCCTTAAAGGAGTAATTATGCACGTTTTTTTCTTTGTGCTATGCAAAAATTACCCTATTTTAATATTGAGTTTTGTCATTTGTTTTAGGATTTGGTGTCTTCTGATCTCCATCCAAAAATTAAAACTGAACCCGACAGCTATCCGTTTCCAACGCTAAGTGCGACGCAATGTAAGTTTATAAAAAAATAAAAAAACAAACAAGGGAGAGTATAATGACAACTTTTGACCAACTTAGTTAATTTAATAAAATAAAAACAATAAGGAAAGTGGAGTGTGTATAACCTGGGATATAGGAAAATTAGACGCGAACATAAGGACGCGCGACTTTTTGACGCGGTCTTTTGGAAGCGCGACTTTTTGACGCAGTCTTTTGGAAGCGCGACTTTTGGACGCTACGACAATTGGACGCGACGACATTTGGACGCGTGATATTTAGACGAGCGACATATGGACGCTGTCGCCTCGTGCAGCTTTTAGTGGAGATTGCTTTAGTACTTTGTAGTGTCCCTATATGAAAAAGAGTACCGTAAATTGGCATCCATTTTGCCGCGCAAAGAGCGCCAAATTCAAACTAAATCATAGTACACTAAATTAAAACATATATTTTACTATCCGTGGTAATGGGGTAGATGAATTATGTGTGAAAAAACTTTAAATCGTCAAACACATCTATATAAACACAATCTATTACAAACCTTTCTCCTAACCTAACCCAATCTAGAACTGTGTGAAATCAACATCGTGCGAAGAGAGACTGACGCAATTTATTCTATTGCAAACTTTTCTCTTGACCCAACCTAGAAGTATGTGGAATTGGCATCGTGCATACACAATTTATTCTATTGCAAACGTTTCTCCTAACCTAACCTAACCTAGAATTATGTGAAATAGGCATAGTGCACAAAATGACTTGCGCAATTTATTCTTTTGCAAACTTTTCTCCTAACCTAGAAGTATGTGGAATAGGCATCGTGCCTAGAAGTGGAATAAGCATTGTACATACGCAATTTATTCTATTGCAAACCTTTCTCCTAACCTAACCTAACCTAGAAGTATGTGGAATAAGCATCGTGCACAAAGAGACTTACACAATTTATTCTATTGCAAACTTTTCTCCTAACCTAGATGTATGTGGAATAGGCATCGTGCATTCGCAATTTATTCTATTGCAAACGTATCTCCTAACTTAACCTAACCTAGAAGTATGTGCAATAGGCATCGTGCGCAAAATGACTTATGCAATTTATTGTATTATTGTCGAATTTTCGTCGCGTTCAAAAGTCGCGCGTCCATATTTCTGCGTCCTTTTGTCGTGATACCTATGAACTGAAATCGAACGATGCCCATTTTTGGCTTTATTGGTCTGCATGATTTCCATTTCATTAAAATTAAAGACAGTCGTTAAGTTTGTTTGTCTTTGACATGAATGTTAATTTTGAAATGTTTCCGCTCACCGTAATCAATTATTTAGTTAACAAAAGCCTTAACGTAAGGGAAATCATACGGCACATAGTTTGTAATTTTTACGTTTTTTAAATATCCATTTTTCGTTTGATTTTATATTTTGTTGTGCAGAATTTATAAAACATTTCCTTTTTTTGCATCGATTCTTTTTGTTGTTGTTGTGCAAGTTTTATTAGCGATTAATTTAATTAATTACTGAAATTTGTTTGTGTCCGTTAATTGATTTCCACAATCACGCATTGAATGGAAATTGCGATAAGTATTTATTTTGTGTAAATATTTTATTTTTCGATAATGTACGGATAAAATTAAATTTAAATTGATTAATCAAATTCAAAGGTCACATTTCAAATTAAAAGTTCACTGAAAAATTAAAACAGTTAAATATTTTGAGTAGAAGTTACGGGGAATCACTCGCTAAAAAAAAAAATTAGTTGAAATTTGAATGTTATGAGCCTACATCTTATAACCACAGTATTAATACTACACTGTTGAAATTTTAATAGAAGAAAGTCAAAGAGTACTACTAGACTTATTGTTATTTATTTTCTTCTAAAACACAATTTTAAGTGGTTGAAAATAATTTAAAATATGTTAGATTTTAGCATATTTTGTTGTATAATTTAAAATGCATTTCGATATTTTTAGATAATAGAAAGTCTAACCAAGAATTCTGTGATTAATATTGTAAATGAATTTTATATACAGGGTGTCCGTATTTCGAGGAAATGCATGGGGATCTCGGTTATTTGAAGAGTTAGAGAGTTGGTTAAATTAGGGCAAATACGTGAAATTTGGAGCCCACCAATAATCCGAAAACAGATTTGAAATATCTTTTTTTGTTTTCAAGATATTGCCAAAAAAATATTTTTTTCAAATTTCGTTTTTATTTTTTTATTCAAAAACTATTGGATCTAGGAATTTGCAACTTTTACATTATACAGGCACTTTTTAATCAGGAATTTAGTAGTGTACTTACATTTAAAATAACTTTAATATCTTCTCCAGAACCATAGCCAACTTTTGTTTTTCTTATGGGCGCCATATTGGATATTCATATTTTTGGAAAGAACTTTTTTTTCTGAATTCAACGGTATATCACACTTATAATTTATTTTGCGTTTCATTTGAAATATAGCAACCTTTTGTTTTTTGTAAAGAGTGCCTTGGAAACAATAACAATAATAACTCTCTAACTCTTCAAATTACCGATATCCCCATGCATTTCCTCGAAATACGGACACCCTGTATATATATATATATATATATATATATATATATAAAATTCATTTACAATATTAATCACAGAATTCTTGGTTAGACTTTCTATTATCTAAAAATATCGAAATGCATTTTAAATTATACAACAAAATATGCTAAAATCTAACATATTTTAAATTATTTTCAACCATATATATATATATATATATATATATATATATATATATATATATTTTTCAATGTCGGACTTTTGGGTGCAGGACCCCCTGAAACTGTTCTTTTTACTAAAAAAATAGTATTCTTCAAGTTTCAAGTCGAAAAATAAATATTAACCAGTGCCGCAAAGCGATTGAAAAAGTTGAACACTCACAATTGGGAAGGAAATTTGTGTTTTTTATTTTTATTTTTAAATCAATAATGATGATACACTACTGAATGATTATATATAAGTGAAATTAAGTAAAATTCAATAAATATTAGTAATTGTTATATTTCTATATTTAAAAAATAATTGTCTAAAACATTTTCACCATTACTCGTCGAATAGTGCATTCATTGCTTTTTTCGTGCACTGGGAATATTTCTTCCTATATTTCTGTACAACCTACAACAAAACAATCGAATGTTAAATCCTGAATTCGAGGTACCCCTTCTTAAGTTTCACTTACTTGAAGAATATACTGTTTTTTGAGTTCGTTTTTGGTAAAAGATTTGTTGAATTTTTCCATCAATTTGACTCCCCTTTCAGCAGAATCGTTAACTACATCAATGGAACTTATTATTTGTTTCCCTTTCATATATCCGTCGTTATGAAACCACTGAGTGGCATCAGTTAGGAGAAATGAAGTATCCATATTAAAACGTTTAAATAAATTCAAGGAAGTTTTAGTTATTAAATCACTTGGTAAATTTTTCTTAAAAAAATTAGATAGTTCTGTATAAGATAAATATTTTTTCGAAGAAGAAATTTCGTCTTCGATGTCTTTTATTTGACCATCATTCAAGTATTCCGAATTTTTTCAGCCATTCTCTGTTTTTCTTCGACTGGTACGTTTTCATCAAACAGAGCAAAGAGGATCGGTTCATCTGTCAGATACCAAAGATGATTTATTATTTTTTTAAAAAAGCTTCTGCAATATCAGCATCCTTTTCTATGTATTTCTTCAGTGTCTTGAGTAGTGAAATGTCATTCCATGGGGCTTCTGTTGTTTTATTTGCAGTAAACCAAGGCTTAATATAATTTACTACAATGAAACCGCATATCCTCATTAAGACCGTTTCCTCATGCTGTGTTAAGGTGAATTCACCTTGCAATAAAAATATTTTCAATGAATATATCGCTTTGCTCATCCACCTTGCCTGGTGATATGCGCCTGGTGGACGTATTCTATTTCCGTTAGAAAGAGTTCCTCCCAAAAGGATTACGGTGAGTTCTAAGAACTCTTTATAGTCATCGCGAGGCTGTTATTCATCCTTGAGTTTTGTGATGCAGAAATGGAGAATTTCATCGCGTTTTTCATCATTAAGTTTTACCAGCTCCATGCAGGAGTCGCAGTTCGATATATTACTGGAATTGATTTTTGGAAAACATGCTCTGAATTTCTTGAATAATGGAATATCGGGGCCAGTTGAAGAAAATAATTTCGTTGTGGAAATAGCCGCCTGTAAAATCAATTCGAAAATATGATGACGGCAGGCTAAAAACAGTATATCACGTCCCAATTTAATTCCCAACAGTGCACAAGCTACATTAATTCTGCCAGTATTAGAAGCTGTGGTATCGAACACAAATGCCTGGACTTTTTCTTGTAATGACCAGTTTTCCAATGTATCAAAAACTGCTCTAGCAATTTCTTGACCAGTTCCTGAAGGAATCTGCGGAACTCCCAATAGCTGCTCCATTATTGGTGTTTTTACTATAACAGGTAGCCGGTCGACTTTTTCGATCCCAGTGACATTTGGAAGTAATAACACTTTCTGGATCGGTATTTTCTGAATCTGAACTCAAAAAGGTGGAAGTCTGAACTGAAATGTGATACAATTTTAATGAAGATTATTTAGATCAAATACATTAAACGTAATTTTGTTTAACTCACCTAATGTTAGTTTTTCCATTTCTGCTTTACCTTTCCGCTTTTTTAGTTCTTCCCTTTCTTCTCTTTCGGCTTTTCTTTTTTCTGATGTCGTTACTTTTAAATCAATCCCAAGCATACTACCTTCTCTGTTCGGTTTTCGTTGTGCAAGGAAAAACGCTTTGTCCTCTTCAATAATTATCAAGTCCAAAGCATTTGCATGGGCAATATCAAACAAATTATTCAAATTTTCTTCAAACGTTTTTACATTGTTTTTATGTGATTCACTGATTCGTTTGCAGCTTTTTTCTAAATTTCTCCAAGTTTCATATAATTTCTTCAATTTTTTAACACGATCACTTCGATCTTTTGTTGGAATCCGAGCTTTCTTCCAAAAAATTAAACACTCATCGATAACTAAATTCGCAGTATCCGATATATTTAATTTCACTACTCGCATGTTATAAAATAAAACACTTAAACAATCTTTCTATGAAGGGAGTTTGCTACCAAGAATTTGATTTTTCACTGTACCGATTAAATATATTTTAGATCGCGGCATTTTAAAGAAATACAAAACACGTTACCGAATTTGAGAAAAGTAAAACAATTACAACACAAACGTATTAAACAGCTGGTATGTTTACAGAGCGGGAAAATCTAGAACTACATTTGAACAGCTGACTACTTTTTGGCAGCCATGTTGCATTTTAATTATTTATACATACATTTATTCATTATTTATACATCTTCCTACAATATATGTTATGTATAAAACGATATTTTCCTGTATAAATCTGACTAAAAACGTGAGTTAGCTGTACACTACCACGGAGTATTAGTCTCCTTAATTATACTCTGTGGAAAAATCATAAGCAAATTTAATCGCTTTGCGGCACGGGTTAAACTTATTTTATTGACATAAGACTTTGGGAACACCGTTTTTTCATTAAAAAGAACAATTTCAGCCGGTCCTGCAAAAAAAAATCGACATTTTTTTCACAATAGTAACTAAGGACCACCGTAATATATATATATATATATATATATATATATATATATATATATATATATATATATATATATATATATATATACATGTAAAATTAAATATGTGTAATTATTAGCTCCCCTATTCATTTTAAAGAAAAATCGTAAAGGAATATTTTGTAGAGTATTAAAAACTGTACTAAATGTATCGATTTAATTTTCGTTTGTACCAAAATCCATATTATCGAAATGCTACCAGAGAAATTTAAATGATGAAAAATAATTATTGCATGCTTGTCGTTTGGGGTAAATCATAATAATAACACTTAATTAGTGGAAGAAAGATCATTTATTCATTACCAAGATAATTTATAGTGGTGTCAGATTACAAACAGTTCATGATTTATTTTTGTTCAAATTTTTATTTTACTGTATCTACGTCCAATGGGAAATGTTAAAGCAAGTACTCAAAAAGTTCTCCATTCTGGTGTAAACAATAACCTAATCTGTTATAAAATGCCTTACATTAGCCAAGTACCTATCTGTAATTAATCTGCAATCCACAAAAATTGCTTCCCGCAAAGATTCAATATTTGGATGGCGTTTTTTATAAATTTTGTTTTTCAGGAGACCCCATAAAAAGAAATCGCATGGTGTTAAATCAGTAGATCTTGGTGGCCAGTTGATAGTGCCACGGCGACTAATCCAACAATTGGGAAAATTAGCATTTAAATATTCCCTTACATTTAAACCATAATGGGCCGGACATCCATCATGCTGATACCATATCTCCTATTTTTCACGTGCAACTTCTTTTAACGCAGGGCCAACCTGGTCGATTAAAAGGTCTAAATAAGAATTCGAATTTAAATTTCCATGAATTTTAAATGGCCCAATAATATTATTCTTAAAAGTACCAGCCCAAATATTTATTTTTTGCGGGAACTGGGTTCTAGTTTGTAAGAGTATCCGTGGATTTTCCTGGGTCCAGAATCGCATGTTCTGTGTGTTAGGCTCGTTATTAAGAGTTAATGTGCATCTATCAGTAAAACAGATAGACTGCAAAAAGTTTCGGTCTGTGTTTGATCAATCCTGCATTACTTCACAGAATACATGCCTGTTTTTTTCATCCACTAGTAGTATCTCCTGATGACATTGATGTTTGTAGGGATGATACCCATGCTTCTTCAGAATCTTATGTACAGAGAATTTAGACACGTTGCATTCACGAGCAATACATCGTAACTCTTTCTTCCAATTCATTGTTGCATCTTCTGTTCCGTTTGCCTGTAAGGTTAATGTTTTTGAATTAATATTTGTTGAAATTGGACTATTAAAATACCTTTTGAATCATCTGCCGCTACACTTGCTGTATTTTCAAACTTGTTCACAAACTTGGTAATTGTTGATACAGACGGAATTGGTCGATTGTTAAATTTAACCGAAATTAAGCCACAAACTCAGCGTAAACTGACGCCACTGTAAAATATTTTTATAATGAATAGCCTCTCTTCATTGGAATAACTCAGAATGATATTAATTATATTAATATAATGATATTAATATAATGATATTAATTTATTTAATGCTTATATTCAGTAATATGAATTATTTTAGTCCGTTTGTACAATTTAATTATTTCATTATAAATTCATTGACATAATTCGACGATTACAAATAACGATAAATCGCTCAATCGTCATCGTAAGAGAAGATAACACGCCGTCAGATTAATCGCAGTAACTGGCAATTCTTCTAATTATCCGCGCATTAATTATAACATCCACACAATGTGTAAATAAAGATGTATTTTAATATTTACATGTTATTCCTCGAGTGTTTATCTGCGAAACGTAATTAAGCGCGTTAATTCGGTCAATGTTATTTCTGGACACTAAAATTTGCTGACTTTTTGCAAATTTTGCAAGCTTTAATATTTATTTTTAGTAAATAATAATGTTACTTTGTTTAAAAATAAAACTTTGATTTGGAACTCTCAGTGTACCAAATACAGTGATTGTTTTTAATTTAACATATCCTAATAATTACAACGTAAATTTGCAGGAATTCCTTAGTATGTTACTAAAGATGTAAATTTACAAACACTCCTTAGAAACTGAGTTTTAAATATGAAGAATGGAAGGACATTTTTACATTTTGAAGAATTTGAAGAAGATGAATAAAGTGTCTTTTTAACTTTACACTAAATCAGTGTTTAATACGCCTGGCCCATGAAATAAATATTTTGAGTTTAGAAAAACCTAAAAATTTGAATCCAAATTTTTAGATTTTTCAGAAAATATACTTGAAAGAGTAATTCCCTGTATAAAAATATACTTTCCATAATTGGAAGTGAACGTGATTCATTATTAAGAAATCAAGGTTGGTTTGATATTATTTGAAGTAAAAATAATATTATTAATTATTATTTAGTCACTTAAAATTAAATACACCAATATACTTAGTCGAAAAGATAATAATCATGCAATTTATGTAAATAAAAACAATTTATTAAAATAAATCGCAAAACATGAAACAATAAATCAAACATACATTTTCAACGATTTTGATTAAAATAAAATCAGTGTATTTGTTTACAGAAAAGTTGACAACGAACAAATCAAGTTATGTTATTTGGATTAAAATTTAAGAAATCATATTTCACAAAGTAATGAATAAGAAACAAGTTAGTTATATTTTTTTGACATAACCACTATTTTTAATGATTGTATTATTTTTAGACAGTCATAAAAATGTTTTAACAAAGTTTAAGTATCAATTCATTACTTTCGACATATTTATGTCACTATTTTGAAAACCAATTAATTTTGTTTTAAGTTAAAATTTAAATTAAAATAAAATGAAGCGCATTTACCAACTATTATTTATTATTATTTTAATTTTATGTAAAGAAATATATACAAAGAATTTTATGTAACACCGAACATTTTCATAACGAGAATTTTTCTTTGAAGTATCCACATGTGCATACATTGCACATTTTCCGATGCTCGGTTTATTAAAAGAATCCAATTTGAAGCTTTAAGCGAGTGTTTTCCACTCCCAGGCTAAGCATGAAGTAAAATTTCGAGTTTAGAAAAGCCTGAAAATTTGGTTTAGTCGCGTAGCGCGAAGCGCGGAGCGGCCAAACCAAATTTTCAGGCTTTTCTAAACTCGAAATTTTACTTCATGCGCCACCGGTACAAAACACTAATTCAATGTAACCAAATTTTCAGGCTTTTCTAAACTCGAAATTTTACTTCATGCTTAGCCTGGGAGTGGAAAACACTCGCTTAAAGCTTCAAAATAAATTCTTTTAATAAACCGAGCACCGGAAAATGTGCAACGTATGCGTATGGATACTTTAAAGAAAAATTCTTGTTATGAAAATGTTCGGTGTTACATAAAACTCTCTGTAATGAAAATTACTTCAAAGAATGTAATAATAATTAAATAGTCTTTAAATGAATGTTAAATATTTAATTCCATCATAAAAATTGTGTTTATAGTGGATGCTAGAAGTTAGAGTTTCAATCTTCGACAGTTTAGGTGATTCTATCTAGTTTTTTTTTAATATGAAAGTAATTAGCTGAAGCTGTTTCTAACATGAAGGAAAAAGTCTGTGAATTTTTTCAGATTTTTTGAAAATCACAAATTTTCTTCACAATATCACAAACTTCAACACAAAAAAAAATTAAATAATTTTTAAAAAGTTACAGTTACTCTTAACAATGTAAAAAAACAATACGCGCTATTTATTTCGAAAAAAATGTCTTGCCAACTTTGTTCACTTTTAAAAATTACAGCAAAATCCTAAATCCACGAACATTGATTTTTGATGGCTCACACAAAGCACAATTAAATCATCAAAAATATTTACAATTTATATTAAAGCTCATTTAATGCTAAATCGCCTGATTTTTAAATCAATTAAATTCGAAAAATGGTTTCTGAAATATCACATTTTAAATACAGTAAGTAAAAAAATCGAGTTACTTGCGTTTTCCAATCAAAAATCGTGTAAAATTAAATTAAACGAATATGAAAAATATTCAATAGAAGGTAATGATGATAATGTAGGCTTCATTTATGTTAATTACTTAGTTCCATCATGGAAATTGTGTTTATGGTGAATGCTAGAAGTTGGATTTTAAATTTTCAACGGTTTTTAGGTTAGTCAAAATTTAGTCAACATTTTAGCGAAATAATTTTTTCCACAAAAAAATAATTAACTGAAGCCCGTTCTTACATCGAAGGGATAGTCTGTGATATTTTCTGATTTTTTTAAAATACAAATGTTCTTAAAAAATCGCAAATTTCGCAAAAAAAAAGATTTTTCTGGACAGAAAATATTTTAAAAAATACCTCAAAAACTAACACAAAAAGGCGAAAAGTTAAGTTAGATGTCATTGTGTCAAGTTAGGTTAGATGTCATTTCGCTAAGTTATGTTAGGTTAGATTTCATTGTGTCGACTTAGGTTAGTTTAGATGTCACATTCTCAAGTTAGGTTACATGTCACGTCGTCAAGTTTTGTTATTTTAGGTGTTACTGTATGGACTATTACTTACATTAACTGTCATTATAGTTAAAATGTCAACTGTGTTTATGGATTAATATCTAAAATATGTAATTTCATTTTGAAAGCAACCGAGAATCCGACAGTTTGTAGACATTGGTTATATAAAAAACATAATAATTAACATACAGATTTCAAAATTAATGAAGTGACAAATAAGGAAACAATTTGACAATTATCTAGAATATCATAATTTATTTTATTTTTTACTTACTGTATTTAAAATGTGATATTTCAGAAACCATTTTTCGAATTTAATTGATTTAAAAATCAGGCGATTTAGCATTAAATGAGCTTTAATATAAATTGTAAATATTTTTGATGATTTAATTGTGCTTTGTGTGAGCCATCAAAAATCAATATTCGTGGATTTATTATTTTGCTGTAATTTTTAAAAGTGAACAAAGTTGGCAAGACATTTTTTTCGAAATAAATAGCGCGTATTGTTTTTCACATTGTTAAGAGTAACTGTAACTTTTTAAAAATTATTTAGAATTTTTTTTGTATGGAAGTTTGTGATATTGTGACGAAAATTTGTGATTTTCAAAAAATCTGAAAAAATTCACAGACTTTTTTTTCCCTTCATGTTAGAAACAGCTTCAGCTAATTACTTTCATATTAAAAAAAAGAACTAGATAGAATCACCTAAACTGTCGAAGATTGAAACTCTAACTTCTAGCATCCACTATAAACACAATTTTTATGATGGAATTTTATATTTAACATTCATTGAAAGACTATTTAATTATTATTACATTCTTTGAAGTAATTTTCATTCATTTCTCTAATTCAACTTTACACAATTTTTTGTATTCGAAAACGCAAATTACTTGATTTTATTACTTATTGTATTTAAAGTATTATATTTTAGAAACCATTTTACGTGTTCAATTGATTTGGAAAGCAAGCGATTCAGAATTAAATAAGCTTTAATTTTTATTATAAATATATTGTGCTTAGTGTGAGCCCTCAAAAATACATGTTGGTGGATTTATTATTTTTCTGTAATTTTTAAAAGTTAAAAAAGTTGGCAACACAATTTTTTCTTAGTAAAATAAATAGGGAAACAATACGCCCCATTTATTTTGCTAAGAAAAAATGTGTTGCCAATTTTTTTCACTTTTAAAAATTACAGCAAAATAATAAATCTACAAATATTGATAAAAGTAACTGTGACTTTTCTTATAATTTTTTTGTGTGGAAATCTGGATTATTCCATCCCTTACTAAATTTGCGTTTTTAGATAAAATTTTGTATTTTTTAAAAAAGCTAAAAAAAAGAAATAGCAGACTCTCCCCTTCATATAAGAAATAGCTTGAGCTAATTATTTTCTTATGAAAAAAAATATTTTGCTAAAATGTCGACTACTTAAATCACTAAAAAACTGTTGAAAATTAAAACGTCAACTTCTAGCATCCACTATAAGCACTATAAGCAGTTTTATCATGCAGTGTCAAGCTAAAAAATTGTATACTATGAACATATTTTCCGATTTTTTTTATTTCTACAAAAATATATTACTAAAAGAAAATAAACTAGAAAACTTCTAAACTATTTATACTGACTACGCCACTGTTAATAACTGACCACCTGCAATTTTCTCGAGCTTCAATAAAATATAATCCGTTTGTTGTTGTTAATAATAATCTTAACAATAATATAAACTAGTGGTTAATGTTTATTTATTCTCTTTCGCTGTGTATTATTTTTATAAGGCGTTATCGCTACCGGCATGAAAATTCATTGCTGATTAAAATTGCAGCTCGACTCGTGTTTCATGTCACCAAACAACAGATCTTTTGTTGTTGCTTGCGAAATCGCGACACGCACACACTGTTCATAAAGTAACCCTATTGATAATTTTGACAGTCACTGAGATTCACTTATCTGGAGATATCATTCCAAAAATATAGTAATGAAATTGTGGTATAGAATTTCTAGACATTTTCAATGATTTAATTCTGATGGTGAACTTTGTTTGGGTCGTAAATTTGATATTTGCAATGATATAATTCTGATGGTAAACTCTGGGTCCTAAATTTGAAAAAAAAAAATCAAATAAACGAGTTAATGATTTTTTAAACATTTATAATCGTGTAAAACTGTTTGGAGCACGTGCTGGTAAATCGCGGTAATTCGTGCGAAGAGAGGGTGTCGTCGTTCGGAGCGTGTAAATAATGGTTGTAGGCATTTTGTAGTATTTAGGGAGGTCTATAAGTGTGGATATATATTTAGAAAGATGCATAGTTCGTGCTGTAAATGCATAGCGACTCAATGTAGCGATCAACTTGACACGTTCGTTACAGTTACACTTTTGACCGGTGGAATTTTATAAACCGGCGCAGCGCCACGAACCGAAAACCCCTCATTACTTACTAAACTATTTTCGTCACATCGACAATAAATATTTATACACTATAAATAAACATTACATTATTAAACAAACATTTTACAAAAGGATTTACTTTCTTTGTTGCAAAAGAATTTGACCATACAGGGAATTTTTCTTTTCAATATCCTTACACACATTTCTTTATAATTCCTTAACTCATAAAAACTAGAAGAGTTTACATTTTGTCTCTAATTTAGATACTGAAAATGTATCCTTGGACTTTCAATTGAAACGAGTGTTTTATGCGCTTGGCGCATTAAGTAAAATTTCGAGTTTAGAAAAGCCCGAACATTTAGTTTGGTCGCTCCGCTTCGCGGCTTTTCTAAACTTGAAATTTAACTTTATGCTTAACCTGGGAGTGGAAACAGTCGTTAGAAGCTTCAAATTAATCGCTTTTTATAAAACAATAAATGTTTGTGAATTTACAACTTATTCACCAGAATGCGTAAACTAAAAAGAATAATCCCTGTATGAAAAACTTGTTGTGATATTTAACTTTTCTTTGAAGAATACTAAGGTTGATTGAATTCTATGTAAAGAGGGTAATATTGAATTTCATTAAACTATAAAAACATGTTGATAAATCTAACAGATTCTCAAGATTAAATAATTTATAATTTAAGTATAATTCTCTTTCTTTTGAAATAAGCGAAATTTCTTGTTAGATTTGATTAAAAATGAAATCCTAAATATGCATACATTTGCAATTTCATTTTCAATGCAATACCTTTAACACTGTTTCCATCTAATTAATCGATCTAATTAATTTAAATCATAAATGATTTTATTCATTTAAAGAACAGATTAATTAGAATTAAGTAAGCTTTAAAATAATGTTAAATATGTATTTCTAGCATAAAATTTATGACTGTGGCGGATGCTAGAAGTTGAAGTTTTTTTAAATTTTGAACAGTTTTTTTTTTTTTAGTGATTCATTTGGTCAAAATCTTATTCAAATAAATGTATTATTGGCTAATCATTTCTTGAAACAAATAATTTGAATAAAATTGTAAAAATCAAAAACATACAAACCTTCGTAGAAAAATCCTTCTGACTTTCCTTAGAAGATTTTTTCTACTTCCATTTTTATGTTTTTGAAATCAACTACTTAAATTTTTGAAAAAGTCTCAGTAAACGATTAATTCGCTTTTATAACACTAAAATATTGTGAAGTTAACGATATATTGCTAAAGCAGTATATTTTGAACTTCACATTAAATCAGTGTTTTACACGCGTGGCGCATGAAGTAAAATTTCAAGTTTAGAAAAGCCTGAAAATTTGGTTTGGTCGCTTTTAAATTTTACTTCATGCTTAACCTGGGAGTGGAAACACTCGTTAGTAGTCTTAAATTGAACTCATTAAAAAAAAGATAACAACGAATGCTTCAAAATTCACAGGGATCGGGAGAAGTATATTTGAAATAAAAATACAGGGAAGTATGTTTATCACGAATACAAATCTTAAATTTGTAGAAAAATTGAAAACTCGTCCTGTTTAAAAATTAAGGTATTATGTTTCTGTAATATTTATTTAGAAAAATAAAATTAAACGTTCTTGCAATGTTGAATAAATATTACATACAGAGAGTTTTATGTAACACCGAACATTTTCATAACGAGCATTTTTCTTTGAAGTATTCATATGCATACGTTGCACATTTTCTGATGCTCGGTTTATTAAAAGAATTCAATTTGAAGCTTTAAGCGAGTGTTTTCCACTCCCAGGCTAAGCATGAAGTAAAATTTCGAGTTTAGAAAAGCCTGATAATTTGGTTTGGCCGCTCCGCGCTTCGCGCTACGCGACCAAACCAAATTTTCAGGCTTTTCTAAACTCGAAATATTACTTCATGCTTAGCCTGGGAGTGGAAAACACTAGTTTAAAGCTTCAAATTAAATTCTTTTAATAAACCGAGCAAAGAAAATGTACGGCGTTTAGCGGTGTGTTTTAAACTTTACATTGAATCAGTGTTTTGTATCGGTGGTGCATGAAGTAAAATTTCGAGTTTAGAAAAGCCTGAAAATTTGGTTTGGCCGCTCCGCGCTTCGGGCTACGCGACCAAACCAAATTTTCAGGCTTTTCTAAACTCGAAATTTTACTTCATGCTTAGCCTGGGAGTGGAAAACACTAGTTTAAAGCTTCAAATTAAATTCTTTTAATAAACCGAGCATCGAAAAATGTGCAACGTATGCATGGATACTTAAAAAAATGCTCTATTAACAAACTATTTTTGGTAAAGATTAGTTACAAAACACGTTATTTTAATATTGAATCTACATTACTTATATCTATTTGGGATATCTCATTTTAAACCTGTATTGTGTTTAGTGCAATCAGCTTTACACTTTTCAATATGCATGATTAGATCTAAGTACTTAATTTAAGTCGTTTTGTCTAGTCAGGTGCAAGTGGTAAAATATTAAGTTGTACAATCTTTCAGCTTCTTTGCCACGTCTGGGGTTCCACAGGGCTCAAATCTTGGACCGTTGCTATTTTTACTTTTTATAAACGACGTCTGCAACACAATCAAATCTTCATACCTTCTTTATGCTGATGATTTTAAGATTTTTAGGAAAATAGAAAACGAAATTGACTGTGGTATCCTTCAGGCTGATTTAAATAATATTTGTGACTGGTGTGATATCCATGATATATATATATATATATATATATATATATATATATATATATATATATATATATATATATTAAGGATCTGGGTGTACTCTACGATAAAAAAACTTACGTCCAATGGACATATTGACAAAATTGTTAAGGAATGTTATCGTACACTAGGTTTCATAATTAGAAATAGCAAGTCATTTTCTTCAGTGGATACATTAAAATCGCTATTTAATGTTTACATATGCAGTAAATTGGAATATTGCTCTGTTATATAGGCACCGCAGTTTCATAAATACATTGGGCTACTAAAGAGCGTTCAGCTCGAATTTTTAAAATATTTATATTTTATCAAATATAAATCGTACCTCGACAGAACGATTAGCTACTACAGTTTACTCTTAGAATTCAACACAATTTCCATAAATGATAGGCATAGGCGTATCTTATGCCTGTATGTGTACAAACTATTTAACAACATCATTGATGATACCACTGCCATTCACTTACTTAATTTTCATGTACCTAGATTGGCAAGCAGATCTTGGAGCACATTTTCTTACAATACTCCTAATTCACTTCATCATAATAATTCTCCACTATATAAGCTGTACAAATCATACCATAGTGTGCAATATAATGCAGATATATTTGGTGATTCTTTCAGTACATTCCCAAGTCACATTAACCAATGCCTTAATTTGTAATTGCGTCCAAGTGCTTATTTTTTGCACACTTTTTATTTATTTTTTTATTTTTATATTTTATGTTTATCTTAAATTTTTACATTGTTGTTTGTATACCTTAATTATGATGTTACCCTGTCACTGGATTGCGTATCTGTTTGGTAATAAAGTATTATTATTATTATTAATTATAAAAGTAAATTAAAAAAAAGAAAAAACATAAAGGCTCACCCAAACATAGAACACATAGTATAATAGGACGTCATAAGAAATAGAGAGCGAATGTTTCATTGAATAATCCATTTTTTAGGTAATTCATATTTTATTCCCAGTGCATGATTATTTCAGTAAACGCGTGTTTAGTTAGAAATTTTGTTCGTCATTTTTTTCCGTTTCGCGGAGGACGAAATTTATAGAGTTATTCCCGAGCATAACGCTTTCATCAGGATACATTAATCCCTGTAATAACATCTGTTTCATTGGGTGCGAACGTTCCATTCATTCCGAAATTTGAAAACTGCTTTCCTCCTATAAATCCCCGTGTTTTGTAAATATTCGCGAACGTTTTTCCACACTTTGGGGATTTATGGTGTGTACGAGTGTGTTTGTTGAAATTCCCATCAATATTTTTCACAAAATAATCATATCATCATATAAATTACGAATAAGAATAATTATTAAAATAATAATAATCGAAATAGATATTTCCACTATAAGTAATTAATAATTTTTTCCACGTAATGACAATTAAAAAGTAATTTCATTACTTTTCTCAATTATTATTTCAAAGTAATTATAACTGCAAATGTTAAGTAATGACATTTTTGTACAGCAAAACAAGTATTTTTGTCATTTAATGATGTACCCTTAACGAGGGTTTCCACTCCCAGGTTAAGCATGAAATAAAATTTCGAGTTTAGAAAAGCCTGAAAATTTGGTTTGGTTGCGTAGCGAAGCGAAGCGACCAAACCAAATTTTCAGGCGTTTCTAAACTCGAAATGTTACTTCATGCGTCACGCGTATAAAACACTGATTTAAAGTTAAGTTCACAAACACATACGTACGTAGTCTTCAATTAGAATAACACGTAATTAAATATCCACATTAAACCGATTGATTGTTAACGATAACTATAGGCAACCTAATACCCGAAATGTCTATTAGGTTGCCACTGTCAAATGGGTTGCCTATAATCACTGTTTTAACTAAGTAGCTCAATGCACAAAAAAATCTCTAAACATCGGTTTAATTTACTGAAATATCGAGAAAAACGTTAATTATCGGCACATGTTTGCGGTTTATGGGTAAATCGGTATTCTAGTATTACAATCGCTATTTTAGCGCTCCTCTTTCATTACGAACTAAGATTGGGTCTAGTAAAAAATAATAAATAAACAAATTTGATAATGGTCCAAAAAATTAATTTTGAATCAAATTCGAGAGTGGCAAATGCTAGAATAATTTACATCATTATTTCAAGAATAGATTGCAAACTAAATTATTTGTTAATTTAATTGATTACTTTCATGGATCAGCACTGATCTAGAAATTCTCCAAACATTTCTAAAATCTGTGATCTAGGAAATCTATAAATTTACCAAAAATCTCTAGATTAAGTGATGAAGTAAACTGGAAATTCATTAACCATCTAGAGTCTAGAGATTTTGTGAGTTAATAAATCTAAAAACTCACTAACTATCTCTAGGTTCTCTGAGTCAGTAATTCCAGAAATTCACTAATAATCTGTAGATTTTGCGGGTTAGTAAATCTAGAAATACAATTGAAACCATCTCTAGATTCTGTAAGTAATTCTAGAAATTCACTATTAATCTCTAGATTTCGCAAGTCAGTAAATCCAGAAATGCACTATCTCTAGATTCTTTAAGTTCGTGACTCAAAAAATTCATCAATAATCTCTAGATTTTGCAAGTTAGTTAATCTAGAAACGCACTCTAAACCATCCCTATGAGTTACTAACTCGAGAAATTCACTAATAGATTTTGCGAGTTAGTAAACTAAAATGCACTAGAAATCCTATCTAGATTCTGTGAATTAGTAACTAGAAATTTACTAATAGCGCTAGATATTGAGAGTTAGTAAATTCACGAATAATCTCTAGATTTTGCTAGTTAGTAAATCTAGAAATTCACCACCTCTAGATTCTGTAAGTTCGTAACTTAAAATGTACTAATAATCTCTAGATTTTGCGAGTAACCTAGATTCTGTGAATTAGTAACTAGAAATTTACTAATAGCGCTAGATTTTGAGAGTTAGTAAATTCACTAATAACCTATACATTTCGCTAGTTAGTAAATCTAGAAATGCACCACCTCTAGATTCTGTAAGTTCGTAACTCTTGAAATGTACTAACAATCTCTAAATTTTGAGTTAGTAAATTCAGAAATGCATTAGAAACCATCTCTAGGTTCTGTGAGTTAGAAACTCTGGAAATTTACTAATAATCTCTAGATTATGCGAGTTAGTAAATCTAGAAATGCACTAGAAACCATGACTAAATTCTGTAAGTAATTCTATAAACTCACTAATAATCTCTAGATGTTGCTAGTTAGTAAATTTAGAAATGCACCATCTCTAGATTCTGTAAGTTCGTAACTCTAGAATTTTACTAATAATCTGTAGATTTTGCGAGTTGGTAAATTTATAAATGCACTGGATATCATCTCTAGATTTTGTGTGTTAGTAATTCTAGACATTCACTAACAATCTGTTGATTTTGAAAGCTAGTAAATCTAAAAATGCACTAGAAACCATCTATAGATTCTGTGAGCTAGTAACTCGAGAAATTCACTAATCATCTCTAGATTTTACGAGTTAGTAAATTTAGAATTGTACTAGAAACCATCTCTAGATTCCGAGAGTTAAGAACTCTAAAAATTCACTAAAAATCTCTAGATTTTGCGAGTCAGCGAATCGAAAAATGCACTAGAAACCATCTCTGGATTCTGTGTTAGTAACTCTAGACATTCACTAATAATCTGTAAACTTTGCATGTTAGTAAAGCTAGAAAGGCACTAGTTACCATCTTTAGGTTCTGTGAGTTAGTAATTCTAGAAATTCATTAATAATCTCTAGATTTTGCGAGTCAGTAAATGCACTAGAATCTTTGGTTTCTTGATTTACTTTCGATTGTTTTGTTGTTGTATAACTTATAAAATAATATTTCACTTCAATGTAGATTAATTAAATACTATTATACAGTTTCGATAAGACGTTTTGTTTTGAACAACTTTATAAAAGCGAAAGTAATTAATAAATTTTATGGTGCCAAATCCGGCCGCAATAAGATTGTTTGTTTTTATTTATTTTTCCGTTGGAAAAATTTAACACCATTGTTCGAGGCGCGTTTAAAGGGAAAATTAACCGTTATATTGCAACATAAATCACGTTTATCATTTCATTCATGTGTGCTGTTTTCATTAACTTATTTCACACGGGATAATTTTTTGATAGGATTACGGTGCAGATACGCCACTGCGATTTTTTTATATCTTGATTGAGTTTTCACAGATTTCCACAATGAAGTGTTATTGTACGGGAAAATCTGCAGTGATCAATTATTTTCAACTTGCTTTTTGAAATTGGCGCTTGAGTGATATTGTTAATATTAATATTTTACAAAATAACAATTCAATATTAAAGATAGAAACACACACACAATTAATGACAACATAGCAATCTATTACCAATTCTCATAAACTGACTTATATTCTCATAAGCTGAACTGTATACTTATTAAAGTTATTTTAATTTGAACTCAAATGTTATAGGACACCTCTCGCAAACTGGACTTTAGATGTATTCATTTATCTATCATGATTCTTCAAATAAAATCTAAGCACTTTTTCTCCTTTTCCATTTATTTCACATTAATCGCTGATGATAGCGATTTGAACGATTGACAGGTGAGGATGACGTATCGCGCGTGGGTGTTCCGCGGGGTTCGCTATTAGGACCAGTGGCGGCGGGGACAAATGAACGATTGCGCATTAAATCCGCGGAATGTAACGCAAATGGATTGTGATGTGTCGTATATGTTGGATGTGTCGTTGGTAATGTTATAAGATGTAAATACGTGATGTTACAAGTGAGAATTGCCGCCCACGTTCGCTCCGAGCTCGCCGACTCAGCACGCCCGGCGCAAGCCTCGAGTGTTATTCAACCCTGAATTTATTTCCACCGCAATTTTCATTTCTTTTTAATCGCACTTTTACCATTTGAGAAAAACATGTAATTTTAAGAACAATTACTATTTGACAACAACGAAGGCTTTTATTTTTTGAGGAAGACTTTTTGGCGAAATACTTTTGCCGTAGAATCAACAATACATAGGTGAAGCTCGGACATTTTTCAAGATTTAAAAATATAGAAGGGAGTAAGGATATGGAAATATACCGACTTTTTCAAACACCCGTATTTCGGTATATTTATCAATCGAAACCGGTATACCGGTAATTATCGGTATATTACAATATAATATATAATATAATATATATTATAACATTAGCAGTGCAATTTTTTTGTAATGTTTTAAAGTATTCTACAACCAAGTATTGGCAATTTAATTCATACTTATCGTTATTTTATGATTTAAAGGCATTAAGTGCCTTATAAATTAACAGCATTTAATGACTTTTAATTTTTCGTCAACGTCCTTTAATTCAACAGCCAATATGCATATCTATTTATTTATTTAAATTAAAATGTTTCGTAAAATTTATAGCAACATCCCTTACCTTTAAAATGTTTATATATATTTGGGCTACGATTTTAAATGAAGTTTTAAGAAATATTGTCTTCTATTTTACGTATTTAACTTTACACTGATTAACACTGATTTCAAGTGAGGTTCAAATATACAAAAATTTCACAATATTTTAGTGTTTTATACGCGTGGCGCATGAAGTAAAATTTCGAGTTTAGAAAAGCCCAGAAAATTTGTCTCGGGTCGCTGCGCGACCCTCGACAAATTTTCACGGGGCTTTTCTAAACTTGAAATTTTACTTCATGCTTAGTCTGGGAGTGGAAAACACTCGTTTATAGCTTCAAATTGAACTCTTTGAAAAAAAAAACAACGAATTAAAGAAAAACTCCCTGTATTTATATTTCGTCCGGTGTGCCTCAAGGCACACACTCTGGACTATTGTTCTTTTTATTTTTTATAAATTCCATTACTCTATATTAAAAACCTCTAATTTTCCCACTTTATTACGACTGCAAGATTATAAGAAAATTTTGGCAGAATAAATTAAAGGTGTTATTTCCAAAGAGTTTTTTTAATTAAATAATCATCAATTAATGAATGCAAATTATGATTGTGCAATGAAGAAAATGTCTCAATTAGATTTTATTAGTTGTTTACTAGGTGTTTTGCACTCCGTGGTTAAGCATGAAGTAAAATTTGAGTTTAGAAAACCCTGAACATTTCAGGCAAATCCAAATTTTCAGTGGATTTTGACGCAAAATGTCGCTTTCGTCAAAGTCATATCAACATAAACATTGACGTAAAACGCCAACAATTGTCTATTTAGTTAATACAGTCAATGTTTACGAATGAATGGTGGTTAATAATTAGCATGCATGTAATCAACATAAACGAATAATAATTAATTTTTTCAAATTAAAATCAATATTGAATAGTGGTCAACAATCAGCATAAACCACGTGGTCAACATAATCGATTAATAGTCAATATTGTCAAATAAGAGTCAATAAATAGCATGTAGTCACAATTTAATCGATAAATAGTCAATGTTGATAAATGACAACATATGAATAGTAGTCAATAATTAGTATGTAGTCAACCTAATCGATTAATAGTTGATATTTTCAAATGTCAGTCAATATAGTAAAGACTATGAATAAAGTTAACATGTAATCTATAAAATTAAATGACACTTAATAATTTGACTATCACGACATATTGATTATAATCATTGGTCATTTCTTTTTCTGTCGCTATAAAATTTTAACTTAAAACTGCTTGGTCGGCTGTTGATTTATTATTATTAACTATGATGTATCGTAAGTTCAATAAATACAACTCTAGAGTGCCATGGGAAATATTATAGGTTGGCAACTCTGATTTTATATAATAGATTAACTACAACCAACTTAAATTAATTAAAGATTAAATGTAATAATTACATTTCTTTATTGACTGTATATTGACTATTACAATATTAACTATAAGTGTCTAAGTATGATTTTGTCATTGAATCGCTCTGCTGACTGTATATTGACATTTGTGACATTTTGATTGTAAGTCAATTGATTGGCTGACTTTAGGCTATCATAGGATTTTGTCATCGTATATCTTTATCGACTGAATTTTGTCTATTGTGACATTATGACTATAAGTCACTTGGTTGACTGTCTTTTGACTATGATTGGATTTTATCATTAAATCTTTCTATTGGCTGTTTTTTTCTATTGGGACATTATAACCGTAAGTCACTTGGTTGGCTGTCTTTTAACAGGATATGGAAAATTCTCCCCCCACATTTGCGGGCGTAGGGTGAAATGTTGGATATTTCACCCCACGCATTTCACCCCCGTCACATTTAGTACTCCACATTTCGCCCTGAACACTTTTGCTCCCTACTTCCATGGAAAAAATCACAATTTAAAACCAATATAAATAAATTTTAACTTAAAATTCAAAATAATTCGCAGATAATTAATTAATAAGATAATCAATTAGGTTACAATTTTTATAATCTTCGATTATTTGTGTTACTTTAACAAAAATGTTTTTAATATTATTATGAACCTTAGACAAGTGATTCCACATACTTCGATGTTAGGTTAAATATGGGAATAAAAATTAGTAATATTTTTTAAATTATCATTTCTATCAATATAGTATTTGGTTGATTGTTAATAGCAATCAATTGACACAAAGTTTGAACAAATTCTAATCACATATTCAGAATATTAGTTGCCTCAGAAGTCCTACTGAATAATCATACAATTTATATTGCGTTTATATTTTGTTTTATTTTTGTTAAAAAAAATATTTGAATTTATAAACTAAAAATGATTTGATAAATCCCGCTTCCTAAACCGTTTCACTTATTTTCTGACCACCCTATATAATAAATTGCATATGTCTCTTTGATCACACTGCCGCTTTTAGGTTAGGTTTGGTTAGTAGAAAGGTTTGCAATAGAAATAAATCTCTTTGTGCAAACGTGAGGGCAGAACATTTGTCCGGTTCGAAATGTGACAGGGACGAAATGTATGTGGGGCGAAATGTGGAGTACTAAATGTGATGGGGGCATGAAGTAACGGGGGTGAAATGGGTGGAGCGAAATGTTGGAAGCGAAATGTGGGGGAAGAATTTTCCATATCCCCGCGAAGGGCCTCTCCAAAATATCTAAACCAGCAAATTTTGAATAGAGACACCCTCTACAAGCGCGAAAGTATAATGGAAGAAAAGAAACCCCAATTTATGGGGTGTTGTTGTTAAAATTTATGACCTTATCTGAATAGCAGGTAGTTTCCCTTTTTTTCCTTTTTAGAGCGTTTTGAACGGTCGTTCATGTTTATTTGATGACTCCAACAATTTAACACATTAATAAATATGTTATGCAATGGTATTATTTGGTTACGTTTTAATCGAATCAATTAAATAAATCACACTAATCTAGCAATAAAAAAAATGCAAAATAAGGTTATGATTGATTATCTAACGAGTGTTTCCAATCCCAGATTAAGCATGAAGTAACATTTTGAGTTTTTCTTCATGCGAGACGCGTATAAAACGCTGATTTAATGTGAAATGGTCTATAACCAACCAAATAACAAGTGAAATACGTGTAGTATGCCAATCATCAATTCTTTAAATGAGAGAAAAAGTGCTACAATGAACATAAGTACATTTTGGATTTTCATATTTTTGGAAGAATATTTTTTTCTGAATTCAATGATGTATCACACTTATAGTTTTTTGTGCAATTTAAAGTCCAGGAGAAAACTAACCATCTTAATCCATTTTAATAGTTTCAAATGTAATTTACATTTAAACTAACGACGTGAACACCATCTACTGTCAATAGCAGTAACGATACTACTCAAAAAATGGCAGCAGATGGCGTTCACATCGTCAATTTATATGTATATCACACATGACTACTAAAATGGTAGTGTGTATTACGACACCGTAGCGTGAACACGTACGATCGATTGTAACCTCCACGTTTATTTATTAGGACGAATTGAGTAATTCTAATAAGTAGGCAATAATCTCGTTTAGGCGTGAATCGAATAGCGTCTAAACGGAATTATAACAACGCGAACCGGCAGCCCCGGAAACCTCGAAAGAGGCAACATGCCCGACATCGATAAGATGGACGACACTGAGCCTCTTAGCGACGAAAGTCTTCGAAAAATCAACGGAGATATCCGCGCCAAGCAAATCACCGAACTGCGTGAAAACATCGCTAAACTAAGCGAATCCTTCAAACTCCAACTAGAAAACATGCAAAAGCAGCTTTTTGCTTTGGAAAACGAAGAGGATCCGTTTATCTTAACAACGAAAAAGAGAGCTTCAAAGGAACAGAAGACGACGGCCAAAAAAGCCAACCAAACCCCAACAACAACCGCGAACAAAACGATTCCGGATCTGACACCGTCAAGGCTATCTGCTCCGCAGCGCTCCCACTCAGCAGGAAGAAAACACCCTAGAGCAACCTTCATTAACGTTCACGACCCATATCTCAAGGACGAATTCCCGGCTCTGCCAAAGCAAACCGGAATCGACACAACCCCGATGACGTCAAACACACCAATTTCTGTACCAACAAGCACGGCGGACGGCAATAGAAACGGCCCCGCCACAACCGCCGAGCCTATTGCGAGCACGTCGCAACTCGCTCAGCAAACAAGCACGCAATTTATAAAATCGAGTTGTGGATTGATTTTACCAATATTGTCAACAACACAAGGAATGGAGCTAGAGTCGGCGGAAGCCCAACCGCCAGCAACTCCGAAACCAAAGAGACCACCGCCGATCGTCTTGGTGGATAAAGAAAAAATCCGGATAGTGAGGAAACACTGAAGCAGAACAACATCACCGCCAGAATCGCCTCCCACGCGAAAGGGAGCAATATCTTTACCGAAAATTCGGACGACTTTCGAAAAACCGTCGACAAGGCACTGAATGCCGCTCAACACCATTATATGTTGAGCGAAGACAAGGAATTAAAAGTGGTCATTCGAAACATCCCACAAGAATTCACCACCGACGAGATCAAAGATGAATTACTGCTGCACGGATTCCCGGCTAACTCCGTCAGCCGACTACGCAACGGTACGCGACTCTTCAGCCCAGTGCTAGTTAACCTCCCGAGAACGGACGAAGGGAAAAAATTATTCCAGCTGAAGCACTTGTTCGAACACATTATCAGGGTCGAACCGAAACGCCGCCCAACGACGAGCCAGCGATGCTACAAGTGCCAGTAATATGGGCACGTACAATTCCGGTGCACTTTTTGCGCAGGAGAGCACCCGTCCTTCGAGTGCCAACAGAAATCAGAGGAAAAAAGAAAATGCACCAACTGCGAAGGCGAACACCCGGCCTATTCGTAAAGTCACACTCAAGACGGAATAAGCTTCGCCCAGAGAGCCGGCGGAAACACACTTCAAAGCCCATATCCAATTGAGCAACAACTCGAGGCGATGATCTCCAGAATTGTCAGAACCATGCTCTTACAAATGCGAGAGAACCAACCGTGTTAACATTCAACGGCCAAGCAACAAAATCACCTATAAAGATTGTTACATGGAACGCCAACGGACTGAGGGGTAGAACGAACGAGCTGAAAATATTCGCGGAGGACAACGATGTATCCGTTTTTCTTATATCGGAAACGCACTTAAAACCGGGGGTTCACGCTCACATCCCCGGTTTTAAGTGCTCCAGGAAAGACCGCGAAAACGGAAGTTTCGGAGGTGTGGCTGTCTACTTCCGAGCCGGGATGTGCTCCAGCAGGTTCGACATAGACAGCGGCGAAATAGAAGCGGTTGGCATGGAAACGTCGATCAACAACAAAAAGAAGCGCTTTATCGCGGTCTACAAAAAACCGCAGGCGCAGATCCAAAGAACGAGTATTCTCAGTTTAACGAAGCTCAACAACACCATTATCGGCGGAGATTTGAACGCAAAGAGCGCGGCGTGGGGGAGCAAAATGACGAATCCGGCAGGCAGAGAACTTCTCGCAGTTTGGAGAGAAAACAAAAAACTCAAGATATGGGGCCCGGAAAACGCGACATCGATCCCCGGTATTAAATCTCACCGAGGAGATGTGATTGATATTTTCATATCACACGACACCGATGAGCCTTGGGGAGTAAAAACAATCCACCAGCTGAGTTCAGACCACTACCCAGTGCTAATTAACTGGGGAGAGAAAAACTTAGGAAAACTTGCAAACCCGAGAACGGACTGGATGAAATTTGCCTACCGAAGGAGCCGAATGAAAGCCCTCCGGACCAAACGGATAAACAAACGGAATACGCCGTCACAAAGAGCCTGCGGAAACTGCGAAACGGAAAAGGAAATTCGAAAATCCCACAACCCATCACAGCATAAAAACCTAATAAAGAGCTCCGCGACGAGAAAAGCCCCAGGAGAAGACGAAATTCCGAACAAAGCCCTCAAACTTCTTCATGACAACGGAGTCGCGAGGATAACACGACTAATAAATGCCATCAAACAACACGGAATTTTCCCCGCGGAGTGGAAAAAGGCGAGACTGATAACAATCCCAAAGGGAGACAAGAATCCGGCGCACGTGGAAAACCGTCGTCCGTTCAGCCTGATTTCCGGACTTGCGAAAATCTTGGAAAAGCAAATTAAAGAAGAAATCCAACAATTCTGCGTGGAAAACAGGATAATCGCACCAAACAAGTTCGGCTTCCGAAATAAGCTAGCAGCCATTTAACAAGCAGCTTGTAAAAAGAGCGAAAAAAACCGGCATCATTGCACTCCTCGATGTCGAGAAAGCTTACGACCGTGTTTGGAAAGCCGGACTGGTTTACAAGTTAATGAAATTTGGATTTCAGCGATGGATAATCAGGCTGACGGACAACTGGCTGCAGGATCGGCACTTTAGAGTGAAGTACAACAACTCGTTCTCCACTTGGAGATCAGCGACGGAAGGGCTCCCCCAGGGCTCGCCAATCTCACCAATATTATACATCTACGTGGCGGACATTCCCACGTTTCCAAACGATAAACTGTTAAACATTTATCAGTTCGCGGACGATACCGCGATCGTGGCGGGCGGAGGCCACTTTGAAGGAGCTTGGAAGAGAGCGAACCGAACTCTGGAGGAAATAAACAAATTCGCCAAAAAATGGAAAATTAGAATCAACGAATCAAAAACCGAGGCCATGCTCCTAGGTAGGAAGATTCCCCGATATAATTTCATATCGATGGGAAAGAAACGAATCAAGCTAAAAAATCCAAGCAACCTACCTAGGAGTAACGATTGATCGGAGATTAAATTTCACCAAGCACGTGAAGAGGAGAGCAGAACTTGCTATAGCTCGGGCACGCAAACTACATGGCATACTACACGAAGGAAGCAACCTAACAACGAAAAACCGGGAACGAATCCTGAACGTGGTGCTGCTACCAACAGCAAATTACGGGCAGGAAATCTACATAACCGGAGCCGAATCAGCTAAGAAGAAAGCCGCACCATGGTTCATAAAAACGGAAAACCTCCGAGCCGACTTAAAAGCAGAGAATTCAACTGAAAAAGCAGAAAAGCGACGAGCTGAAATGATTCAACGGCTCAAAGATCACCCACCCAGACGACAAAATAAGGAAAATCGGCGAAAAAATCACCGATTAAATTGCTCACGCCCTAGAGGAATAAAGTAACATTCTTGATTCACACCTCTGAATCAAGGACAGAATGGCAACTTGGGATAAGTCCTAAAGGACTTGACTACACTTTAAAAACAAGAAGAACAAAAAAACTACTAAAATGGTTATAGATGGTTACTTTTCATCTAGATTTTAAAATGCACAATCAATTGACACTTATAATAGTCATTCTGTGAGTACAATAGACAAGACTATTGACAGTAGATAGCGTTCACGTCGTCAACCTAAATGTAAATTACATATGACTAATAAAATTATCAATTTATAGTGTAATTTGAAATCCAGAAGAAAACTAACCATCTGTATATAGTCTCAATAGTCTCATATGTAATTTACATTTAAATTAACGACGTGAACGCCATCTACTGTCAATAGCTGTAACGATACTACTCAAAAATTGACACAGATGGCGTTCACATCGTCAATTTATATGAAAATTCATATGACTACTAAAATGGTTATAAAAGTTCAGTTTTCTTTTGGATTTCAAAATGGACAATTAATTGACATTTATAATAGTCATTCTGTACCATCGACAATGCTATTTTTTTCTGAATTCAATGATGTATCACACATATAGTTGTACAGGGTGAGCAAAACTCGATGTCTCAGCTCTATTATATGAAATGGAAAAACGATAGAAAAAATCTGAAATCTAAAATCAAATGACAACAAAACAATGTTTGTCAACCATTAGTTTAATTATTGACAGATGTGGCTTTGTTATTTGCTTTTAAAGGCTACTTGTTTAAGTCGTGACAATTGTGAATTTTTGATAATACTTTCTTTTAAGTTTGCTTTTAATTTTTTAACGAAAGAAGATTGCAATTTTTTTTCTCTACAAAGTTTATTCAGAAAAATTAGCTCTTTTGAAATATACAAAAATATATGTATGTTTCTGAAGAAAAAAAATTCGATGACGTTATTACTTCAGTTTCAAAATTTAGAAAAATATGCAATTTTGGATTAAAATGGACCTTACTCAATCCTATTTATGAACCTCTTTTCAGATTTTTTCTATCGTTTTTCTTTTTCTTATAATATAGCTGAGACATCAAGTTTCGCTTACCCTGTACATTTTATATGTAAAATGTTAATCTTTTGTTTTTTGAAAAGAGTGCCTTAGAAACAATTGAGTAACTCACTTATTTGACAACTCCTAAGACCCATAATTTGCTTACATATCACCCCTGAAGACGGGCATCCAACGATATATATTTTACCAACTGTGATGTATTTTAAATTAACGAGTGTCTTCCACTCCCAGACTAAGCATGAACAAATTTTCACGGGGCTTTTCTAAACTCGAAATTTTACTTCATGCGCCACGCGTATAAACCACTGATTTACAGTAAAGTTAAACTGATTTAATGTAATGTTAAAAATATATACTGCTGAGATGTGACAGATATGTACTAAGATAAAGAGAAAAAAATGGTAAAAATATTTATTTTGTAAATGTGATAATAATAATAATAAAAGTAGAACAAATTTAGTTTGAGGCATTTTTCCATGTTCCTTATATTTAAATCATCATATCCATAATAAGGACAGTGCTATGATAATTTTTTTTTTTTAGAATAGAATAAAAACATTAGAAAAATTAAAACAATTACTTGCAGCTGAACCGAAAACAGAAAACGCAAAAACCGTTATTTTTTTCGGAAACGAAACGATATATATTTTATTATTTGAACCGGAACGAAAACCGGAATGTAAACAATAACGGTTTGAAGCCGTAATAAAAAGTATTTTCTACTGTTGATCATAATTTATGACACGTATAAAAACAAACTTGCGAAAAGCTGGAGTTTCTCTAGAAAACTTTCAAAAGTTTTGACGAAAATTTGTATTTTTTAAAAAATCTGTAACTATTCTCACATAATTATATATTACTGAAATACCGCTAAGCAATCAGCAAAATACCGGTACATTTTACAGGGCATTTTTTGGCGAATAACCGGTATACCAGTATTCCGGTTTACCGGTATTTCAATCCCTAAAATCCCTAGAGCTTTAATCAGATGATGAAAATTCACTCTCCCGAATTTTCATCATCTGATTAAAGCTGTAATCGAGTGATTAGAGAAGAACAAAAGAAAGAGTATTTATACCACAGGTTCTAAAATCCCTTCTTTTTTTTACTTAAATGGATTTTTTAGTAAGGAAATCCATTTGAGGCGAGTCCAGAAGAAACAAGTAATTTGCTAATTGAAGCTAATGAACTAATTGGGCGTGTAATTAGCAGAAATCCGAGTAATTAGGGGTGCATGTGCTCCGGTATTTTTCCCGCCCGCGGGGCCCAATTAAACCCCCTCTCTGCTCTACGCACTCTGTGGATTGTTTACAGGTGTAATCGTTACACAAGCCCTTCGGGGCTAATGGAGCTCCCATAGCCTGCGCACGTGCCGACTTGACAATAGCAAAACCGCCCCTTGCAATAGGGGTTAAATGAAGAGCATTTGATACAGTGAGTGCACTTTGAAAATGATATGAATAAATTATTGTTTTAACAGATTAATACAAATCTATGATCAGTGTCCTTAGAATCTATAATTAGTACACTCAAAACAAACAATCTTCTCAATATCAAAAATATGAATTTGCGTTCAGTATTCATTCATTCATTCATTAACTATATACAAAATCGGTAACAGATAGCGTTTATAAAGTCGTGTTCTGTAAAAATCTCTACACTTTTTTTTCGCATTGTTGAAATTTTTAAAAATAAATGATGCCAAGTGGTTTCTTCGTCTGTTAAAAATCCGCACTTTGAAAATGATATGAATAAATGATTGTTTTAACAGATTAATACAAATCTATGATCAGTATCCTTAGAATCTAAAATTAGTACACTCAAAACAAACAATCTCCTTAATATCAAAAATATATATTTGTGTTCAGTATTCATTCATTAATCAACTATATACAAAATGGGTAACAGATAGCGTTTACGTAGTCGCGTTTTGTGAAAATCTCTTCAATATTTTTTCGCATTGTTGAAATTTTTAAAAATAAATGACGCCAAGTGGTTTTTTTCGTCTGTTAGAAATCCGTTGAAATGTTGGACAGATAATGATTTTTTTTATATCGGACGATACTTTATGGGAAATCAGCCTTGTTTGTCCCGGTGACATTTGGCCTCTGATAAGAATCGTTCGCTCAATCACGGTCATCCAAGGATTCATGTGTACGGACAATATTTTAGTAAAGTGCGCACATAAAAAGGGGGGAGTTGTAAAACATATTAAAACAGAATATACAAGTATTTTCATAACTTTAGTCTATGACGTTACGCATAACGTTTTTGTTATTTGATTTACAGGATAACATACACATTAAGATATAACCTGACTGCCTGATAACGTAACTTTACTGGATAACGTTTTCTAATGTAACTTCTTATAACAGACCTTATAGGATAACATAGAAGTTATAAATAACGATTATAAATTGATATGGACTCTCACATCTTATAACATAAACTTACACGTTATGTTATCTTGTAAATCAAATAACAAAAACGTTATGCATAACGTGTAAGTTATCCAGTAAGTTTACGATTTAAGTAAGCATGTTCATACTCATATGATCCTGAGAATCCCAATCAATTAACCAAAACGTTATCTCTCAAACATAGAAGTTATGGATAACGATTTGCTTAATTGATAGAGACTCTCACATCTTATAACATAAACTTACTGGATAGCTTATACGTTATGTTATCTTGTAAATCAAATAACAAAAACGTTATGAGTTACGTGTAAGTTATCCAGTAAGTTTATGATTTAAGTAATCATGTTTATACTCATATGATCCTGAGCATCCCAATCAATTAACCAACACCTTATCCAGGGATTCTCAGGATCATATGAGTATAAACATGTTTACTTAAATAGTAAACTTACTAGATAACTTACACGTTATACATAACGTTTTTATTATTTGATTTGCAAGATAACATAGGCATTAAGATATACCCCAAGATGGAATTATCAGAACTGATAACGTTACTAATGAATAACGTTTACAGGATTTATAATATAACTTTACTGAATAACTCAGACGTTAAGAATAACGCTGCGGTTAATTAACAAAGAATGTCAGAATGGACCTTACAGGGTACCATACACGTTATGCATAACGTTTGTATAATTGATAGGGACTCTTACCTCTTAACTTACTGGATAACTTACACGTTATGGATAACGTTTTGGTTAATTGACTGGGATTCACAGGATCATATGAATATAAACACATAACATACTTTACTTGATAACTTACACGTTGTACCGGGTGTTCGATAACTCTATTATTTATTGATCGATTTGAATGAACTAAAGAATAAAGTCAATCGCAGTTTCAATACCATAAATTGACAGTAATTATATTTTTTTTAAATTAACTTATAGTCAAATAATGGTCAACTTTAAATGTTTAAATAGCTGCATATACTTTTCTTATTTTATTATATTGGACAATGTTTTTCTGAATCCAATTATGCTCGATATGTTAATATTAAATTATATTTAGGCTCGAAAAAAATTAAAATAAATCTTGATCACATGATTTTTTAGCAACACACGTAGTGCGCCTTGAAACAAAATTGGACTTTTAATACTGATCAAAATTTATAAATAGAATTAGTATGTATAATCAGCTTAGAAGATTCAACACACTTTGTCAACCAACAGAACAAAATATAGGCTAGTATTTTTTAAACTTTACAATATTTCAGTGTTTTATACGCGTGGTGCATGAAGTAAAATTTCGAGTTTAGAAAAGCCTGAAAATTTGGTTTGGTCGCGTAGTGCTACGCGACCAAACCAAATTTGTGAAGTTAAAAATACACTCAAAAAATGAGGAATAATCAAAATATTGAAATAACAAAATATTTACATTTTTTCTGTACTTTTATTCTACATTAAGTTGTAACGTAGGTACTTATTTGTTGTTTCGTTATTATTAATGGCATAACCTTACAATAAATGACATTTGTCACTTCTTTTATAAGGCACACTAATTATAATTTTTTTAAAATATAATTTTAAATACAAGATTTAAAAAAAAATCGACCAAAACATTGAACAAAAACAAGAAATTGGGCATTATTGGATTCAGAAAAATAATGTCTAATGTAATAAAATTTAAAAATCTTAAATTGGATATTATTTGGGAAAAAAAGAATAATTCCCTGTATCACGTGACCTTGTTAGATACACGTTATGTGTAACGTTTTAATTAATTTATAGGGAAACTCGGGAGTACATAGAGTATATGGATTACGTGTACTTTTCTATATCGTACACGTTATGGATAGCATCTATGTTAATTAATAGAGTTGCTCCAAACGTAACACTTTGATGTACACGTTATAGGTAACGTTTTATTTAATTGATAGTGAGCCAGTAGTATATGAATGGTAAATAGAAGGAAAAAAGGTTATTTTATAACGTGTGCATTTCTATTTAGTACACATTGTGGACAACGTGTACTTTTCTATATCGTACACGTTATGGATAACGTGCACTTTTCTATATCGTATACGTTATAGATAATATCTAAATTAATTGATAGAGTTGCTCCAAAACATAACATTTTCATGAACCTATTAATCATATCTTATGCACATTTTTGGATATTTTAATTATTTAAGGTCCATAAACTATTATAAACGTAAAAAGAGAAAGAAAAGAAAAATCCATTACAAACTCCATTTCAGTTACATCTTTTTCTTATTGGCAATAGGGTTGAATCAAAGCGGAAAAGCAATCCTACGCCCGTTTGTCGGGATCGGGTATTTAATGCAAATCGATATCGGGCATTCGGCATTCGGAGGAAACAGAGCGCCATGCCACACGAGCAACAAACAATAAAACCTCTCCGGTGCAGCTGTAGAAAAAAACAGCCCGAAGGGCTTAGACTGCCGCATGAGTGTATACAGTAATATCACGGCTGATTAAAAGAGCTCGCTCCGACATCAGCCAAAACAAGTGCAATAAAGCGAACGCGTTGCCCGTGTAACGCGAGAAGGCAGACCGGCCTTTATTACTTCATACTGTTGTATTGTTGTTACTCTATACGCTGCTGAAACGGACCCATGTCCGATCATTACGTTATTATTCAAACAATGTCCACGCGATTTATGCAACAACGTGCCGGAACGTCGTTTTACAAGAAATTTATATAAACAAACTCATTTTTTATTTCGAATACACTTAAATTGAGAAGTTTCACTCTTGTTTTCGAATACTAACATTAACTACATATTTTAATATTTTCAGTGAATACAAAAATACATCATTTATGATCATTTTAAACCTCCACTTGGCAACATAAACCTCCCCTTAACATCATAAACCGTCCTTTGATATCATAAACCTCGCTTTGACATCATAAACCTTCCTGTTACATCATAAACCACTCTTTGACATCATAAACCGTCCTTTGATATCGTAAACCTCCTGTTAACTTCATAAACCTTCCTGTTACATAATAAACCTCCCTTTGTGATCATAAACCATCCTTTGACATCATAAACCTCCCTCTGGAATTAAAACATTCGTGTTGAGAATCATAAACCTTCCTTTGGCAACATAAATCTCTCATTGGCAATATATAAAACTCTGTGATGTAAAAGACAGGTGTATGATATCAATGGAAGGTTTATGAATTCAAATAGAGGTTTAGAATTTCGAATGAGGGTTCTCGCGAATATGACATTTTCAATTTAATTCATGTCTCTGTAGAAATTAATAAATATTATTTCGAATACACGTAAATTGAGAAGTTTCACTGTTTTTTTCAAATACTAACATTAACTACATATTTTAACATCTTCAGTGAATACAAAAATACATCATTTAAAGATTATGATTATTTTAAAACTCCACTCGGCAACATAAACCTTCCCTTAACATTATAAACCTCACTAACATCATAAACCTTCCCGTTACATCATAAACCTCCCTTTGACATCATAAACCTCCCTTTGACATCGTGACCTCCTATTGACATCATAAACCTTCCTATTACATAATAAACCTCCCTTTGTGATCGTAAGCCTTCCTTTGACATCATAAACCTCCCTTTAGCATTAAAACTAAGCTGTTGAATCATAAACCTTCCTTTGGCAACATAAATCTCCCATTGGCAATATATAAAACTCTGTGATGTAAAAGACAGGTGTATGATGTCGATGGGAGGTTTATGAATTCAAATGGAGGTTTAGAATGTCGAATGAATATGACATTTTCAAATTAATTCATGTCTCTTCAGAAATTATTAAATATTATTTCAAGTATAACTTTTTTAATGTCGAATAAGTGTTCTCGCGAATATGACATTTTCAAATTAATTTATGTCTCTGTAGAAACTATTAAATATTATTTCAAGTATAACTTCTTTAAAGAAAAAACAAATTATTGCATTTTTTTAATAATAATTGTATTGTTTCAAAATGAGGGTTCTCACGAATTTGACATTTTAAAATTAATTTATGTCTATGTAGAAATTATTAAATATTATTTCAAGTATAACTTTTTTAAAGCCAAAACAAATTATTGCATTTTTTTTAATAATAAGTGTATGCTCAAGGTTTATGAATTTAAATGGAGGTGTAGAATGGCGATTGAGGGTTCTTGCGAATATGACATTTTCAAATTAATTTATGCCTCTGTAGAAATTATTAAATATTATTTCAAGTATAATTGTTTTAAAGAAAAAACAAATTATTGCTTTTTTTAATAATAATTGTACAGTCAAGGTTTATGAATTCAAATGGAGGTTTAGAATGTCGAATGTGGGTTCTCGCGAATATGACATTTTCAAATAAATTTATGTCTCTGTAGAAATTATTAAATATTTTTTTAAGTATGACTTTATTAAAACCAAAACAAATTATTGCATTTTTTTAATAATATTTGTATAGTCAATGTTAGGCCTCTTTTTTGGTGTTTACGCTAAATTTTCAACGACCTCGCGACTGAATCCACCGATAACCTCTATACAGATAACGCATCTATTATCATCCGAATATACGAATAAAAAAATTCGAGACGTCTGTTATCCAAATAGGTCTGTACTTCTTGACGTAAATTATTTTTTTTACCCGCCAATGCGCAATTATAAAAAAATATTGCACAACAAATAATCTGTAGTATTTGGCACAAAATTAGACCTTAATATTATACAAGCGAAACTTCCTTGATTTTTACATACGGCACATTTTAGAATATCAATTTTGTAAATTTATGAATCTGGTAACTACGAAATAATTATTACTATTGTTTAGATTTGGAAATGTTTTCTATTAATACATGTATATATAAGTAATAAAAAAGAAGATAAGTAATCCGTGTTATTGTCAAAATTGTCGGTGTAAAGGTGAAAGGCAAAAGTCGTTAAGAGCATAAGAAATAAATAGCAGCTTAATGACTTTTAAACATTGAATTTGTCCGACACCTGAACTAAGGCCCAGTTGTACCAAAAACGTTGAAGGAGCTGATCATTAATTTAGATGATACATCAGATGCATCTGATTCAGAAAATTAATTGTAACTGTAATTCAATTCAAATTAAAATTTCCCGCTAAAAATACATCACGTACAGTCGACCCAACACAAATGTGAACTCTAATAAATTAATAAAAAAATGTTATTTATTTACATGCATTACAATTGTTTCGCTACGCTGTAGTTTCTTCAGGTGAAGAATGTTAATGATGTTATTTACAGACAAATTTACATTATATCGACATAGTTTTATAACATAGGGGTGGAGCGAGGATCTTTTCTCAGCCTGAGCAGTGGAGAGTTGGAGAGCTGGATCTGTTCGTTCAGCAGAGGCCTGATAAATGTGAACGCTCTTTGGTTTTCATAATATTTGTTCCTGAAATTCTTTCCTGTGTGTTATCGAAAATTTTTGACAATAATTTTTGAGAGTTGTCAAATTTAATTGCGACGAACGACTGTGATGCAAAGTGTAAATTACACCGTTTAATTTTGGCGTTCAGATTTGGGTTACGCCGACTATACATGTGCATACTGTTGCTGGTTTGTTGCAGGAGTGTTGATTTAATTCAGATGAATATTTTTGATGACGCAAGTATTTAGTTTCGTGATTTCGACTATACAATCCAATTTTGAATATATTGATTATTTTTTTTTTCTTGTTTATAGTATCAACTCCAAGTTACACCAGCCCTACATCCCAAGAATCAGACCCGCCGGAGGAACCGCAGGCAAGCAACAGCACGAGTCAATCTCCACAACCCTCCTCTTCGAAAAGCAACCAAAGCAAGCCCCCTTACTCGTACGTCGCCCTCATCGCCATGGCGATCCAATCCACGCACCTCAAGCGAGCCACCCTCTCCGAAATCTACAAATACATAACGACGAAATTCCCGTACTTCGAGAGGAACAAGAAGGGCTGGCAGAATTCCATAAGGCACAACCTGAGTTTAAACGAATGTTTCGTCAAAGTGCCCAGGGAGGGTGGGGGTGAAAGGAAGGGTAACTACTGGACGCTCGATCCTCAGTATGAAGATATGTTCGAGAATGGGAATTACAGGAGGCGGAGGCGGATGAAGAGGCCGTACAGGAATGCCCAGCCGTATCCCAAGGCGTATTTCGGGGATACGCTGGCGCAGCACGGATTGCCTTTGAGTAGGAATATTTTTTCGACGGCTCCCTACGCGCCCACCTATTCGAGATATGATACGAGTTCGTGGTTACATGGTAAGTTATACTATTATTTGCTAGCTAGCTTCAAAACACTGAATGAAATCCTAGCCATAAAGTTTAAAAAAAACTTTTATTAGCATACTGCATTACATTTTACTAGCTCCAAACTAATTGCTAGTGACGGAATGGATGAGAGAGAATGGGGCCGGGGTAAGGACGCTGGAGGAGTTGGGGAAAGAGAAGGAAAGCAGGAGGAAGAGAGGGGCCTCCTGCTTTCCTGCTCTTCCCCCAACTCCTCCAGCGTCCGTAGCCCGGCCCCATCCTCTCATCCATTCCGCCACTCTTCCGTTCCCTCTTACCCCCACCCATAAAGTATTATAATTTATTAATATTTGTTTCAGCACAACCACAGTTATCATACAGCGGCAGTTGCGGATCCCCTGTGGCGTATCCCCAGCAAGGCTACCCTCCACCGACGGCGTTCAACGCCTGCGGCATGCGGCAAGACCCCTCCAGGTACCCGTCGTACTGGCCCCCTGATAGTGAGTACACCAGCCCGCCGCCCGCCGAGCAAATGCTGTTACCGTGGTGACCCATAACTCTGAACAGACACCACCCCCAAGGTCCCTCATCTAGATAAACTGTGTTCATCCAACGAAAAGAACTTTCTTTAAAAAAACAATCTAGGAGTGTAACCCAAGTCCGCACGGAGCGCAAACTCTCTCCAATAAACATTTCGATAATTAACCTGGAGAGTGACCAAAAGGAACCCACAATCTGGAATTGTAGCCCAATTTTACACAGATCCCAACTGTGAGGAACTCGCTTTAACAAAATAATCTAGGATTACAACCGAAGAAACTGGACCTAGAGAGTAAGCAAAAAGAACCTACTTTAACAGACGATCTAGGAGTGCAGTCCAATTTCTCATGAAGCACAATCGAAAAGAACTTTCTGTTTACAAATAGATCCTAGATGGTAGCCCAATTCCTCAAGAAGCGCAACTAAAAAATTGCCCTCTGTTAACAAATAAATCTTAGGTGGTAGCTCAATTTCTCATGAAGCGCAATCGAAAAAAGAATGCTCTGTTAACAAACAAATCCTAGGTGGTAGCCCAATTTCTCAAGAAGCGCAACCTAAAAAATTGCTCTCTGTTAACAAAGAAATTTTAGGTAGTAACTCAATTTCTCATGAAGCGCAACCGAAAAAGAATGCTCTGTTAACAAATAAATCCTAGGTGGTAGCCCAATTCTTACCAAAACAACGCTCTGTTATGTTAACAAACAAATCCTAGATGGTAGGTCCAATTATCCACACGAAGCGCATGCAAATCGCTGGCGCCGTTTCGTAACCAAACGATGACCCAATATCTTTGGTGAGATAACTGGCTCTTCAAGGCTGACGGCGTTAAAGAGTCTTTTATTGGAAAATAGATTAGCTATCGCGACACGGATCACTTCGAGTTTGTGAAACGGGATTGTCCAAAAAAAATTATGTGCGATAATTATTAACATTTTGTTTACTTGTCAACTTAAATTGTGCGATTACTGAATAATTAACCTACGAAATTAAATAAACAGTGTGAACACAAAGTGAATAATGAAAAGGTATCATTGTTGTAGCATCATCGAATAGTACTGTTCTTCTTTTCTCTACTGAAACAAAAAGCTTAGTTTTAGGAGCAGTTGCATCAAAAACTGAATTCCACTCTTAACCGCAAATTATTTTAAACTGTCTTTCTCTTTAAACAGCAATTAATTTTAAATTGAGTCAAGAGGCTTACTTTTAGGAAAATTTGCAGCATAAAAAGAATTTCATTCTTAACCGAAAATAATTTCAAACTGAGTTAATTTGTGAGCTTATTATTGAACAGACGTTTACTTTAAAGTCAATTTATCTTTGAAGAACAGTTCATTTTAAACTGAATTTATCTCTGAAGAGTAGTTCATTGTAAAGAAGGGTTCGGACGATATATATCAGTAGATATCTATCACGATATATATCATGATATATATATATCAATATTTACTATCACGATATTAATCATGATATACAGGGAGTTTTTCTTTAAAGTATACGTATTCCAAATTCAGCTTATTTAAATCTTTAGATATTCGTTGTGTTTTTAAAAGAGCTCAATTTGAAGCTTTAAACGAGTGTTTTCCACTCCCAGACTAAGCATGAAGTAAAATTTCGAGTTTAGAAAAGCCCCGTGAAAATTTGTCGAGGGTCGCGCAGCGACCCGAGACAAATTTTCTGGGCTTTTCTAAACTCGAAATTTTACTTCATGCGCCACGCGTATAAACAACAAAATATTGTGAAATATATGTATATTTGAAGCTCACTTGAAACCAGTGTTTTATACGCGTGGCGCATGAAGTAAAATTTCGAGTTTAAAAAAGCCCAGAAAATTTGTCGAGGGTCGCGTAGCGACCCTCGACAAATTTTCACAGGTCTTTTCTAAACTCGAAATTTTACTTCATGCTTAGTCTGGGAGTGGAAAACACTCGTTTAAAACTTAAAATTGAATTATTTTAAAACACATCCAACATCTAAATAATTACAGTACAAACACTGTAATTGGGACATGAATACTTTGAAGAAAAAAACTACTCGTATAATTAATAAATATTAATATTTATGAACAAGAATAATGATCAATAAGTTGATATATATCGGATAAATATCCGAAATTTTGATATTTATATAAATATCATGACATTTCCGAACCCTGTTTTAAAGTGAGTTAGTCTCTGAGCCGCAGTTCATTTTAAACTGAACTGTAGTCTCTAATCAGCAGTTCGCTCAAAAGTAAGGTTATCTTTAAACAACAGTGCATTTTAAACTGAGTTTATCTCTGAACAGAGTTAATCCTGAACTGCATCTCGTTTCGAAGTAAGTTCAGCAGTTCATTTTAAACTGAGTAGAAACTCAAGTCTTTCCAAGTCTTAAAATGTGTAATTCATACATTTGTACAATTAAAATGAAGAGGATTCCATGCATACTCCATGACATGTATACTTGTAAAAAAATATCGATATAATTAATAAATATTAATATTTACGAACAAGAATAATTACTAATAAGTTAAAATATATCAGATAAATATCCGATATTTTGATATTTATATAAATATCATAATATTTCTAAACCCTGTTTTAAAATGAGTTAGTCTCTGAACCGCAGTTCATTATAAACTAAACTGCATTTCGTTTTAAAGTAAGTTTATCTCTAACCAGCAGTTCGTTCAAAAGTAGGTTTATTTTTGAACAACAGTTCATTTTAAACTAAGTTTATCTCTGAACAAAGTTAAATTCTGAACTGCAGCTCGTTTCAAAGTAAGTTTATCTTTGAACAGCAGTTGTTTTTAAATTGTATACTCCACTTCATGTATACTTAGAAAAACACCGTCGGTATAATTAATAAATATTAATATTTATGAACAAGAATAATTATCAAAGTTGATATATATCGGATAAATACCCGATATTTTTATATTTATATAAATATCATGATATTTCCAAGCCCTGTTTTAAAGTGAGTCTCTGAATCGCAGTTCATTTTAAACTGAACTGCAGTTCGTTTTAAAGTAAGTTTATCTCTAACCAGCAGTTCATTCAAAAGTAAGTTTATCTTTGAACAGTTTAATTTAAACTGAGTTTATCTCTAAACAGAGTTAATTTCTGAACTGCAGCTCGTTTCAAAGTAAGTTTATCTTTGAACAGCAGTTCAATTTAAACTGTGTAGAAACTCAATTTAAAATGAAGAGAACTCCATGTATACTCCATGACATGTATACTTAGTGAAAAAACTATCCGTATAATTAATAAATATTAATATTTATGAACAAGAATAATTATCAATAAGTTGATATATATCAGATAAATAATATTTTGATATTTATATAAATATCATGATATTTCTAAACCCTGTTTTGAAGTGAGTTAGTCTCTTAACTGAACTGTATTTCGTTTTAAAGTAAGTTGATCTCTAACTAGCAGCTCAATCAAAAGTAAGCTCAACTTTGAACAACAGTTAATTTTAAACTGAGTTTATCTCTAAATAGAGTTAATTTCTGAACTGCAGCTCGTTTCAAAGTAGGTTTATGGTTGAACAGCAATTCATTTTAAACTTAGTAGAAACTCAATTTAAAATAAAGAGAACTCTAAACCTCAGTTAATTTTGAACTATAATTAGCTTTGAACCTCAGTGTCCATGTTTTAATATTGATCAAACCATTTTGCCCAGAGCAATATCCCCTTTTATTTACAATTATACCTTTTTATAATTAAGGTGAATAAACAATATTTTACTCAAGTGGTCAAATCGCTAAAAAGGTTGTAAATACGTGTGTGCGCTCGCGGGGTAACGTCCACCGTCTCCTGTAATAATTAGTTGATGTATTTTAATTGAGATACTTAGCCAATATTGTTTTTCTTTTTATTATTATTCTTATAGAACTGAATGTCTTTTCTTAATTTATAATCCGTCCGTACGATGTTCGAGTCGCCGTTTTATTATTTTTTAATTTTATTGATTCTCTCTAGAGAGGCGAACGTACTTTGTTAATATGTATTTATATGTATAATTTAAACCAAACAAAAGATAACTAAATATATGTCTATGTACTAAGCACACATTTTCTTTAGTTCCTATCATGCATCCTTTATTAATTGGAAAATATAACAACATTTAAAGGCAACAAAGAACAGAGTAAAATCACTTTGTTTCTCAGAAAAATATTTTAAATACATCTATTTTTTACCATTTATTGTTTGTACCGTACGATCATTTAAAAGATGATTTAGAGTAGGCTTTGAATTTTAAATTAGATTGGCACTACTGACCGTTAACACATAGTTTACCATAACCTCAAATTTGTTCCATCATTCAATTAGAGTTCTGGGCAACCGCACAAAAAAATGCCGCCTACTCTAAATCATCATTTGAACGATCACACGGTGCAACAATTTATTTAAAAATGTAATAGATTTTCAAGCACTACTTTTAAAATCGTTTAAATTAAAACTTCTAATGAGTGTTTCCACGCCTTGATTAAGAGGAGGTCGACCGCTATCTAAACGTATAAAACTTGGCGTCTTAACTAGATCCTTATTTAGGATTGAAATAGTTTGAAAAAATAGGTATACATTAATGAAAGTACAATCTTTATGAATGTCTGAATAAAATGTTTTATACTGTTACAGTTATTTTATAAACAAAAATCAAACATTGGTAAACTAGCGTAATCGCATCTTGAATAAATTTTTTTCTGCAATATCTACAAACAAAATATTGTAAAACTAAATCAGTTACATTGTAAAAGAATCATTTTATAGATATGTAACTTTGTAGCTTGTGATTACAGGAAAAATAATATAAAAAATATCATTAAGAAATTGGGGTGGTTATTAGAGAATGGAAATCGAAATTGCCGAGTAAAATTCTGAAACTTCGTCTAGAATATGTAAGGTAAAAAAGGGTGGTTTTAAGATGGCGAAACCCTAAAAACAATTTCGAAAACCTTGCAACTTCGGATGTATATAGAAATCAATGGAAAAGTAATTAAGTAGTTAAGAAAATCTCGTTCGTTCTCACAGGGTGTAAACTGAGAGTATTCCTGTAGAAATACTTCCACGAATAATTAAAGGGATCGAAAAAGGAAACAATAATTTATTGAACTTGAGAAAAATAAATGGTACACAAAAAACTCTTATTTAATTAAAATAAAGTATTTTGTTTCTATACAATGTTAACTTCAGATTCGTAATCAGGGACCCCAAAAATCCGTGTATACTACATCACAAACAGAAAAAAAAACAGAATGAACGTGTACGACTTGTAACCAGCTTATCTAGAATTGGCCCTACTGTGCACCATATTGTTAATTAAAACTAAAATCGCAAAAAAATTGCAAAATTTTAAAATGTGCCCTAATTCTACCATAACTACACATTTTAACCATGCAAACAAAAGTGCTCGATATGGCTCGATACACAACTAAAAGTTTACCTATTTCAACGAACGAACTATTTTGCAGAATATTTTACAATGATGACTTCTAAATGCTTATACAGCGTGTAAACGAACTACTGTACAGGCTCTCTACCACATAAGGGGCAGCGTTTAAATAAACAATACCTGCATTTGAAATTACCATACCTTTAGTAGATAGCTCACAAATAATTATTAAAAATAATTAATAATAATAGGCCACATGTTTGTGGTATCTGGTATACGCGCATATTGCGTATTTTAAGAGAGATTCCACATAGACTGGTAGTTTTTAAACGATTTGGATATCGAATTACACCATCCAGGGAAAAGTGGGTCAGATTTTGAAGAATTATGTCAATGTTATCGTTTTCATAAGTACCCATTGCTGACTAAATTCCGAATATTTTCTAAACGTGTTAATGAAATTCAATATTTTTCCTTATTAGGTTCACACTTCACTTTATCTCCACTCTTATTGAAATATTTAGATAAGAGCGGCGAGGGTGGATGATTTTTAAACATAAAAATAGTTTGCTGTTTAGTCTATAGTGAAACTTATTCCATGAAACATCTACATTTTGTAACATGGCGCGATACGTTTATTCAAACATTGAATTGGCAGATATGTTTCTTATTTACGGTGAAACTCGGTGTAATTCGGCGGAAGCTGTAAGAATTTATCAAGAGCGATTTCCTGAACGACACTTACCACCGCCAAACCGATTTAGAAATGTATTACAAAGAGCACGCGACACTGGAAGTTTGCAGCCCGTCGCCGGAGCCTTCGGAGGTGGTGACCGTCCAATGCGATATTTGCGAGCGGAAGATGAAATTTTGAATCTGTTGGAAGCGGATCCTGGTTTAAGTACCCGTATTATCGCCGCTCAGCTAAATGTATCGCACACATTTGTCAGCAGTGTTATACGAGACAATAATTTTTATCCGTATCACTACCAGCGTGTACAACATCTTCAGCCCCATGATTTTCCCAAAAGAATTGCATTTTGTCAATGGATTTTGGCACAAAATGTTCAAAATCCTAACTTTACCAAAGACATTTTAGTGACCGACGAATCGTGCTTTACGCGGAATGGAAGTTTTAATTTCCATAATATGCATGTTTATGCAATAGAAAATCCTCGTGTTACGCGTAGAACTCATTTCCAGCATCGCTTCTCCCTTAATATCTGGGCAGGTATTTAAAATGATCAATTAATTGGGCCATTTATGTTCCCATTTAATTTGAATGGAGAACGATATTTACGATTTTTACAAGATGACCTTTTAGATCTTCTAGAAAATGTACCCTTGGCGGTTCTTAGAAGAATGTGGTATTTGCAAGATGGTGCGCCAGCTCACTATGAAAGGCGCGCTAGAAGATATTTGGATGATGAGTTTCCAGGACGTTGGGTTGGTCGTGGAGGCCCTGTACCATGGCCTCCAAGAAGTCCGGATTTAAACCCCTTAGATTTTTTTCTTTGGGGATACTTTAAAAGTGAAGTCTACACTACGGAAATTGACAATGCTGAAATGCTGATACAACGAGAAAACGCCGCGGCTAATACCATTCGTAAAAAACCTCGTGAAATGTTTGCTACTGTTCGTGCAAATTGGATACGTAGAGCCCAAATGTGCATTGAGTGCGGCGGACGTCAATTTGAACACTTAATGTGATTTTTTTTATACGTGACCCAGTTTCATCTAGTAATTCTAGCCAGTGTGTGTGTGTGTAGTGCGTGCTAAGTGATTTATACGTCTCGCAGTAGTAACAGTAAATAAACAATACCACAAATGAGTGACCTAGTTTCATCTAGTCATTCGAAACAGCGTGCGTGTTTAGTGCGTGCGAAGTGATTTATGCGCCTCGCAGTAGTAAAAGTAAATAAAAAATACAACAACTTACGCATCCACGAAAAATATCATGAACACAGGTAACCAGAAGTTCTCAAAAAGTAAAATATGCATGAAAAATTATGAAAAATCCAATATTTTTTTCCGATTTTATTTTTGCTGCAATTGGTGTCAAAATATTTTGTGTATACGCCCTTAAGAGGATGTACATTAGTTCGATTACACGCTGTATTTGAGTGTTATTACTTTCTCCCAAAATTAAAATGAATGAAAATATAATACATATCTAAGGTTAACGGCTCCATGACAAAAATGTTAAATTTAGAAAGGTTTAAAACAAAAAACTAAGTCTTCACAATTCACTCAGCAAATTGTCTTACTTACAACACCATGCTCGGTCTCCACAAACTAAATGTTCTCGACTTCGGCAAGGGACACGAAGGTCGCGGTCGGTCCCGAAATATGTGTAGTTCTATGCACCTTAGTATTGGCTACATTAGTGCCATAAAAGCGAATGTATTAACTGTACTTTCATTTCTGATTTAATATCAGATTTTATGGCCACTGGCCCCACTGTGCGCCGTGCGTACAAGTGTTTTCTAAATAATCTGATTCAATATCGGGCGACATCCCAGTGAATTTATTTCAGGATAGAAATTAATGGAAAAAAGCATTCTTTTACAATGTGACTGATTTAGTTTTCCTATATCTTTTGCAGATATTTCCAAAAATGAAAATAAAATTCAAGACGCGACTAAGCTAGTTTACTAATTTTAATATTTTTTTATGAAATAACGATAAGAGTAGGAAATATTTTTTTTAAATAGGCAAAAATTATAATTTCCTTAAAGTATATCTATTTTGTCATAACATTTCATCTCTAAATAAAGAAAGGATGTAGTTAAGCTATGCTAAGTTTTATACGTTTAGATAGCGGTAATGGAAAAAATAAAGCTGTTTACAAGGCTAGAATATATTTCAAGATGCTGTTTTAAAAAACAAACACTGTGCAGACCCTTGTTTTAAAGTTACAAGCTCACAACTGAAACAATTAATTAATTGACGAATTATGTCCACCTACAAACATATAAATAAAGCTCAACTGAAAACACATGCGGCCGACTAAAATCAAATCTCACGCAATAAATTGTAGCAACTTCTAACAATAACACACTTAAGTCACCTGCGCTCGGGCTAATAAGAAGATATCACAACACGTCGTAAAGAATTCTACAACTGAAAATTTAAGTACTTACTAAATAAAAATAAGTAACACCTGAACATTTGTTTATTTAGTAAACATATGTTTTTTACTGTAAAGTATTTAGCGATGATAAAAATTAAAACTATTTAAAAGTTGCGAAAAAAAAAAATTACAGCTGAAAATGTCCAAGTGTAATACAATTCCCTCGCCAGGAGTGGGACCAGGGCCCGTATTCACAGCACCGATGCAATTTGTCATCAGTGAGAACTTGCACCAAAATGATCTAATTTTACTCTATACGGTTTGCTAAATTCTTCCCAAAATGACATCATTTAAGTGCGACTTCTCACCGATGACAAATTGCATCGGTGCTGTGAATACTGGCTCAGGTCTAGAAGCTACTCTTGACCTTCACGAAATTACACACACATTTATTTTGTTTTTGTAGAAAAAAAGCTAAACTCCTATATATATATATATATATATATATATATATATATATATATATATATTTACCAGACCTAGCACATTTTGCTCGGCTTTGACTTATAGTCTAGCTACGGCTCTGGTGTAAAAGCACCATTAATCGACTGCTTTTTACTGATAATTATTAATTTTGAAATTAGAAAACTCCAGTGAACTATCTACAGTTATTCTTGGACATTAGAAATTATCAATTTTGACATCTGAAATTCAGAGATGAATTTCGGCAGTGCCAATATTCATAAAGGGTGTCCCAAAAGTAACTGGCATTTAAATTTTTTAATAAAACAAATTTTATATTTGATAACCGATAATATTTTCATTGATTTAGAAAGTAGAGACATGGAGATTATATATGATACAAAACATCTGACAAATGATCGCTTCTGCTGATGGAGCACCTATTCACACTTTTAATGAAATGTTTACAATATTTTCACATAATTGCTGGGAAATATTCGCAATTCGAAATCGAATTTCATCTTTAAGGTCCTCAGTTGTTTGTGGTTTATTGCTGTATAATCTATCCGTAAGATAACCCCACAGAAAGAAGTCTAACGGTGTCGTCACATGACTTTGGATGAAAATTCACATTACTTCGCTTAGAGATAACACGACCATTAAATGTTTCTTGCAGTATGACATGTTGCACCGTCTTGTTGAAACCATAGTTCTTCTACCAAAATTCTCACCATGTTTGAAGTGCATTTTTACAATTTCTACTCGTTGTTCGATGTTGTACTTTTCCATAACTTAACCTCAATGTTTACTAATGACAGTCTATAAATATATCTGTACGCTAGTTTTACAACAACAAAAATAGCGGCAAATTTAAAATATCAGTTACTTTTGGGACACCCTTTATTATGTGGGTGCATAATTATTGTGCCGTTTTTACGCAGCCTTATTCTCTTCTGTAGAAAAATAGAGTTTTGTTTATTACCACGATATTTATGCACTAATCTTATACAAATCTTTATTTTTACATTAACATTTAGACTAACCTTCATCGATCAATCACGAATTATTAAATCTAGAGAGTTGGATGTTTACTGTATAAATAATTCTGCAATTGTGTTTTAGACATTTATTTTTATACTTAAAAAATTCTTAGTAACTGCCGTAGATCAATTAGGGCCCGTATTCACAGTACCGATGAAATTTGTTATCGGTGAGAAGTTGCACTGAAATTACGTCATTTTGGGAGAAATTTACCCAACCGTTTGGAGTAAAATGCCGTCATATCAGTGCAACTTTTCACCGATGACAAATTGCATCGGTACTGTGAATACGAGCCCAGGAATCACAAAATCTTTGGAATACAACCTATTTATTACAACCCTTGGTATTGTTCACTGATTTGGAATCTTAGATCTTTGGAAGTTGGAAGACTAAAGAGATGTGTTGGGCATAACACAGAAATAGTAACGAATGACAAAGCGCATATTAATTGCGGGCGTCGCCGGGAGTAACCGTCTAAATTACGATATTAATTACGTCCCTCTTCTCGGCGAGAATACTTAATTAAATTCCTTTGAGCGCAAGACGCGCTGAGTGCCGGGTGTGCGAGAGGGAGTACGCCTCGAAATAGCCACGCATTCTCGTTGACAACTCACCAAATATAAATACATATTCCCTTTCTAATATCCCAGCATGAAAAAAAAATTTAGAGTAAAAGCGAACAAAAATATTCCGTTTAAATATAACCAATCAAACTTAACATGAAAATGTATTTGGCAAAGGAAACTGAAATATAAATACAAACATCGGTACACTTGAAATTCGCATTTTATATTAAAAAAAATCAGAAGAAACCCTTCTCGCTAGGACAATGTAGTTGTTTGAGTTATGTGAAGATTTAAGTAAGTCACTTAATTAAACAACAGTTATATTCCTTTCTTCACTTCACTTCCTTTTATAAATAAAAGTGAAGAAAGAAATATAACAGTGTTTAATTGAGTGTCTTTCTCTAGCAAAAACTCTTACTTAAGGATTTTTGTGCTAGAATTTTTATAATTTTTTTTGTAAGTATAAAAATCCCGATGTATATATACGCTGTGACTCTTCAGGCATTAGTTATTTTTTTCAGCGTTCAATTTGAAGATTCTAACGAGTGTTTCTACTCCCAGACTAAGCATGAAGTAAAATTTCGAGTTTAGAAAAGCCTGAACATTTGGCTTAGGCGCGTAGCGAAGCGGAGCGACCGAGCCAAATTAGGCTTTTCTAAACTCGAAATTTTACTTCATGCGCCACTCGTATAAAACACTGATTTCAAGTGAGGTTCAAAATATACTGCATTAAGTAACAGCTTTAGCAGTACATTTCGAACTTCGTAAAATATTCGCGTTTTATACGCGTGGCGCATGAAGTAAAATTTCGAGTTTAGAAAAGCCTAATTTGGCTCGGTCGCTCCGCTTCGCTACGCGCCCGAGCCTAATTTTTAGGCTTTTCTAAACTCGAAATTTTACTTCATGCTTAGTCTGGGAGTGGAAAGTCTCGTTAGAATCTTCAAATAGAACGCTGAAAAAAAAATAGCGAATACCTGAAAAGTCACAGCGTATATATACAACGGGATTTTTATACTTAGAAGAAAAATTAATTAAAAAAAAAGACCTTTATTGGCATATCTCCACACCTTTACAATTAATTACACATTTACATTTGATTACCTCACTACATTCCCGTATCCCTCTTACCATCCCTTCTCTTTTCCCTCTCCCTCCCCAGTTTTTCCAACGTCCTTACACCCCGCTCCCATCCTCCCTCATCCACTCCACTACCCTTCTATTCCCTTTCGCTCCCAGCCACTCCTCTTTCACCCCCTCACATTCCTCCGCAAAGTGTCCCCACGTATCCTTCCCCTGTCCACACAACACACACCTTCCATATTCTTCCCCATCCATACTTTCCTTCCTCTCTCCTCCGATCCACACCTCGCCCTTGCCACAATTACCCTATTCTCTCTACCCCATCCCTTCTCTATCAAATACTTCGGCACCCTCCCATACACCTGCCACCTCCCATACATATCATTATACTGGCTTCTGTCAATACACCCTTGCCTTTCCTGCCCTTCCACCTCCTTCCCTTTCCCCCTCACCCACTCATCCACCTTCACCCCATTTCCTAGCCATTCCATTACCTTCGCCTCCGACAGCCCTAGCCTCTCATACATTTTCCTCCTCTCCCCCCTCCATCTACCCTCACCCCCAAATTAATAAAAATTCTAGCATAAAAATCCTTGAAAAGAGTTTTTCCTAGAGAAAGTCACTTACAGAGGGTTAGGGAGTTTTGTTCGTTACAGGAACTGGACACCTGCAATTGTCAATGTAAAGTTACACTAATTTTAACTGGTTACGTGATTAACTTGAACTCAGTTTAACTTAGTGTAGTACAAACGAACCATCCTAATGTTTCTTTGAAACTGGCGATTAAAATACGCTGAGGAAGGCAACAAATGCCTTCCTTAGCGCCTACAAAGCCTTCTCCTAAATAAAAATGTTTTACTAGCGCAAGCTGTAAGTGATGAAGTAGTAACACAATAACTGAAAATTCGACTAATTGATGACTTTATATTCTGGGTACGAGTTGAAAAAAATGATAGATATTTTAAGGTAGATTGTACATTTTATAACAAAGCACGAGTCCAATGAATTATTGATTCATATTATATATTATGAACTGAATACTCTTGATACCTGAATCTCCATTGAAAAAAGCTGAGAAAAATTTAGTCTTAGCAAAATATTGACGAAAACAAGGATTTTGCAATAGCAAAAATGTATTTAGCAGCAACAACGCTAGACCCATCTACCCAGGGTAAGCATTTAACTACAGATGAAACCATAGACACCCTTAGAAGTATGAGATACTAGACCTAATTATTAAGGGAAAAATAAACAACAAAAGAGGTCTAGGGAAAAGAAGATCTTTGTTGCTCAAAAATCTAAGGCAGTGGAACAGGATCTTTAGTGGAAGTATTCAGAGAAGCTGTAGACAAAACTATAATCATAACATGGTAGCCTACATGATAGCCAACAATCATTGAACGGTCAGGGCACTTGAAAAAGAAGAGACCATAGACACCATGGAGTTTATAAATGAAGTTTTCAATAAATGGAATTGGACTTACAAATCGCCGAAGTGCAAATATAATCTGCAGATCATCGAGAAATCGAGAGTCGATGGTCAAGGACATTCATATGGGAAGGAGTAAGCACTATAAATCCTTTGACCTGGTGAAGAAGCCTTCGTGGCACTATCATAGAGTTAAAATCATGAGTGCACTTCCACTGCGACGATCTTTCAGCATATTCAGCTAAATACACAACAATAAAAGAAATCGATTAACCACAGAAAGAGCTGCAGAAATCACTTACTTAACCTATAGTTGGAAGCTTATGAATAAGAGTGAACCAAATGCGAACTGGCTTCCTTTTAACGAATTGTTGAAATAACGGGTGGTCTGTCAAAAGACCCTGATCACCCTGATGCCTCTGATATCTCCGATCCTGAAACTGAAGTTCCATATAGTAAAAGGATCAAAAAAAGTATTTTTCCGGAAAATAAAGATAGCGGCAGCTTCAAATGCTTTACTCATCCGATGAAGAGGATTCCCACTAAGAAACCTATTTGGTTTCTTAGTAGGAATCGGTAGATTGGTCCAACCAACACCAGTCTGATTCACACAATTATTTAACCACAGAAAGAGCTACAGAAATTACTTAGTCTATAATTGGGAGCTTATAAATAAGAGTGAATTAAATGCAAACGGGCTTCCTTTTGTCAATATAGTCGAAGAAACGGATGGTCCGTCAAAGGACCTTGATCATCCTGTCTCTCATTTCTCTAATCCCAAAACTCACAGAGTAAAAGATCTACAGTAAAACGATGAAAAAGGCTCTTTTTTCCCGAAAAATAAAGATAGCGACAGTTTCAAAGGCTTTACGAACTCATCTGACGAAGAGAATTCCGAAGAGGTTCCTTACGAGGAACCGGAAGATTAGTCCAACCAGAACCAGTCTGATTCAAATAACACTGGTCTGCAAAAAAAATTAATTTTTCGAGCCCTGACACCATTCCTGCTGATTCTTATGTAAAATGACCTAGTGAATCCGAATATGACCTCCGTTTTCCCCCATCACCCACCGTTTTCGCGGGAGGCCTCCCGACCTATTTTTATCACTTTTCGATAATTTGGAGGGATGAAAAGGATTATTTTAGCCTTTACATTTCTTCTGAGGGGCTAGAGAGGTGAAAAGTTCCAAAACATGAACATTTGTAGCAAGGAGGTAGATTTGGGGGGGGGATTTTCGCCCTTAAATTGTAAAAAAATCATTAAAAATGATCAATTTTTTCCGGTTTTTTCGCAGTTTTTTCACTTATTTTCTACATATTCCAGCTTCCATTCCCCCTCATCCTCCCCCCAAACACCCCCAAATAATAAAAATATATTGCAACAATATATAGCAACAATAATAAAAATATATAGCAACAATAACGCTGGCGCTCTCAATACTCCCCCCGTTTCCCCCATCCATTGGAGGGGTGAAAAGGATTATTTTAGCTGTAAAGAATAATAAATAAAAAGTTAAATAATAAATGTAAAATAATAAATGTAAAAAATAATAAATAACTAAGATAAGTACCTTCATTTGGTGCTTGCTTTCCTTTTGTACCCTGAGGTAGAAGTTTCTCGTATCAAAAACCAGCAGTACTCTGCTAACATGTTCGCATTCCACTTCCCCGAAAATCTCCTCTCGAACTTAGAGATGTCTTGATGAAACCGTTCCCCGTGTTCATCCGAAACTGCTCCTAAATTTTCAGGGAAGAAGTCCAGGTGTGAGTGAAGAAAATGCACTTTAAGAGACATGTTACACCCCATGGCCTTGTACACTGACAGCAATTCCTCGACATGAGCGACATAATCATCACTTTTGTTGTTACCCAAAAAGTTCTCACACACGTTTTGGAATGCAATCCAAGCTCGTTTTTCTTTTCGATTCAGGTGTTCAATAAACGTCGAATCTTGGAAAAGTTGTCTAATCTGGAGGCCGAAAAAACTCCTTCCTTAATTTTAGCCTCACTAAGACGAGGGAATTTAGTTTTCAAAAATTGAAATGTATCACCGGTCTTGTCCATTGCTTTCACAAACTGTTTGATCAATCCGAGTTTAATGTGCAAAGGCGGCAAGTAAATATTTTCCTTTGGACCAGAGGATCGTGAGCGACGTTTTTCTGACCGGGAGTAAAACTTTCTCGCAGAGGCCAGTTCCGTACGATGTAATGTTTGTCTCGGGCTCGGCTGTCCCATTCGCATAGGAAGCAGCAGTATTTTGTGAAGCCCGATTGCAGGCCCATGAGTAGAGCAACAACTTTTAAGTCAGCGCAAAGTTTCCAAATATAATCATGGTATTTGGTATTGGCCAATAGGACAACTTTCAAGCTTGTCTTTGATGAGTCTATAAACAGTCTCCATTTGTCTGGGTCACATGGCATCTTCAGTTCTATCATCAATGCATTTGAATTAGGGCAGAACACTAAGCCTTCATCTGCCGAAAAAAGTAATTTCAGGGTTGACTGCCTAGTCCTGTAAGAAGAGATTTTTACACCCTTTTCTAAGAGATTCATTCCACTGCTGAAGTCGAGATCCAAGAAGTTGAGATTTACTCTTAGGTAACTCCAAATCCCTGACGAGATCATTCAATTCCGACTGAGTAACGAGGTGAGGTTTTCGATGAGCTGAATCAGCAGAACACTCTTCATCATCGGTGAACGTATCATAAGATGGTCCAGGCTGTGGCTCAAAGTCTTTCAAATCCGTTTCTGGCTCTAGAGTATAGGTTTTTGAGGGCACTGGGATTGGCAAAGATTCGTTGTGAGGAACTGGTCTTAGAGCTGAAGGGATATTAGGATACTGAATTGTATGCTTACTTTTGCTAGATAACCCGACGGTGGAAGTCATACAAAAGTAACAATCTGTGAGATGACAGCGAGGTTCGCGCCAAACCATGGGCACAGCAAATGGCATTGATTTACGGGTACCTTTGAGCCATTTGGTCAAGCTACTGTAACAAGTAGTGCAGCAAACTGTTGAAGCCCAATTCTTGTCCTGATCGCCAACTTGGCAATCAAAGTAAAATTTATAAGCAGTTTTAAGAAGCGGAGAAAGGGGTTTTCGTTGCGCTTTTAAAGTCAATTCCCCGCAAACATAGCAGAAGCTATCGGGATGATTTTTACACTCGCGTGGCATAATTAAACAGTAAATAAATGCTCGATATTAATCACAACTCACACTCACGTACTGTAATTCACTTGGAAAAAGCCGGAATTAAAAAATTTCTACCGTTATACACAATTTAAACAACTTGGAAACACAGAATCCCCGCCTAGAGCACCGACAAGTTGACTCTACGATCGCTAGAGATGTACTGAGGGAAGATAAGGATTACAGTGCAGGTCTATAGTGACAAGAGCAATGCAAGTTTAAACCTGTCAAAGCATGAACATTCCTGGGCAAACCTGTGCGCGCGAGGTATTGAGAGCGCCAGCGTGGTACAGTGAATCTTCCGAACTGTTGCTATATATTTTTATTATTGTTGCTATATATTTTTATTATTGTTGCTATATATTGTTGCTATATATTTTTATTGTTTGGGGGAGGATGAGGGGGGATGGAAGCTGGAATATGTAGAAAATAAGTGAAAAAACTGCGAAAAAAACGGAAAAATCGATCATTTTTAAGGATTTTTTTACAATTTAAGGGGGCTAACCCCCCCCCCCAAATCTACCTCCTTGCTACAAATGTTCATGTTTTGGAACTTTTCACCTCTCTAGCCCATCAGAAGAAACGTAAAGGCTAAAATAATCCTTTTCATCCCTCCAAATTATCGAAAAGTGAAAAAAATAGGTGGGGGGCCTCCCCCGAAAACGGTGGGTGATGGGAGAAAACGGGGGTCATATTCGGATTCAGGAGGTCATTTTAAATAAGAATCAGCAGGAATGGTGTCAGGGCCGATTTTCATGCCGACCAGTGTAATTATTCCGAGTTTAACGAACAAATGTTTTTTATTATTAGGTTTACAATAAACTTTTCGCAACAAGACTATATTAATAAAACACATAGCCAGTTAGGAAGGATTCTAACAGTTACAATCACTACTAAAACACATATCAAGTAAAATACCCATTTTGGGTAAATATTTTTGGGTAGAGCAAAATACCCATTTTAGGTAAATATTCTTGGGTATTTACCCGGAAATTTTCCAAGAGAAATAAATACCCAGGTATTTTACATCACTAGTCCTGTCCCAAAACCCAGTAATTTTGATTATTTATACGTTACTTTTTGTAAAATTGAGATTTTTTCTTGTTATATAGTTTTTTTTCTTTTTCAAATTCGTTCAATATTTTAGTTATACCCGTATGACAAAAGTAGTCTTAAAGGCGACTGCTTTACATTTAAACTGCACCTCAAACGCAGAATTTAACAAATACGCTTTTATGGCAAAATGTGTAGTTAAGTATGCTTTACAACCTATAGAGGTCTAAAACTTAAAATAGCTTCATCCACTGTTTGACTTTTGGCCAGGTTTTTTTTATCGTTTTGGCCACTGTGCGTTGTTCGTTCTGTTCGTGACTGAATTCGATAAGCCATCTATACTTAGGTTGCTTTAGTTGATCAGTTGAACTGTACAGTTAAATCTATTCAAAGGGGATCTTTCTGAAATTTAAGTTCTTAGTTTAGTTAACAGAACTATAAAGTTAAGAATAAAACCAATTTTTAATAAAAAGAAAGACTCTGCTATAGTGAGAAATATTAATAATTGAATAAAAGTCACTTGGTTTGTTTCACTACTGTTTTTATGACTTTTGTTCTCGACAATCTTATGACATGTGGATTATTTAATTTTGTGGGCAGCATAAAAGGGGTAAACACTCAATTTCATTAAACACGGGTGTGTTTCATGTGGTTTTTAAACCACGCTAATTCGCGTTTTAATACAAGCAACAGATACCTACAAACCGCAATCTGTCATCATTTATCTGTTAAATTATCATAAAACAAAACTGAAAATAAAACGTAAAAAATTAAACAGTGAATCAGTGACTCTGTGAATCAGTGAATCTGTGAATCAGGGAATCAGTAAATCAGACAGTGAGGTAATTCAAAAATAGCGCCTACAGTAGCCAACACAAACGAAAACACAGAATTTCCTACAAATTTAAATAAAATAGAAACATAATCATTGGTTTTAAAGTATTTTTGTACACAAAATATAATATCAACTATAATATAATATTTATAATAATACTTTATATAATAGTCAACATTCATTTTGATAAATATATTATACAATAAATGTTGTGTTATATATTGTTGTTGTCGTGAACAAGGTATAGTGTATAACTCGCATATAATGGCTATTAATCACTCGAACGACTTACTCCACTCGCCCACGGCTTGTTCCGCAAATATTGTTCTCTTGATTAATAGCTATTATTATATGCTCGTTGTACAATATTCTATTATTAAATTATCAATATTGTAAACCTGTTTCATCAAGTGACTACTGAGAACCAAATTGAAGATGTAGTGATAAAATGTCTACTGAAGTCTATTAATAATTGTAATGCTCTACTAGAGTGTTACAAAATTCTATTAATAAATCAGTAAACTGGTATTAATAAATATAGATTAATGTGGAGTTTTTGGAAGTGTAAATATCTAAATTCATGAGAATCCGTGTGTTATATAAATTGATAATTGTTTGTTGAAAGCGGCTGGTACGTTTACAAAACATAAAGATTCTAAATGACACCTTTCAAAATATCTAGTTGGAGTTTATAAGCTCGCGAGCCGCCACACGCTCTCGCTATTTAGTGCTGTTTGTTTTGAGAGCGCACTTGCCACACACCGCTCATAATCTTATATCAACGCTTAATAGTTTAAATATAAAAGACTGTGTTTACTAAATAAACAATTTGTAACGTTTCTAAATACTTAACAATAAAAAAAACTGAGTTTTATTTCTAAACACATTGCAATAAAAAAATTAAGTTTTTGTCCTCAGAAAATGATTTTCAATACTTTTTACGAGTCTGTAAAATATTTTATTTGGAATTTAATAAATGCGTAGGCGTTAACAAATTGAAACTTCTAACGAGTGTTTTCAATCTTACATTAAGCATGAAGTAAAATTTTGAGATTAAAAAAACCTGAAAACTTGGTTTTGGACCAAAACCAAACTTTCAGGCTTTTCTAATCAGAGTTGGTCAGGATTCGAACCATTCAGGATTCGAATCCTTTTAAAGGATTCAAAACAGGCATTCGAATACTTTAGTTAAACTGGATTCGTGATCCGGATTCATTACATTTTTCTAAGAGGATTCGTATTCGAATCCAAATGCGGGTGATTCGAATCCTTAAAGGATTCGAATATTTATAAAAGGATTCGAATGTTTATACAAGGATTCGAATATTTATAAATGGATTCGAATGTTTATAAAAGGATTCGAATATTTATAAAAGGATACCAATACTTACAATAGAATTCAAATACTTACAAAAGGATTTAAATCGTCAAAAATAATTCGAATTAAGTCTGAGGATTAACATGAAAAATGTATTTTGAGTGTTTTTAAATTTCTCGTTGAATCACTGTTTTATACGCGTGGCGCATGAAGTAAAATTTCGAGTTTAGAAAAGCCCCGTGAAAATTTGTCTCGGGTCGCTGCGCGACCCGAGACAAATTTTCTACGCGGGGCTTTTCTAAACTCGAAATTTTACTTCTTGCTTAGTCTGGGAGTGGAAACGCTCGTTCGAAACTTCAAACTGAATGCTTTGATAAGAGCATTAAATGACTGAAAATGTTTTTAAAGACAATAATCTAGTTTTTAAAGTTTTGTTTTATTATTTGAAATCTGAAATGTTAAATTTTTCCGAAATTTCCCTGATTGAAGATTTTTTTCCCTGACCTTTTAATATAACTTTATTCATTGGAAAACCCCCATTTTGTTATATTGTTTGTATTGTTTTTGTCAATAGTTAAATTGGTTTTATAAATTTTTACGTGTTTTGTAATTTTTATGATGCCTGTTGATTTTGACAAATTTAATAACATCATATGGCTTTTTTGTTAGTGTTTTGGTCAATTTGAATAAAATTCCATGACTTTTCACTGACTCCCAGTTTTAATAATATTCAGTGAATTTTTTATTTACGTAATTTTCAAGCGTTCGTCGATTTTATAATAGAGTTCAATTTGAAGTTTTGAACGAGTGATTTCACTCCCAGACTAAGCATGAAGTAAAATTTAGAGTTTAGAAAAGCCCTATAAAAATTTGTTTTGAAGTGAAGTTAAAAACACTCAAATACATCTTTAATCAGAGTTACACGGAATCAGATATTTAGTCTTGTGTTGTTCAGTGTTAATAATAAATAATTAGGTTTTAAATATTTTTGTTAAAACAACTGGTAACGATATTTATATGTTAATGGTTGCAAAAAAATAATAAAATCAAATTAATTCTTAAAGGATTTGTATTCGTGATTCGAAAAAACAGAATTCGAATCTCTGATTCGAATCATATTTATCTCTTACGAAGCCTTTATTCGAGTATTCGTGATTCGAATCATATTTGGTGATTAGGATTTGTGATTCGAATCATATGTATCTCTTACGAATCCTTTATTCGTGATGCGAATCATATTAGGTGATTTGGATTCGTGATTCGAATCCTTTTTACGAGAATTTGTCCCAGCTCTGTTTCTAATCTCGAAATGTTACTTCATGCGCCACGCTTATAAAACACTGATTTAGTTTGGAATTTATGCTGTTGAAAAAAATGCATGGTTATAAAAGTACATCCGTTAATCCGTAAAAATTTTAAATTCCGTGTTTTTCCCTCTTTAATTTCCTTCTCTTTTGAAAATGGTCGCATTTGCTTATGAGATGTATCTGTATGCAGTTCAAAGCGTTCGCCCTACAAAGAACAGGAAAACCGGACGGATTAGCGATTTTTCACTTTGCGCCTCTAATTTTTGGCGGGTGAACAAAAAAATTATATGAAAGACCTCCCTTAATTTTTGCTGAAAAATCAGCCACTAAAATATTTCTCATCAATTTAGAAATATCCTGTATACTCCAATAAAACATTGGAAGTTGGAGGCAGTTTAGATATAAATCACTTATACTTTTCATTTGCTGAAACAAGAAACGCTTTATAATAATCCCAACTAGATTTTGAATAAAAATAAAAAAAAAGTTTTTAAAACTGTCTTATAACTGTCATTCTTTTGCTAGACGGACAGAGTTGTGCAGTTTTTTCCTCTGGGCAGTAAGAAATCATATATTTTTAACGTTAAGCGGGAAAGTAATTGACATTTCATAAGTTTTTAATTTAATTTGACTTATATTGTAACATAAGTATAAATGAAAGTGTCAATACTTAATTGTAAAATAGTTTAAAACATTATATTTTTACTCCTGCCTAAAACTGTTTTTTAACTGTCATTATTTTGTTAAACGGACAAAGTTGTGCAGGTTTTCCCTCTGGGCAGTAAGAAATCATATATTTTTAACGTTACACGGGAAAGCAATTGATATTTCATGAGTTTATAACTTAATTTGGCTTATATTTTTACATAAGTATGAATGAAAGTGTCAATACTTGATTGTAGAATACTTTAAAACATTATATTTTTACTCTTGCTCTCCCCTTGGACAAAACAAATGGTACATTTTTTACGTTTTATGTGAAAAACCATAGATTATCTTTTGCCTGACCCCCCTGAGTCTTAATTTTGGCTACGCCCATGGTTTTATTAAAAATGTAGCTATCAAATAAAGTGGTATAAAACGCACTAATAATATTTTTTTTTGCTCTTGAATAACTCTCTCATTTATCACTTGGTGAAACATTTTGAAATAATATTAAAGGATAAATTAAAAACACTTGGTTTGTTTCACTATTTGTTTCTATTTACTCGACTAATGCGGTAAAAAGCGAAACTAGTCGAGTAAATAGAAACAAACAGTGAAACATCCCAAGTGCTTTTAATTTATTCTTTAATATTATACTAATAAATCATTTGAATTCGTGGTGGATGCGCCGGGAAATGCTACATTCTCGCCGAAAATTTCAGAGATTGAAGAAGATAAATAATTGCTCTCATTATCATAGTAGCGACCAATTTAAAATGTTAAATTTGCCTGACTTTTCCCTGACTCTTCCCTGATTCCAGATTTTTTTCCCTGACCCCTTAAAATAATGTTATATAAGCAAATCAAACATAGGGGAGAAAAAAAGTTATACATTAGTTTAGAAAAAACCGCCAAGCACTTTTAAAGTGCATGCGTTCAAATATCTAAATTCTAAATTTTAAATATTTGAACAAGAAACAGTCGTAGTTGCAATGGCGGATAATTTAAGTGGTGGAAAGAAAACATATTATAAAGCACGAATTTGGAAATTGCAAGATTTGATAATACTTTTCTAAAACTTATTAACATGAAACCAAACATAAGCACTATATTTTAAACTTCGCAATACTGTCAATGTTTTGTACTCGTGGCGCATGAAGTAAAATTTCGAATTTAGAAAAGCCTGAATTTGTTCAGGCTTTTCTAAACTCGAAATTTTACTTCATGCTTAGTCTGGGAGTGAAAACACTCGTTATAAATTTTAAATTGAACTCTTTATTAAAATCAAAGAATGCTTGAAAAATTATATGTATAAGGAGGGATAGGTATAAGTACTTAGAGGAAAAACTCCTTGATTGGCATGTCTAGATGTCAATAGTTGAGAAATTTCCAAAATGTCGAGAAAGTATAAAAAGAAGTGTACATTTTTAGAAAATCTGTTACACTTTATGTGTGTTGAATTGTTAGAATGTTACTGAATTTTAATAATTCGCTTGTTTTTCCCATATTTTTGGATTGAACTCTTTAATAAAATCAACGAATGTTTGAAAAATTATATGAATAAGGCGGGATACGCATAAGGTCTTAAAAGAAAAACTCCTTGATTGACATGTCTAGATGTCAATAGTTGAGAAATTTCCAAAATGTCGAGAAAATATAAAAAAGTGAATATTTTTAGAAAATCTGTTACACTTTATGTGTTGAATTGTTAGAATGTTACTGAATTTTAATAATTCGCTTGTTTTTCCCATATTTTTTTTTTAAATTGGCCTAATATGCCAATTTTTAAGAAAGTTGTTAATTTTTGTAAAATTTCAATAAACCTGTCTTTAAATTTTTATGAATAGAATAGAATAGAATAGATTTATTGGTCCAAAAAAATACATGGCAGTGTTATGAGGACAAGTCATTGCCTAATATACTAAGAGAATTTTTTTTTTTAATTCACGGGAAATATTCCACTTACAAATGATAAATTAATTAAGTGTTTAAGTATTGGGCTTATGTGTTCAGGAACATTTTTTAGTACGTGTACATTTATACCGTATACATCTGTTGAATCGGAATTCTTAAGTGTTCGTATAAAGGTTTTAATATCGGTTAATCAGTAACTGGGTCTAAGAAAAAGGAACTACTTGTATTGATTTCTAACTTTTTCAATGAATTCTTGAAGTCTGTCGTATTACATGTCATAGTACAGTTTATATCCTTAACTACATTTGAAAAGTATTGTTCAATACTATCTGCTGTGATCGTGTTAGCCTTAGGAATATATTTGTTACTTCTACATGCACTATTTACAATCTTCTATATTTCTTTTGGCTTATTTAAAGATTTTATTATTTTTGTTTCATGATATGATTCTATTGCATTGTTTATGTTAATTTGATATGCATTTCGTAACTTGTTTAATTCTTCTTTTATGAACTTATGTTCTGTGCTTTTGTATACTACAGTTAATGCTTGTATAATATTTTGTTGTTGTTTCAAATTGATTGTATACCATTCATTTTTTGATAGAGATTTATTCATAAACACACATTTTGTCAATGGGAAGCATTCATCAAAAATACACATGAATTCATTGAAAAAATCAGAAAATGTCAGTACCGAATTCTGGTTAAGTATTTTAGAAAAGCTATAGTTGGCCACTTTATATTTGAAATTAATCATTTTTTTGTTTGTTATAAATGTACCTGTGACACATGTATTTTCCTGTTTTTTAACCGCCAAGTATATCGTTGCAATGATGGAGCTGTGATCCGATATAATCGGATAAAATACTCTTGAATGATATCGAATCTGACCATTTATCAACACATTATATAAGCAGCTTCTTGTTAGGTTTGTTACCCTGGTATCTGAGTAGTTGGTTATCCTGAAATTATACGCGCCTGTAAGCATACTAAAATTATACAAAACATTATTATTACAGTTAAAGTTTATATTAAAATCTCCACATATTACTGACACTGTGTTAAAACTATTTAATTTATTTAGTATCTGTTCAAATATATTTAAAAAAGATGCATAATCTCCTAAAGGGAATCTATAAATAGATACAAATATCAACTTTGGATTATTTAACTGTATGGCACAGACCTCACATATTATTTCCTCTGATAAGTTGTCTGTAAATTTCGCGGGTCTCGCGGTTTTTATTAAAAATTACGAATACCAGTAAAATTAAACAAACAGATTTATTTAATTACTGATTAAATAAAATATATATACAGAAGCAAGATAATAAATAATTGTAGAAAATGGATGAAGTTAAGACACAAAGATAAAAGTTAAAGTTATAAGTAAAACCACAAGTTACAAATCACAAGTTAAGCGTGGTACGGCCAAAAGAACGATGTTGCTGATTTGACAGTTAAGACAAGACTCTCCGATTTTTTTGTTGTAAGAGGGAACGTTTTGGGATTTTAAAATCTGATTGGCTAGGATTAATCAGAGAGGGTTTTTGCAAGATAAGGTAAGGGATGTTTTTTCAATGTGAATAAACAGGACAGATAATCGGGTGCTGGGAAGTTTGGAAATGGTAGAAGGGAAAAGCTCGTACGCTCGGCTCGGTCGCGGATAAGTTATATAGGGACCAATTTTGGGCCCGCTCTTTAGAAATAAGGAAATATTTCTGTACAATGGCTAATCGTTCTTTCGGCCGTAAACAAGTTGTAAATTTTACAAGCTGAAAGAGGGCCTCTCCAAAATATCTAAACCAGCAAATGTTAAAGAGAGACACCCTCTACAAGCACGCAGGTATAATGGAAGAAAAGAAACCACAATTTATGGGGTGTTGATGTTACAATTTATGACCTTATCTGTTAGAATAACAGGTAGTTTCCCTTTTTTTCCTTTTTAAAGCATTTTAAACGGTCGTTCATGTTTATTTGATGACTCCAACAATTTAACACATTAATCCATATGTTATGCAATGGTATTATTTGGTTACGTTTTAATCAAATTAATTGAATAAAGCAATAAAAAAACTGCAAAATAAAGATATGATCAGGGTTTAAAACGTGTTTAAAACTTGTTTAAAACACGTTTAAAACGTGCTTAAAACAAAACATATAGGGCATTTTTCTTTTGAGTATACATATTCCGATAAATTAAAGTTACGGAAAATCGTTGTTTCAATGCGGTTAATTTGAGGCTTTTAACGAGTGTTTTCCACTCCCAGACTAAGCATGAAGTAAAATTTTGAGTTAAGAAAAGAATGAATTCAATAATGTATTACACTTATAGTTTTTAGTGCAATTTAAAGTCAATTTAAAGTTAAAGAAAGCTAACCATCTTAATCCATTTTAATAGTTTCATATGTAATTTACATTTATATTAACGACGTGAACACCCTCTACTGTCAATAGCAGTAACGATACTACTCAAACATTGGCAGCAGATGGCGTTCACATCGTCAATTTATATGTAAATTACACATGACTAGTAAAATGGTTATAGATGTTTAGTTTTCTTCTGGGTTTTAAAATGCACAATTAATTGACATTTATAATAGTCATTCTGTGAGTACAATAAACAAGACTATTCACAGTAGATGGCGTTCACGTCGTCAACCTAAATGTAAATTACACATGACTATTAAAAATGTCAATTTATAGTGCAATTTGAAATCCAGAAAGAAACTAACCATCTTTATTCATTTTAATAGTATCATATGTAATTTACATTTAAATTAACGACGTGAACGCCATCTACTGTCAATAGCTGTAAAGATACTACTCAAAAATTGGCAGCAGATGGCGTTCACATCGTCAATTTATATGAAAATTACATATGACTACTAAAATGGTTATAGAAGTTCAGTTTTCTTCTGGATTTCAAAATGCACAATCAATCGACATTTATAATAGTCATTCTGTGAGTACCATCGACAATGCTATTTTTTCTGAATTCAATGATGTACCATACATATAGTTTATTGTACAGGGTGAGCGAAACTCGATGTCTCAGTTCTATTATATGAAAAGAAAAAACGATAGAAAAAATCTGAAATCTAAAATCAAATGACAACAAAACAATATTTGTCAACCATTGGTTTAATTATTGACAGATGCGGCTTTGTTATTTGCTTCCAAAGACTACTTGTTTAAGTCGTGACAATTGTGAATTTTTGATAATACTTTCTTTTAAGTTTGCTTTTAATTTGTTAACGAAAAAAGATAGCAAATTTTTTTCTTTACAAAGTTTATTCAGAAAAATTAGCTCTTTTGAAATATCAAAAAATATAGGTATGTTTCTGGGAAAAAACATCGATGCTGTCATTACTTCAGTTTCATAATTTAGAAAAATATGCAATTTTGGATTAAGATGGACCTTACTCAATCCCATTTATGAACCTCTCTTCAGATTTTTTCTATCGTTTTTCCTTTTCTTATAATAGAGCTGAGACATCAAGTTTCGCTCACCCTGTACATTTTATATGTAAAATGTTAATCTTTTGTTTTTTGTAAAGAGTGCCTTAGAAACAGTTGAGTAACTCACTTATTTGACAACTCCTAAGACCCATAATTTGCTTACATATCACCCCTGAAGACGGGCATCCAACGATATATATTTTAACAATTATGATGTATTTTAAACTAACGAGTGTCTTCCACTCCCAGACTAAGCATGAAGTAAAATTGTGAGTTTAGAAAAGCCCCGTGTAGAAAATTTGTCGAGGGTCGCGCAGCGACCCGAGACAAATTTTCACGGGGCTTTTCTAAACTCGCAATTTTACTTCATGCGCCACGCGTATAGAACACTGATTTAAAGTGAAGTTAAAAACGCACTGAAAACCAACCCAACTTCGATATTTTTTAAAATTGGATGTGTTCTTTTCTATCCATGCTGTAAACCTTCAGATATTTGTTATTTTCTTGTAAAAAAACTTCGATTCCATGTAGTCCTTCGGTCTCCGAAGACCATGATTGGTCCTTCGAGCTGTAGCCTTTGTAAAATGGTAATAAACTTAGTAATCTAGAGTGATCCTTCAGTTTGAAACTTCTAAGAACGAGTGTTGTCCACTCCCAGACTAAGCATGAAGTAAAATTTCGAGTTTAGAAAAGCCCCGCGTAGAAAATTTGTCGAGGGTCGCGCAGCGACCCGAGACAAATTATCACGGGGCTTTTCTAAACTCGAAATTTTACTTCATGCGCCACGCGTATAAACCTCTGATTTACAGTAAAGTTTAAAATATATAACGCTTAGATGTAATGATGATCAATATTTACCAAGATGTAAACGTCAGATACATTTTAAAAAATTTTATTGACCTAAAATTGTACACGTAGACATAACTCTCGACTTTATTTTAAAAATGTCGTATTAATTATAATTACATTTTAAATAATTTCATAAGTATCAAATAAATCTTCCTATCAAAACCACCCCAAACCGGACAAAAGATAACGCCACGCGCCGGCTGAAAACAGATGGACTGCTAATATCGGGTTGACATTGACACCAAAAAAATGCGGTTGGTGTTTATAATAGATTACCCCTAAAGTGCTCGGTCTCTTTCCCCTTACCCTCCAACATTTTAGGAAAGAGATAGAAATCGGAAGATTTTAGGGTTTTTGGTCTGGTCGCGCTGAAAGTCCGAGAGAAACATGTGGTACTCAGGCTTCGCTTTAGAAATATCACACACAAAAAAGTAATAAAATATGTTTGTAAACACAAGCAACCCTTTTTGCTTGTAAGAAAAAGGGCGAAATAAAATGATAAAATATAAAAGGTAAACAGAGAAAATACAGAACTTTAAATATTGGAAAATACGAATCAACATTGTCAATGCATTGAATTCTCTCATAGTTAGGTGCCTTCTTCACTAAAATTAAGGTTCCTCCATGTTGCGATATTTTCCTTGAGAATATATTTGCTAAGTTATATCCACCCACTGTTAGGGTCTCCTCTTCTTTAGGTTTCAGCCAATGTTCGTTAACAGATGCTACGTGTATTCAGTTATCATGTAGAAATGTTTCTAGAGAAGTTGTTTTTCTCCTAATGAATTGGATATTCAGTTGTGAAATTTGCAGATATTCTTCTAGGTTGTGGTTGGTTTGGCCGATTGTAGTGGAAAATTTGCATTTCGTTTCTCATAATTAGGAAAACTATATCGTCTTATCCTTATTCTCGCCGGCCAAGTATCAGGAGACATTAATATGGGTAAGTCGTTGTAGTCGGCGCCCAGTGAAAGTGGTAATTTTAATCAAAATTAAACCTTTGTTTCCATTTACATTATTTTTATAACGTTTAAAAATAATTCGTGAATTTCACTCACTCGATAATATTAGTAAAAGTACAATAAATTTGTAATTACTTTAAATTTCCTTCAAATTTGAATCTTTCTTTCGATTACATAATTTTTAGAAAGTTTTCAAAAAGTCGTGCATTTCAGTAATTTGAACAAAGATTTCAACAAAGCAATTCATTTTTTGTCAAATTTTAATCGTTATTTCAAAGAATTTGTGTATTTTAGTAATTTTTAGTAAATTACAATAAACCTGTAATTTCTTAAAAATTTCTTGAAGTTTGAATCTTCTCCTTTCAATTTGCATAACTTTCATAGTTTAAAAAAAAATAGTAAATTTCAGTAATTTATTAATTGTAAAATTACAACAAATCTGAAATTTCTTTAAATTTCCTTCAAATTTTAATCTTTCTTTCAATTTACATATTTACATAAAGTTTAAAAAAATCGCGAATTTCAGTACTTCAACAAAAGTGTACTTTCTTCAACGTTCTCGTCAAATTTAAATTTGTCTTTCAATTTGATTTGATTGTTATCTGATTTATCGTCTAACGAGGGTTTCCACTCCCAGATTAAGCATGAAGTAAAATTTCGAGTTTAGAAAAGCCTGAAAATTTGGATTTGCTGGGGCGCGCGAGCGAAGCGAGTCGCGCCCCAGCAAATCCAAATTTTCAGGCTTTTCTAAACTCGAAATTTTACTTCATGCGCCATGCGTATAAATCACTAACTTCAAGTAAAATCTTTAACTATTTGGTTAGAGTGAAATAAATTTAGTATGTTAATTATAAATTGTTCAAATTACGGGAAATATTTTTTAAAATTTTGTTTAATTTCATTTTATGCTGAAATTCATACTCTGAACAGAAATAACAATTTGTCAATTCCTTAATCGTATTATTTGCATATTTATTATTATTATTAACTTAAAAAATCCCTAACGTTTCGCTAAAAAAGCTGAATTTCCCTGACTTTTTCAAGACCTTTTCCCGATGAATGAAATCCCTGACTTTCCCGGTTTTCCCGCTTGGTCCCCACCCTGATTATAGATTACAAACACAATTATCACTTATTCACTGTTTTCTCTTTTAAAACTAGACAATCTCTTTAAAGAATTTTATATACCCCAATAAAACGTTGGAAGTTGGAGGCAGTTTAGATTTTTGGTTACTTATATTTTTTATTTGTAACTCTAGTTAACTTGGTTAAAATATTGTACACGACTTTAATCAATGTTAGTATTTATACTCTCACGCATAAGAAATGCATTTTTATGAAAGGGCATAAAAATCCCAGAATTATCTAGCTAGACTCTCTGTTAATTGTTTATTGATTTAAAAATAAACTAAAATTCGTGAAAACCATTTAATACATTTCCTCGGAACCACTCGGAGCAATTCCTAGGGGCGCATTAAAAGCACTTTTTAAAACGTGTCAGGATCCCGGGAGAGTGTAATTTGGTAGCAGGAAACGGGGACGAAGAGGCATTGGCAACAGCTGATATCCGGGCGGCGTCTTCACTAACCAAAAAGCGTTATGTACGACTTCCACCCTGCTAAACACTTGCGCGCCCCTTCACGTGTGACACGAATAACACCCCCTTGCTTGTTTGCAAACACGTCCCGCCTACAACATATTACACTTTTGCTTGTTGTGTGGGGGGTAAATGAGCTCGTCTTTAGCGGTTTAACGACTCTTCGGATGGAGGGAAATTTATAGAGGCGTAAATCATTTTGGCGTGGGTATAAATTTTGTGTTTCGGTCGGCTCAGATTTCTCTTGATCTTTTCATTCATAAAAAGCTAAGAATTTCACTATGAAATAGTAGAAAAAATAATTATAACTGAATGTATATAATAAAGTTAACAGAACAAGAAATCTATATACAGGATGTCTCAGACCACCCCTATCAGACATTTTTTAAGAAAACGGCTAGTCTTAGAGAGTTGGGATCAAAAGAATTATTACTAAAGCCATATTGAAGAATCGAATGGTGATATTGTTTTTTCCCCAAAAAGGTCAGCATCCCTGAGCTTAAAAATGTCAAAAACTCAAGATTTTCAAATGGCATGATAGGTCAAAAGTGGTATCGTTCAAAAGGTCTTTAATAAGCAACTTTTGTAGGAAAAATTTGTTTGTAACTGGCGTTTGTTTTGAGTAACTTTGGATTGAAGTTACCAAATATCAATATCTCATGGCTACCTTATTTTAAAAGTAAATACTTAGGGCGACTGGTATTGGGACCAGAACAGTTTAACAGTGTTTAGAAATAAATGAAAAACAGCTTGAACCAGCGCTGTGCACTCTGAGTCGGAGTTAGAGTCCAAACTGTGGGGTTGGAATTTAAGTATTGTTGTGATAAGGAAATCGGAGCCGTGGAGTTGGAAAATTGCATATAATTCCGACTCCGATTTTCAATATACTTGTTTAAATATAAATGTGGTAAACATATTTCTTTTTTTTCCTAAAATTTGAACTCAAATAGAGTTTTTAAAGTTTTAAAATATTTACAAGATTCGAAGCTGCTGTCGAAGTTGGCGTAGGATTATCGAAAACTAGAGGAGTCGGAGATTGAAGTCCAATATCTCTTTAGCGACTCCGCGGCCTTGGTCAGAATGTATCTGAGTGGTCTAACTGACATTTGAAACTCAATCTCTTCAAATAAGTTAGCTATGAAAAATTGAAATTTAATAACTTTGATGAGATATTATTTAAAATAAATGCCAGTAGCAAAATTATGTTTCTTACAAAAGTTGCTTATTTTTTTGAGACCTTTTCAATTATACCACTTTTGACCCATCGTGCCATTTAAAAATCTTGAGTTATTGACATTTTTAAGCAAACTCTCAGGGATGCTAACCCTTTTGCGAAAAAACAATATCACCATTCGATTCATTAATATGGATTTTGTTAAAAAATGTTTGTCCTAACTTACTAGAATTAGCCGTTTTCTCAAAAAAACGGCTGAAATCCAATAGATGATGATTTCTCGTTAATATTATAGGGTATAGGCTAAACGGTAAGAAATACATAAAAATTAAGATAAGGGTCCCGTACTCTTTTTTAGTGTTTAGTTTAATGGCGCAATCAGATCTACGCTAAGTAGATTGGTTTAGAAGATACAGGGTGATTCTCAAAATCTACTGGTTTTTATTATCTCTTATGACTCGATTATTTATAGAGATAAAAAAATATTTTAAATACGAAACTTTCTTCACATTTTACGTAGAATCCAGTGGCGTACTTAAAAAATATATAGATATTTGAATTTTTGAGATATTATCAAAACTAACATTATCTTAAATAAGACATCCTGTATGTGAGTACCTCAAAATATTGCATTTTTTCTTGTGATTCCAACAATATTTAACACTTAATATTTTGCTTTGTCCTAAATAGCTATAATATCAAAAAACAAGAACAAAAACAAAATTCTAGATGGCCATTAATTGAATGATTATTCTTTTCTTTTGTAAAAGGTATATTAAAAACCCAGTTAAGAAGAATATTGAAAAATTGATAAATGAAATAACAACAACTACAAAAAACAAACAAAAATTTATAATAACTTTACAATTATCTCATACACTTATGTTAAGTTTTGGTTTTGTTCTAACAAACTTCTACTCATGTACTGATGCGTGAGGTTTGTTATTAATTACTCAGGAAAATAGAGATTACTTCTTTATTCTAATGCCAAGAATGTAAACTAACGTTTTACATGCAAAATTCTCTATATGTCTAAAATATTTATTTTTTGGTTGCCCTGGATTTTTCATCCGCCTCACTGATGCCTGGAGGGTACGCCACCTACCCCCCCTTTAGAAAAAGGAAGTAAAAGAGAAAACTAGGAAAGGGGAAGAGAAGGAAACCCCTCTAGTAGGAGTAGTTTTTTTAGTTACAGATCCATGACCTAAGAAATCTAATTTTGTTTCGCCGAAAATACATTTGTCGTTATTCATTTTGATTCCAAAAGTTGTTAACCGTTGAAAAATTTGTCGGAGGTGTTGTACGTGCTCATGTTCGTCTTTACTGAAGACTAAAATGTCATCCAAATATACGAAACAAAATGGTAGCTCGCGAAGAACCGAGTCCAGGTTTGTGCGGCGTTTCTCAAACCAAAACTCATCCGCGTATACTCAAACAAGCCAAATGGTGTTGTGATTGCAGTCTTCGGTTTATCATTAGGGTGAATTGGAATTTGATGATAAGCTTTAATCAAATCGATTTTAGAAAAGACTTCGCAACCAAAACAGCTATACGTAAAATCATGCAATATGGGCAGAGGGTATCGGTCAGGTCACATTGTTAAGTGCACGATAGTCTCCGCACGGTCGCCAAGAACCATCGGATTTCGACACCAAGTGCAGCGGTGATGCCTATGGGCTTGATGAGGGTCGAACAAAACCAAGTTGTAATAAGTTATCGAATTCTTGTTTGGCAATTTTGAATTTGTGTGGCGGTAAACGCCTTGGTTTGCTGAAAACAGGTGGGCCAGAAGTTTCGATGCTATGTTGCACTTGATGTTTAACTGGGTTAGTGAGGTCAAAAGGAGTGGTGAGATCGGGAAATTGATTGAGTAATTTGAAATATGTTGTATGATGATTGGATATTGAATTTATGATCGGCTGTTGCATCAGATTGGACGGTGTCCTCATTAATCGATTATTGGCAATATCAACAATTATGTTGAAATGCCGGAGAAAATCTGCGCCAAGAATCGAGTGGTTTACGCGTGCAAGTATGAAATGCCACTGAAATGTTACATCTAAGCCGATGTTAACTGTTAGTTTAGATAATCCGAAAGTTGAAATTAAATTTCCACTTACGGTTTGCAATATAAATTTTGTAGGGGGTGAGTATTGGCATAGAGTTGATTCACCGCCAAAATGCTGACCTGGGCGCCAGTGTCGATAAGAAATTTAGTGCCAGAATTTGTATCGCGGATAAAAAATAGTCGACCTGATGGATGAACGGCATCGTAGGTTGACATCAAACCCGATCTGAGCCGTTTCCCCAATTGCAAAGGTTTGGTGCATTTTCGTGCATCGTCTTTAAAATTATAGTGATACCAGCACAATTTGTGGTTTGGGTCATCACGTTGTACAGAACGAGACCTGGAAGAAGAACGGTTTCGACTTGAATATTTGTTTTTAGATTATTGCAAAATAGAGGCAGTTAGGGTGGTTAAATTTTGAGTTAATTCCGAAATTTGATTCTGTAAACTTTGCACCGTTGCTTCGAAATTGCTAAATTTCGTGTCTAATTTGGTGTTATTCGAAACTTGTTTGGAAATGCCAGTAGCACTGATGGACATAGGTGCTGAGATTTCCATTACGTGATCTGCCATTTCTAATGACGTACCACGTGATGCAACTAGAATCTTTTGCACATCAGCGGGAAGACGTTGCAAGAAAATTTCGCGTAGTAAGTTCTCATCGATTGAGGTATTCCCCAAAAGTTGCTGTAATTTACGTAGGAGTTGGGAAGGTATTTGATCTCCGAGTACCTCGTTCGATAAGAGTTTTTGTAAACGTTTCTTTTCAGAAATCATTGTACGTTTAATAATCTCATTTTTTAGTATTTCATAAGGATCGATGGCGGGTGGTTCCATTAACAAATCCCTTACGTCCATTGCGATATCTGGAGGTAAGGAAGCGACAACTTTATTAAATTTCCAGACAGAACTGGTTACGCGTGAATTTAAAAATTCCGCCTCTATTTGGATAAACCAAATAAAGGGGTCAACACGTCAAAATGGTGGAAGCACACATTTAATATTACCGATCGTTTCCTCAGAGGAACTTTGATCTTCCATACCGTTTGAAATTAGGAAAAGAAATTAGAAGAAAGAAAATCAAAAAGGAAGAAAATGTAAGGAGAAGGTGAGGATTTTCTAATGTGAAGAAAGGTTAATGTAGCGTCACCTTCGAGGAATGTTTCTTGGTTTTCGTGCTTCCGTGTGGCTTTCGTGTTGTCTGGACGAGTACAGGAATGAAGGATTGTAGACAGCTGACAGTTTTGATAGCTCTCGATATTCCTCGATGTGATCCTGCTCCTCTGCTATCGGCGAATCGTCGGCACTTATCCTGCCGGGTTGCTTACTACGGCAGCGTGTTCAGGGGTCACCAACAACGTAGGCCCCTCGGGGTCACCAATGTTGGTGTCAGAAGTGGGGTCACCAATGTTGAGTTTTGGTTTTGTTCTAACAAACTTCTGCTCATGTACTGATGCGTGAGGTTTGTTATTAATTACTCAGGAAAATAGAGATTATTTATTTATTCTAATGCCAAGAATGTAAACTAACGTTTTACATGCAAAATTCTCTATATGTGTAAAATATTTATTTTTTGGTTACCCTGGATTTTTCATCCGCCTCACTGATGCCTGGAGCTTCTTGTTTGCCACGCTCTCGCCTGTACATTCCTCGAGGGTACGTCACACTTATACAGCGAATTTTTCGTTTAAGTATACACACAGAGAGTTTTATATAACACCGAACATTTTCATCCAATACAATTTGACACCTTTCATTTTTAAGTTATGTGTAAATTGGGAAGCCTATATGACCATTAAAAACTATTGCCAATCAATCGCAATTAATGCCTTAACTTGAACATACAGGGAGTTTTTCTTTCAAGTATGTCCCAATTACAGCGTATGTGCCGTAAATCTTTAGATACTCATTGGTTTTTTTAAGAGTTCAATTCAAAACTTGAAATGAGTGTGTTCCACTCCCAGACTAAGCATAAAGTAAAATTTCGAGTTTAGAAAAGCATGAAAATTTGGTTTGGTCGCGTAGCGCGAAGCGCGGAGCGGCCAAACCAAATTTTCAGGCTTTTCTAAACTCGAAATTTTACTTTATGCGCCACCGGTACGAAGCACTGACATATTACGAAGATTAAAACACATCGCTAAACTTTACATTGCATCAGTGTTTTTTACCGGTGGCGCATGAAGTAAAATTTCGAGTTTAGAAACGCCTCAAAATTTGGTTTTGCCGCTCCGCGCTTCGCGCTACGCGACCAAACCAAATGTTCAGGCTTTTCTAAACTCGAAATTTTACTTCATACTTAGAATGGGAGTGGAAAACACTCGATTAATGCTTCCAATTAAATTCTTTTAATAAATCGAGCATCGGCAAATGCACAACGTATGCTTATGTATACTTAAAAGAAAAATTCTCGTTATGAAAATGTTCGGTGTTACATAAAACTCTCTGTATGCATACACTGCAAATGTTCCGCTATTCGTTGCTTCTTAAAAGAGTTCAATTTGGAGCTTTAAATGAGTGTTATCCACTCCCAGGCTAAGCATGAAGTAAAATTTCGAGTTTAGAAAAGCCCCGTGAACATTTTTCGAGGGTCGCGCAGCGACCCGAGACAAATTTTCTGGGCTTTTCTAAACTCGAAATTTTGCTTCATGCGCCACGCGTATAAACAACAAAATATTGTGAAATATATGTATATTTGAAGCTCACAGGAAACCAGTGTTTTATACGCGTGGCGCATGAAGTAAAATTTCGAGTTTAGAAAAGCCCAGAAAATTTGTCTCGGGTCGCTTTTCACGGGGCTTTTCTAAACTCGAAATTTTACTTCATGCTTAGCCTGGGAGTGGAAAACACCCATTTAAAACAATATCTTTCTTAATATTGCGGCTAGATACCGTCGGATCAGCAATAACAGAAGCTAATGAATTTATTTCATCTCTTTCTCTATTTTCTTTACTCTAAATCTTATCTCTTGGTTTTCCAAATGATCCATACTCACTTAAGTTGTGATATAATCTTTGAAATATTTGTTTTCTGGCTGTCGTCGTTCCGGATAACGCTCAAAATATAGGTCTAAAGTTGCGTCTATATTTTTATAACTCTCATTATCTCAAACATGTTTAATTTTTCATAGTTTTGAAAAATATTCATTTTAGACTCCTTTTTTAAAGAAATATTATCGAAAATATTTCGTTAACAACGGAATATCAAAACCAATAAGTAATTGTTATTGAATTATGTGACATGTAAAAAACAAAAACAAACGCTTAAAGAATTCAACTCAGAAATATAGAAAATCTTTTTTTTTGTTTTTTAGTATTTTAGCTATTTAGGACAGAGCAAAATATTAAGTGTTACATATTGTTGCATTCACAAGAAAAAATGCAATTTTTTGAGATACTCAGATATAGGGTGTCCCATTTAAGAAAATACTAGTTTTGATAATATCTCAAAAATAAAAACACATATATTTTTTAAGCACACTACCGGATTTTACGTAAAAAAGTCATAAAACTTTCGTATTTAGTTTTTTTTTATCTCCATAAATAACCAAATCACACGAGATAATAAAAATCGGCACATTTTGAGAATCACCCTGTATCTTCTAAACCAGGGGTCTCCAAACTACGGCCCGAAGGCCACATCCTGCCCGCGGACAGATTTTGTTCGGCCCGCGGAGAGCCAGCATACTTGAAAACTCATATTTTTTATAGCAAATTAAATTTAGTTTACTGAAGTATTCTAATTTTAAAGGCTTATTGTTATGGTTTTGGCCCTCGGAACTTACTGGAGTAATCAGTATGGCCCTAAGATGGAAAGTTTGGAGACCCAGGTTCTAAACTAATCAAGTTAGCTTAGATCTGATTGTACCATTAAACTAAACACTAAAAATGAGAACGGGACACATATCTTAGTTTTTTTGTATCTCTTACCGTTTAGCCTATACCCTATAATATCAATGAAAAAAAAACACCCTGTACAGTGGTAAATAACACACTTGATTAAGATTTCACTGTTTATTAGTTGACACTGCAACAATTGTTTCGCCACACAGTGGCTTTATCAGGCTCATTTTACTGTCATAGTAATAAATATGTTATGGCAAATCTATGAAAATAATCCGCATCCAAGTCATAAAATCATAACAAACAAAGATTTCAAGCTTTGTCGTGTTCAATAATTCTCGAACATAGTGTGTTCATTGTCGCTTTTATGAGGACACCGATAAATTAGCAAGCGGGATTTTAGTGTGTTTGTATTTATATCATCGGGGACATTAAATGTGTTAATATTTTTATTCCCATGACAGTATTTATAAATAATCCGGTGGCGTTCGTTGTTGTTATGAGCGATTTCCGCGAGAATCGACGCGTCGCCTTTTTAAAAATAACGCTCCTTTTCGGAAATCCTTCTTCGGCGCGGGCTAATAAAGTGAAGACAAGTAGGTCCCGAGGGATTAGGCCGGGAATTCCACGGCCCGGAGTGAAAATAGCTCGGGAGGATGACAGCGTGGGCTGTGGAGACGTAGTGCTAACAGCTGCCGGGGCACTTACACCGGGGTGTCATCGTCATCAACGTCAGCCCACTGGTCGTACTTCAGCGTCGTACATTATTGCTAACCACTGCGCGCTACGACTAATTGACTACCATCATAGCAACACGCGCAATTGCTTGAACGCATCAATCCGTTGAAGAGTTTCAACATTGTTATTCACCTGAAAATTTGGATTTGCTAGGCGTAGCCAACAGAGCTGGGAGGAATCCTCGTAAAAAGGATTCGAATCACGAATCCGAATCACCTAATATGATTCGAATCACGAATACTCGAATACAGGATTCGGAAGAGATAAATATGATTCGAATCAAAGATTCGAATCCTGCTTTTTCGAATCACGAATACAAATCCTTTAAGAATAAATTTGATTTTATTAATTTTTCGCAACCATTAACATATAAAATCGTTACCAGTTGTTTTACCAAATATATTCAAAACCTAATTACTTATTATTAACACTGAACATCGTCGATAACAGACTAAATATCTGATTCCCTGATACTCTGATTAAAGATGAATTTGTGTGTTTTTGAACTTTACTTCAAATCAGTGTTTTGTACGCGGGACGCAAGAAGTAAAATTTCGAGTTTAGAAAAGCCCGAAAATTTGTCGAGGGTCGCTGCGCGACCCTCGACAAATTTTCACGGGGCTTTTCTAAACTCGAAATTTTACTTCATGCTTAGCCTGGGAGTGGAAACACCCGTTCAAAACTTCAAATTGAACTCTATTATAAAATCGACGAATGCTTGAAAATTACATGAATAAAAAATTCACTGAATATCATTAAAACCAGCAAAGTTAAAGAAAACTCATGGAATTATATTCAAATTGACCAAAACACTAACAAAAAAAGCCATATGATATTATTAAATTTGTCAAAATCAGCAGCCAAATTACAAAACACGTAAAAATTTATAAAATTAGCTAAAATATTGACAAAAACAATGAAAACAATTTAACAAAATGGGGGTTTTCCACAGATGAAAGTTATATTAAAAGGTCAGGGAAAAAGTCTTGAATCAGGGAAATGCCGGAAAAATTTAACATTTTAGATTGTGGCTACCATGTCAGTTTTACTTCAAATAATATTAAACAAAAATTTTAAAACTAGATTATTATCTTTAAAAACATTTTCAGTCATTTAATGTTCTTATCAAAGCTTTCAGTTTGAAGTTTCGAGCGAGCGTTTCCACTCCCAGACTAAGCATGAAGTAAAATTTCGAGTTTAGAAAAGCCCCGTGAAAATTTGTCGAGGGTCGCGCTGCGACCCGAGACAAATTTTCTGGGCTTTTCTAAACTCGAAATTTTACTTCATGCGCCACGCGTATACAACAGTGATTTAACGAGAAATTTAAAAACACACACAAGAAATTTTTCGAGTTATCCTCACAATTAATTCGAATTATTTTTGACGATTCAAAACCTTTTGTAGGTATTCGAATCCTTTTATAAATATTCGAATTCTTTTATAAGGATTCGAATCACCCACATTTGGATTCGAATACGAACCCTTTTAAAAAAATGTAACGAATCCGGATCACAAATCCAATTGAACTAAAGTATTCGAATGCCTCTTTTGAATCCTCTAAAAGGATTCGAATCCAGGAATCGAATCCTGAATGATTCGAATCCTGCCCAGCTCTGGTAGCCAAGCACAAGATTAAAGAACAATTCTCAGTTAGTGGCGTTGAAAATCACCTGAATTCTCTTAAATTTAAATTTTATGAAGTACTTTTGTTCTTCCTATTATATTTTGTCAAAAAATTATCAAACAGTATTCACCAGAGTCAGGTATAAACGTACCTACATATCTTAGCAGTGTATTCACAAAACCAGTGTAAGTGTAACTACATATCCGAAAGAAAATGTGTAAACTGTATTAAGCTAAGGATGTTCGATATACCATAAATTGATATCTTGAAATATCGATATTTTTATGCAAAATAATCGATATTTATATCGGTATTTATTTTTCCGATATATCGCTAATATCGATACCATATGGTCGATATCGTTACATTTGAAAGCAGTTATTCATTAGACGCCATCTATTGTATTCAATTTGATAAAAATGAAACACGTTTTACATAAAGTAAAAATCTACGTCGACACAGGGTTATATTTTACCTTTTTTTTTTGGAAATAGACATTTATTTTTTTCATAAATAGAAATAGAATTAAATAGAAAAACACTTGCTTTTCTATTTAATTATATCTTTATTTCCGAAAAAAAGGTTGAAATGTAAAAAATTTATTGGAAAAAAAAATTGCTGGACGCCATCGAATTTTAAAAGGCTTGATAAGCAGTATGTTTTAAACTTCACTTTAAATCATTGTTTTATACCCGTGGCGCATGAAGTAAAATGTCCAGCTTAGAAAAGCCTTAAAAATCAGGGACTAGAAAACACTCTTTTGTACAATATTGTTTTTTTAATAAACACTCGTCCTCTTGATTAAACAAAAAACAATTGACATTGTGACCTCGCGTTCGGCAGCTCTTAGCCGGGGGCGGTGTCGGGGTTCAAAAAAATAAAAACAAGAAAACTACTTTTGGGCGCCACTTGGTTTTATAACTCGCTATTGGCTGTATCTCCACTTAAACCAAGAAACTAGGGACAGATTAGTATAGTTAAATTATAATATATTATTTTAGAAAAAAATACTTTAATAAAAAATAAACAAAATATAATGGAAGTTAATTACAAATAAACAAAATGGCTAGTTAAGAAAACATAATAAAATATCAAGACACTTCAGATGAAAAAATAATACCCAAATTAAAACAGCATGTATTCAGCTCAGTAATTTCCTCTGAAAGTTGATTTTAATCTGTAAACCCAATAAAAAAATATTATGCGAGAATCACAAATGGTTCAGCATACTATAATCAGATAACTCAAATGATTTGTCAAAATAACATTTAAAGATATACACAAATTATTGGTTAGAAAAAGGACGTAATTTTCCTTTACAGTAATTTCAGAAAAAATATCAATTATATCTCCTGCGTGATTAAAACCTTCAGTTTACATAAACTCCAATTTGTTAATCGCACTTAGTTACCAATTTTAAGTTAAAAAAACACAACATATGAGCTTCAACAATCGTAATAAAAAATATTAATTGTATATAATTTAGCTCATATGAAAATTTTACAGTGTGATCAACAATGATTGTAGACAGGTTAAATTTCCCGCCAAAAAATGTTGGTACAACTGATTATATGAAAAGAAAATCCCCTAGATTGCTTTTCCATTGGCGTAGCAAACATTTTTTCCCAAAATAAATTAAATATTTAATCATAATCATATATATAAAATTTTTACAATTTTAATTAAATATACAAAGTAAATTGAAGTAAGTTAAGGTTTTTTGTATTTTTAATAAACGTAGAGTTAGCATCCCTAATTTTATAATAAATGTTGCAAATGATGGCCTTCATTTTCTAGGCAAATGTTAACTCTACGTTTTTTATTTTGAAATACTCGTTGAAGCTCCTCCGGATTTATGTTTCTTATCTCTTCTTCAATTGCTGCTTTAAGCTCGTTTAGGGTATGCATTCGATTTTAAAAACCTTATTTTTTAAATGCCCGAATAAATAAAAATCGCACGGAGTGAGGTCTGGCGAACGTGGTGGCCATAATCCGTCGCTTACCAAGCGATCATCGTAAAATTCCCTCGAGTAATTTAATATCGCCAACGCAGTATGAGGAGTGGCTCCATCTTGCTGAAAATAACCCATTATATGTTCGTCATCATGCAATTGATTCAAAAATTCATCTAGAATGAGTGTTCGGTAGCGCTCCGCATTGATTATTTCGTTGAAAAATATTGGGCCAATTATCCGACGTCTCGAAATTGCTACCCAAACACCAATTTTTGTAAATCCGTTTCAATAAAAGTATGAGGATTTTCTGTAGCCCACGTACGATAGTTTTGGCTGTTCACATATCCTGACAAGTGAAACCACGCCTCGTCAGTAAAAAAGTTTTTGTCCAACATACCATTATCATTTAAATTCTGATTAAACCAATTGCAATAATCAATTCTTTTTTGGAAATCAAGTGGCTGAAGTTGTTGAACTACCGATACCTTATACGGGTGCAAATGCAGAATTTTTTTGCGGCTTTTATGCAACTCCCATACGATACTCCTGTAAAAGGATTAAACATTAAAATTTGTGCGCACCTTAAAATTAAGAACATACCCGTTTAAGCTGAAAGTTTTCTTAAAGATTTTGTTGGGCTTTGTTCAAGTCGTTGTTGAATGTCGCCAACAACCTCTTCTGTTAAGATAGGCAGTCTTCCAGCGGACTTGCCCTTACAGATACAATTCTTTCCCTCAAAACGGTCAACAATGCGGGTTTTATGCGAGGAAAATGTTTTGTAAGGAATGTGGACATCGGGGAAGGCTTGAATAAATTGATTCAGATACGATTGTAATGAGTAAGTCTATGTGCCATCTTCATTCATAGTTCCACTTCGATGATGAGCCTTCAGGATGAAAGCATCATGCTGTGGTGCAAACATCACGGTAAACACAAGCGAATTCTCTTAAAATCTGTAAATTTAGGATTAAACTTAACTTTTCTAATTTTCTAACCTTAAAAACAGCAAATCACTTACCACAAAACAAAGACTTATACAAAGTAGTCCTAATTCGAAGAATGAATTAACACAATGGCAAAATACGACGCACGACGCTGCTAATGTCGAATCGAGTTACTGTTTATTAATTTTTCCTTGGCATGAACTTGGAGCGATCAAATTCCCCAGATTTTTCGGCGGGAAATTTAACTTGTCTACAATCATTGTTGATCACCCTTTACTTCGCAATTTAAAGTCAAAAATTCTTGAAACAATTTCACTCTCACTTATCTGAAAATTCTTAATCTCCTTCTTCCTTGTTCCAATACCAAAAATATCTCCAGCCCTCCGCTCCGTAACTATACAGCTTCCGAACCTGGTAGCCGGAACAATCAGAACGGTAGATAAGAAGTACCCTCTCTCGGAAAGTTTTCCAGTCAGGAAATTACGGGATCCACACCGGAATCAGAATTTAAACTTGGCACCAGTTAAACCCAAAAATTTACTGACTAAACGAGGCCTAAAACTTTAGATATAGGGCGGCCTCACTCGAATTTCTTATAAATCGTATTATTAGTCGAAAGATCACACAGATGATTTCGAGAATCTGCGGACACCGCACACAGCACGTGTCTTTTTTTTTCCACCTAAGCACACAGCTCCTCACCGGCGAACATTCAAAATTAATATGGTTTTAAGATCTAACTAATCAAAATTAATCACCATTAATCTGGATTAACAACTATTGGTATTTTCGATCTATCAAAGATTATGACTCCGGTACACTAACCACTTATCCTCACCACTCCTGAACATGATATAACCACCCACAAAATTATATCATATAAATTAACAAATAAAACATCAGCGAACCACCTGGATCCCCTTCGGAATTAACGCCGATAAATTATTTTGCGTATTTCCCTAGAAACCGGCGAACGCGCTCCGCGCCCCTAATTAACATACAGAGAGTTTTATGTAACACCGAACATGCTAAAATGTACTCAATGTAAATGTTCCTATGTTCGATGTGTTCTGGGGAGCATCAAAGCATTGAGTGCGATTTCATTAGCTCTGATTTTAGTAGTTCTTACGCAACTACATTTAACGTCAAAATGAAATGTCATTCATTAATCGCCTACATCACTAATCGAATGTTGTTAATATTAAACAGAAAAGAAGAATGAGAAAGAGGAGAACAGATTTAGCTTAGATACAAAAATAATAGAAACACAGATTCCTGTTACTTCCATTTGCTAATATTTCAAGATAAGTTTATACATTGCTTCAATTTCACTAGAGATAATTAAGAATTTCAATTCAGCGTATTGTATAATCCATTTGATCAAGACCACCCCAAGGTAAGTTGCTTCGAGCGTACCAGCAAAAATGCCGTCACTAAACTGCCTTACGGCTTGAATCTTCCAAATTGGAAGAGCGTGGCGAGGCAGGTTAAAATGTTTGCTAGTACCGCCCCTAGGTCTGCTGGCAGCACAACAACAATGGAGTATTAGGTGTGCTGCTTCATTTGGCAAACATTTAAATTTTCATTTAGTTGTTTACATTATACTCAATAAAGATAATGTAGTTGTATTTATTACTTTATTGACTGCATAACTTACAATGAATTGAAGATATGCTTCACGACAGTATTAATCTTGATTGCTTACAATGAAGAAGTTTTGCTTTGGCCAAAAAAGTATATTTCATGTTCCCACACACTGCACTTACCATAATCGCACAAGAATTAATAACTGACATATTTTATTTTGACGTTATGTGTAACCTATTTACATTAGTCCTAATTTGCATTAGAACTACTAAAATTCGTAACCAATGAAATCGCACCCAGAAGAGTGTAAATTGGGTTGACTATATTACAATTAGAAATCTTAGCCAATCACATCGCGCTCAATGCTTTGATGCATCCCAGTACACATCGAACATAGGAAAATTAACATTGAGTTCATTTTAGCATGTTCGGTGTTACATAAAACTCTCTGTATGTGTGTTTCTTTCTTATCAGTCAGTCATCGACTGTTGGCTATAAAGGTGACAATTAACCAAAAATGGATGGAGTTAAATAAATTATTTGCGGATTAATGTGAATTATATCTACTGCTTGCGGGACCAGAATTCTATAAATAATCACCAGGAACACGGACAGCACTGTTCCAACAAACATCAAATGCTGTTACAAAATTTCATTTTGAGGTTGGTTTTCTAATTCTACCAAAAACAAACAATATTAAACAAGTGGTGAATATCTTATCTAATACTCTGGTTTCTCTCTAAAGTTTCCCCATATACCTAATCTCCCTCAACTTGATAAAGATCTAAGACAAAAATGTATTTTATAGAATTTCAACGACCTTCTCTTTACAAGGAGTTACGTAACAATAGGAGAGGATGGAGGGACATAAGCACAGTTATTATACACATATTCTATTTCCGAAACCGTTGTAAAAAGTGAAAAATCGATTAAACTAATCGAAATAAAAATATTCGTTTATTGACATTTTAGTGATATTTAGGTTGCCGATAATAAATCTTGATTTTTGAATATAATTTAATTTAATTAGTTTTGTTCAGCAGTTATTTTGGTTATTTAACTACTATTTTTTAGAAAAATCGGATATAGAAAACGCGAACGTTACAACATTTCCGTTAGATACTTTATGGATCACCCTGTATAAAAACAAACACGTCCATCTTGTAGATCTAGTCGAAATACCCAAATCGCATATATTATACTTCTCTGTAGTTCAAATAGGTTTTGAGTTGTAGCGTTTTTTTATGAAAATTGAAAAATGTCGAGAATTTACGCGAGTACGCTCGCTTTATAAGTATTTTGCAAAAGTTGCGAATAACTGAATAACCAATGGTAATACAGAAAAATGGTTGGAATACAAATTTTAGATAATTAAATGTTTGAAAATTTTTCTATCTTCAAGTAGCCACCTTTTTTTCTTGGAAAAAAACGACATATTGTTGAAAGATTCGTAAAAATGGAATTACTTGGAATTTGTGTGTGTTTTCGAACTTTGGGATAAATCAGCGTTTTAAGCGCCTGGCGCATGAGGTAAAATTTCGAGTTTAGAAAAGCCTGAAAATTTAGCATTAGTAGCTGCTGCGACCAAATCCAAATTTTCAGGCTTTTCTAAACTGGAAATTTTACTTCATGCTTAACCTGGGAGTGGAAGACACTCGTTTGCAGAGCTGGGACGAATCCTCGTAAAAAAGATTCGAATCACGAATCCAAATCACCTAATATGATTCGAATCACGAATACTCGAAAAAAGGATTCGTAAGAGATAAATATGATTCGAATCAAAGATTCGAATCCTGTTTTTTAGAATCACGAATACAAATCCTTTAAGAATAAATTTGATTTTATTATTTTTTGCAACCGTTAATATATAAATATCGTTACCAGTTGTTTTAACAAAACTATTAGAAACCTAATTATTTCTTATTAACATTGAAAATCGTTGATAACAGACTAAATATCTGATTCCCTGATACTCTGATTAAAAATGTATTTGTGTGTTTCTGAACTTCACTTCAAACCAGTGTTTTGTACGCGTGGCGCATGAAGTAAAATTTCGAGTTTAGAAAAGCCCAGAAAATTTGTCTCGGGTCGCTGCGCGACCCTCGACAAATTTTCACGGGGCTTTTCTAAACTCGAAATTTTACTTCATGCTTAGCCTGGGAGTGGAAACACCCGTTGAAAACTTCAAATTGAACTCTACTATAAAATCGACGAATGCCTGAAAATTACGTAAATAAAAAATTCACTGAATATCATTAAAACCGGAAAAGTCAGAGAAAAGTCATGGAATTATATTCAAATTGACCAAAACACTAACGAAAAAGCCATATGATATTATTAAATTTGTCAAAATCAGCAGGCAAATTACAAAACACGTAAAAATTTATAAAATTAACTTAAATATTGACAAAAACAATGAAAACAATTTGAAAAAATGGCGGTTTCCCACAGAAGAAAGTTATATTAAAAGGCCAGGGAAGAAAATCTTGAATCAGGAAATTATCGGAAAAATGTAACATTTCAGATTGTGCCTACCATGTCAGTTTTACTTCAAATAATATTAAAAAAATTTAGAAACCTAGATAATTATCTTTAATAACATTTTCAGTCATTTTATATTCTTATCAAAGCATTTACTTAGAAGTTTCGAACGAGTGTTTCCACACCCAGACTAAGCATGAAGTAAAATTTCGAGTTTAGAAAAGCCCTGTGAAAATTTGTCGAGGGTCGCGCAGCGACCCGAGACAAATTTTCTGGGCTTTTCTAAACTCGAAATTTTACTTCATGCGCCACGCGTATAAAACAGTGATTTCACGAGAAATTTAAAAACACACAAAAGACATTTTTCATGTTAATCCTCACAATTAATTCGAATTATTTTTGACGACTCAAATCCTTTTGTAAGTATTCGAATCCTTTTATAAATATTCGAATCCTTTTATAAGGATTCGAATTACCCACATTTGGATTTGAATACGAATCCTCTTAAAAAAATTTCACGAATCCGGATCACGAATTCAGTTTAACTAAAGTATTCGATTGCCTCTTTTAAATCCTCTAAAAGGATTCGAATCCAGGATCCGAATTCTGATGATTCGAATCCTGCCCAGCTCTGCTCGTTTGGCAATCGTCTATGGGTAATTCCACGTCAAATCAGCACAGTCATTTCATTTCAGATTTTAATAACATTTTGTGGACGTCTTGCCTTAATATAGGCAAAGAAAAATGCCATATTATCGGATTATAGGTGATCCCGTTTTAAAGATATGTGCATTTAAAATTTGCTCTCCAAATTGAGCTAGACAAGTGGGAAAGATCTTATTTTATAGAATTTTTCTTCAACTTTTTTATGATATATAATAACACAATATAACGCTAGCTTTAGTTTGGTTCTCATTGATCATTTGATGAAACATGATTAAAATATATGTAAATTAATTTTTAAAAATTAATAGAAAGGGAAATCACTTGGTTTCTTTCACTAATATTATTCATTTATTCCGACCAGTTTCGACTAACAGTCATTTTCAAGGAATGTGAAAATGACGGAATAAATAAATAATATGAAACAAAGCAAGTGATTTCTCTTTGTATTAATTTTTACAAATAATTTACACATAACGCTAACTTTTTAATTGTTTTATTCAAAATCAAAATTTTGGTATTGAATTTCTCAAAACCGCATCTTCAAAAATGTTTACAATAATATATATAAAATGCTAAAAAATGAGACAATCCCACTTCTATGGCTCAATTTGGAGAGCAGTAAGCGTATTTTAAAAATCTAGTGTTTTGCATTCCTGCATCAATTTATGAATGCCCATATCTTCAAAACGGGATCACCTATAATCCTAAAATTTGGCATTCTTCTGTATCTATGTAAAGACAAGAAATGGACCAAATATTAGTCAAATCTGAGATGATGAAGTAAAAGTTTTATCAAATTTATGTTGGTTTGACATGGTATTACCCCTAGGGCTTATTTTTTCTTCTTCTGTTTAATATAAAACAAAATATGCGATATTAATAAAAGTAGTAATTAAGTTATAAATATAAGGAGAAGAAATATAGTAGGTTAATAATTCAAATCATGAATTTTTATAAAAATCTTGAGATTTCACTGAAAGCGTCGACATTTTTAAAATCGACTAAAATATTGAAAATTCATAAAAAGCGCCAACAATTGAAAAATCAAAGGAAATCTTGGAAATTTGCGAAAATAAAAAATAGATATATATTAAACGTAAATTGTCAGAAAGTTAACGGAAATCAATAACCAACAGATATTTTGGAAATTCATTAAAATACATAAAATGCGTCAAAATATTAAACAAATATAAAATTCGTCAAAGTATTAAAAATTCATAAAAGGCGTAATATTTTCATATAAATTCATGAAAGGCGTTAAAAAATTAAAAATTTATGAAAGGCGTCAAAATATTAAAAATTAACGAAAGCCTTCACGAAGTGTCAAATTTGTAGAGATTACCGAAAATCTTAAAAATTCACGAAAACTGCCAAGATTTTTTAAAAATTGACGATCATTTAGAAAAAGTATCAATGTTTTTAAAATTGAGGAAAATCTTACAAATTTAGGAAAAGCTTGGAATTTTATAAAAAGCTTCAGCATTTTTAAAAGTGGCGAATCTTGAGGAAATTAACGAAAATTGTTATGAAAATTAACAGACGTTTTGGAAATTCACAAAAAATTCATGGAAGGCATCGAAATATTAAAAATTTACGAATGTCTTAGAAATTCATGAAATGTCAAAACTCTAAAGATTAACAAAAACCTTGAAAATTCACGAAAACTGCCAATTTTATTTTTTAAATTAACGATAATTCATGAAAAGTATCAATATTTTCAAAACTAAGGAACATCTTACAAATTTAGAAAAACGTTGGAATTGTATGAAAAGCTTCAACATTTGTAAAATTAACGAATATTTCGGAAATTTACAAATATTGCTAAGAACATTTCAAATTCTTAGCAAGGGGAGCCAATGCCTATGGAAGAACCGGAAATCTAGTAGGAAAGGAGAGACTATGGTCATGATTGAGGTAACAGTAAGACAGACGACTATATACACTAATCACCGGTCTAGCTTTTGGATGCAGCATCCAAACGCGGTTACATAGAGACTGGCTAATATTTATTCAATTTAACAATGTTAAAGCTCGAAAATATCGAAAAGTCATAAAAATTATTAACATTTTTGATACCAACAAAAACTCAAGAAATTCACGATAACCGTCAACATTTTGATGAAAATCTTTAAAGTTCATGAAAATCGTCAACATTTTGATGCAAATCTTTAAATTTCATGAAAATCGTCAAGTAATTAAAAATTCTGGAAATGCTCAGAAACTGCCAGGGTTTTAAGAACTAACGAAATGTCATAAAACGTATTGGAATATTTACAATTAATGAAAATCTAAATAAAAAAAATGACCGAATTTTCAAAATTAACGGATATTTCAGAAACTTAAGTAAAACGAAGTTTTTAGGTCATTTTTTAAATTTTGACTCTTTTCGTGAATTTCCTAAATTATACATTTGAAAATATCAATGCTTTTCATAAATTCTTCACGATTTTCGGTAATTTTAAAGTTCTTGACGATTTGTCGCAATTATGATGAAATGTTAACAGTTTTGATGTATCATTATGATTTTATTTGTGATTATGATTACAGCCGTAAACTCGCGTATTATCCAGTCATTTATTTGTGATTACCGCTAGACAATTCAATTTCAAGTTCTTAAGACATTCTAACGAGTGTTTTACAATCCCAGATTAAGCATGAAGTAAAATTTCGAGTTTAGAAAAGCGTGAACATTTGGATTTGCAGGGGCGGGCGAGCGAAGCGAGTCGTGCCCCGGCTGAAATCCCCCCCTACATAGTCAGTCGACAACTGAAAAGTATTGTATTTTTTTTAGTTAAGTTTAAAATTTGTAAATGTACATTAATAGCACCTAGCTTATAATAACGTTGACAAATTAGAGAATAAAATATGTATTTATATATAACAAATACATTTTTAAAACAGTTTTTATTAGTACATTTTTAAAACAGTTTTTATTAGTAAATGCCCCCTCCACCCCCCCCTAAAATTGCTTTCTGGATCACTAGATCTCCATGATGATCGACAACATCCGATAACCGATAATCCGTTAATTGATGACCAAGGCGATTAAGAAGAAAAATACGCGTGGCGCATGAAGTAAAATTTCGAGTTTAGAAAAGCTGAAAATGTGGATTTTGTCGCTACGCGCTTTGATTTCTCGTCCAACGTTAAAAATATACGATTTCTTGCTATCAAAAGAAAAAAAACTGCACAACTTCCTCCGTTTAACAAAATAATAACAGTTTTAAAAAAAATCTCCGTTTTATTTTGATTCAAATTCCAGTTAGGATTATTATAAATCGTTTCTTATTTCAGCGAGATCAAAACAGCCGCGCTTCGTGTAAATACAAAAATAAGTGGCGCAAAGTGAAAAATCGCAAACCCGTCCGGTTTTCCTGTTCTTTGTAGGGTGAGCGCTTTGAAGTGCGGACAGATACACCTCGTAAACAAATTCGACCATTTTCAAGAGAAAAAGAAAATTTAAGAAAAGAAAACGCAAAATTTATATTTTTAACGGATTAACGGATGTACTTTTATAACCACGCATTATTTGCAGCAGCATGTTCTAAAAGTAACACTCGTGTGGAAATAATAGGTGTGTTCGTTTGTATTGCACTTAGTTGAACTGAGTTCAAGTTTAAGACGTCACAGTTCAAGTTAGTGTAACTATAGATTTACAATTGCAGGCGACCAGTTCATGTAACAAACAGATTGAGTGCAAAAGTGTAATAACTACTGCACTAGCTCATGTAACGAACAGACTTAATGTGTTATAAATAAACCGAAATGAGATTTGTAAAAGCTTTTCAATTATTTTTGATTGGAATCGTTTTTTTTAAGTGTTTACTAACCAATTTTTATCTCACTGTACTCCCTCAGGTACAGTACTGAGGGATCAAATGGGTTAAGGGACCCTATCAATACACGAACATTACTTTTACCACTCGTTTTGCTGGCTTTTGATCCACTTTTGTTTACATAATATTGATAATTTAAAATATTAAGTACATGTACTAAATTGTAAACATTTTAAAAATTGTAATATTTCGCAGTATCTCCATTAAAGATTACAATTTAAATTAAAAATATTATAATAAAAACCAACGCTGTTGATTTTGTTTTAAAAGCCAACTATGCTAAAACAAAAAATGTAATTTGTACAAGAAATCTGTACTCTTTAAAATTCCATTCTAAAGAATTCTTCAGAGAGACTCTGTGGATGTTTTGACCGAGTCTTATGGGTTAATGTTTTAACGCGAGTTTTCACTCGAAATTTTATTTTATGCTTAATCTGACAGTGGACACACTTGTTAAAAGTAGGTTTCAATTAAATAATTCAGCAGAAGAAATACATTTTCAGAAAAAGTCTAACATAACCTCTAAATTAGGAGAAATTTAACCAGAGTAAAATTAGAACGCACGAAAATGCAATGTTGCCACATTCATTTTATCAATAGCTAAAAAGTAATTAATAACATGTAAATTTTATTCTATTAATACAAAATGTTAGTATGTTTTGTGCGGGTCTAGCAGGAATTAGTTAGCATTAAACTATAATTTATATTAAGAATTAATAAGGATGAAAGTGTTTAAAGCAGGGCTCTGAACCGGAACTGAACTGTAAACCGAAAACAAAAACCGTTATTTTTGTCGGAACGAAAACCCGAACCCAAAAAAAAATATTTCGGTTTAAACATGCACGTGGACACTTATTTAATTCTACAACAGTTTCTACTTTTTTGCAATTTTTAAGTCAAAACTGTTTGCAGAAATATTCGTTTCGACTCAACTATTATTAGATTATATATTATTCATGTTATTGTTTTTCTTTATGACACTTGCGACACACAGTTTTATAGTTGTGACATATTTAAAATTAACAAGTGTGTTCCACTCCCAGGCTAAGCATGAAGTAAAATTTCGAGTTTAGAAAAGCCCCGCGTAGAAAATTTGTCGAGGGTCGCGCAGCGACCCGAGACAAATTTTCACGGGGCTTTTCTAAACTCGAAATTTTACTTCATGCGCCACGCGTATAAACCACAGACTTTAAGTCAAGTTGAAAATATATACTGCTGAGATGTTACAGATATTTACTAAAATATAGCGAAAAAATGCAAAAAATATTTATTTTGTGAATATTTTGTAAATGTGATAATAATATTAAAAGTAGAAGAAATTTAGTTAGTTTGAGACACTTTTTCATATCCTTAATACTTGAATCATTATATCTATAACCAGGGACACATCAACATTTATTTTTTGATGAAATAAAAACATTTCAAAAATGAAAACAATTACTTGAAGCTCAACCGAAAACCGCAAAAAACCGTTATTTTTCCTTAACGAAAACCGGAACTGAACCTATATATATTTTATTAATTGAACCGGAACGCAAAAAAAATAACGGTTGGAAGCCCTAGTTTCAAGTAAAATTTACTATTACTGAGTACGTTTATTACGCAATAATTATTTTAAGCCTGCGAAGCAAAAGTCTATCCTTGGCCGCAATCAATTTTTCAACGCTTATATAAATAATATAATATTCTTTGTGTCCGAAAGTGCGGACAAGCGAAAAAATCACAGGCCATTTATCACGGAACACACAAAGCCAGACGCATCCTGCAGATAAAATCACGGAAAAAAAATCCGGATCTTATTAAAAAAATCGAACTATTTTAAGAAACCAAAATCACTCTTGCCGTCAATTAAGATCCTTTATCGCACGAATCCAATATTTTTATCTCGATGAGGAAAGTGTCATTTAGATATTTCCGTTTGTCAGATTATATAAAACAGGGTATTATATTTATAAGCACAATATAAAACAGATTTCAGCAGACTGCACGTCGGAGAGGCTAGATTAACTGCCGGACAACTGGCGCTCGTTTATAATAATTATTAGGTAATTGCGGCCGCGGAAACCCATTTGTTTTGTTCTAATTGTCTGCCAGGATTACGCCGACGCCAGTGAAACTGTCAAATCCATCAGGGAGAGTGTTGAATGGAGGTTCTAGTTTTCAAAATTAAATCTGTATCCACATCGAACTCAACTGAATGCACCCCAATGAACAGCCAAACAAAATCAGGCGTTGTGTAGAATACGGTGTGCCACAGGGTTTAGTTTGGAGGCCCACCGAATAGTAATGTAGTTTTTTTTTTAGTTTTGAGATTTGATTATAAACTTGGAATGAAACACTAACACTTTCTTCACAAATAAATTGTATATGTAAAGGAAAACTTAGTGTTTTAGTTCACTTTGGTAAAAAAGACCAACAATTGCTTTACAAATATTAAGTTCATATTTTAGGTGTATTTGATGGGCCTTGGTGGCCGAGTGGGTAAAGACCCTGCCCACAGACCAAGAGGTTGCAAATCCCGTCCGGTGGAATAATTTATAAATAATAAATTATTTCATCCGGGTCCATGGATCTAGTGTGAATGAGTTTGTGTTGTTTCAGAAGTAAATGGTTAATTATCGAAATTAGAATTGGTTAAATACATTGAAATGTTATAAATATATACAAATATATACCGTGCGATCGTTTAAATCCTGGGTCTCCAAACTATCTTCTTCGCGGGCCACAAATACAATTCTACATAATAAAGTCGGCCAAGATCCGATTAATTTTATAAAATTATGAAAAATTTAAGGAACAATTGTTACAATATTTCAAAATATGACATTTACAAAAAAAATTACAAATAATCGCGGGCCGGATTCATGCAAGTCGCGGGCCGGATTTGGCCCGCGGGCCGTAGTTTGGAGACCACTGGTTTAAATGATGATTTAGAGTAGGAGACAGTTTTATTGTGCAGTTACCCTGAATGCAAATTGAATGGTGGACAAATTTGAGGTTATGGTAAACTATGAGTTAAAAGTCAGTAGTGCCAATCTAATTTAAAATTTACAGCCTACTCTAAATCATGTTTTAAACCAGTGGTGGGGAAACTTTTTTAAAACGGGCCATTTGTAATAACCAGACAATCGTAGCGGGCCAAAGAATAATGCTTAATCGTAGGTAGGTAGTTTTTATGCGGGTCGTCACATTACGAAGTAAGAACGCGTTCAAACATTCTCACCACGGCACTCTTAAACGGGCCGGATTGAACCTTTCCGCGGGCCGGACTTGGCCCGTGGGCCGTAGTTTCCCCATCACTGTTTTAAACGATCGCACGGTCGATTGATAGCTAATGGTGTAGATACCAAGTCCAATAAAAAAAGTGTATTTGAGTAGAGTTTTTTTTTTTATTTTGGGTTTTACGTCATCTATTTCCGCTGCTAAGGCCAATCATGACGCCGGAGATTAGGTCTACAGCTATCCGGGAATTTTGCCGAACCCGGTGGGAGTTCCAACCCACCGGTAGGGATCTTTAACGTGCACGCAACATCCAGGCGGGTCCTACATGCATTTAACGTCATATCCGAGAAGACGGAGTGTTTGGCATTTTTATCCTAACCTATATAAATGCAGACAACTTGTTAGGCCGGTATTTGAACCCCGGTCCGTGGCGTGGCAGTACAACACTCTAACCACTACACCACCAAGCTGCCCTTTGAGTAGAGTTAAACACAATTGAATTATTTTTATAATCTTCCTATTAAATCTTTTATTTCTTGGTACAGATGTTTTAAGTGAAAGCAAAACATTTTTTGTAAATCCCTCTTTACAAATTGCTGTTGTTTTTAAAATTAGCAAATCGCCGTGCAATAAATAAGACAAAAGCCCTCATAACATTCAACCGTCTACAACCAATAAAGTTTAAGTAAACGACTCGGATTTTTTCCTCCCGCTCGAATGTTTTCGTCCAGTAAATCCGACCACGTACGTTTATATATTTTTTTTCCTCTCGGTGCACGCGGTGTATTTAATTGAGTGGTAAGTTATTTAAAAATAGTCCGAGAGAGAGTCGCGGAGTGTTTAACCCCAGAAATGCAAACAAATAAAAGTGTCAGTGCGGGGATTTATACGGGGTCCCAAATTAACTTGGAAGTGTATTAGCCGGCTGATTAATGGGCCTCATTTGCCGCCTCGACAATTTGTAGACGTTTAGGAAAACGTCCGCATCGGCCGTAAATCAAGTTTTTAATAGACTACACCTTTACATATCTCACGAATACTTCTATATATGAAAATTGCCATGTAATATTAGGTTAACGAATATGCATATTTCTTTTATTCAAGATCAAATCAATGCAATTTTGATCGATTCTTGCACAGAAAATGATAGTAAAATCTCATGACTGTTTCCTCTTTTAGCAAAAAATGTAATATTGACATTCGTTTTCTAAAATCTAAAACATCAGAGGAACGACAACTGAACCTTCAGGTACACCGTATTCTACATCAAATTCGTATTAATGAAGTTTATTTCTGACAAAAAATGATATCGCCATGGCGACCATACTTCGCCTTTAAAGCAGTGGGATCTGGAACAGTAACCGCTGTGGTGAAGTCAGAGGACACCTCTTGAGGAATGTCTGCAAATACATACCTCTTTTAGAGGCTGGAACTGACTCCTGTAAACCGACACTCATTCAGAATGCACCCTACACGGTTACCATTCATCCCACAGAATAAATGAGAGAGTCGGCCATAAGGATCTACACAGATGGATCGAAAACGATGGATAGATCAGGGATTGGAGTCTTTTTCAGGACCCTGAAAATCCAAACAAAGGTCCCGATGGGAAAGTATGCCACCGTCACACAATTAGAGATGATGGGTATAACACTTGCGGCTGAGAACATCATAAACTGCAGTGTCAAATGAAGCCATACTGATCCTAACGGACATCAGGCAAACGCTACTGTCTCTGAAGAAATCACATACAACTTCAGAGACAACATTAGAGTGCCACAAAAAACTCAGGTGAGCAGCAATGTATAACAACATTAAAGTTTGCTAGGTAAACGGGCACGACTTGAACACAGGTAACACGAGAGCTGACGCACTGGCAAGAGCAGCGGCTGGGATGGACATTCTCTTACCGGAGCCGCTAGTGCGCCTCTGTCCCTGTGCAATATGGTACAAACCAATGTACTGCAGATATTCAGGAAGCGCTGGGATGACATCGAGGGCTGCAAGCTCTCTAAGGAAACACAATTGTAGCCCAAGTAAAGATCAGCGAAACAGTACCTGCAGCTGACCAAGGGGAACCTTAGGCGCATGACTGCCGCCTTGACTGGTCACTGCGGGCTAAACGCACACATATACAGGATGGGAATAATTGACTCTCCATCCTGCAGAGGGTGTAACATGGAAGACGAGACTGCCGGACACATTCTCAACGATTGCCCGGCATTCTAGTCAACTAGAGACTCCTTACTGGGTGAAAGATGGCCTACAATGGCCTACATAAGGGATCTTGCTACATAACTACCTAAACCAGGTAGGTTGGCTGAGCCAGGTAGGTTGGCTGAGCTGAGGCTGGGTGGTCGACGGGAGGAAGCACAATGGGCCTAATGAGGCCTAAGTGCAGTGCAGAAATGCGCACTCCCCAAAGAACCAGAACCAAACTCTCAATATTGTTTTTGGTTTGGAAAAATGTAACAGTGCCAATTATTTTCTAGCAGGACCCAGCACTAAGCCCCCAGGAACACCGTATTGTGTAATATGCGTAGAATTTCCTTTATTCAAGATGAAATCAATCCAATTTTTATCGATTCTTATCCCCAGGAACACCGTATTGTGTAATATGCGTAGAATTTCCTTTATTCAAGATGAAATCAATCCAATTTTTATCGATTCTTGTATAGAAAATTATAGCTACAGGATTTTTTGGGCAAAAAAATGTACCACTGGCATAAATGTTGATACTAAAATGTTAGAGGATGCAAAACTGAGCCTTGAGGTGCATCGTATCTAGATTAAATTCGTCTGATTAAGTCAATTTCTTGCAAAAAATTATAGCAAACTCTTATGAGTGTTTCCTGCTTTAAAAATGCCACAGTGAGGTTAATTTTCTCACAACTGAACCCCCAGGAAGAATACAGTGGTATTCTGCATCAAATTCGTCTAAACAAAGTCCGTTTCTTGGCAGAAAATGTTAGTAAACTGTCATGAGTGTTTTATAGTTTTGTAAAAATTGTAGTAAGACCCAAAACTGAACCCCGAGGAACATCAAATTCGATTATATGAACCCCATTCAATCTATATTTAACACACTAAATATATGTTGAGAGGATAGATTTAATGTATTTTTGTTTAGAAAACGAATGGAATAGCCTCGAGGATTATAAAGGATAACAAACGTGGAAAACATCAAAGATTTCTTAAATAAATATCTCACTTTCAATCTGTGAAACATTTTGAAAATAACCTCGAAGGATTGCATAAATCTCCTTAGATATCTTGAAGAAAGTAAACGTCCCAAATCCAGAAGGATTGTAAAAATCGCCTCAAAGATCTCGAAGAATAGACGCCCCCTCATAAATCCATAAATCTTTTAAATAAGAAAAACCTTAAAAATATTAAACTAAAAGAAGATTAGGCCTTTTCATCAAAATGTTCAACATTCAACATGTTTGAATTTGTTTGTGATGTATGTTATTATCTAACGAACGGAACTTCGGTCGGTCTATTTTGTACGATTTGAATAATCACAAACACGTTCACGATTAACAATCCGATCATCAGAGAATTTGCCAACAGTTGGTAGTAAACTCCGAACTGTCTGTGATGAACGGGCTCATTTTTTCCTTTCTATCTTCTTCAAAAGTAACCATAAAACTCTGATTTTTTTAATGGTTTCTTTTAAGATTACCTTTATTGTAAATAATCTTATTTTAAAAGCAAGTAAAAATTAAGTGAAACATTTAAAAAAACACTTAAAATTCACTATTTCTTTTTTTGTAATTGAAGAGCAAAGTTTTCTTTTTTTTTTGGGAATCTTGACTAGACTGGAAACAATGATAAAAACACAAATTCTAACTCAAATTTAAAATAATTTTTAATTTTGATTAAATTAACCGCATAAACTATAGGAGTATATCTTCTATAAATACAGGGAAATTTGTAAATAAGCATTTTTGTCCATTATATAACGAGTGGTATAACAAAAATGTGTAAATAAACTATGTACTCTTCGTTATAATTTCTTATTTTCTCTTAGACTAGTTTCTGCGACTGATGATGGCTTAATCGCCGAAACTAGTTTAAAAGAAAATAAAAAAATATAACAAGAAGTTCATAGTTTATTTACACAATTTTGTAAATGTTTAAACATTTAATGTTTTTTTAAGCTTCTAACGAGTGTTCCGCTCCCAGACTAAGCATGAAGTAAAATTTCGAGTTTAGAAAAGCCTGAACATTTGGTTTGGTCGCTCCGCGAAGCGGAGCGGCCAAACCAAATGTTCAGGCTTTTCTAAACTCGAAATTTTACTTCATGCGCCACGCGTATAAAACACCGATTTTAAATGAAGTTCAAAATATACTAGTTAGATATATATTATTAGATGCAGATTAATAATAGTGATCTACTAAAATATTTTATATATACGAACATTTTAATATCATACTTAAAATAGTGTTAAAGCATACAGCATACAACGTCTTTAATAAGGCTGTTCTTTACTAATTTAAGTACATACATCATTCTATAATGTGTGGAGTAACAATAGTAAACTACTAAAATGTTTTATTAATACAAACTTATTTGAAATTAAACAAATGAAAACGCGATATTATTCACATATGTTCGAAAGCGTAAACGCCATCTAATGCCCATTAGCTTAGGTAACATCGAAAATTATTGTCATTAATATGATTTTTATATATTTTAAACATCACATGAAACCAGTGTTTTATACGCGTGGCGCATGAAGTAAAATTTCGAGTTTAGAAAAGTCTGAAAATTTGGTTTAGTCGCTCCGCGCTTCGCGCTACGCGATCAAACCAAATTTTACTTCACGCTTAACCAAGGAGTGGACGACACTCTTAATCAAAATATCAAATTAAATAAAATCCAACTTTTCACTCACCTGAATCTCGGAGAATCCACCGCTTGAAGATCATGCAATATTCGAAAAATCCAGGATGGGACTGGGCTTTTTTTAACTTACCTTTGCCATGTGAAATCATTTAAAAAAAACAAACGTTTAATAATAAACCTTAATCTATATTGTTTTCTTTAAAATATAATACATAAACAAGTAGCAATATAATATAATTTCCTCGGAGACGAATACTCAGGAATGACGACTTTTCAGTGTTAAGACTTACGATAATACTAAATATAAATATTATATTGTTACAAAAGAGAAAAGATCCCCAGTAGTGCGGCCGTTAGTCATTTAACAAGTCGTCGTCTAAATTGATGTCCTGAAATTAAATTAAAAAAGAAACATAAATACAAAATAATTAACAAACAAAAATATTGCTCTGTTCACATTTTATTCTCTCCGCAGTAGGCTTGTTTTTTTTCTCCTTATATTGACATGTTGTATTTTTGATAGTAATGACTGAAGTATGTTGTTAATCTATAATTTCAATTATACATGAGAAAAGCTTTTCTCAACTCAAAATTTTACTTCATGCGCCACGCGTAGCAAACACTGATTTAATGCAAAGTTTAAATGTCATTTGTTACAAAAGAAACAAATTGAATTCCATGAAATGAACAAAATATTAACTTTAACATTTCGTATCACGCCAGGGTTTTTCACAAATGACGAAAATGTAAAAATAAAATAAAAATTATAACAATATAAATCGCTAACAGAAAAATAGCCGTTTATTTCATTATCTTATTTTTCAAAACTCATGGGGGGGTATTGATCCCCTAAACCCCCTATCTATCTACGCCACTGAATCAAATTGTTAGTAACTTTTTTTACTACCAACAAAAATGTCATCCTAACAAAGATTACTGCGGTGAGAATAAAATGTTTACTCTAGAAATATGAAAAAATTAGCCCGTTTAATTTAATAAATTCTCTTTTGGATAATGCACAGTATGCTCAGATAATTTGTGCAATATAATGATGATAAACCAAAAGGTTGAGTCTTATAAACTAATCCATATCCATTAGCATAAATAAATGTTTTTAGTGAAGAAAGTGTGAGTGTTTTATTAAGTTTAATTAAATCCATATCCATACATTTAAAAGTTGTAACACTGCATTGGGCCTTTTGAATCATAGATGTTTGCTCTACGTCACCACGTATGTATTTATGTCCCCAAAATTAAATGAACACCTCAACGAATGATGTTATTTACAAGCAGGTTAACCCCAACATTAGCAAATATTTTGAGAACGCGAGAATTTACGGGCGAGCAATAAAACGATTTGCAGAAAATAACCTCATCGGGTGTATTTAACGGCGATGCTAATCTGATCAATTTACGGGCATTTTCTTCGCCGGGGCATCCGGCCAAGCGCGGTTTTGGCTCCGCTCGCCGCCACCACTCACGTCGGGTTTTCCGAAATTTGCGAATGGATTAACGGCTGTTTAAAATTACACATCACTCCCGACAATTGTTGAAACGTTAAGTGCTCATATACACAAGCGGTAAATCAAATTTTATATTTTGTAAACCAATGAAATAACAACGTAAATATGCTTGATTTTGTTAAGTTTCAGAGGACTTCGTTAATTTACCAGCTCGTTACTCTATAATTGTAAAGGTGAGCCGTAGAAATTTATAGTAAGCGTTTAACAAAGTCCCTTATGTACAGTAGGCTGTGCATCAGAAAACATATGTCATTACTGAGTCTGTAATGTACAGTGCATTTTTCTGTTAAGTGTTCAAGTGCACTAAGTTTTCAAAATTTGATTGTTCTTGATTAGGCATTAGGTAAAATTTTGAGTTTAAAAAGCGCATAAATCGCTGAAATATTGTGGAGTTCAAAATATACGGCGCGCGTGGCGCATGAAGTAAAATTTCAAGTTTAGAAAAGCCTGAATTTGGATTTGTAGGCTTCGCGTCCAAATGTTCAGGCTTTTCTCAACTCGAAATGTTACTTCATGCTTAACCGAGAATCGGAAAAAACTCGTTTTAGAAGTATGAATTGAATTTAAAAAAAGACGTGACTATGTTTTAGAAACAATCAATGTCAATGAAGAATAATATCAACTAACCTTGACTCGCAGCCCACTCTAAATGTATTACTTTCTGACAATTATATTTACTGACTTGATAAAAGCGTTCTGTTAATATCCTAATGAAATGTATTTCTTAGTATGGTAGCAGAATGCATTTATCAAGTCAGCATGATAATTACTAGTGTGAATTATTGAAGATAATGTCAGTAAATTTACTGCATGTTTTGTATTGCAATATATCCCTTTTAAAATGCACCAAACAATTATGTTTATAGACTTGAGTTGCATCAATAACAATGTAATCTGGGTGTGTAGACAAAATAATCTAAATAAAAGTTGTTTTGTTTTTCTTCTCGCGTCGTGAAAACGTAAACTACAAGAAAAACAGACTTACCGTGGTATCGATGTTATCATCCAAATTCATGTCCTCCAATTCTAGATCTAGATCGTCATCTTCGTTCAGCCGCATCTCATCCGATTCATTGTTGGTGGTTGCAGCATCGGTTGGACCATCTGATGTTCTGTAAATTTTAATAAAGAATGTTTGCTATAAAATTTATTTTTGTTCACCTCTAATCTAATATTTATTTATTTACAATTACATTGGATTTTCTAAAGGGGATTTCTGTTTTGATCAAGTAAATCTTAATATTGAGATGCATATGCTGTAAACTTTCAGGAATACGTAGTTGAAGCTTCTTATGAGTGTTTCCACTCCCAGACTAAGCATGAAGTAAAATTTCAGGCTTTTCTAAACTCAGAATTTTGCTTCATGTGCCACGCGATAAAACACTGATTTCAAGTGAAGTTCAAAATATACATCCTACGTTTTACATGAACAGATTTTACAAACGTTTATTTTAACCAACAAAAGATGCGCTTTCAAAATTCAAAAGCGTGGAGCAATGTAAGATGGGATTAAAATAAAAAACCCATGTGTAAACATGTGACTATATATATTTATTTTAATTCTCAACACGTTTGTTACCAGGCTCTCAGAGATACCTTGTCTTTAATTTCTTTTATTAAATTGAACAATTGCTTAAAAAGCTATAGAAAGCTAATTGTCCTTTAGTCTAAAACATCCCGCACCTTTTCCATTTTCGAAATTCATCCAATCTGTTAACCATATGATTTCACAGAACCAATTATAATAAAGTTATCAAAAATTGAGTGTCACATATAAATTACACTAATAGCGAACGTGTTAACCATAATCTCATAATACAATCTTTGTGTTATGAGATTACGATTCAAGATTAAGATTAAGATTACGTATAAACTAGTTTATTTAACTTACACTGTTGTTGAAGACGTAGGTACTTTAATTCCTTTACTCTTCATCTCTTCAATTGGATTCCTCTCCCAATTCGGAGTCAGACTACACGCGGTATGCGCCGGCGGCAGCGTCTTGAACTCCTCCTCGACGAGCCTCTGCGCCGCTATCGCCTCTTGCAGCCCGGGGAACAAATTCTCATACTCAGCCGGATCGGCGAGGCTCTGCCCGGCTTTTGGATTAACCGCCGACAGCTGCTCCCGCCACAGTTGCACCACCCTGGAAATCTGATCAGGCAAATATGATCGTGCGAAGAACGCCGCCTCCGGCAGCCTGTCGGTCTGTATGAGTATGTCGAGGCATTTGTGGAGATCTCCTAAGAGCATGTACGAGAGGAACGACAGGTTGTTTTTGCCTTCTGTTAGGGTTTCTTCGCCTAGTTTTTTCACGAGGTCAGCGTCGCCGGTGCTGGTGGCCACCAGGAGTAAACCTGAGTAATCCTGCGCTTTGTGCATGCACTCTTTCGCTAACGCTAGGTTGTTGTTGTTGGCGGCCAGCTCGCCCAGCTGGCTCCATTTTTGTGGGTTGTTTGCCTCCACAGCTAGAATTTTTGCTGTGCTTAAGTCTCCCAACGATAAGGCTAATTCAAACCTGAAAGAAGAAAAATCCAATGAATATTTCCAATACAAAACTATTTTAATTCGAAAAAATTATATATCGTAAATTTAACTGTATTGTTTGGAGTTTACGTGAAGTGATTAATCACAAATAGAAAGACTGTTATTCCTTACTTACAAACTCAGTTTGTTATTGATAATGAGCACCTTGTGTCTCGAAATGTACATCTAACATAAAAATAAAAAGTGAAGTAAGGAATAACAGTCTTTCTATTTGTATCGTAAATTTATATATTAGAAAAATCAAAATCAGCGGTCACTGACCAACATGTTAGTAGGCCAGGATAGTCATGTGACCACTTTTAAATACAGAACTATAAATAAAATCAGGAGATTTGTTGTTTCATTGTGAAAACATAACTAATAGTAAGAACTACTTTTCTGTAAATATTCCAATATTGATAAATATGACTGTGTTGTACCTTTATCTGTAAGGCTAAAGTAGTTACTAATTTTAATTCATTTGACGTTTGTTTGAAATATCATGTGTGTTAAATTGCATATAGCATAACAAGTATTATATGTTGTCATATGCAACCCAACATACACAGCATTTCAAACATATGTTAATTGATTTGAAATAAAACAACACAGTTGGGAGGGTTCCACTTTTATATTAAATAAGTGAAACCCTCCTAGCTCTGTTGTTTTATTTCAAATAATACTATGGAGTTTCATCATGTATCCGCTTCATCAATTAAATATTTAATGTCAGTTGAATTAAAATTAATTGTGTGTGTTGAGTGATATATATATAATTTGAAATAAAACAACACAGTTGTTGTCATATGCAACTCAACACACACAATATTTCAAACAAATATCAAATTAATAAATTAGTAATTCCTTTAGCCTTACAGAGGCTCAGGACATTATTTATTCATTAATTTTGAAAGATTCACAGAAAAGTGGTACTATTAGGTGTGCATGATTTATTAAACAATTTTGGAATAGTTTTGTGTATTATTTTAAGAAATGCCATTTGTTTGAATTTTTAATAAGTTAAATAATAATAATACATTTTGATTGGACTTTAAAACAGTGAACTGCTTTAAAGTCCAATCAAAATATATTATTACTATTTAGAAAAAATTCATATAATACTAGTGTACTAATAA